>CAKLBY020000035.1:600000-1200000 GCA_921007115.2 Peronospora matthiolae | reverse complement strand
GTAGTGATTAATCTATCCATGTACTTCATTTCATATACCATGTCCTTGTCTATGCACTAATATCTAGTTTTAACCTGCAGGAGTAGCGATTACTTACAACTGAGGCGTATGATGGAGACCAGGTCTTCCTGCGGGGGACCAAGTCAACTGATGAGAGACCAGTCCATGTATAGGGGACCATTCCTACATATAAGGTGTTTGGGTCTACAGATGATAAACCGCCGTCGACCGTGCAACACTCACATGGACCAATTGGGACCGGAACATTTAATGAGGGACTGCGGTCGATTTGGTTTAGTACCATTTGATGGTAGGCTGGTAATTTTTTCCTTTTAAGTCTAATAAATTCTACTCGTTTCATCGTCATGTTCTTACCAACTTTTCTTTTCTCTTTGTTGCCTTCATTTAACTGAACCCAGGGTCCACCACTTCTTAATACACATCACCACACATTTATTCCTTGGTGTCTTCAGTATTGTCGTTAGCACATTACCATGATCTCGATCTCGTTTCTCTCTTCAAATAATTTGCCTTTTCGTAACAATAACTTTCAGCAGTTCTTGGTGGCCTCCACTTTGCGTTTGGAGCAAGGCTCCATGAATCAAATGCTTTTTGAACGTATGCGCTCCTTCCAGCAGACTGCAGTGTCTTTCGAAGGTGCATTGTACTCAAGTGAACTACTTTGAGTTTCGTACCACGTCTTTGGCTTGCCACTTCATGATGAATTCAACCGCGGCGATACAAAATATCATCCTTTTAATTGCTCCAAATGCTCATAAATTTTGGCACACGCCTAAAGATAGTCCAGGGACCAGGCAACTTTGAATTCTAACCCAAATTAACTAAAACTTATCACTTGCATTCTTCCCTTCATTTTGTAGCTTTGATGACGTCAAGTACGTCATCCTCGAAAAAAAAGCCCGTTTATAAAATGATTTTATTTGCGCATATCACCCAACATACATGATCAAAGAGGAGACAAAACAAGTGTCATACTCCAGACCAACAGTTGTCAAGGTTTTGATTCTGACAATTGTTGGTCTGGGGTATGTCTTTGATCATAGAAGCAAAACGAATATCAAGAGTCACGATTCAGCACGATGCGCATACGCGCAGTACAAGAAAAGGCTGAAAAATTGCTACAACGCAAACAGTGATAAAAAGACGAACATGAAACTTGAAGTCGCAGAAAGAAGTAGAAAACATTGAGGCTTGTCGATTCTAAAAAAACGTTGTGCTAAATTACATAGCTCAGGTTGTGGTAGCGTATCGTGTGAGTGAAATTCCTTATACAGGGAGAGGGAATTGATAGCAATGTACAAATCTCCCAGCGTCAGTTTTCCTACGCGTCTACTAAGGATAAAATTAAGTTTATGCCTGCGCAATTCAAGAATCTTGAATCCAACTCTGCGAGTAGACATCACACATGAGAGCATATTCAAGCCAAAAATACGGAAACGTGCTGCACAATGCAAGTGTGTAGGTGAACCGATAAAGCGTAGGCGAGAATCAAGACCTACGCAAAACGATTATTTAATATACATTCTTCTTGATGCTAAACAAATGGCGCAACGCTAGCTCCAAGCATACGGCACACAAATTTCGTCAGTAAACTATTATATTACAGCAGGCGTGTGATTACCTGCAAAAGAAGAAGTAAAAATTGCAAAAGCTGATACAGACTGCAAGATGCTGTACACTTTTTGGATCATGTTGCGCATCAGATATGAAAGATAAGATCGGTAGAATATTGCTTATGCTTAAAAAGATTGAGGCAGTCTTCACACCAAATTTTACCGGCGTACATTTGTTTAAATTCGATCAAACACAATGAAAGCCGCACGATACGCTCAATATTTCCACATTCATACATCGTTGCGGGTTAATGGTATTCTTGAGTCCCTACTAATGCTAAGGCTTGCATTTCATGTGTGACGGTAGGTGAGACTGGTCCTCCATGACCAATGGTACAATACGCGCACATTTAAGTTTTACAACCATTTTAACTTCGTTTAGGCCCAGAGATGTGATGAAGAGTGAAAAGAAGCACACAAAGACATGTAATATTACAGCCGCCACGACAGAACTCCAAGCACAATAGAGAGAGTGCTTTATTACGTAAGCTTCAAGTGCATTAGTTACCAAGTATATCTACGTTCTATTAGTAATGTCCATTGGACCTCTATTAGCTGTATACACAAAAGGAAAGAGGACATAGACAAATGTCAAAAAAATTCTGATGTCTCGCCTCAGTCAGACCTCTCTTTCCGTTTATACAATTTCAGCATAAACAAAGTTGCAAATTATACACTTTTGTTTCTGTCAAAGTAGATCATAGTGCTAAAAAGTTAAGATTTTCCCGCGTAAAGATTCTATGATAGTATTGACGCTGACAGCAATGCCACAATATACACTTATAGCGATACTACTGATATTGCTGCTCATTTTGCCAAGCTACATCACGATTCGTATATGATCGCATCATCTCAGGCCATTTGTAGAAAAGGAGAAGCTGTTGTGATCGTTATACCCTGTCAACAGTACTCCGTGTGCCGAGGGTTTTTCCGAACATTGACCGAGCAAACAGCGCAACATCAAGCGTGTTTTTTGAGATGATAACAAGGAAGAATATCGAGCATCCCACCGAAGTTGGATGGTGTTGCAAGACCGGATTATGTTGTGACTTGCGATGAACTCGTGATCAAATTGAGCACAAAAGTGCCAGAAGATGGAGCATGGTCGGCGAAGTCTATGTTAGCAGACCCGGAATGACCACTTCACTTTGTAACATAATATACTACTTTGGCACGTGCAGTGTCGCCGCATGTGTCATAAAAAGGAGACAATGTAAAGACCTCATTTTTCCAGATAACCGATTTGAAGCTGCATGCGTGCGTACGCGCAAGTGACATGAAATTCCGTGTGTGTAATATCTGCTTCTACTTACACAAATTATAAAAATAAGGATTGACGATACACGTCATTGTGTACGAAGGTAATGGCCACAGCATTTACAATAATGGGAGTTCAAAATTTTAAGTCGGTAAAAGTACAATGACACCTTTTTCGCATCAAGCCCACGTTGTCTCTACCTCTTTTCGTTGTAGTCCTGACTCCACTGTCACGCTATTGGCTTTTTCTTATACCGCTGATGATAGAAATTACGATAGCTTAATACTGAAGCATAGTGGAAAGTCTCTATTGTTGCTGGAAGCATAAGCAGTGTCCGTAAAAATGTCATTTAGATACTCAATATGTAGAATTACTCCTTGTGGAGGTGGGGATGTCCTCTTGGCATCGCCTATAGAATTTATTTGATAAATCTAGAAAATAATCAGCCTTAGTGGGCGTGTAAAATTATTCAGGAATAAGAGGTGAGCTTAAACTTACTCCTTAATTTGAGGGCACGGCCAATTAGTAATATGAATTTGCTACGCCTTGATTCAAGCGAATTAAACTTATGTGCACGTCAAGTAATAAGTGCTTAAAATACATTAGTAGCAAAAACAGAATTGCTTATATGAATCAAACTAAATGAAAAATAAAT
Source organism: Peronospora matthiolae (assembly GCA_921007115.2). NCBI lineage: Eukaryota > Oomycota > Peronosporomycetes > Peronosporales > Peronosporaceae > Peronospora > Peronospora matthiolae. The sequence goes on along the minus strand of CAKLBY020000035.1, from coordinate 1,196,453 downwards.
TCTCCGCTTTCTTAATATTATTGTTAACGTGTTATACACAGATGTTTAAGTCTTTAGTCACACCTCAGTTCCTAACGTAGGGCCGTGCGCAATATCTGCTCTGTAAAGGAAGCCGATATGGGGTTTTAATGCGGGCGCGCGATGATCGCAGCCACCTAGTGCAGGCGCAGATGGCACATGGAATACTTGAGTGCGTCTTTGTATTGTTGGTCACGGCCATAATGTAGAAGATTATAAAGATGCTGTTGTAATATATGGCATTGTTTTTGTGCTATCGTTTCCGTTGATGTTGTCGTTTGTTTCCAAAATTGTGATTGTCATATATGTGATTTTATCTTTCTATACCGGTGACATTATTGCTGAAATCACGGACTCTATCGTAAGTGATCGATGTGTTTTCTAATGTTTTTGATTATTTTGCTCAGAGATTTGGTTTTGTCGTTGCTGCTGTTGTTTATTCTTACTGATAAATCTTTCGTCGTTGTCTTAGATGCTGTTTTATACAGATCAAGCTGTTGTAGCTGTGGTTTTTCGCTTCTGTTACTACTGCTATAACTAGTATTGATGAAACTGCTGTAATGATGTGTATTGTGTTACTAAATCAACGCTGTTGAAGTTGCTTTTATTTTTAAACTAGAGATGCAGCTCTTAGTAACTAGCCCTAGATTATTTATCATAACAATATTTGTCCATAGACGGGGATGTATCCATTCTTTTTTTTAAATATAATGTTATCGGTACAAAGGGCTTCGACTTGTCCGCTTGCGGGCATTTGCCCGCATGAAAAGGTGCGATGATGCCTCAAACATAATACGTCGAGGTTTTTTGTCAATTTAATTTAGAACAGGTGCGATAATGCCCTAAGCATATGACGTCGAAGTAGTTCGACAATTCAATTTAAGAAACGGTGCTTTATTGGCTTCTCTGGAAATTTCAATTCGAAATTGTATACGTGTGAGCATACTATAGTACTTCTACGTTGGACGCAAAGATTCCATGAGGTAATGACATCACACACCTAAAATTTGAATTTGTGGAAGCGTGTGCTAACTACAGCAACTATGCCATACTCTAAAGAAGTAAATAAACTTGTCTAGAAACCTAATGGACGGACGCCCATAAGATTGTTTTAGTTTATTTTCCTGTATTTTTCAGCTCTTTACATGTCGCTCTCTTGCGTTCATTACGGGTTTTCTACCACTTGCTACGTCTTTAAACTTTTACGCAAACTAAATATGCTAAATTGGCAGTAACTAGTTGCGCTTCTAGATAATTTAAGGGCAACACAACTACTAGGTTTAACTTGATTTTTGATAAGGCACATTGCTTGCAGCCTCTTTCCCTTGCATACATGTATTGACAGAATGTAATGTTGATACGCGAGCAAATTATATGTCCATTCTGGGACGGTGAAAATATGCATGACCGCAATCAAGGGCTCACTGGTTCTATAAAAGTCAGACGTACCAGCCATTTTGTGTAGGAACGATAATCGTAATAGGTCAATCTCTACATCAAAGCACAATGCTTTTTATGCTCACCATTTAATGCTTAGGTGAGAAGGAAAGTGGATAATTTTTCTCAGCATCTAAGGCATTTTTCATTTTCCATTCAAACGGGATGATGGTTTTTTAGTGTATCTAAATCCAAGTGCTTAAACGGTCGATAAATTGCTGTATGTCGACTTCATCCATTTGTGGACCTGTAAAGCACACCAGAAGTCTTAAGCTTTTACAAACTAGTATTCTATACTTGAAATATTGACTCGCCCGCACATGCACATGAAATTCAGATTTTAGAAATATCGGTATTTAAAGCGAGCATTATTCTCGTACTTATTGGATGCGGAAATTGTGTTGCCGGCGATTCCTCCGAAGCTATTTGAGGTTTATGAAAAACACCATTTTCTACCCTTCGACATGTATTGGGCAGACACCAATGCGATCAAATGTTTCATGTAGTTGTCTGCAAACAAGGGTGGTCCGATAAACTTCCCCCTTCACATAATTATCTCTAATATGATCTCTATCGTAATCATGATTAATGATTTCGTCGTTGCTACCATCTTCATCGCAATTTCTTGCTTACAATTTATTTTGTTAGGGTTTATCTTCATGTGACAACAGAATTATCTCCATTACATCAATCTTTTATCCACGCGGACATGAACAGTGACGAATTTTAAATTTTTCGGGGTTGTTGGATTCCAACGATTCTGTTGTTCTTTGTTACATGTCGCCTAATACAAGCGATTTATAGGTGAAAGACACTGAATTACACGTTCCTTTCAATATATGTAAATCGGTAAGGTGAATCGGTGTCGAAAAACGGTGATGAGCCAGGAAAAAAGGGCTACGAGGGAATTATGTTGTGGCTGACAGCCATGTAGACCCGTTAGACTTTATGAAATCTTATGATCGATTTTCATAAAAATAGGCGCGGATGTGAAGCAAACAGACTGCTGCTGCTAAAGGGCGATGTCGTCGAATAGATTTGGACTACATCTGAAATAGAGCGAATTTATTCGTACTACGAAGCTCATTTTTCATACGTGTTCGTTCTTAATTTACCACCGCTTTTCCTTTGTCAACCATAGATACTTGACAAATTAAAAAAACAGTTTGTTCAAATTCTGTCCTGCCGCCATGGCGTCATTGTTGAGAAGTTGTAACATTTCCGGAAGGAAGATTTCTGAAAATTTATGCAGCTATGCCATTGGTGCAGTAGTTCGGTCCTCAGATGTGACGATACGCTATTCGATCTTGTTTGTTTTGCGGCTAATTTTGCCTACAACACTCTATGTTTGAACTGGAAGACTTTTTAAAGAGCTCAGCCCTGCGGTTACTTAACCAATTCAAGATCCTATTTTAGTTTTATCGACAATTACGCGGTCGTTATCATACATAAATGTAAGTGCTCGGTATCTCTACAATCAGAAGTCTGTATTTTATGATCATTAAGCCTAGAGGCGTAATTTCGCACTTGTAGTAGACGTTAATGCGATGCTGCAAGTTTTTATCAAACTATGATAGCCTGCGTGTAGAAGAAAGGGGTTGTGTAATGCTGGATGTAGTTAAACATTTATGCGCATTCGGTATTTGCTCCAATCGCCTTCCATTTCAAAGCATTACCAGCAAAATCTGATAAACCTGGATTGCCTGTGGAGGTTATGGATGGTATACACGAAATTAAGTTGGCTGTGGATCGTGCTCGTTCTTAGATAGCATGGTGATAGGCCAAGCTCATTATTCCTATGACATTTTATTCGAGATATCAATAGATGCCATTCGCACCGAGAAAAATCCGACTAACGACATTTAGATTTCTAGAATCTCGACGTAATTTCCAAAGACATATTGGCATAGTCCGACTCATATACGTCTGGTGGTGGAAATCAAGTTCAACTCTAAAATTTGCATCTCTATTAAATCGAGTCGCGAAGTTTATAGGGTTGTCTTTTCCAACCGCTGTAATTAAAGATGCGAGATTGCTGAGGCTGGCAGCACACAAATTAGAATGGTAAAGACAAACTGGCCCCGTGCATTATGTGTAGGTCAACGCATCTTACTCGGCAGGATAGCGTCAATCTTGATCGCATAATTTGCTTGTCATGTGGATCCTGAATCCATATACTCATCGATCTAGTAGTAAAGTACTTTTCAGATACGAGCAATATCCACTCTTCTGGGATCCATATCGACTGTGTTGTTTGGACATGGATCACGGAAAAGTGATTTAACAACGGACAAAGAAAGCTATCCATGCACTAAATCTCCGAACACCTGCTTGTAAGCATAATTTATATTCAATGCCTTTTCTTAATATTTCCTTTTTTGTCAAAGTTAATAAGAAAAAAACGCGTTGAAGCATCTATTCGTGTCAATCAAAGCTATCTATTGCGCTTCAAATTACTTATGCGATTATGTTTAAATTTGTGATGATCCGCAGGCATGATTACATTACGTGTTACCCTGTTGGTATGTATGTAATCAAATTGATTAAAGCTAGTGTGGGCTTGTATAAAATTTAAACACCAAATTTTGTCATCATCGAACCTCACAAGCACGAGAACAAATGCAAATATCTATGGTATCAGCTTGTTTGTGATCTCTTGAGATATGGGATGACCCTGTAACTGCCACCAATTTTTTCTTTTAACTGTCAATTAGCTTCTCTATAGATGATTGTGCATTTCTTGTTTGTGACTCTACTGATACATCACAAGTTGACTTTCCAGTGCAATCAAAATCATGATGACCTCTTAATTAGGCCTGATAAACGCGCTCCATGTCCTTCTTGTTCACTTTCTTCTGATTCTTTTTTAAATCGTGATCATTTCAAATTGTTTTCTACTGTCTCGGACATTTCGTTTACGCTAAACCTTGAAGATTCTACGCACTACATCACTGCATACCTTTAAGCACCTATTTGGAACACGGCTTACTGTCTTTTCTTGCATGCTGTGTAGTTCGGGTGGGCGTGTCACTACTGTCTCACCGATCGATAAGGCTTCTTGTTAGGTGCGTCTCGGACGCAGTTTCCCTTGATCCGGCACATACGTTACAAAGATTGCAAATGTTACAACTAATTTATTGTCTAAATGAAATACACTAATATCATTTTGATTAATTAGCTGGAAGACAAAATTTGTGACGCGCGCTCTGATAGGCGCCGATTTTACAGCGCACTTAGTCTAGATATAGGCGCGTTGATGAAGTACTTTAAAAAAACTATCTAAAGAATTTAATAAGTGGCGTCATCCGTGTGTGACACACACTTGGTGGTAGACACGCAACTGCTGTACCCACAGTATAAAAAGACATTAGTGCGTACCGCACCTAAAACTCTCTCTGACTTTTCCGTGCCTTTACACGAAAAGAATTTTGCAATAGTTTGACCTTGTTACATACAGTATGCTCGTAATGTTTAAAAAAAACGATCGGTCAGGCAGCGCAAACGTACTGAATGCAACAGAAGATTATCCAGCAGTGCCTGCGACCTTCTGATTATCACCGTAGCCGTTATGATTATATTTGTACGTCATTATTGTTCTATCATGTATTGCCGTTGCGGTTGACGTTGATTGTTTATATTGTGGTTACAGAGTTCGAATTTTCGTTCTTGACTGCGTTTGTTAGACAGACAGTGTCATATCCACCACAACCGCTGCATAAGATGTGACTCAGCTGTCAAGAGGAAAATTAGCTGACGAAATACAATTTAGCGTGTCGGCGGTTACGTGCAAAACACGGTCACATAGAAGGGTAGAGAGATTAAGTCTTAGAGGACATACGCGTTCCGTCTGTACACTGCTAAACCAGTTTGCATCCTATTCAAGTTTCTCTGCACGTAGTCCGGATATAACTTACATTGTATCGGTATTTTGATCACATAAATACATCTTTTAATGAAAGAAGAGGCAAAGCTGTCTATCGCTGTATATAAATGCGATAAATAGACACCAACTACGAATGACAGTGACGCCCCTGCTGTCATCGTGGAGGATTTCGGAGTTCCTCACCGTGTTGTCCATCTCGAAGCTTGACTTGCTATGCAATGTTAGCGTAGAAGATCTTGTCAACTAATGTAATGTAGTTACATATCATAGGGCATTCAATACCCTGTGTCATAGACAAACGAGATGGCATCTTACTCAAAGGATTATTGATTGTCTTATCGGAGATGTGGAGACTGACGGGTGTCTGCAATAAGATAGGAAAGGTCTAATATAATTAATTGAGGACATGAGTTCCTTAAAAAAGTTACACATTAGAATTAAGATATTATATGAATTTGAACGAACATGAAGATCAGCTCTTCTTTGATCTGGTTAAAGACACGTGCCTTGTGAGGCGTCTCTGATTGTATGATTGTTAAGAATCAGCATCACCCCTCCGTGGTAGATGCTTTAAAGCACTATGTGGTGCAAATTTATGAAAAATGTTTGTTCCTCTAAAACTGATACACTTAGCTTTACGCTTGTTGACCCATACGTTACAGTCATTTGAAACTAACATTGCAACGGGGACATCCTTTGTTTGGGTTCCACGAAACTACACGCACACCCGTACATGTAGAGGAAGCTAATCTACTCAAACAGCTAGTTTGAGTAAAAGGTACAAAAAGAAATGTATTTAATATAGTCAAAGAGCCATTGTAACTTCAGTCTTAATCAGACTATATTGACCTACAATTGTTGCATGACGACGAATCGCTCAACCTCTCATTACGCGGGACTAGCAGCGGATTGGTGGTAAATTTGGTTTATATGTCTTATTTCTAACACATCTTGGAGCAGCATATGAATATTATGCTAAATGGGATAATATCCCTTCAAAATGTTATCCATCTCGAATGACAATGGCAAGGAATTGTCACTGTGGACAATGTCCCATTTTACACCAAATCGGTGTCAATGTCGTGTAACGGGCTAGCCCGTTACAAAACCCCCCTTAACCAATAATCACCAGTTGATTAAATTAAATTGATTGGGACAGGGTGATCACCGTTAGATCACTCTGGGATGGGGAGTACTTGTTGGTCAAATTTAACCCATTTGCCAATTCACCGCAGGTGTCAAAGTCCAAGCGGTGCGCTGCTTAAGCAGCCTGGAAGGCGGTTGCACGCATGTGCAGCCGATGAGAGTAAGTCTCTTGCTTCAGCAGCAGGTAATCCTTCGCCTGCTATGTCGATTCAGCAACAGGAAGAGCCTGTTGGGAACAGTCCTCGAGGTGAGTCACCACGTGCGCCAGAAACGTCCGCTGCCTCTGAAGCGGGTGCTGCGACTCGCTTTGTAGATGAGACTGAAATAAATCATCATCTATTCTGGCGAGTTGGATGATGTATCCGACTTGAAGGCGGCACATCCTGCCTCCAGATCACCAAGAGTGAACAATTTCAGAGCCAGGTTGAATGGCTCTGGGAACGTGGCGGCATCATGTCCAATGATTTTCGGACTGAGCAGATTCTTCGGACGAATCCTCATCTAACGCAAGTCCATCCGACAATAGGACGCGTGGTGATGGTGGTGTTGGTGACGGACCTATACGACACCACGAGAGAAGCAACTTGAGGGATCGGGCTGCTATTGGTGTCAGTGCTCATGCTGACACCACTCAAGAGACCAGGGACTAAAGTGTCCTGCGCCATGCTCCTCAAGTGGAGTCTTCTTGGATGCCATCACTCAAAGGAATTAAACGAGTGGTCGGCATGACCACCAAACGGGATCGTATCCCGTTGTTCGAATGTAAGAGGATCTGTACTCCAAACTCCAGCACGGAAAATATCCGTGTTGAAGAAGGTTTCTTCACCAGCTTGTTCTTTAGACAACGGTGGTACTACGGCAACCGTGGCCGAGATGGTAAGGCATAGATGCAAAAATGGAATGCCTCCACCCAAACCTTGAAGTGCATCTGGCCGTGAGACCTGGATCTGTAATATTGATGCAGCTCGTATCAGGTATAAATAGCGTAATCTAGCCACTGTGCAATACAAGTAGCACCGCCTGTCAAGAAAGAAAGGATACCCTGTCTCTCGTGGGGTGATCCAAGCCCAGGCTGCCTGGACAATGCTAATCGTTCCCTTAGGGAGGCCTACTTCCCTAATATTTCCTACTTCAGAGCGCACATCTCTTCTGAGATGGCCGAGGGATTGACACTTTGCAATCCTTGTACTCGCGTTCGAAGAGGTCGTTTTCCGACGTCCCTTCTTCGAACGCAGCGGGTGGGACTCGTCGTACTGCTCAAAGAGACCAGAACAATAGTAATCAGCTGGGCGACTCGCGCCCTGCTATCTTAGACCGGTTGATAGCCACGCCAAAGGACGATGAAACTCGTCTGACGCCCTTCACATCGCGGTGGCTCACGATACGCTCCACCGGAAAGCGTTAAAAGCCGCTAGAATCCACCAATGGATGTGGTGGAGGCGGAAACACATGATCCGGCTTGAGGTTCGGATCAGATTGATGTTTAAGAACTGAACCGTGTAACGGAACAGTTACACGGTGACTTGGCTCTTGAACGGACTCGGCGTTATTAGCTTCACAAACTTGTAAAGGATAATTGCAATTCATCAGCGCACGATCGTTCAAACGATCGTTCCGCGTTTGAGTTTGCGCAACTTGAAAAACGAATGTTCACTTCGTTCTCTTCATGACGATCTGACTGCGGCTCATAAGGACATCGTTTAACTGCGTGAGCAGGTTGGTTCGCTATTCAAAGAGACTGGCTTTTGCAACGGAACCGCTCGAAGATGGTCATGGCTCTTGACCGCGGAGGCAATCTTCGCATTTCGAAACGGGCTCATACTGATAGTACTGGCGGAGACGTCCAAATTAAAATGTAGAATGCGTACGCATCTTGCGAGGCAGTTCAATCGTGCATGCGTTGCCCATTCGGCGCAGCACACGAAATTGACCGATGTACTTGGGCAGTTATTTTCTGTTGCATACATTTGTCACTGCGTATTTAATAGATCTACTGTTGACAGTAATTTAGGCCTCCATCATCAAATGAAAGAACATTTGCCCTTCCACGTTTGCCTGCGTTTCTTTTCTGCTTGTCTATTGCATTTGCATAGAATCTTGATCGAAGCGGACAACCGCTTCGCAAGTCAGCAGAAATTCTTCTGCTGGCGCGTCCTTGTTAACAGCAGTGCGCTTCGTGTGCACTGCTGGAAGAACTATTTCTTCATTAGTGAGGGCTTTATCTTTCTAATTGAAGCAGTCGTAGGCAATGCTGGATATACCAGCATCGTCGTCATCATCATCATCGATGTCGATCGCATCGACATCGGCATCCATCACGTCGACACGATTGTCGACGGGTGATGAGCAAGAACCAGATCGGGTTTTGTTCGAGTGAGTCTACCCTCCCATCAAACTAGAGTTACACTCTAAGAAGGCGGTTAAACTTGGATGGCGCGGGCCATCCACGAAAAACGGTGTATGCGTTGTCGACGCATGTACGGAGTTGTTGATGGCATAATTCCGCCATCGGCAAGAATTCACTACAACACGAAACGAGTGGACGTATTCTCGAAGTATCTCTATAGAGGAAGCAATTGACGCGTTCCGTCTGATCATCTGTTTCTGGATGATTAGAAGTTGACATCGTCAAACGCGTTCAAAGTGAATGGAATACGGATTGCCAGAGCTTCACTGGAAAGCGGGTGTCCCTATCGGACACTATGTCAAGGAGTAACCCGTGAAGTTGTAAGATTGTATCGGTAAAGACACAAGCACAGACCTGGGCTGTGATTGACTCCGGTACAGCAACAAGATGTACCATCTTGATGAACCGATCGACAAGCACAAGAACACCAGTATTCTTGTGAACGTCTTCGGGAAACCCGAAGACGAGGTCCATCGATTCGGACTGCCAACACTCTTCTGGAATCGGTAGAGGCTGTAAGGGTGCGCAGGATGAAGGACTAGGCTTCACCCGGTGACAAACTTCGCAAGCCAATTTTATGTGCTCACATATTCATACTGGAGTGGCCAGTACAAGTCAAGACTCACCGTGAGGTAAGTCTTTTCTCTACCGCGATGCCCACTTTTTTGGGCATCGTGACACTCATACATTATGCGCAGTCGCAAATCATTTTGAGCCGGAACGACAACACGAGGTGTGTCGCCGCTGACAGATGCATGCTACAGCAGTCCATTCCGAACCGAATACCGTTCAGTTGAAAAGCGGTATTGAGACGACAAGCTTTTCAAGGCTTGACTTCATGGATTGGATACACAATCCATCAATCGCAGAAGAGACTCATCTTCTGCGTATGATTTTCGCACGTAGTCGAGCAGAGTCGAACGACGGAACACTCACTGTTAGTGTCGCGACAGTGGGATCACCCCTACTGTTGGGTTGAGCAGTCGGCTTGAAATCGGGCCAACGCGAAAGAGCATCAGCGACGACATTAAGTCGTCCTGGTTTATACTCGACGGAGAAGTTGTACTCCGCGAAGAAAGACAGCCACCTCGCCATTCGTTGCGAGAGGTGTGGACTGTTTACGGCCGTGCGTAACGACGCATGGTCGGTATAAACGATGAAGGGCCTATCTCCTAAAAGATATAACCGAAACTTAACCAGTGCATATTTCATGGCAAGGAGTTCCTTGTCATGCACCGGATAATTATGCTCAGCTGCTTGCAACTGACGCAATTGATAAAATACGACACGCTCAACGCCGTCTGAGTTGTACTGCATTAATGTGCAGCCACTTGCGAAATCGGTGGCAGCACAGGCCACATGAAATGGACTGTCCTGATCGGCTATTGCTAGAACTGGGGATTGTATCAAGCTCTGCTTGATAATTCCAAAGGAGTGCTGACACTCAGCGCTCCATGACCACCTCTCGTTTTTATGTAGCAGACGAGAGACGATGTACAGTCATCTCGGCGTAGTTGCGCGAGTATTTGTGCAAATACGCTGCCAAGCCAAAGAACTTTCGAAGTCCCTTGACGTCGACTGGCACAGGCAAGTCGCTCATCGCCTTAATCTTTTCCGGATCAGGGCGTACACCGTTTTTACCCACGATGCAGCCAAGAAGTGGTATTTCGCTCGCTGCGAATGTACACTTCTTGAGGTTCGCGAACAACGTATGCTCTCGCATTAGTGTAAGAATCTTCTCGGACGTGGATCCTATGAACCTCCACGTCCGTCTTTCCATCCATAGCCCGGCTATGGACGAAGACATCGTCGAAGTAACTCGGTGCGAAATCGCGCACCGATCGCAACAGATTCGTAACACATCTGTTAAACGTTGCGGGGGCGTTACTTAGCCCCTATGGCATTACTAGCCACTCCTAGAGAATACCACTGGGGGTGCTCAATGCTGTGTACAGGATGTCCCGTTCACGCATGAGGATCTGATAGAATCCATCCATCAGATCCATGGACGAAAAGATGGTACTTATTGCCATACCATCTATGATGACATCCTTTCTTGGTATCGGCGTTTGAGCCGGTACCGTTGCAGCGTTCAATTTGTTGAACGCGTGCACTATCCGCCACCCTCCTGTGGCCTTTCGCACACAGAAGGTCGGAGAGCTGTGTGGGGATGTTGATTCCCTCACATGACCAGCCGCTAATCGATCGGCAAAGAATTTGTCGATCTTAAGTACTTGTTCACGAGGTAGTGGCCTCTGCTTCATGACACAGTATTTTGACCCAGGTTTCAGTTCGATCTCATGCCGAGTCCCTTTGTCTTGGGGCAGCTCGCATGGCACGGATTCAGGAAAAACATCCCTGAATTCTACCAAATCCTTATACAAAGGATTTGTCTTCAAAGACTCCCAAGATTGAGACGTGGGTATCGCTCAATCCGGGTCTTCTTATCGAGGACACTCTCGTCCATCGATGAGCTACTGAGAACCCGTTCGTTCTCAGCAAACACTTGTGCCGACCGAATATCGGCGACGTACTCGTCCTCTGTAACGAGTACGCAGATCTGCTTGATCTTGTCACTACGCAGATCTCGCAAGAATCTTTTAGATTCTAGCGTTGGCAACTTGACTACCTCCGAAGCTGACTTCGGAGGTGTAACCAGATCAAGTGCATAAGCGCCTACACTTGATCCGTCATTCACCAAGACATTCACTGTCTCGGTGCATTTCCTGGGAAACACATCCGAAGGTGGTTGGGGAACTACACCCTCAACATAACTCTCTCGGGAGTTATCACTCTCAGGAACGCTGAACCTTTCTTCCAATACGGGTACTGACTGTGGGTGTACTACCACAGTCACGTCCTCTTCGATCGGCTCTCTTTCAGTCGATCGGGCTTGCTCTACGATCGACTCTCTGATAGTCGATCTCGCTTCAACGTGTTGTCCATCCCGAACGACATTAATCTCTCTTCTCGGATGCACCCTTCTTGGTGTGCATCCGTGTTCCAGTCACACTCGATGCGCAGCCTGTGTATCTACATGAGGTGCCGGAAGCTGGTTCCACAGTGTAGTGGACATCTTAGAATGTGATCTTGTGCAGTCGTACTAACGACCGTACCACAAGTGAGGCCATCGCACTCACTCGTAGTACATCCACACGCTTGTGGACGCTCCAAGACGTTCATCAGATGGCCATCCGATGAACAAACGGCAGGCATCTTCACGGATCGATGCTGCCAGCTAATCCATGGCTGGTATTTTCTAAGCCATGGCAGACCGAGGATGACATCAAATTTGTCATCCAAATCTAGTACGATGAAGTCATCATTGTACTGCTTTCCTTCTAGCGTGTAGTGGATTCCCACTACACGTTTGTTCAATGTTACGGATGCGCCTGTAGCAAGGCACACCGTCATCCTCGTTGGAGGGAACTCTCGCTCAACATAGTTGAGCCTACTATCTTCTAGCGACTGGCGTCGAATAAAACTGTTCGACGCCCCACAGTCAACTAGGGCGCGAAGTAGACATTCCACTAGTAACTTCGATCTTCAAAGTGATGAGAGACTCCTCATCACTAGGGGCAGTAACACACAGCGACTGTGTGTTGGGAGCAATCTTCGTCAAGAGTCCTGCAAATTCTCTTGACGTTGCTGGATCAGCAGGGTGCTCCGCCCTACTGATCCTGTCCGTTCGTTGACGGTCCGACTTGCTGTCGCGGCTTGGCGACATGTTCGGACCCACGCCTCAGATCTTTCCTTGGCCAACGGTGGTCATCACGTCCTGTATTTGGACGTGTTGCAGCACTCGGAACACTACACTCATTAGCGTAGTGTCCAATCTTCTGACAGCCATGGCATCTTAGCCGTTCGCTTGTGACTCAGAGAGCGAGAGTTCTCGCTCTCGATGTGACAGAGGTCCATTGGTTCAAAACAATTTTGTTTCCTGTAGTCTCGTCGGACGATAGTTGGATGAGTTAGCCTGAGACTGTCTCAGGCTGAAGTCTTCTTGTTCCGCATACGCTGTCGCTTTTTCTAGAGTATGGAAGTCCTCTCGAAACATGTAGGTCTTCACCGGCCCATCTACAAGGCCATAGATGAACACGCTGATGAGCGTATACTCATCAACAGGGTTCTTCGTAACGCTACTTGCAAGGTAGCACAGGTGTTGTGCGTAAGCGTGCACGTCACGCTCACCTTGCTTTAGCCTCAAGAGTGCAGAGCGTGCTCTAAACTCGGCTCGTGGCGGCTCAAACGTCTCTTTGAGCCGAGACTTCAAGATCTCCAACACCTTAAACACGTTTGAGGCTTGAAGCTTCAGCCCTAAGACCCAAGTCTTTGCTCGTCTTGTCAAATTTGACAGGGCGAAGGTTCCTTGCATCTCATCATCCTAGATGTGACGGTCCCTGATGGCGTTGTCTATCTCGACAAACCATCTCAAAAGGAAAATTTCATCGGTTCCCTTGTACCTTGAGATGTCAATCTTCTAGGTTTCGGGTCGATGCATGTGCTTCGGTCCGCCCTTCGACGGATCAGAGTCTTCCTGCTGTAGCAATGCTATCTTCTGTCGTTCGACAGCCAGTTCCCTTGTAGGAACTTGTTGATAGCACCATGTTGCTGGTCTCTGCTTAGAGACTCCAACATACCACTGATGGCGGGTTCGCCCATGAGCACACTCATGCGGCCGACTACCTCCCATCTTGAGTCACATAGGTGGGAGTAGCCTTCACGTGTGACGAGATAATTGTCGTCTTCTACGTTCAACATGTTCATGTTGGACGGACACTAAGCAGTGTTGGACGGACTACAAAGGGCTACCAGGTGTATCGGGGCACCCTTTGTTTGGGGTGCCACGAAACTTTACGTACACTTCCACGTGCAGAGGAAGCTAATTTACTCAAACAGATCGTTTGGGTAAAGGGCAAGAAGAGTACTGTAAGTATTACAGTGAAGCTATCAATGTAACTTCAGTCTTTATCTAACTATATCAATCTACATTGTCGAACGACGACAACCTGCTCACCACTCATTACGCGCGTCTAGCAGCGATTGGCGGTAACTTTGGCTGATATGTCTTTATCAACCAATCTTTGAGCAGCGCATGTATGTTATTACACAAGGGGACAATGTTCTTTTAATTTTATTCATCTCGCATAACATTGGCAGGGAATTGTCACGCTAGACAATCTCCCTGTTGACACCAAACGGTGTCAATACCATTTAACGGGCTACCCCGTTACATTTGGAACCTATTTGTAACGTGTTTGTCTGAGGATAGGACCCCCATCCGAGCCGCACCTAACAAGAAGCGTTCATCTATCGGTCCGGCAGTCGTAAGTAGCCAACCCGAAACCTCTTTGCACGCATTAGGAGACGTTAGATCTGTTTCTTCGCAGGTGCCTGAATGTGTGTAGAGGTAGTGCGTGGAAGCTTTCAGCGCCCACCTACAGATATATCGTGATATGTCTTTCCAACGTATACACACTGTGAAAACCATTCTGACAAATCAGGTTTTGGTCCTCTCAATGCACTCCTTTTTTTAACTTGTTTAAGTTCTTCTCTTACCTTCTTGCCGATCGTAAGGAGTTTTGAATGATTTGTCGAACGACGACTCTTGTCTTGACTCAGACGATCGGTAGTTCGTAAGATTCGAACTATGATTGGCTAAAAACGGTAAGGTGCGGCGCTTGGCTAAGCGCAACTCGAGAAAATTTACAATTGCCTGCGGCCGTCTGATCGTCGCTGTAGTCGTTAGCGTCATTCTTGCATTCCCTGTTGCAATCTTGTTTGCCATCGTAGTTTTTTATCTTGTTCGTGGTTGTTGCTGGTGTTTTCGTGTTCGTCGTGTTTGTGAACATTATCGTGCTCGTACTTGTAGCTGCTAATGTTATGTTCCTTCCTCATTATTGTGGCTTGTAGTTGTTGTTGCCTCGGTCATCGTTATTGTGCTTCGTTCGTCGTCTTCGACACCATCTGTGTTGCTTGGTCTCTGATTTGCCATCACCAATTCCATCAAGAAACATAACGCCCACATTTTCCTGTGCGTATACATCTAAACCTCCACCTTCATCACTGCCCATAAGTGAGAGATGTCTCATCGTTTTGCTACTTCCTCGCGCATACTGCCGCTCGATGGAGTGGCCTCAAGATAAGATAGCAGGCTCATCCCTGCAGCGTAGATCAATCAGGATGTTCTGCTATTTTGATTTGTAAACAGAGCGTCGATTTTATAGCGGTTGTCATGATAATTAGCTCAAAAATAGGTCCGTACGAGACAGCGAATAACAAATGTGGGATTACACTTTGTCACGATCACTCATGGTTCACGTTGGACTCAACACACCTGAAGACAACTATCCGAACACGGTGGGCGGAGAGAGTTGCAGAGATAGGTTCGTTTTGTGACCTCAAGATCGTACTTTACTTAATCAAGGTAATTGTAACGGGGCACCCTGAAGCTTGTACTGGTGACAGTACAAGCTACTTATTCTGATAACAGAATAAGGCGGTGCCGCGTAACTTCACGTACACTCGTACGTGCAGAGGAAGACTGTAAGAAGAAGCGAGTACTTGGTTAGAGTAAAAAGTAGAACTGTATTTATAATAGTTAATGTCTGCAATAAATCACTATTTATCTTCATCTAACTATGTCTAAATACAAATGTGTAAATCAGTTATCTGCTCACCACTCATTGCGTGCGTCTGTCGTGGCGCGTCTTCGTTGGTTAATGTAATGGCCTATATCAACCAATTAGGAACTACTTGTAAGTGCAACAGAATATTTGTCCTTATGAATACATTCCGAGAATACAACTCTGATAGTTATATTCTATTAACAATTTCTTATAAATTGTTATGTAACGATTCACCCCGTTCATCACCCCCCCCCTGAACCATCAGTCACTTTAGTGACTGATTGACTAAATGGATACTCGTCCCAAATCATTTGGGACAGGGTTTGCACTTGTTGGTCCGAGTCCACTTTCCAACATTTCATCGCATGGTTAACAAGCCCATGCGATGCGCGAGCAAGGCCGCCGAGAGCGCGTCTGCACGTCTCTGTGCGGACGCCGAAGCAGAAACAACGGCAACTGATGTCCCATCGGTTGCTGAAGCGACCCAGCCTGTGTCACTTGGTGACGCAGGCGCTGGTCATGAAGACACTCGTGTCTTCACAGAGTACGAGCTCGGTGTCTCGTACTCTCCTGATACGGATGACGGATCCGTATCGACGGCAATTGAATCCAAGCCGCCTGCCAAGCGTGGCATGGACGATGCTTTGCGTCGCAGCATCTTTGGTTCATCTGATGAGTCAGATGAACCATCGCCGAAGCGAAGGCGCTCGAGGTCGCGAGACTCGGGCGCTAATAGTGGTGTCGGTTCTCCAATGGACACCACTTCACAGCGAGGTGCCAGTACTTCTGTCGGCACGTCGCAGGAAGAGCGGGACCGCAATGTGTTGCGTCTCGCTCCAGAAAAGAAGGCATGGATGCCTCCTAAATTCGTCATGGATCACTTGTCGGCGACGACGAGTGATCGTTATCGAACACGATTGTTTGATTCGTCAAGGATCCATCACCTTGACCCCAGCGCGAAAGACTATCGCGCTGAACATGAGTTCTTCATCGATGCTTTCTTCAGACATCGATGGTACAGTGGGAATCACAAACGTGATGGTCCCTCACTACTTCAGGCGTGGAACGCCTACATCCATAACCTCAAGGATGTAGGTCGTGACGCTTGGAACGACAAACTTATCAAAGCTCGTGATAAGTTTGAAAAGCGAACCCCGACAGGTGCACGCTACAAGCTGCATCTTCTGTCTAGAAGGAAAGGGTTACCTTGCCTTTCCTGGGGATACTCGTGCCCACGTTGTGTGAACAACTCTGCACGAGCACCTAAGGAGGCTTACCTCCTTACCAGCCCGTGGTGGCGCGTACGTGTCTCTACTGAGATGTACGAAGGGATTGACAACCTGAAATCCCTTTACGACCGTGTTGGGAAGACTTTTTCTGGCGGTCCTTCTGCGGCACAGGATGTGCCGCGTCGTACTGCTCAACCAGTCCCAGTACGTCAATCATCAATTGGGAGCGGGGCTCCCAAGTATCCCAGGACGGAGGATAGCTGCGCCACCGGACGAGACAACTCGTCCGACGTCCGTTTATATCGCGGTGGTTCAACAGCTGCTCAACCAGATAGCGCTGGCCACCGCGAGAGTCCTCTAATGGAGGTGGAGGAGGAGTAAAGACGCTCTCCACACGATCATGTGGATCGGTGTGTTCCCGAGAGCTTCTTTGATCGCGTAACGCAAGGGTTACGCGACGATCTCGAGCATGAGCGGAATAGGCGTCTCCAGATGGCGGACACTGCCTCGAAGCACCGAGCTGAGTTTGCCTTTGCTCAGCTCGAGAACGAGAGATCTCTGACATCTCTTCGTGACGAGCTAAGAGTAGCTCGTGGGATTGTTGATCGGTCTCGGGCTGAGATAACTGCTCTTCAGACCCTTGTTGATGCCCACCATCGGGAGCACAAGGCTCTCTGCGAGATGCTTGAGCGCAAGGGCGTTCTTCATCGGAAGAAGCAGCGTACTGATGGTACGGCTTAAGCCGACCAACGTAAAACGTGGGATGCGTTCGCATCTTACGTGGCAACTCGATCGTGTATGCATTGCCTAGGCGGTGCAATACACGAAAAGGGCCAATGTACTTGGGTAGTAGTTTACTGCTACCCAAGTTAGTCACTACATGCTTTGGTAGATTAACCGTAGACAGTAGGACTAAGTCACCTTCATTGAATAAAAGAGTGTTTGCCCTTCCATTCTTGTCTGCGTTTTGCTTTTGCTTATCCACCGCTTCGGCGATGGAGTCTTGCACAAAACGGACTACCGTTTCACGAGCCAGTATGAACTCATCTGATGACTCGTTAGCTTCAGTGTGCTGTGAGCGTACTGCAGAAACATCAACCTTTTCTTCAGTGAGGGCTTCCGCACTCTCACTGGGACCATCTTCTTCAGTGAGGGCTTCCGCACTCTCACTGGCATCATCTTCTTCGATATCGATGTTATCGATATCGGCATCAAACGCAATGACTTCTTCGTCAGAGCGTGATGAGCGTGAACCAAATCGGTTTTTGCTCGCGCGAGTCCCTCCCCCCCTTAAACCAGAATTACACTCTAGTAAGGTGGGGACACGCGGATGGCGCAAGCCATTCACGTAAAACGGTGTATGTGTCGTGGACGCATGCACCGAGTTGTTGATGGCAAACTCTACCATTGGCAAAAACTCACTCCAACTCTTAAAGGAGTGTACGTATCCTCGAAGTATCTCTTCAAGGACACGATTGGCACGTTCCGTCCGACCATCTGACTCTGGATGATCAGATGTTGACATCTTTAAGCGCGTTCCGAGTGATTTGAACACGGAACGCCAGAAATCAGCAGTGACCCGTGGATCTCTGTCTGATACGAGTTCACGGGGGCAACCCATGAAGTCGGAAGATGGTGTCAATAAAGACACAAACACAGCCACTTGCCGTGATTGTCTCTGGTACAGCCACAAGGTGTACCATTTTGCTGAATCTGTCTACAAATACGAGAATACCCGTATTCCCGCGTGCGTCTTTGGGTAACCCGAAGACGAAATCCATTGAGATGGATTCCCAGCACTCAGCCGGAACCGGTAGAGGCTGTAAAGGTGCACGCAGTGAAGGACTTGACTTCACTCGTTGGCAGACTTCGCATGCGCGAACATACTTTCGCACAAACTGATACTGGCGGGGCCAGTAAAAGTCTCGACTCACCGTGAGATATGTTTTCTCTCGGCCACGATGTCCTCCTATAGGAGCATCGTGATACTCGAACATGATCCGCAAACGCAGATCAGTATCATCTGGAATGACAACACGTGGTGTGTCACCAGAAACGGCTGTTTAAAACAGTAAACCGTTTCGAGTAGTGTATCGATCTGATGCAGATCGATACGCAGGCGACAATCGTTTCAACGATTCTCGGGATGGTTGGGAGAGATGTGACAACAACTTCACTATCTCACCATCTTGGGCGTATGCCCGCCTCACATCATCATACAATGTTGTAGATGGGACTGAGGACGTCATAACCGCAACAGTGACTGTCTCACTGTTGGGTTTCACGACTGGTTCAAAGTCGGACCGACGTGAGAGTGCATCATCGACGACATTAAGTCGTCCTGGTTTGTACTCGACCGTAGAGTTGTATTCTGCAAAGAATGACAACCACCGCGCCATTCGTTGTGAAAGGTGCGGGCTGTTCACTGCCGTGCGTAATGACGCATGGTCAGTGTAAACAACGAAGGGTCTATCTCCTAATAGATAGACTCTGAACTTCGCGAGTGCATACTTCATGGCAAGGAGTTCCTTGTCATGCACTGCATAGTTTCGCTCAGCTGGTTGCAGCTGACGCGACTGATAGCAGACGACGCGTTCAACGCCTTCAAGATCGTACTGCATTAATGCACAGCCGATTGCGAAATCGCTGGCATCACAGACCACATGAAATGGCCTGTCCTGATCGGCTATTGCTAGGACTGGGGATTGTATCAAGCTCTGCTTGATACCCTCAAAGGAGCGTTGACATTCAGCGTTCCACAACCACCTCTCGTTCTTTTTCAACAAACGAGAGAGGTGCACAGTCATCTCGGCGTAATTGCGTGAATACTTATGCAAATACGCCGCTAGCCCAAGGAATTTTCGAAGACCTTTGACATCGACCGGCACAGGCCAGTCGGTGATCGCCTTGATCTTTTCGGGATCAGGACGTACACCGTTCCTACCAACGATGCACCCAAGAAGTGGTATTTCGCTTGCTTCAAATATACACTTCTTGAGGTTAGCATACAATTGATGCTTTCGCATGATTGTAAGAACTTGTCGAACGTGGTACCTGTGAACCTCAACGTCCGACTTTCCATCCATAGCTCGACTATGGATGAAAACTTCATCAAAACAACTCGGCGCAAATTCTCGTACTGGTCTCAACAGATGTGATATACATCTGTTGAACGTGGCAGGGGCATTACTAAGCCCTTGTGGCATTACTAGCCATTCCCAGAGCATGCCGCTAGGCGTGCTAACTGCGGTATAGGGTATATCCCGTTCCCGCATTAGGATTTGATAGAAGCCATCCATCAAATCCATGGACGAAAAGATGGTACTCTTTGACATACCATCAATGATTACGTCCTTCCTTGGTATCGGCTTTTGAGCCGGTACCGTTGCAGCATTCAATTTGTTGAACGCGTGCACTATCCGCCACCCTCCTGTTGCTTTTCGCACACAGAAGGTCGGAGAGCTATGTGGAGAAGTTGATTCCCCCACATGGCCCGCAGCTAAACGATCGGCAAAGAACTTGTCGATCGCAAGTACTTGTTCACGAGGCAGTGGCCACTGCTTTATGACACAGTACTTCGAGCCTGGTTTAAGCTCGACCTCGTGTCGAATACCTTTATCCTCCGGTAATTCGCACGGAACAGTTTCAGGGAATACATCCTTGAATTCAACCAAATCTTCATAGATAGGATTTGTCTTGAGCGATTCCCACGATTGGAAGTCATATCGCTCAATTCGTGTCTTTTCATCTAGGACACTCTCGTCCATAGATGAACTACTGAGAACTCTCTCGTTCTCAGTAAACACTGTTGCTGACCTTATGTCGGTTACACACTCGTCGTCAGCGACGAGTACGCAGATATGCTTGACTTTGCCACTACGCAGATCACGCAAGAACCAATTATGTTCGAGCGTTGGCAACTGAGTGATCTCCGAAGTTAACTTCGGAGGCGCAATCAGATCAAGTGTATAAGCGCCTACACTTGATCCGTTATTGACTATGACATTCAATGTCTCTGTCATTTCCTGGGGACTTATTCCCTCAGGCTTCGAAGGACTTATTCCTTCGTCTTCCCGGGGACTTATTCCCGCGGGTTTCGGGGAACTTATTTCCGCCGTATTTGTAATCTTGGGACTTATTCCCTTTACTTCCTCTAGCTGGGGTTGCGCAACCACAGCGATATCCTCTACGAAAGACTCTCCAGTCGATCTAGGATTATCGTTTCGCTTAACCTAAGCGATCGATTGTTTCTCTTATAGATGTTCCCCTCTAGGGATACATCTTTGTCCCAGTCCACCCGACTTATTCGAGTGGTGGACCTTCGGCGCAGCCTGTGTTTCCTCACAGCCGCCGGAACTTTGCTCCGAAGTGTAACCGTTTGGTACACTAAGGTTTTGTGCAGTCGTACTAACGACCTTACCACAAGTGAGGCCATCGCACTCACTCGTAGTACATCCACACGCTTGTGGACGCTCCAAAACGTTCATCAGATGGCCATCTGATGAACAAGCGGCAGGCATCGTTACTGTTCGATGTTGCCATTTTACCCGTGGTTCGTACCTTCTGAGCCACGGTATTCCAAGGATGACATCAAATTTGTCATCCAAATCCAATACGATAAAGTCATCATCATATTGGGCATCTTCTAGCGTATAGTGGATCTTCACTATACGCTTCATGACGGTTACGGATGCGCCTGTCGCAAGACGTACCGTCATCCTCGTAGGAGGTGTGTCACATTCAACAAACTTGAAGTGACCATCTTCTAGCGATTGGCGTCGCACAAAATTGTTGGACGCCCCACAATCGACTAGAGCTCGAACGGAAAACTTATTCGTCACTTCGAGTTTCAAGGTAATGAGTGAGACCTCATTACCCAGAGCAGCAACGCACAACATTTGTGTGTTGGGAGCAAACTTCATCAAGAGGCCTACAAATTCTCTTGACGTTGCTAGACCAGTAGGGTGCTCCGCACCTACTGATCCTGACCGTTTTTTGACGGTCCATCCCGTTGTTGCGTCTTTGCACCAACTGCGGACCCTCGTCCCTGCCCCTTTCTCATGGGTGGACGGTCACTACGCCCAGTGTTGCGAGACACTGGACGAGGGGCACTACACTCGTAAGCGTAGTGTCCTGTCTTTTGACATCTGTTGCATTTTTCTGCAGCTTCTTGTAGTCTATAGAGCGAGCCTTCTCGCTCTCTACATAACAGAGTTCCATCGGCTCTGGACCTCCGTTGTCATATCGTCTCGGTTGACGATATGATGTCGAGCTGGCGCGAGCCTGTCTCAGACTGAAGTCTTCTTGCTCCGCAATGGAAATGGCTTGTTCTAGTGAATCTAGTTCAAGCCGGAACAGGTGAGTCTTGACGGGACCATCCGCAAGACCCTGCATGAACACCGAAACCAACGTGTGTTCATCCACTGGATTGGAACTTATACAACTCGTGAGATGTCGTATATGTTGAGCGTAAGCGTGAACATCACGCTTACCCTGCTTGAGCTTCAAGAGTTCGGTTCGAGCCCTGAACTCAGCTCTAGGCGGTTCAAACGTTTGTCTGAGCCGCGACTTGAAGACTTCCAACGACCCAAACGCATATGGTCGTGCAGCTTGAGCCCCAGTGCCCAAGTCTTGGCACGTCCTGCCAGATTTGACTGGGCAAATGCAACTTGCATATCCCCGTCGTCGATGCGACGCGCCCTTATGGCGTCATCCAATTCGACGAACCATCTCAAGAGGGAGTCTTCTTCGACCCCCCTATGCTTTGAGATGTCAATCTTCAAAGTCTCGGGTCGACGCGAGTGCATCGACCCGCCAGCAGCAGCCTGCTGCTGTCTCAACAGTTCAAACTGTTGAGCACCTTGTTCTCTCAACAACTCAGATTGTTGAGAACCTTGTTGGTGAAGCAAGGCTACTTTCTCGCGTTCAGCGTCAAGTTCATTCTGAATGAACTTGGCGATAGTAGCATGTTGGGCATCTCTATTGAGAGCCTCTAGCATGACACTAACAGCATGGATGCCCATGGTTGAACCCATCCGTTCAACCGCATCCCATTCGACATCGCTCAAATTGGAGTAGCCGTCACGCGTAGCGTGAAAGCTTTGGTCATCTTCATCATCCAACATATTCATGTTGGATGTGAACGCGGTCCTTGTACGGACTACGAAGTGCTACCAGGTGTAACGGGGCACCCTGAAGCTTGTACTGGTGACAGTACAAGCTACTTATTCTGATAACAGAATAAGGCGGTGCCTCGTAACTTCACGTACACTCGTACGTGCAGAGGAAGACTGTAAGAAGAAGCGAGTACTTGGTTAAAGTAAAAAGTAGAACTGTATTTATAATAGTTAATGTCTGCAATAAATCACTATTTATCTTCATCTAACTATGTCTAAATACAAATGTGTAAATCAGTTATCTGCTCACCACTCATTGCGTGCGTCTGTCGTGGCGCGTCTTCGTTGGTTGATATAATGGCCTATATCAACCAATTTGGAACTACTTGTAAGTGCAACAGAATATTTGTCCTTATGACAACATTCTGAGAATATAACTCTTATAGTTATATTCTATTAACAATTTCTTATAAATTGTTATGTAACGATTCACCCCGTTACAGTAATAGTACCTTTAAATATCTCTGTGCCAGGAACTAAGCGCCGTCGCGGAGCTTGTCGTGGTATTTTTCGAACGACAGAAAGGTCAGGTGTTGCGCGGGACTGAAAGACACTTTAACCAATACGCTGCGAGTCTGTCTTTCAAGTGCTCCAAGTGCTTCTCTTCTCTTTGCTGCAGAAATGTGGGACAGCTTCAATCTGTCAACTCCTAGGCGTAGGGACGATTACAAACGCGGCCGATCTGCCGTATTCTTGCGACGCGAAGGCATCGCGCAAAAAATGGAGACCCTAAAACCAGTGATGGTGGGACCCTCAGTGGCCATTGATGCAGCCTTGCCGTTTGAAGTGCGATCTCAGAAGCGAGCGCGAGGCGCGGGGAACGGGCGTAGCGGAGATAGATGGATCAAGTATGCACATCTACCACAGCCGCCACCGTTATTGTCCATCTATGTTAGACGCGCATAAACCGCCGAAAAGGCAAAACGAAGTATCTGCTGGATGGTCTTCCAGTATGTGCTGGAATAGCCCCTCCCGCTAAGAAGAGAGGAGGGTACACGTAATTTGAAAGGCGTTCGCATTGTCGCTCTTCCCTACTTTGTTCGAGACAGTGGCATCTTCACCACAACTGCTGCTCAAGTGACCGCAAAGCTCGAATGAGTAGTAGTACTATCGGACTTGCGTGCTATGGAAAGTACACGCGTGGCACGGTCAAGGGGTGGAGCGAGGGTATTCAGACTTTGCTGATACGCATACAGGCTACACACCGCTCTACGGGGAGGGCTCATCTCATTCAAGTTTCTCTGCACTGGCGGAAGTCTGGGTATAACTTACTACCTGGTCGGCATTACGAGCGGAAAATTACATCCGTCGATGACTGATGAGGCATTGCTGTCTATCGATGTGGGAAACGGCGTTCGATGAACGCCAACTGCAGATGACAGTGACGCCTCTGCTGTTATCGTGGAGGACTTTGGAGTCCTCGCCGTGCCATCCATGTCGAAGTTTGGCCTGCTATGCAATGGTAGCGGAGAAGATCTTGTCACCTACTAAGTGCAGGGCACGGCACCAATGAAGCGGCGGCCAACACGTGCGTGTGCTTTCGTTCGCCACGTTGCCCCGAAATATGCATGATGTTGAGAGGTCGAAAAGAGTCGACCACGTTTTCTCGAACTGCAACGATATCGAGTGTATTGGATGAAGTTGAAATTACACAATCAACACCAGCTGAACGGACGCGACACTACGTGATCTCTTGTGACAGCAGTGCTCGGTGTACTAATCCCAACGACATCAGCAGATGGTATGACTCACTCAGCAAAGCTGGCGGCCATGTAAAGCGCCCACGATCGAGATAGACCGTCGTCCATCTTGGTTTTCTGGAGAACGCCCAATGCGCGCTGCTTGTCCACCATGGCAAAGTTGGTATACAGAAGCGAAAGCCACGCGTTGCCCGTGTCCTCACGCTTGACGATGGCCTCTTTGCCCAGCACCTGCTCCCACTCCTCCTTCACGAATTGCTTTGTGCGCACAAACTCAGTCACAGCCGACACGGGAATCATCTGGATGCCGTGGATGCAGTACTTTTCGGCGCTGAACCATGTCGCATAGTCCACTTTGTTGTCGAAGAAGATACCGGTGACCTTGTTGGGACGAAAGTTGACCGGATGGATTTGGTTTGCGTCCTCGATAAGGAAGTACGTCTTGATGGCGTGCGCATTGACGCGCGTCATGAGCTTGCCAACGGTCTCCATGCCCGCGTTGTTTGTGGCCTTGCCATACATATACATGCCAAAAGCGAAGTTGACGTCCTCTGACGTGCTTTCCTGGTCCTTGCCATCAGCAAACGGAGTGACACCGTGCGAGTACGAGTGGCCTCGGAACCAGTCGAACGAGCGAAATCGTGCAAAAAACTTGTCTTCTGGGTCAAAGTTGGCGACGTCGCGCACCAGCAGGTTGACCATGGTGTTAAGTTTGCTGAGATCGCTCCAGTTGGGGTCCAGGCGGTTGATGATGGCCGCCGTGTGCACCCAGTAGCCGTAGTGGAAGTGGTGGTCGTTGTACATGGTGTTGCCAAAGTCCGAATTCATGTCCTTCGTCTTGAAACCCTGCGAGCTCACGATGCCACCGTAGATCTGATCGTATTGAAGCTTGTGAATCCAACTATTGGTTACGAACGGTGCCATCACACGCCGAAGCTTATCCAGACACGTGTTCAGCAGATTCTTGTCATCTCCCACGATCGCCGCGTCGTTCGCAATCAGACACAACGACGCATACTTTTGCGCAGCTTTTCCGTTGAAGTAATAGCTGCCATCGAGCGGGATGGACCAGGCGCTGTTGATGTCTTCACGCAGGTGCTCGGCGATACGCTGCTGCTGAGCCACGTTCGATGCAATTTTGCGAGACGGATAAAAGTCTTCAGGTACCTGCTGCGTCTCCTTGATCTCCCATACTGGATCGCCAGACCCGCCTGGTGTGGTGAAAGCTTGATGCGCGCCTCGAGTTGTCGAGTGGGCTACCATGCCGTCCACTTGGCGTACCCCGCTGCTCGTGACCAGGGTCTCAGCGTGGTGCTTCATTGCAAAGTGCAACAGACCACTGGAACAATCTCCCATCGTTTTCCACTTGAACGCATAGGAGCTGTCGTCACGAATGTCAACGTTCGCTGCTTGTACAATGCATGATTTGTGCTGGTCGAGCGTGCTCAACCAAGAATCTTCGAGCACGAGAGCAACGCGCAAGACGCCGTCAAATACGCTCGTACTCTTGAGGGAGGATGTACCATCTGCAGTCAGAGTGATATCTTTTGCAGTACGACCGTCACTTGACAACGCGAAGACTACCCACTTCTGACCGGAGTTGTAGACGATCTCGAACTTGGAGCCACGCACTTGACCACCGAGGGGTCGGCCATTTACAGTGGAGATCGCTGCAGTTGACACGAATCGCGGGGTGAGTCCCGAGTATTTCATGGAGGTGTATACCATGCCGGAAACAATGTCCGACACCATGGTGCCACCGGACGAGCTGGCAGTGAACTTGACCGTCACTCCCTGGTCCGCCCAATCGGTAACTTGGAAGTTGGGCTTCTGCCACACGATTTCTTCAGCCGAAAACAAGAACTCTCGAACCATACCGTGCGCATAGTACTTGACGGCGCCGTTGTTGCCGGAGTTGCCACCACTGAAGCGACTGCGGTACGGGTAGCTCGCGGACATGCCGAACGGGGCCTTGTCGACGACCATCTGCAGGGAGTACGGATTAGACCAGATGGGTTGAATGGCCGCATTCGAGTCGTGCGCGATGATGTTTCCCCACCAGTTGTTGGTTGGGATCGCACGGTGCTTGATCACCGATGGATCCAGGTACTTGGGTGGACATAAGCCCATCATCGCGTTGGTGCGCTCGACGAGGTAGCTGGGTGGCTCTAGGGCGCGAAACCCTGAGGAGGCACCGTCGCTGAATTCCAGAGCTGGCAGGTCCGCTGATGCCAACGAATTTGCATCACCAGCAATCATTACAGCAGAAGTAGTGCTGTTGGGTGCAGGTGCAAACGTTGATGCCACAACTGATGATCCATCACTGAAACTGGAAGCGCCATTCGTATCGGAGTCTTGACCGGCAACTCGAACAAGGTGTGAATGCTGGAGAACCGTGCTGACTCCGATCAGAGTTGATGTAAAGATCTTCATGCGTGTCCGAATTGAAGCGTGATGGTGGTGTTCTTGATTGCGGACAAAGCGTCAAAATGACAAGTGAGCTTCGATGGATGCTAGAGGAACCTTTGCTTTTAGCGTTATCCAGCGATCACGTGCCATAAATGCAGTGTAGAGGAGGTTAAAGTGCTCCTGCAAGGCCGCTCGACGATCGATCGACTCAAGGAGGCATGCGAACTGAGGAAAAGTGAAGTTAAAGTCTGCGCTGACGCTGTTCAGCATGGACGATCTGGTTTTGGCAGGACTGACTCAGATCCGCCGCAAAGGAATCCGTCGACCTGAGACAAAAAGTCAACCATTTGAAATGCGATCGACGCACTTTTGGCAGTGTCGAAGATCGTACAATGGTAGTCGATGGTACCACATCTGAGTTGAGTCCTCAATTGAAGATTAAAACAGCTTCCGAAATGGTAGAGTGTCAGTGACAGCGTAGTCGGATCTTGTATTTCGCTCCCCATAATTGATCAACACCGTGATCTGGGACGATGTCTGGTTCGGAGCACGACATGTATACGGTTGAAATCTCTGAACACAATTTTGCTGTGGTTTACCACGGTGTTACGACCATAAAAAACGAAGTGAACTGACGCCGGTCTTGTGGCTGTTTTACTGTCAGTCGATACTTTTATCACGTCATTCCCCCCAAATGCTTGAATGACGCACCCTGCAGACTAAATTATCAGACCGTACCGGAATCTCGAATCGGGCACGAACGAGAAACCGCATCGATTTCTCAATTCGTGACACTCGGTCACGAAACACCTGGTCAATTAGCTTGACACTACGATCTGCAGTCACATCGGTCGGCCCCGCCGCTCCTGTCCATGGCACGTTTTGTTTTGTTTCCCAGATCTCCTGCACGACTGTAGTGCATGCTGCCACACGATGTAATTAGACGATGCGAAGACTTTCGTCCTTGGGGGTTTCAACCTACAGATCCCCCAATCTGATACTACCAGTCGTCAAGAACGTCTGGCATCCATCATGTCAAGCACCTTTTTGAGCTCAGCACTTCCACAACTGCCGTCTATAACCTCAATGCATTGAATGGACCAGTGTAGCCGTCAAGGAAAGGTGCACAAACAAGTGGTTTGCCGTGGTGTATATGTCGATCCGACATCCGACAACAACAGCGAGACCAGAGGCTGGGAGAGTTGTTCCAGATTCTTCGGGCTTTTATATCCAGGAAGGTATCTTTCAGTTGACGCTCTGGGAGTGAGGAGACCGACTGATCAGGAGTATTCACATTATATTTCCGGGACCTCGACGGTAGACGCAATCAAGACAGGACAAAAAGTATCACAAGGGACAAAGAGTAGATCCCGCCACGGAACGTGGGGACTATTTGCAGTACAAGATAACGCGGTTGCAAGATGTAAGCTCCTCTGTATATTACTAAATCAAAACGACCGGACATCATTGTTGCACTGTAACTTTAGTACCTTCTGATCCAACCGTACTGTGCGGGCCTGTTACCGTCGGGATGTGACGGCAAGAATAGCGTCATGCGAAGGTGGAAATGTCACGATGTAAGCTGAAGTGGACGAGTTGCGATAAGTACGCGAATGAAGGAAGTTCTGAACTTCATTTACTGTCAGTTTTGCTTTTCACAAATGCGAGCCGAATTTGGTGATCTTATGGCTAAATGACGCATTGACTTTTCCATCTTTCCAGAGACTTATCGCTTCTCATTCTCTCATGTATCGTGCCATACACCAGTGCAGCACATTCTTGATACGCCTTCGTTCCGCACAACACTGCAGCGTATTTCAGATACGCCTCGTTCCATACATCACATCAACACA
Source organism: Peronospora matthiolae (assembly GCA_921007115.2). Classification (NCBI taxonomy): domain Eukaryota; phylum Oomycota; class Peronosporomycetes; order Peronosporales; family Peronosporaceae; genus Peronospora; species Peronospora matthiolae. Next base: position 1,167,566 of record CAKLBY020000035.1, on the reverse strand, counting down.
TTCTTTCACACCGCACATGCATTAAAAAAGATGCGTTTGCGGAATCCGCTTGTTTCACACGACAAAAGCGTCTGTAGTTTTGTACAGTGCATCTCCTATGCCTTCCACTCTTCACGGGGCAGTACTACAAGAAAAAACAGAAAATAGAATTCGGATGTCGTTTGTGCCCAATGCTCGTTATCAACAGTATGTGCCTTGTCAAATGGGCAATGCATGCATGATTGAACTGCCCCGTAAGATGCGTACGCATTTTACATTTTAATTTGGACGTCTCCGCTAGTACTATCAGTATGATCCCATTATGAAATGCGAAGATTGCCTCCGCGGTCAAGAGCCATGACAATCTTCGAGCGGTTCCGTTGCAAAAGCCAGTCTCTTTGAATAGCGAACCAACCTGCTCACGAAGTTGAGCGATGTCCTTACGAGCCGCAGTCAGATCGTCATGAAGAGAACGAAGTGAACATCCGTTTTTCAAGTTGCGCAAGCTCAAACGCGGCACGACCTTTTAAACGATCGTGCGCTAAGGAATTGCAACTATCCTTTACAAGTCATGAAGCCAATAACGCCGAGTCCGTTCACGAGCCAAGTCATCGTGTAACTGTTCCGTTACACGGTTCAGTTCTTAAACATCAATCTGATCCGACCCTCGAGCCGGATCATGTGTTTCCTCCTCCACCACATCCATTGGTGGATTCTAGCGGCTGTCAACGCTTTCCGGTGGAGCGTATCGTGAACCACCGCGGTGTGATGGGCGTCAGACGAGTTTCATCGTCCTTTGGCGTGGCTATCAACCTGTCTAAGATAGCAGGGCGCGAGTCGCCCAGCTGATTACTAGTGTTCTGGTCTCTTTGAGCAGTACGACGAGTCCCACCCGCTGCGTTCGAAGAAGGGCCGATGGAAAACGACCTCTTCGAACGCGAGTACAAGGATTGCAAAGTGTCAATCCCTCGGCCATCTCAGAAGAGATGTGCGCTCTGAAGTAGGAAACATTAGGGAAGTAGGCCTCCCTAAGGGAAAGATTAGCATTGTCCAGGCAGCCTGGGCTTGGATCACCCCACGAGAGACAGGGTATCCCTTCCTTTCTTGACAGGCGGTGCTACTTGTATTGCACAGTGGCTAGATTACGCTTTTTATACCTGATACGAGCTGCATCAATATCACAGATCCAGGCCTCACGGCCAATGCACTTCAAGGTTTGGGTGGAAGGATTCCATCCTTGCGTTGCTGCCTTACCATCTCGGCCACGGTTGCCGTACTACCACCGTTGTCTAAAGAACAAGTCGGTGAAGAAACCTTCTTCAACACGGATTTTTCCGTGCTGGAGTGTGGTGTACAGATCCTCTTACATTCGAACAACGGGATACGATCCCGTTTGGTGGTCATGCCGACCACTCGTTTAATTCCTTTGAGTGATGGCATCCAAGAAGCCTCCACTTGAAGAGCATGGCGCAGGACACTTCAGTACCTGGTCTCTTGAGTGGTGTCAGCATGAGCACTGACACCAATAGCAGCCCGATCCCTCGACTTGCTTCTCTCGTGGTGACGTATAGGTGCGTCACCACCACCACCACGCGTCCTATTGTCGGATGGACTTGCATTAGATGATGATTCGTCGAAAATTTTGCTCAGTCCGAAAATCACGGACATGATGCCGCCACGTTCCCCAGAGCCAGTCAACCTGGATCTTGCAGTGTCCACCCCTGATGATTCGGAGACGTGAGGTGTCGCCTTCGAGTCGGATGCATCATATGACTCGCCAGAATAGATGAGCTTTATCTCAGACTCATCTTGATTACGACTCGTGGTACCCGCTGCAGACACACGGACGTACCTGTCGCACGTGGTGACTCACCACGTGGAGGATTCAAAACAACAGGCGATACTCATCTGCTGCTGAGGTGTGAGAGGCAATTTACGCGGCTGCACGCGTGAGTGAAGCCGCCCTTCTTGCTGCTGCAGTAGCAGCTCACGTGGTTTTGAAACTATGCGTTGGATTGGCAAATGAATGATATTTGACCAACAAGTGCTCCCTTTCACAGAGTGATCCAACGGTGGTCACCCTGTATTAATCAATTCTAATTCGATCAACGGGTGATCGATGGTTAGGGGGGGATGATGTAACGGGGTAGGCCGTAACATGAGATTGACACCAACGGTGTCAATAGGAGTATTGTCTAGCATGACAATATTCTACCGATATTATCTGGGATGGATAACATTGAAGGAATATTATCCCCTTTTGATAATATTCATGCGCTGCTCCAAAGTTGGTTGATAAAAGACATATTAACCAAAGATTACCAATAATCGCTCCTTGACGCGCGCAATGAGTGGAGGGCAGGTTGCCGTCATTCGAAAATGTAGGTCTATATCGTCTGGTAAAGACTGAAGTTACATTGATAGCTTACCTTTAATAAATACAGTTCTTTTTTTACCTTTACTTAAACTAACATTTTGACTGGATTAGCGTCCTCTTCATGTGAGATTGTACGTGAAGTTTCGTGGTATCCCAAAAACAGGATGCCCCGTTACTACACGCGTGTTTTATGTGTAAGGTTAAGAGCCCTTAATACACCGATATGAGGTGACATTGTCACTAATTGTATTTTACCTGTTTGAAAATATGCCGCGCATATAAACTGGCGAGAGATGGAGATCTCGACACTTACTGGTTAATTTAGAGCTGATGGAGCAGTCAAGTACGTAAAAAGCCGACGATCTAAAAGTTCTGACGATCTAGGCAAATTAGTTCCTCTCACTTTTCAGACCATGGTCAGAGAATAACAGTTTACTTGTGATGCGTGGGAGATACACTGGTCCTTGCCTACGAAGCAGAATCTCCACAAATAGGTACAGCTTCAAAAACAAATGAATGAAATTTGGCTGTAGGAGGGATGCGATACAATGGATCATAGCATGTGCTCTGACAAATTCTGTTTGTATCTTTCTTCTGTGAGCGAGATGATCGGAGAAAATGTAAAATAGTGGTTCTCTTAGGTAGACTTCTCCAATAGCATGATGCGGTATAATTGATCAGTGGAGCAACAAGTGAGGTGACCTTACTAGATGAAAAAGAAATGCTCCAGCGAGAGAATGAGACGCTCCAAAAGTGTGCACCAGAGATAAGCCATTTGAAGCCACTAGTCTTCAAGGGACAGGAACCATAAAAAGCGTGCATCGTTTTGCATAACGACCCCATGGATATTTAGATAATGGTCGAGGTGTAACGGGGTCACAATAGCCATTGGCTAACTCGCTTGAAGACCTCCCATAGGTAATATGGGAGACAAGTGTGGCCTCAGATTTTTATCAACAGAGAATACCGATTGGTCGGTATTCTCGGAGTTTTGGTAATTATTGCGGAAGTACTTTGTACCGTCATCATTTGATGACTGAGTGATGTACCAGCTATCCATTTAGTTTGAATAAGAATGTTTGCATTAGTTCTAATTTGGTACAATACAGGGCACTTAAAGCAGGATTTTTCCTGATGTGAAATCTAAATAAATTCAGATCTCATTTGGAGCAGAAGTCCGTAGACTTCCACCCTTTCGCACGTTGCGCTTGACCGTATCGTAGAGCTGTCGTGGGTCAGAGTGTCCTTAGACTTCAGTATCCCCGTTTGCACATTGTGCGTGTGGTTCCTTAGAGCTACAGTAGTCTGAGCTAATAGCTCATAGAGTCCGCGCTAAGTTCCGTATAACTAGCCGACTCTTCAACTTGATATATTAGCTCCTTAGAACTAATTGAATGTCAGCCGCAAGCCTCTGGCTCAACCCGTAAAGTATCCTCTGACTTTAGAGCTGTGGTAGCTCCGCGACACTTGGTAGCACTTGTAGTAAATCCTACGTCTGAGTCGTTTTCAAATGATCCTCTGTAAAGAGATGGAGAGTCTTGACTACCTCCGAGGCCCAACGTCTCGCACTCGGTAAGCTTATAGCGTTAATTGGGACCGAGCCACTCGACTGCATTGTGGTCCAAGACCCAGAAGTGCTCAATGCACCCCTTGATGCGTTCGTGCTATTTGAGTCCACGCTGATCAGGCAGGTACATGACCAAAAAGCCTCAGCTTTACCTACACGGTACCTTTCAGTACCTGACATTGTGCCAAAGGCTTGTCCGCTCGCTCTTAGCGGTAATCATTTCAACAGAAAAGAGGGGAGGAATCTCCTTTTCTGGATCCGAGAAGTCGATTAGGCTATTAGAGCCTTAAATCTCCAATCCGAGGAACAGAATGTTGGATGAGCCATTCAAAACAAACAAAACTGGTCGGTAGAGCCAAATTATGGGCTCTGACGTGTGATTCGTCGGTAGACACTGCGTTCCTAACATGGAATTCGCTTAAGCGAGAGATGTCTCGGGTGTATGCACCACCGAATCAAGTGTACCGTGTACGCTTTCGATTTCTTGTCGCCAGGAAGAGTAAAACGACTGTCGGACTTTATCCAGGATTTACGAACTCTCGTAGCTGCCATGCAGCCGGAACCTCCCCCAGAAGAAGTCCGTGTCACCATCTTTATAGGAAGATTTCCTACTAAGATCGCTAGGACGGAAGAATTCCCCGTCTACCTCTCAACGTTTGAAGAGGCTGTCGGCATAGCGTTGAACGCTGAATTAAACCCTAAAGCCGATCGCTATGGCACTCATGAGCATGCCCGAATATCGTCTGACGGGGCTGAGCCAATGGACCTCAGCCATGCTGAAGAAGAAGAATCCGAGCTCTAAGCTGTTGAACAGCAACGTAGCATCCGTAGATGTTACACGTGCGGGAACACCAGACTCTTGGGCCCACAGTGTCCGCTACGGAAACCGCGTTAAATTCGACCGAGCCGCAATCCGTCTCCTAACCCAAAGGTGTGTACGGAGCGGGAATATGTCAACTCTCAGTAGGCGGGAGGCGTCCTATGGGGAGAAAAAATAGGCTTTGCCGAATTTCTATGTGGTAAAACGAAAGACAGGGCTTAGCCCCAGACGGACTCGTGAAAGTCGCCACGAATCGTGAGTGTAAACCAAGCTTGTAAGTTGACTCGGATAATATTAGAAGATTTTAAGAGCCGTGGTCAATTTTGATTGACTCTGGGGCGTCGGGCAGCTATGCTCGGCGCCGATCCCTTGAAGGATGTCAGCAGTTTCTGAGGCGCTCAAATCGCATGAGGGTGACATATTCACTGCTCGCTTGGCGACATGGACTCGTGTTACCGTACCTAAAAGTTCCATTGAACTTAGGCGTCAATTTTAAAGTTCGATTTTGTCGAGCGTTGTTTTGTCCTAAAATTTAAACTCGAGATGTGATCTCATCCATGGGATGACTAGGCCGGAATTTTTAAGCACCCTGTATTGATTGGAGGTCAAAGACCTTAGGCGCAATGCGCAATGCTCCAAGCGATGATTTAAGTCATGAACCCACCTCTGCTAGGCTCCAAAAACAAGCGCTATTAGCGCTAGCCACTAAGTGAGTCGGCTAGTGTGCCGGACATTGGAGTGTTTGAGTTTAGTAAGTCTGATGTCGTTAACAATAGTGAGACGGCACGTACTTCGCTTAGTGACACTGGTAATAGTAAATCACTGAATGCTAGAAGCATTAATGGTAAACAAAGCTGAGGCATCCTGGAAGTGATTGCTAAGATGTGCGGTGGAGTGCTACGTATAAATTAACCGGGTGGAGGAGGCTGCGAAAGCACCTCACTAGATGTCGGTTACGACATTGTTGGTAATATGCCTAGGCATCCAGGGCTAGCCCCAACGGTGCATGTGCAGTGGCACGCAATCAATTAAGTCACGTAGGGCGGGATGGCATCCCACTGAATGTCGGTAATGATATTGTTGGCGATATGCCAAGGCATCAAGAGCCATGCTCATTTGATGCGAGTAAAGTGAAGGGAAATCCAGTAATTTGGACAGGCCATTTTGGAACCAAGCTAAACGTCGGTGATGACATTGGCGCTTAGGCGGAGCAAGTTGAGGTGTGAGATGATCTTCACCTCGTGGAATCGAATGTTTTTAAAACACGTTGAAGTTTTCACTCTTTGTGAAAAAACGGCAGCGACGCCAGATGGCTGCTGCAAAACGAAAGGTATCTGCCATGTCTCAAAAGAACACCAGTGAACAATTGTTCACATTTGCAATGGGGTGGCGGGCGAAACTGATGGAGAAGTTAGCCACGATGCCGTCCCATTGCTTAGCGCTCTGTTAGAGCTAGATGAAATGTCTACAGATGAATTTCATCAGGCCTTGGAGAACGGTGCTATGTCTGATATGGTGGTCCTTAGACCTGATCGTGAGTTGAACTCGTCATCCCTATCGGATGAGACAGTCCTTGAGGACACTAAAGTTGCACTCAGTGCTTGCAGTGGATCTGCTATCTTGAAGGATCCTTCGGATGCATTCTACTCCCTAGTTAGGCAAATTAGGATGTGGTGTGTAATGATCCACCATCTACCCTACCTCCTAAAAGAGTTGTGTGTCATGAGATTGACCTGATCCCTGAAACCAATTTTTGTGTTACAAGGCAATGGCCGTTGCATAAGAACCAGTGTGACGTCATTGACGAGCTCTTTCATTCAAAGCACGCGGCATGCATAGTACGGGGGAGAAAATACCCGCATTCGACACCGACATTTTCGTGTCAGAAAGCCTAACGGTAAGTGGCATATGTGCATGCTCACTATAAGCTGAACAACGCCTCTATTCCGACACAGACACCTATACTACAAAGAATGCTCTATAGAACGCTTCTATAGGATTTAGTATGTTCATTGAGCTCGACATCGTCGATGGGTATTACCAATTGCTCATGTGAACGAGTGATATTCAGTTCACAGAGGTTAAAACGCATATTGGCATGCTTTGGGAGTGGCTTGTTATGTCCCAAGGGCTATCTAATGCTTCGGCTACATTTAATCGTCTCGTGACGCAGTTGTTCCGACATTATCGACGATGTACACAAAGCAAATTTGACGAAATTTTGTCCATAGCCGTGTGGAAGAAGGAAGGTCAGATGTGGAGAGTCACATCGACCATATACGAGCAGTACTCGGGTGCATGCGCACCAACAGGTTGTATGCAAGATCATCAAATTGCATTTTTGGTGCTGAAGAAATCCCCTTTCTAGGGTGATGCGTTGTGAAGCGCGGCCTGCAGGCGGATCCCGCTAAGGTAAACACAATTGTTGACTGGCAAGTTCCGTCAAGCCAAAAGGACTTGTAAAATGGCTCGATTTAGCTAATTACTCGAACAAGTATAGTGCAAATTACGCTGATGTGGCAAGGCCATTGACTAATCTCCTTACAAGGATGCCGTTTAGTGTTGGGACACAGTCCAGGCTGAAGCTTGTTATGCTATCAATGATAGTCTCCTTCACGCCCCAATTTTGGCTTTGCCTGATCCGGAGCGACCTTTCAGTGTGGTCTGTGACGCGTCCGATTTTTGTCATTAAATGTGCATTCTTGTAGACAGGTGTCGATGGACATGAACGGGTCATTGCGTTTGAGTCTCGCCAGCTGAAAGCTGCAGAGAAGAACTATCCAGTTCATGACAAGAAGCTACTTGCGATGAAGTATGCTCTTGTTAAGTTCAGAGTGCATCTGCTTAGCTTAAAGCCATTTGTGATGTATACAGATCATGCGTCGTTTCGCGCTGCGACCCAGTCGCCTCACCTCTTACAATGAATGTCCCGTTTGCTTTCATTCTTTGCAGAATATAACTTCGAGGTGAAGCACAAGCTAGGGAAGATAATTTTTTTTGGCTGATGCGTTGTCACGCAGTCCCGATAATAGCTTGCTCGTGTTGCAATTCTGTCGTTGTCTATATCTGATTTAACCCGTGTGGCTTATGCCACGGTTAAGCAAATGTGTCGCGTTATTGCGCGCACTAGTCTGTGATGAGTTCAAAGATTCGGACATTTACTTGTTGGCACGATTAGGTGCAGGGCTACATCGATATTCTCTCGATAATGGCCTACTGTGCTAAGCACGGATGCAGCGGATACTTCGCGCATCGTTGTTCCTCATGATACGGAACTGAAGTACCGTATCCTCTTCAAGGTGCATGATGCAGCTTTGAGCGGTCATCTCGGTCTCGAAAAGACAAGTGGCTCAGTTAGCCAAAATTATTGGCGGCCAAGTAGTATGAATAAGTGAGCACATTTATGCGTACGTGTGAAACTTGTCACCGCGTTGAACCTGTCGCCCATTCGGCTGCGCCTTTGGCGAATTTGCCTGCTACCACCGGGTGTAGGGAGTCCATCCGATGAACTTTGTGTTCGGCCTACTGAACGATTCGGATGGCAAAACTAGTATCGTGGTCTTAGTTGATCGTCTGAGCAAGCTGAATCATTTAGCGGCTGTGCCAGACTCGATCGATGGTGAACGTTTAGCACGGCTGATTATAGATCGGGTCTTTTTTCCACATAGTATGCCCGTGGCAATCGTTTGAGACCGTGATCCTCGGCTTACCTGGAAATTTAGGAAGTCTTTATTTAAGGTGCTGTGCACCAGATCAACATGTCCACAGCGGATCATCCGCAGACCGATGGTCAAACAGAGCGTGTTAACCGCGTTACTGATGATATTTTACGCAGCGTGTGCGTGATACGCCTCGGCGTTCGAGCTTCATGCTCCCGGTAACCGAATTTGTCATGAACAACTCGGTTCATGCCTCGACTGGTTCCAACGTTGTTCTACGTAAACGGTATAACACCTCGCTCCCCCGCGTTCCGCTAACGCTACCATCCCGTGAGTCAGGGCTTGGTGGGGTACGGATCGCCGATAGGCTTGCTAGTGTCAGCTCTGCCACTGTTCAGAAAAGGTTGGCGAGTTCTTTACAACAAGGTTGAATATCTTACGACATGTGCGGGACGCAATGGCTGAAAGCCAAGAAAAGCAAAAAGAACAAGCGAATAGAAAATCAAGAAGTTGTGGTGAGAGTTATGACGTCAGTGACCAAGTGTTACTTAATGCTAAAACCTACCTTCGAATGTAATGTCTGCTGTCTTTAATGACGAAGCTGCGTCCGCACTTCATCGGACCTTTTACGATCGTAACCAAGAAGGGCCTTGCGTAGACGCTCAGTTTACAGCACAATTGTGTTGTCACCCCGTCTTTATGTTGGCATGCTTAAGCATCGCGATTCGTTCCTTGTTTACTCGAGGGCGCTGACGCCGCGTAAATTAGCGTTGCCAAAGGATGTTGCATCCGGATCAAGAGATCAAGCTGTGCTTCAACACGAGTCAGAAGTGTCTCCATCGTCTGAATACGGGCGTCATCGCCTTTAAGCGTCGCCAGGAGGCTGCGCTTCGCTCAGAGCTTGCTGGGTTTGGACTTAAGTCTCACGGAGGCTATTGACATCTTTCGACAGGTTCGAGTGGCTCTCAGCCCATACACCGACCGACACCGGCATTGCTTGATAGGCAAGTGAACCTCCAGTTCCATGTAGAGAAGTTACTTCAACGACATTGTCGTCATGGTCACTATTAATACCTGGTGAAGTGGCGTGGGTATTCCGAGTCTGAGCACTCACGATAGTGTGAGATACCACTTCGGCAAGACTGCCCATACGCCGTGGACGTTTTTGAGCGCCACGATCAGGCCCGTCTTGACAAGCAACACGCTTCTCACTACTCAGAGTGAGAGTGGGTGTTTTGGATCAAATTACTGACGTGAACTCGTGGCTGCAGGAGCAGCTAAAGCATAGCGGGAATGAGTTAATCCCCTCAGTCGACCTCTGACCTTTAACTTCGCAAAGTCGTAGCCAAGTCTTCGCTCTAGGCGAACATCTGCTAAACTGGCACTTGCTCTCAGAACAATCATACTACTGAGGCTTCGAACGCCATGTACCCGACATATGAACGCATTATCCTCTGAGACGTCGTCCTTCCCTTAGACATTGAGACGGTTGTACCCTTTATCGGGGGAACCGGTGTGCCATTGGCCCGCTTCTGGGGCCTTTCTCGATACTCGCTCAAGGTCATCACAGTAGATTTCAAATGCCCTTCTTATAGAGCCTTTAGGCATTCAATTTCGATGCGAGTTTTTCGCCTTGGGGTCAGTGGCCCACCCTACCAAAGTATGGCCAGCTGTTTGACGGACGCGTTCTTCCACGTCAGGCGGAGTGAATGTGTATTCACGGTGTCGCTGTAACGTGGTCAGAATGTCTGACTTGCGCCGTGCGCTTTCCGCCTAGTCAAGTATTCGTCGTTTCTCCTTGTAAAGTAGGTCACTGATGATGGATGGGTCCATGCTACGCATAGCACCCAGCGCTGTTAGCGCAATCGCGGCATCACGTTCAGGGAACGGATTCGGTGTCAGACGTGGGATGCGTACACACTCAGATGTGCCGGGTTCGAAATTCTCCTCCATCTGGGTGAAGGTATCACTACCATTGCTATCGTCCACTTCCTCGACACCAATTTATTTGGCTAGAGCCTAATCCTTCGTTTGGTGTCCAGGTCATCCAATGATGACAAGTAACAAAGTAACACCTCACTGAGGAGACAAGTTCAGTGACGTTTTGTGGTAATGCAGTCTAGTAAGGGAGGATGTAAAGGGGTCACAAAAGCCATTGGCTAACTCGCTTGAAGACCTCCCATAGGTAATATGGGAGACAAGTGTGGCCTCAGATTTTTATCAAAAGAGAATACCGATTGGTCGGTATTCTCGGAGTTTTGGTAATTATCGCGGAAGTACTTTGTACCGTCATCATTTGATGACTGAGTGATGTACCAACTATATATTTAGTTTGAATAAGAATGTTTGCATTAGTTCTAATTTAGTAAAATATAGGTCACTTAAAGCAGGATTTTCCCTGGTGTGAAATCTAAATAAATTCAGATCTCATTTGGAGCAGAAGTCCGTAGACTTTCATCCTTTCGCACGTTGCGCTTGACCGTATCGTAGAGCTGTCGTGGGTCAGAGTGTCCTTAGACTCCAGTATCCCCGTTTGCACATTGTGCGTGTGGTTCCTTAGAGCTACAGTAGTCTGAGCTAATAGCTCATAGAGTCCGCGCTAAGTTCCGTATAACTAGCCGACTCTTCAACTTGATATATTAGCTCCTTAGAACTAATTGAATGTCAGCCGTAAGCCTCTGGCTCAACCCGTAAAGTATCCTCTGACTTTAGAGCTGTGGTAGCTCCGCGACACAAGGTGGCTAGTTTAGAGGAGGCTGTCATAAGCGTAAGCGGAATGGAAGTAGAAATGTTGTTTGCCGCAAAATACATTTTGGAAAGGTGGCGGTTTTTTTACCATGGCTACGACTCGAACGAGTAAGAAAAATCGGGAGGCGTGGTTACCTAACCGCGGTACAAGCAGCCAGGTGACATAGTGACAGAAGCGATTATCAACTTTAATGGCACAGATGATCATCATGGTGTAACAGTGGCCAATAGCAACAATTGGAAGTCAAAGATCGTGGTAGTGTTCGCCGTTTTTGTTGAGAATGATTTACAGCAAGATTAACGGACGTCATGTATGTTCTAACGCTTAGCGTCAAGCTTGTGACGACATGAGATTTGATTGCTTGTGGTATCGTGGTTTCAGTTTAGCATAACCACGCCCTGAACCACGTTTCATTGGAAGACTCAGTCGTGCTAGTATTCTGTAAGGTTGGAAACTGTATGCGTGGCGAACTGGACGTGAGATAACGAATGCCGCTTATAGCGCAACGTTAATATATCCAGCTGATATCGATAGAGTGTTGACACATGCTAGGATGGGTCATGTGTCTACAACTCAAACGAAAGAGATGATAACCAAGGCTTGCAAGGGGTTTTCTGGTCTCGGATACGATGACGAGAAGAATTCGGTCTATGCACGGGTGGACGTGGAAAGATGGCCACTATTCCGTCCATCCGTTCATCTGGTAGGGATGTGCAGACAGTGTTCCTTTTCAGCTGGTTCGTAGTGAGTTCATGGGGCCCATTCAACCATTATCGAAAGGTGTAGCCAAACTGAAACGGGTTAAATTGTAACATGACAATTTAGAAGAAATTGTTAATAGAATATAACTATAAGAGTTATATTCTCAGAATATTGTCATAAGGACGAATATTCTGTAGCACTTACGAGTAGTTCCTAATTGGTTGATACAGACCATTATATCAACCAACGAAGACGCGCACGACAGACGCACGCAATGAGTGGTGAGCAGATAGTTGATATGCACATTTGTATTCAGACATAGTTAGATGAGGATAATTAGTGGTTTATTGTAGACATTAACTGGACTAAATACAGTTCTACTTTTTACTTTAACCAAGTACTCGCTTCTTCTTACCGTCTTCCTCTGCACGTACCAGTGTACGTGAAGTTCCGAGGCACCTCCTTATTCTTTCGTCAGAATAAGTAGCTTGTACTGTCATCAGTACAAGCTTCAGGGTGCCCCGTTACAGAAATCGTAACCTCATTTTCATCGAGGCAAAGCAGCTTATCGTGTCTTTCGTTCACATCCGCATCATCTGCATAATAAAATGGTACGATCGTTTGCTGTGAAAACCCCTCAATGCGTGACACATGGTCTTCATTATGCAGTAGAAGGAATTCATTAAAGGAACGTGGCGTAGGCCGACCAGAACCACCACTGGAATACAAGTTGGTTTGAGTTATCTACTGAACAAAAATTGATCCATGATGTATTCCATCCCGCGTAAGAACGCCAACCGATGGACTAGTCGTCTAGATCAAGTGGAACGAGTGGCTTGGTCATCAGCCGAGGATCATTTAGAGCCATCTAAAGAAAGATGATTTCACCCGCGTTAACACCAGGTTATACCAGCTTCATTACCATCCATGTCAATATGTCCATCCGCATTTGAGAACTGACGTAATCGAGAGCATTTATCTCATCTACATCCATTGCTGTAAGGAGGAAAGTCTGGGATCGACACGCAATCAGCAAGGTCATCATCACACGCCTACGCTTGTCGGTGGTTATGTTCACATAAGCAACTGTCCGACGAGAATTAGGCGGTCGGTGGTTTAGAACGACAGTACGAGTAGCGACAATGATGTTTTTTTCGGGATCACACACTCAGTAACCTTTGGACGCTTCTGCATATTAAAGAGACATGCAACGATTGACCTTCGCGGAAAGTTTCGTACGCTTCTATTCTTATTCGGTAGGACCCATCCGAGACGAAGACACAAAGACAGTTCAGCACTGCTTTGGTTTCGTTTAAAATTTTATAGTGGCCAACATCAGGACGAGCACTGCTTGGAATTCATTTCAAAATATGGGCGACAGTCATTAGTGCTTGAGCCCACCACACGCGGTCAACGTGCATATGAAGGAGCAAAGGTCGTGTATCTTATCCAAGAGAGTGAATCATCCGCTCCGCAAGCCCAATTAGTTGTGGAGAGTACGGCGCTGATGTCCGGTGTAAAATCTTTTCAACACGCACGAGTGGTTAAGTCTCTTACTTGTGCATTCGCCGCCCTTATTAAGGAAAACCCCAATGTATTTTGGCATTATACTGTCTGGAACGACTCCGATGTTGCTTTTATGGGATAGACAAAAATCATTTGTAAGATCCAACAACAAAAGTAGCATTGTATTTGCATAACGGGGCACCCTGAAGCTTGTACTGATGACAGTACAAGTTGCTTATTCTGACGACAGAATAAGGCGGTGCCTCGGAACTTCACGTACACTGGTACGTGCAGAGGAAGACGGTAAGAAGAAGCGAGTACTTGGTTAAAGTAAAAAGTAGAACTGCATTTATCATAGTTAATGTCTGCAATAAATCACTGTTTATCCTCATCTTACTATGTCTGAATACAAATGTGCCTATCAACTATCTGCTCACCACTCATTGCGTGCGTCTGTCGTGGCGCGTCTTCGTTGGTTGATATAATGGTCTGTATCAACCAATTAGGAACTACTCGTAAGTGCTACAGAATATTTGTCCTTATGAATACATTCCGAGAATACAACTCTGATAGTTATATTCTATTAACAATTTCTTATAAATTGTTATGTAACGATTCACCCCGTTCATCACCCCCCCCCTGAACCATCAGTCACTTTAGTGTTTATTTGACTAATTGGATACTCGTCCCAAATCATTTGGGACAGGGTTTACACTTGTTGGTCCGAGTCCACTTTCCAACAATTCATCGCATGTTAACAAGCCCATGCGGTGCGCGAGCAAGGCCGCCGAGAGCGCGTCCACACGTCTCTGTGCGGACGCCGAAGCAGAAACCCCAGCAACTGATGTCTCATCGGTTGCTGAAGCGACTCAGCCTGTGTCACTTGGTGACGCAGGCGCTGGTCATGAAGACACTCATGTCTTCACAGAGTATGAGCTCGGTGTCTCATACTCTCCCGACACGGAAGACGGATCCGTAACGAAGGCGGTTGAATCTAAGCCGCCTACAAAGCGTGGTATGGATGATGCTATGCGTCGCAGCACCTTTGGTTCATGTGACGAATCAGATGAACCATCGCCGAAGCGAAGGCGCTCGAGGTCGCAAGACTCGGGCGCTCACAGAGGTGTCGGTTCTCCAATTGACACCACTTCGCAGCGAGGTACCAGTACTTCTGTCTGCACGTCGCAAGAAGAGCGGTACTGCAACGTGTTGCGTCTCCCTCCCGAGAAGAAGGCATGGATGCCTCCAAAATCCGTCATGGATCACTTGTCGGCGACGACGAGCGATCGTTATCAAACACGATTGTTCGATTCGTCATAGATCCACCACCTTGACCCCAGTGCGAAAAACTATCGCGCTGAGAATGAGTTCTTCATCGATGCTTTCTTCAGACATCGATGGTACAGTGGGAATCACAAACGTGATGGTCCCTCACTGCTTCAAGCGTGGAACGCCTATATCCATAACCTTGAGGATGTAGGTCGTGACGCTTGGAACGACAAACTTATCAAAGATCGTGATAAGTTTGAAAAGCGAACCCCCACAGGTGCACGCTACAAGCTGCATCGTCTGTCAAGGGAGAAAGGATTACCCTGCCTCTCTTGGGGAGACTCGTGCCCATGTTGTGTGAACAACTCTGCACGAGCACCTAAGGAGGCTTACCTCCTTACCAGCCCGTGGTGGCGCGTACGTATCTCTACTGAGATGTACGAAGGGATTGACAACCTGAAATCCCTTTACGACCGTGTTGGGAAGACCTTTTCCAGCGGTCCTTCTGCGGCACAGGATGTGCCGCATCGTACTGCTCGACCAGACCCAGTACGTCAACCATCAGTTGGGAGCGGGGCTCCCAAGTGTCCCAGGACGGAGGATAGCTGCGCCACCGGACGAGACAACTCGTCCGACGTCCGTTTATATCGCGGTGGTTCAACAGCTGCTCAACCAGATAGCGCTGGCCACCGCGAGAGTCCTCTAATGGAGGTGGAGGAGGAGGGAAAACGCTCTCCACAATTTCATGGGGATCCGTGTGTTCCCGAGAGCTTCTTTGATCGCGTAACGCAAGGGTTACGCGGCGATCTCGAACATGAGCGGGACAGGCGTCTTCAACTGGCGGACGCTGTCTTGAAGCATCGAGCTGAGTTTGCCTTTGCTCAGCTTGAGAACGAGAGAGCTCTGACGTCTCTTCGTGACGAGCGAAGGGTAGCTCGTGGGATTGTTGATCGGTCTCGGGATGAGATAGCTGCTCTTCAGACCCTTGTCGATGGCCACCATCGGGAGCACAAGGCTCTCTGCGAGATGCTTGAGCGCAAGGGCGTTCTACATCGGAAGAAGCAGCGTACTGATGGTACGGCTTAAGCCGACCAACGTAAAACGTGGGATGCGTTCGCATCTTACGTGGTAACTCGATCGTGTATGCATTGCCTAGGCGATGCAATACACGAAATGGGCCGATGTACTTGGGTAGAAGTTTACTGCTACCCAAGTTAGTCACTACATGCTTTGGTAGATTAACCGTAGACAGTAGGACTAAGTCACCTTTATTAAATAAAATAGTGTTTGCCCTTCCATTCTTGTCAGCGTTTTGCTTTGCTTATCCACCGCTTTGGCGATGGAGTCTTGCACAAAACGGACTACCGTTTCACGAGCCAGTATGAACTCATCTGATGACTCGTTAGCTTCAGTGTGCTGTGAGCGCACTGCAGCAACATCAACCTTTTCTTCAGTGAGGGCTTCCGCACTCTCACTGGCATCATCTTCTTCGATATCGATTTTATCGATATCGGCATCAAACGCAATGAACTCTTCGTCAGAGCGTGATGAGCGTGAACCAAATCGGTTTTTGCTCGCGCAAGTCTCTCCCCCCCTTAAACCAGAGTTACACTCGAGTAAGGTGGGAACACGCGGACGGCGTAAGCCATTCACGTAAAACGGTGTATGTGTCGTGGACGCATGCACCGAGTCGTTAATGGCGAACTCTACCATTGGCAAAAACTCACTCCAACTCTTAAAGGAGTGTACGTATCCTCGAAGTATCTCTTCAAGGACACGATTGGCACGTTCCGTCTGACCATCTGACTCTGGATGATCAGATGTTGACATCTTCAAGCGCTTTCCGAGTGATTTGAACACGGAACGCCAGAAATCAGCAGTGAATCGTGGATCTCTGTCTGATACGAGTTCACGGGGCAACCCATGAAGTCGGAAGATGGTGTCAATAAAAACACAAGCACAGCCACTTGCCGTGATTGTCTCTGGTACAGCCACAAGGTGTACCATTTTGCTGAATCTGTCAACAAATACGAGAATACCCGTATTCCCGCGTGCGTCTTTGGGTAACCCGAAGACGAAATCCATTGAGATGGATTCCCAGCACTCAGCCGTAACTGGTAGAGGCTATAAAGGTGCACGCATTGAAGGACTTGACTTCACTTGTTGACAGACTTCGCATGCGCGAACATACTTTCGCACAAATTGATACTGGCGGGGCCAGTAAAAGTTTCGACTTACCGTGAGATATTTTTTCTCCCGGCCACGATGTCCTCCCATAGGAGCATCGTGATACTCGAACATGATCCGCAAACGCAGATCAGTATCATCTGGAATGACAACACGTGGTGTGTCACCAGTAACGGCTGTATAGTACAGTAAACCGTTACGAGTAGTGTATCAATCTGATGCAGATCGATACGCAGACGATAATCGTTTCAACGATTCTTGAGATGGTTGGGAGAGATGTGTCAACAACTTCACAATCTCACCATCTTGGGCGTATGCCCGCCTCACATCATCGTACAACATTGTAGATGGAACTGAGGACGTCATAACCGCAACAGTGACTGTCTCACTGTTGGGTTTCGCGACTGTTTCAAAGTCGGGACGACGTGAGAGTGCATCAGCGACGACATTAAGTCGCCCTGGTTTGTACTCGACCGTAAAGTTGTATTCTGCAAAGAATGACAACCACCGCGCCATTCGTTGTGAAAGGTGCGGGCTGTTCACTGCCGTGCGTAATGACGCATGGTCAGTGTAAACAATGAAGGGTCTATCTCCTAATAGATAGACTCTGAACTTCGCGAGTGCATACTTCATGGCAAGGAGTTCCTTGTCATGCACTGGATAGTTTCGCTCAGCTGGTTGCAGCTGACGCGACTGATAGCAGACGACGCGTTCAACGCCTTCAAGATCGTACTGCATTAATGCACAGCCGATTGCGAAATCGCTGGCATCACAGACCACATGAAATGGCCTGTCCTGATCGGCTATTGCTAGGACTGGGGATTGTATCAAGCTCTGCTTGATACCCTCAAAGGAGCGCTGGCATTCAGCGTTCCATAACCACCTCTCGTTCTTTTTCAACAAACGAGAGAGGTGCACAGTCATCTCGGCGTAATTGCGTGAATACTTATGCAAATACGCCGCTAGCCCAAGGAATTTTCGAAGACCTTTGACATCGACCGGCACAGGCCAGTCGGTGATAGCCTTGGTCTTTTCGGAATCAGGACGTACTCCGTTCTTACCAACGATGCACCCAAGAAGTGGTACTTCGCTTGCTGCAAATATACACTTCTTGAGGTTTGCATACAGTTGATGCTTTCGCATGATTGCAAGAACCTGTCGGACGTGGTATCTGTGAACCTCAACGTCCGACTTTCCATCCATAGCCCGACTATGGATGAATACGCCATCGAAATAACTCGCGCGCGAATTTTTGTAATGGTCTCAACAGATGTGATACACATCTGTTGAACGTGACAGGGGCATTACTAAGCCCTTGTGGCATTACTAGCCATTCCCAGAGCATGCCGCTAGGCGTGCTAACTGCGGTATAGGGTATATCCCGTTCCCGCATTAGGATTTGATAGAAGCCATCCATCAAATCCATGGACGAAAACATGGTACTCTTTGACATACCATCAATGATTACGTCCTTCCTCGGTATCGGCGTCTGAGCCGGTACCGTTGCAGCGTTCAATTTGTTGAACGCGTGCACTATCCGCCACCCTCCTGTTGCTTTTCGCACACAGAAGGTCGGAGAGCTATGTGGGGAAGTTGATTCCCTCACATGGCCCGCTGCTAAACGATCGGCAAAGAACTTGTCGATCGCAAGTACTTGTTCACGAGGCAGTGGCCACTGCTTCATGACACAGTACTTCGAGCCTGGTTTAAGCTCGACTTCGTGTCGAATACCTTTATCCTTCGGTAATTCGCACGGAACAGTTTCAGGGAATACATCCTTGAATTCAACCAAATCTTCATAGAGAGGATTTTCCTTGAGCGATTCCCATGATTGGGACTCATATCGCTCAATTCGTGTCTTTTCATCTAGGACACTCTCGTCCATAGATGAACTACTGAGAACTCTCTCGTTCTCAGTAAACACTGTTGCTGACCTTATGTCGGTTACACACTCGTCGTCAGCGACGAGTATGCAGATCTGCTTGACTTTGCCACTACGCAGATCACGCAAGAACCTTTTATGTTCGAGCGTTGGCAACTGAGTCATCTCCGAAGTTAACTTCGGAGGCGCAATCAGATCAAGTGTATAAGCGCCTACACATGATCCGTTATTGACTATGACACTCAATGTCTCTGTCATTTCCTGGGGACTTATTCCCTCAGGCTTCGAAGGACTTATTCCTTCGTCTTCCCGGGGACTTATTCCCTCGGGTTTCGGGGAACTTATTTCCGCCGTATTTGTAATCTTGGGACTTATTCCCTTTACTTCCTCTAGCTGGGGTTGCGCAACCACAGCGAGATCCTCTACGAAAGACTCTCCAGTCGATCTAGGATTATCGTTTCGCTTAACCTGAGCGATCGATTGTTTCTCTTCTAGATGTTCCACTCTAGGGATACATCTTTGTCCCAGTCCACCCGACTTATTCGAGTGGTGGACCTTCGGCGCAGCCTGTGTTTCCTCACAGCCGCCGGAACTTTGCTCCGAAGTGTAACCGTTTGGTACACTAAGGTTTTGTGCAGTCGTACTAACGACCGTACCACAAGTGAGGCCATCGCACTCACTCGTAGTACATCCACACGCTTGTGGACGCTCCAAAACGTTCATCAGATGGCCATCTGATGAACAAGCGGCAGGCATCGTTACTGTCCGATGTTGCAAGTTTACCCGTGGTTCGTACCTTCTGAGCCACGGTATTCCAAGGATGACATCAAATTTGTCATCCAAATCCAATACGATAAAGTCATCGTCATATTGGGTATCTTCTAGCGTATAGCGAATCTTCACTATACGCTTCATGACGGTTACGGATGCGCCTGTAGCAAGACGAACCGTCATCCTCGTAGGAGGTGTGTCACATTCACTGAATTTAAAGTGACCATCTTCTAGCGATTGGCGTCGCACAAAATTGTTGGACGCCCCACAATCGACTAGAGCTCGAACGGAAAACTTATTCGTCACTTCGAGTTTCAAGGTAATGAGTGAGACCTCATTACCTAGAGCAGCAACGCACAACGTCTGTGTGTTGGGAGCAAACTTCATCAAGAGGCCTACAAATTCTCTTGACGTTGCTAGACCAGTAGGGTGCTCCGCACCTACTGATCCTGTCCGTTTTTTGACGGTCCATCCCGTTGTTGCGTCTTTGCACCAACTGCGGACCCTCGTCCCTGCCCCTTTCTCATGGGTGGACGGTCACTACGCCCAGTGTCGCGAGACACTGGACGAGGGGCACTAACCTCGTAAGCGTAGTGTCCTGTCTTCTGACATCTGTTGCATCTCTGCAACTTCTTGTAGCCTGTAGAGCGAACCTTCTCGCTCTCTACATAACAGAGTTCCATCGGCTCTGGACCTCCGTTGTCATATCGTCTCGGTTGACGATATGATGTCGAGCTGGCGCGAGCCTGTCTCAGACTGAAGTCTTCCTGCTCCGCAATGGAAATGGCTTGTTCTAGTGAATCTAGTTCAAGCCGGAACAGGTGAGTCTTGACGGGACCATCCGCAAGACCCTGCATGAACACCGAAACCAACGTGTGTTCATCCACTGGATTGGAACTTATACAGCTCGTAAGATGTCGTATGTGTTGAGCGTAAGCGTGCACATCACGCTTACCCTGCTTGAGCTTCAAGAGTTCGGTTCGAGCCCTGAACTCAGCTCTAGGCGGTTCAAACGTTTGTCTGAGCCGCGACTTGAAGACTTCCAACGACCCAAACGCATATGGGTCGTGCAGCTTGAGCCCCAGTGCCCAAGTCTTGGCACGTCCTGCCAGATTTGATTGGGCAAATGCAACTTGCATATCCCCGTCGTCGATGCGACGCGCCCTTATGGCGTCATCCAATTCGACGAACCATCTCAAGAGGGAGTCTTCTTCGACCCCCCTATACTTTGAGATGTCAATCTTCAAAGTCTCGGGTCGACGCGAGTGCATCGACCCGCCAGCAGCAGCCTGCTGCTGTCTCAATAGTTCAAACTGTTGAGCACCTTGTTCTCTCAACAACTCCGCTTGTTGAGAACCTTGTTGGTGAAGCAAGGCTACTTTCTCGCGTTCAGCGTCAAGTTCATTTTGGATGAACTTGGCGATAGTAGCATGTTGGGCGTCTCTATTGAGAGCCTCTAGCATGACGCTAACAGCATGGATGCCCATGGTCGAACCCATTCGTTCAACCGCATCCCATTCGACATCGCTCAAATGGGAGTAGCCGTCACACGTAGCGTGAAAGCTTTGTTCATCTTCATCATCCAACATATTCATGTTGGATGTGAACGCGGTCCTTGGACGGATTACAAAGTGCTACCAGGTGTAACGGGGCACCCTGAAGCTTGTACTGGTGACAGTACAAGCTACTTATTCTGATAACAGAATAAGGCGGTGCCTCGTAACTTCACGTACACTCGTACGTGCAGAGGAAGACGGTAAGAAGAAGCGAGTACTTGGTTAGAGTAAAAAGTAGAACTGTATTTATAATAGTTAATGTCTGCAATAAATCACTATTTATCTTCATCTAACTATGTCTAAATACAAATGTGCATATCAACTATCTGCTCACCACTCATTGCGTGCGTCTGTCGTGGCGCGTCTTCGTTGGTTGATATAATGGCCTATATCAACCAATTAGGAACTACTCGTAAGTGCTACAGAATATTCGTCCTTATGACAATATTCTGAGAATATAACTCTTATAGTTATATTCTATTAACAATTTCTTCTAAATTGTCATGTTACAATTTAACCCGTTTCAGTTTGGCTACACCTTTCGATAATGGTTGAATGGGCCCCATGAACTCACTACGAACCAGCTGAAAAGGAACACTGTCTGCACATCCCTACCAGATGAACGGATGGACGGAATAGTGGCCATCTTTCCACGTCCACCCGTGCATAGACCGAATTCTTCTCGTCATCGTATCCGAGACCAGAAAACCCCTTGCAAGCCTCGGTTATCATCTCTTTCGTTTAAGTTGTAGACACATGACCCATCCTAGCATGTGTCAACACTCTATCAATATCAGCTGAATACATTAACGTTGAGCTATAAGCGGCATTCGTTATCTCACGTCCAGTTCGCCACGCAAACAGTTTCCAACCTTACTGTAACGGGGTGAATCGTTACATAACAATTTAATAGAAATTGTTAATAGAATATAACTATAAGAGTTATATTCTCAGAATATTGTCATAAGGACGAATATTCTGTTGCACTTACAAGTAGTTCCAAATTGGTTGATATAGGCCATTATATCAACCAACGAAGACGCGCCACGACAGACGCACGCAATGAGTGGTGAGCAGATAATTGATTTACACATTTGTATTTAGACATAGTTAGATGAAGATAAATAGTGATTTATTGCAGACATTAACTATTATAAATACAGTTCTACTTTTTACTCTAACCAAGTACTCGCTTCTTCTTACCGTCTTCCTCTGCACGTACTAGTGTACGTGAAGTTACGAGGCACCGCCTTATTCTGTTATCAGAATAAGTAGCTTGTACTGTCACCAGTACAAGCTTCAGGGTGCCCCGTTACACCTGGTAGCACTTCGCAGTCCGTCCAAGGACCACGTTCACATCTAACATGAATATGTTGGATGATGAAGATGACCAAAGCTTTCACGCTACGCGTGACGGCTACTCCCATTTGAGCGATGTCGAATGGGATGCGGTTGAACGAATGGGTTCGACCATGGGCATCCATGCTGTTAGCGTCATGCTAGAGGCTCTCAATAGAGACGCCCAACATGCTACTATCGCCAAGTTCATCCAAAATGAACTTGACGCTGAACGCGAGAAAGTAGCCTTGCTTCACCAACAAGGTTCTCAACAAGCAGAGTTGTTGAGAGAACAAGGTGCTCAACAGTTTGAACTATTGAGACAGCAGCAGGCTGCTGCTGGCGGGTCGATGCACTCGCGTCGACCCGAGACTTTGAAGATTGACATCTCAAAGTATAGGGGGGTCGAAGAAGACTCCCTCTTGAGATGGTTCGTCGAATTGGATGACGCCATAAGGGCGCGTCGCATCGACGACGGGGATATGCAAGTTGCATTTGCCCAATCAAATCTGGCAGGACGTGCTAAGACTTGGGCACTGGGGCTCAAGCTGCACGACCCATATGCGTTTGGGTCGTTGGAAGTCTTCAAGTCGCGGCTCAGACAAACGTTTGAACCGCCTAGAGCTGAGTTCAGGGCTCGAACCGAACTCTTGAAGCTCAAGCAGGGTAAGCGTGATGTGCACGCTTACGCTCAACACATACGACATCTTACGAGTTGTATAAGTTCCAATCCAGTGGATGAACACACGTTGGTTTCGGTGTTCATGCAGGGTCTTGCGGATGGTCCCGTCAAGACTCACCTGTTCCGGCTTGAACTAGATTCACTAGAACAAGCCATTTCCATTGCGGAACAGGAAGACTTCAGTCTGAGACAGGCTCGCGCCAGCTCGACATCATATCGTCAACCGAGACGATATGACAGCGGAGGTCCAGAGCCGATGGAACTCTGTTCTGTAGAGAGCGAGAAGGTCGCTCTACAGACTACAAGAAGTTGCAGAAATGCAACAGATGTCAGAATACAGGACACTACGCTTACGAGGTTAGTGCCCCTCGTCCAGTGTCTCGCGACACTGGGCGTAGTGACCGTCCACCCATGAGAAAGGGGCAGGGACGAGGGTCCGCAGTTGGTGCAAAGACGCAACAACGGGATGGACCGTCAAAAAACGGACAGGATCAGTAGGTGCGGAGCACCCTACTGATCCAGCAACGTCAAGAGAATTTGTAGGCCTCTTGATGAAGGTTGCTCCCAACACACAGACGTTGTGCGTTGCTGCTCTAGGTAATGAGATCTCACTCATTACCTTGAAACTCGAAGTGACGAATAAGTTGTCCCTTCGAGCTCTAGTCGATTGTGGGGCGTCCAACAATTTTGTGCGACGCCAATCGCTAGAAGATGGTCACTTTAAATTCAGTGAATGTGACACACCTCCTACGAGGATGACGGTTCGTCTTGCGACAGGCGCATCCGTAACCGTCATGAAGCGTATAGTGAAGATTCGCTATACGCTAGAAGATACCCAATATGACGATGACTTTATCGTATTGGATTTGGATGACAAATTTGATGTCATCCTGGAATACCGTGGCTCAGAAGGTACGAACCACGGGTAAACTTGCAACATCGGACAGTAACGATGCCTGCCGCTTGTTCATCAGATGGCCATCTGATGAGCGTTTTGGAGCGTCCACAAGCGTGTGGATGTACTACGAGTGAGTGCGATGGCCTCACTTGTGGTACGGTCGTTAGTACGACTGCACAAAACCTTAGTGTACCAAACGGTTACACTTCGGAGCAAAGTTCCGGCGGCTGTGAGGAAACACAGGCTGCGCCGAAGGTCCACCACTCGAATAAGTCGGGTGGACTGGGACAAAGATGTATCCCTAGAGTGGAACATCTAGAAGAGAAACAATCGATCGCTCAGGTTAAGCGAAACGATAATCCTAGATCGACTGGAGAGTCTTTCGTAAGAGGATCTCGCTGTGGTTGCGCAACCCCAGCTAGAGGAAGTAAAGGGAATAAGTCCCAAGATTACAAATACGGCGGAAATAAGTTCCCCGAAACCCGAGGGAATAAGTCCCTGGGAAGACGAAGGAATAAGTCCTTCGAAGCCTGAGGGAATAAGTCCCCAGGAAATGACAGAGACATTGAATGTCATAGTCAATAACGGATCATGTGTAGGCGCTTATACACTTGATCTGATTGCGCCTCCGAAGTTGACTTCGGAGATCACTCAGTTGCCAACGCTCGAACATAAAAGGTTCTTGCGTGATCTGCGTAGTGGCAAAGTCAAGCAGATCTGCATACTCGTCGCTGACGACGAGTGTGTAACCGACATAAGGTCAGCAACAGTGTTTACTGAGAACGAGAGAGTTCTCAGTAGTTCATCTATGGACGAGGAGTGTCCTAGATGAAAAGACACGAATTGAGCGATATGAGTCCCAATCATGGGAATCGCTCAAGGAAAATCCTCTCTATGAAGATTTGGTTGAATTCAAGGATGTATTCCCTGAAACTGTTCCGTGCGAATTACCGAAGGATAAAGGTATTCGACACGAAGTCGAGCTTAAACCAGGCTCGAAGTACTGTGTCATGAAGCAGTGGCCACTGCCTCGTGAACAAGTACTTGCGATCGACAAGTTCTTTGCCGATCGTTTAGCAGCGGGCCATGTGAGGGAATCAACTTCCCCCCATAGCTCTCCGACCTTCTGTGTGGGGAAAAAAAAAAGGGGGGGGGGGGGGATAGTGGCACGCGTTCAACAAATTGAACGCTGCAACGGTACCGGCTCAGACGCCGATACCGAGGAAGGACGTAATCATTGATGGTATGTCAAAGAGTACCATGTTTTCGTCCATGGATTTGATGGATGGCTTCTATCAAATCCTAATGCGAAGGGAACGGGATATACCCTATACCGCAGTTAGCACGCCTAGCGGCATGCTCTGGGAATGGCTAGTAATGCCACAAGGGCTTAGTAATGCCCCTGTCACGTTCAACAGATGTGTATCACATCTGTTTTAGACCATTACAAAAATTCGCGCGCGAGTTATTTCGATGGCGTATTCATCCATAGTCGGGCTATGGATGGAAAGTCGGACGTTGAGGTTCACAGATACCACGTCCGACAGGTTCTGCAATGCAATCATGCGAAAGCATCAACTGTATGCAAAACCTCAAGAAGTGTATATTTGCAGCAAGCGAAGTACCACTTCTTGGGTGCATCGTTGGTAAGAACGGAGTACGTCCTGATCCCGAAAAGACCAAGGCTATCACCGACTGGCCTGTGCCGGTTGATGTCAAAGGTCTTCGAAAATTCCTTGGGCTAGCGGCGTATTTGCATAAGTATTCACGCAATCACGCCGAGATGACTGTACACGTCTCTCGTTTGTTGATAAAGAAAGATAGGTGGTTATAGAACGCTGAATGTCAACGCTCCTTTGAGGGTATCAAGCAGAGCTTGATACAATCCCCAGTCCTAGCAATAGCCGATCAGGACAGGCCATTTCATGTGGTCTGTGATGCCAGCGATTTCGCAATCGGCTGTGCATTAATGCAGTACGATCTTGAAGGCGTTGAACGCGTCGTCTGCTATCAGTCGCGTCAGCTGCAACCAGCTGAGCGAAACTATCCAGTGCATGACAAGGAACTCCTTGCCATGAAGTATGCACTCGCGAAGTTCAGAGTCTATCTATTAGGAGATAGACCCTTCATTGTTTACACTGACCATGCGTCATTACGCACGGCAGTGAACAGCCCGCACCTTTCACAACGAATGGCGCGGTGGTTGTCATTCTTTGCAGAATACAACTTTACGGTCGAGTACAAACCAGGGCGACTTAATGTCGTCGCTGATGCACTCTCACGTCGTCCCGACTTTGAAACAGTCGCGAAACCCAACAGTGAGACAGTCACTGTTGCGGTTATGACGTCCTCAGTTCCATCTACAACGTTGTATGATGATGTGAGGCGGGCATACGCCCAAGATGGTGAGATTGTGAAGTTGTTGACACATCTCTCCCAACCATCTCGAGAATCGTCGAAACGATTATCGTCTGCGTATCGATCTGCATCAGATCGATACACTACTCGTAACGGTTTACTGTATTATACAGCCGTTACTGGTGACACACCACGTGTTGTCATTCCAGATGATACTGATCTGCGTTTGCGGATCATGTTCGAGTATCACGATTCTCCTATAGGAGGACATCGTGGCCGAGAGAAAACATATCTCACGGTGAGTCGAGACTTTTACTGGCCCCGCCAGTATCAGTTTGTGCGAAAGTATGTTCGCGCATGCGAAGTCTGCCAACGAGTGAAGTCAAGTCCTTCACTGCGTGCACCTTTACAGCCTCTACCGGTTCCGGCTGAGTGCTGGGAATCCATCTCAATGGATTTCGTCTTCGGGTTACCCAAAGACGCACGCGGGAATACGGGTATTCTCGTATTTGTAGACAGATTCAGCAAAATGGTACACCTTGTGGCTGTACCAGAGACAATCACGGCAAGTGGCTGTGTTTGTGTCTTTATTGACACCATCTTCCGACTTCATGGGTTGCCCCGTGAACTCGTATCAGACAGAGATCCACGGGTCACTGCTGATTTCTGGCGTTCCGTGTTCAAATCACTCGGAACGCGCTTAAAGATGTCAACATCTGATCATCCAGAGTCAGATGGTCGGACGGAACGTGCCAATCGTGTCCTTGAAGAGATACTTCGAGGATACGTACACTCCTTTAAGAGTTGGAGTGAGTTTTTGCCAATGGTAGAGTTTGCCATCAACAACTCGGTGCATGCGTCCACGACACATACACCGTTTTACGTGAATGGCTTGCGCCATCCGCGTGTACCCACCTTACTAGAGTATAACTCTGGTTCAAGGGGGGGAGGGACTCGCGCGAGCAAAAACCGATTTGGTTCACGCTCATCACGCTCTGACGAAGAAGTCATTGCGTTTGATGCCGATATTGATAACATCGATATCGAAGAAGATGATACCAGTGAGAGTGCGGAAGCCCTCACTGAAGACAATGATCCCAGTGAGAGTGCGAAGGCCCTCATTGAAGAAAAGGTTGTTGTTGCAGCAGTGCGCTCACAGCACACTGAAGCTAACGAGTCATCAGATGAGTTCATACTGGCTCGTGAAACGGTAGTCCGTTTTGTGCAAAACTCCATCGCCGAAGCGGTGGATAAGCAAAAGCAAAACGCTGACAAGAATGGAAGGGCAAACACTCTTTTATTTAATAAAGGTGACTTAGTCCTACTGTCTACGGTTAATCTACCAAAGCATGTAGTGACTAACTTGGGTAGCAGTAAACTACTACCCAAGTACATTGGCCCATTTCGTGTATTGCACCGCCTAGGCAATGCATACACGATCGAGTTACCACGTAAGATGCGAACGCATCCCACGTTTTACGTTGGTCGGCTTAAGCCGTACCATCAGTACGCTGCTTCTTCCGATGAAGAACGCCCTTGCGCTCAAGCATCTCGCAGAGAGCCTTGTGCTCCCGATGGTGGGCATCAACAAGGGTCTGAAGAGCAGCTATCTCACCCCGAGACCGATCAACAATCCCACGAGCTACCCTTAGCTCGTCACGAAGAGATGTCAGAGATCTCTCGTTCTCAAGCTGAGCAAAGGCAAACTCAGCTCGATGCTTCGAGGCAGTGTCCACCTTCTGGAGACGCCTATTCCGCTCATGCTCGAGATCGTCGCGTAACCCTTGCGTTACGCGATCAAAGAAGCTCTCGGGAACACACCGATCCACATGATCGTGTGGAGAGCGTCTTTCCTCCTCCTCCACCTCCATTAGAGGACTCTCGCGGTGGCCAGCGCTATCTAGTTGAGCAGCTGTTGAACCACCGCGACGTGAACGGACGTCGGACGAGTTACCTCGTCCGGTGGCACGGCTATCCCCCGTCCTGGGATTCTTGGGAGCCCCGCTCCCAATTGATGGTTGACGTACTGGGTCTGGTTGAGCAGTACGACGCGGCACATCCTGTGCCGCAGAAGGACCGCCGGAGAAAGTCTTCCCGGCACGGTCGTAAAGGGATTTCAGGTTGTCAATCCCTTCGTACATCTCAGTAGAGATACGTACGCGCCACCACGGGCTGGTAAGGAGGTAAGCCTCCTTAGGTGCTCGTGCAGAGTTGTTCACACAACATGGGCACGAGTCTCCCCAAGAGAGGCAGGGTAATCCTTTCTCCCTTGACAGACGATGCAGCTTGTAGCGTGCACCTGTGGGGGTTCGCTTTTCAAACTTATCACGAGCTTTGATAAGTTTGTCGTTCCAAGCGTCACGACCTACATCCTCGAGGTTATGGATGTAGGCGTTCCACGCCTGAAGTAGTGAGGGACCATCACGTTCGTGATTCCCACTGTACCATCGATGTCTGAAGAAAGCATCGATGAAGAACTCATGTTCAGCGCGATAGTCTTTCGCGCTGGGGTCAAGGTGATGGATCCTTGACGAATCGAACAATCGTGTTCGATAACGATCACTCGTCGTCGCCGACAAGTGATCCATGACGGATTTCGGAGGCATCCATGCCTTCTTTTCTGGAGCGAGACGCAACACATTGCGGTCCCGCTCTTCCTGCGACGTGCCGACAGAAGTACTGGCACCTCGCTGTGAAGTGGTGTCCATTGGAGAACCGACACCACTATTAGCGCCCGAGTCTCGCGACCTCGAGCGCCTTCGCTTCGGCGATGGTTCATCTGATTCGTCAGATGAACCAAAGATGCTGCGACGCAAAGCATCGTCCATGCCACGCTTGACAGGCGGCTTAGATTCAATCGCCGTCGATACGGATCCGTCATCCGTATCAGGAGAGTACGAGACACCGAGCTCGTACTCTGTGAAGACACGAGTGTCTTCATGACCAGCGCCTGCGTCACCAAGTGACACAGGCTGGGTCTCTTCAGCAACCGATGGGACATCAGTTGCTGTTGTTTCTGCTTCGGCGTCCGCACAGAGACGTGCAGACGCGCTCTCGGCGGCCTTGCTCGCGCATCGCATGGGCTTGTTTACCATGCGATGAAATGTTGGAAAGTGGACGCGGACCAACAAGTGCGAACCCTGTCCCAAATGATTTGGGACGAGTATCCATTTAGTCAATCAGTCACTAAAGTGACTGATGGTTAAGGGGGGTGATGTAACGGGGTGAATCGTTACATAACAATTTATAAGAAATTGTTAATAGAATATAACTATAAGAGTTATATTCTCAGAATATTGTCATAAGGACGAATATTCTGTAGCACTTACGAGTAGTTCTCTAATTGGTTGATATAGGCCATTATATCAACCAACGAAGACGGGCCACGACAGACGCACGCAATGAGTGGTGAGCAGATAATTGATTTACACATTTGTATTTAGACATAGTTAGATGAAGATAAATAGTGATTTATTGCAGACATTAACTATTATAAATACAGTTCTACTTTTTACTCTAACCAAGTACTCGCTTCTTCTTACCGTCTTCCTCTGCACGTACTAGTGTACGTGAAGTTACGAGGCACCGCCTTATTCTGTTATCAGAATAAGTAGCTTGTACTGTCACCAGTACAAGCTTCAGGGTGCCCCGTTACACTTACAGAATACTAGCACGACTGAGTCTTCCAATGAAACGTGGTTCAGGGCGTGGTTATGCTAAACTGAAACCACGATACCACAAGCAATCAAATCTCATGTCGTCACAAGCTTGACGCTAAGCGTTAGAACATACATGACGTCCGTTAATCTTGCTGTAAATCATTCTCAACAAAAACGGCGAACACTACCACGATCTTTGACTTCCAATTGTTGCTATTGGCCACTGTTACACCATGATGATCATCTGTGCCATTAAAGTTGATAATCGCTTCTGTCACTATGTCACCTGGCTGCTTGTACCGCGGTTAGGTAACCACGCCTCCCGATTTTTCTTACTCGTTCGAGTCGTAGCCATGGTAAAAAAACCGCCACCTTTCCAAAATGTATTTTGCGGCAAACAACATTTCTACTTCCATTCCGCTTACGCTTATGACAGCCTCCTCTAAACTAGCCACCTTGTGTCGCGGAGCTACCACAGCTCTAAAGTCAGAGGATACTTTACGGGTTGAGCCAGAGGCTTACGGCTGACATTCAATTAGTTCTAAGGAGCTAATATATCAAGTTGAAGAGTCGGCTAGTTATACGGAACTTAGCGCGGACTCTATGAGCTATTAGCTCAGACTACTGTAGCTCTAAGGAACCACACGCACAATGTGCAAACGGGGATACTGGAGTCTAAGGACACTCTGACCCACGACAGCTCTACGATACGGTCAAGCGCAACGTGCGAAAGGATGAAAGTCTACGGACTTCTGCTCCAAATGAGATCTGAATTTATTTAGATTTCACACCAGGGAAAATCCTGCTTTAAGTGACCTATATTTTACTAAATTAGAACTAATGCAAACATTCTTATTCAAACTAAATATATAGTTGGTACATCACTCAGTCATCAAATGATGACGGTACAAAGTACTTCCGCGATAATTACCAAAACTCCGAGAATACCGACCAATCGGTATTCTCTTTTGATAAAAATCTGAGGCCACACTTGTCTCCCATATTACCTATGGGAGGTCTTCAAGCGAGTTAGCCAATGGCTTTTGTGACCCCTTTACATCCTCCCTTACTAGACTGCATTACCACAAAACGTCACTGAACTTGTCTCCTCAGTGAGGTGTTACTTTGTTACTTGTCATCATTGGATGACCTGGACACCAAACGAAGGATTAGGCTCTAGCCAAATAAATTGGTGTCGAGGAAGTGGACGATAGCAATGGTAGTGATACCTTCACCCAGATGGAGGAGAATTTCGAACCCGGCACATCTGAGTGTGTACGCATCCCACGTCTGACACCGAATCCGTTCCCTGAACGTGATGCCGCGATTGCGCTAACAGCGCTGGGTGCTATGCGTAGCATGGACCCATCCATCATCAGTGACCTACTTTACAAGGAGAAACGACGAATACTTGACTAGGCGGAAAGCGCACGGCGCAAGTCAGACATTCTGACCACGTTACAGCGACACCGTGAATACACATTCACTCCGCCTGACGTGGAAGAACGCGTCCGTCAAACAGCTGGCCATACTTTGGTAGGGTGGGCCACTGACCCCAAGGCGAAAAACTCGCATCGAAATTGAATGCCTAAAGGCTCTATAAGAAGGGCATTTGAAATCTACTGTGATGACCTTGAGCGAGTATCGAGAAAGGCCCCAGAAGCGGGCCAATGGCACACCGGTTCCCCCGATAAAGGGTACAACCGTCTCAATGTCTAAGGGAAGGACGACGTCTCAGAGGATAATGCGTTCATATGTCGGTTACATGGCGTTCGAAGCCTCAGTAGTATGATTGTTCTGAGAGCAAGTGCCAGTTTAGCAGATGTTCGCCTAGAGCGAAGACTTGGCTACGACTTTGCGAAGTTAAAGGTCAGAGGTCGACTGAGGGGATTAACTCATTCCCGCTATGCTTTAGCTGCTCCTGCAGCCACGAGTTCACGTCAGTAATTTGATCCAAAACACCCACTCTCACTCTGAGTAGTGAGAAGCGTGTTGCTTGTCAAGACGGGCCTGATCGTGGCGCTCAAAAACGTCCACGGCGTATGGGCAGTCTTGCCGAAGTGGTATCTCACACTATCGTGAGTGCTCAGACTCGGAATACCCACGCCACTTCACCAGGTATTAATAGTGACCATGACGACAATGTCGTTGAAGTAACTTCTCTACATGGAACTGGAGGTTCACTTGCCTATCAAGCAATGCCGGTGTCGGTCGGTGTATGGGCTGAGAGCCACTCGAACCTGTCGAAAGATGTCAATAGCCTCCGTGAGACTTAAGTCCAAACCCAGCAAGCTCTGAGCGAAGCGCAGCCTCCTGGCGACGCTTAAAGGCGATGACGCCCGTATTCAGACGATGGAGACACTTCTGACTCGTGTTGAAGCACAGCTTGATCTCTTGATCCGGATGCAACATCCTTTGGCAACGCTAATTTACGCGGCGTCAGCGCCCTCGAGTAAACAAGGAACGAATCGCGATGCTTAAGCATGCCAGCATAAAGACGGGGTGACAACACAATTGTGCTGTAAACTGAGCGTCTACGCAAGGCCCTTCTTGGTTACGATCGTAAAAGGTCCGATGAAGCGCGGACGCAACTTCGTCGTAAAGACAGCAGACATTACATTCGAAGGTAGGTTTTAGCATTAAGTAACACTTGGTCACTGACGTCATAACTCTCACCACAACTTCTTGATTTTCTATTCGCTTGTTCTTTTTGCTTTTCTTGGCTTTCAGCCATTGCGTCCCGCACATGTCGTAAGATATTCAACCTTGTTGTAAAGAACTCGCCAACCTTTTCTGAACAGTGGCAGAGCTGACACTAGCAAGCCTATCGGCGATCCGTACCCCACCAAGCCCTGACTCACGGGATGGTAGCGTAAACGGAACGCGGGGTAGACAGGTGTTAGACCGTTTACGTAGAACAACGTTGGAACCAGTCGAGGCATGAACCGAGTTGTTCATGACAAATTCGGTTACCGGGAGCATGAAGCTCGAACGCCGAGGCGTATCACGCACACGCTGCGTAAAATATCATTAGTAACGCGGTTAACACGCTCTGTTTGACCATCGGTCTGCGGATGATCCGCTGTGGACATGTTAATCTGGTGCACAGCACCTTAAATAAAGACTTCCTAAATTTCCAGGTAAGCCGAGGATCACGGTCTCAAACGATTGCCACGGGCATACTATGTGGAAAAAAGACCCGATCTATAATCAGCCGTGCTAAACGTTCACCATCGATCGAGTCTGGCACAGCCGCTAAATGATTCAGCTTGCTCAGACGATCAACTAAGACCACGATACTAGTTTTGCCATCCGAATTGTTCAGTAGGCCAAACGCAAAGTCCATACCGATGAACTCCCTACACCCAGTGGTAGCAGGCAAATTCGCCAAAGGCGCAGCCGAATGGGCGACAGGTTCAACGCGGTGACAAGTTTCACACGTACGCATAAATGTGCTCACTTATTTATACTACTTGGCCGCCAATGATTTTGACTAACTGAGCCACTTGTCTTTTCGAGACCGAGATGACCGCTCAAAGCTGCATCATGCACCTTGAAGAGGATACGGTACTTCAGTTCCGTATCATGAGGAACAACGATGCGCGAAGTATCCGCTGCATCCGTGCTTAGCACAGTAGGCCATTATCGAGAGAATATCGATTTAGCCCTGCACCTAATCGTGCCAACAAGTAAATGTCCGAATCTTTGAACTCATCACAGACTAGTGCGCGCAATAACGCGACACATTTGCTTAACCGTGGCATAAGCCACACGGGTTAAATCAGATATAGACAACGACAGAATTGCAACACGAGCAAGCTATTATCGGGACTGCGTGACAACGCATCAGCCAAAAAAAATTATCTTCCCTAGCTTGTGCTTCACCTCGAAGTTATATTCTGCAAAGAATGAAAGCAAACGGGACATTCATTGTAAGAGGTGAGGCGACTGGGTCGCAGCGCGAAACGACGCATGATCTGTACAGATCACAAAAGGCTTTAAGCTAAGCAGATGCACTCTGAATTTTACAAGAGCATACTTCATCGCGGGTAGCTTCTTGTCATGAACTGGATAAATCTTTCTGCAGCTTTCAGCTGTCGAGACTCAAACGCAATGACCCGTTCATGTCCATCGACACCTGTCTACAAGAATGCACATTTAATGACAAAAATCGGACGCGTCACAGACCACACTGAAAGGTCGCTTCGTATCAGACAAAGCCAAAATTGGGGCGTGAAGGAGACTATCTTTGATAGCATAACAAGCTTCATCCTGGACTGTGTCCCAACACTAAACGGCATCCTTGTAAGGAGATTAGTTAATGGCCTTGCCATGTCAGCATAATTTGCACTATACTTGTTCATGTAACTGGCTAAATCGAGCTATTTTGCAAGTCCTTTTGGCTGGACGGAACTTGTCAGTCAACAAATTTGTTTACCTTAGCGGGATCCGCCTGCAGGCCGCGCTTCACAATGAATCACCCTAGAAAGGGGATTTCTTCAGCACCAAAAATGCAATTTGATGCATTTGCATACCACTTGTTGGTGCGCATGCACCCGAGTACTGCTCGTATATGGTCGATGTGACTCTCCACATCTGACCTTCCTTCTTCCACACGGCTATGGACAAAATTTCGTCAAATTTGCTTTGTGTACATCGTCGATAATGTCGGAACAACTGCGTCACGAGACGATTAAATGTAGCCGAAGCATTAGATAGCCCTTGGGACATAACAAGCCACTCCCAAAGCATGCCAATATGCGTTTTAACCTCTGTGAACTGAATATCACTCGTTCACATGAGCAATTGGTAATACCCATCGACGATGTCGAGCTCAATGAACATACTAAATCCTATAGAAGCGTTCTATAGAGCATTCTTTGTAGTATAGGTGTCTGTGTCGGAATAGAGGCGTTGTTCAGCTTATAGTGAGCATGCACATATGCCACTTACCGTTAGGCTTTCTGACACGAAAATGTCGGTGTCGAATGCGGGTATTTTCTCTCCTGTACCATGCATGCCGCGTGCTTTGAACGAAAGAGCTCGTCAATGACGTCACACTGGTTCTTATGCAACGGCCATTGCCTTGTAACACAAAAATTGGTTCCAGGGATCAGGTCAATCTCATGACACACAACTCTGTCAGGTGGTAGGATAGATGGTGGATCATTACACACCACATCCTAATTTCCCTAACTAGGTGGTAGAATGCATCCGAAGGATCCTCTAAGATAGCAGATCCACTGCAAGCACTGAGTGCAACTTTAGTGTCCTCAAGGACTGTCTCATCCGATAGGGATGACGAGTTCAACTCACGATCAGGTCAAAGGACCACCATATCAGACATAGCACCGTTCTTTAAGGCCTGATGAAATTCATCTGTAGACATTTCATCTAGCTATAACAGAGCGTTAAGCAATGGGACGGCATCGTGGCTAACTTCTCCATCAGTTTCGCCCGTCACCCCGTTGTAAATGTGAACAATTGTTCACTGGTGTTCTTTTGAGACATGGCAGATACCTTTCGTTTTGCAGCAGCCATCTGGCGTCGCTGCCGTTTTTTCACAAAGAGTGAAAACTTCAACGTGTTTTAAAAACATTCGATTCCACGAGGTGAAGATCATCTCACACCTCAACTTGCTCCGCCTAAGCGCCAATGTCATCACCGACGTTTAGCTTGGTTCCAAAATGGCCTGTCCAAATTACTGGATTTCCCTTCACTTTACTCGCATCAAATGAGCATGGCTCTTGATGCCTTGGCATATCGCCAACAATATCATTACCGACATTCAGTGGGATGCCATCCCGCCCTACGTGACTTAATTGATTGCGTGCCACTGCACATGCACCGTTGGGGCTAGCCCTGGATGCCTAGGCATATTACCAACAATGTCGTAACCGACATCTAGTGAGGTGCTTTCGCAGCCTCCTCCACCCGGTTAATTTATACGTAGCACTCCACCGCACATCTTAGCAATCACTTCCAGGATGCCTCAGCTTTGTTTACCATTAATGCTTCTAGCATTCAGTGATTTACTATTACCAGTGTCACTAAGCGAAGTACGTGCCGTCTCACTATTGTTAACGACATCAGACTTACTAAACTCAAACA
Source organism: Peronospora matthiolae (assembly GCA_921007115.2). Lineage (NCBI taxonomy): Eukaryota > Oomycota > Peronosporomycetes > Peronosporales > Peronosporaceae > Peronospora > Peronospora matthiolae. The sequence goes on along the minus strand of CAKLBY020000035.1, from coordinate 1,131,496 downwards.
CTCCAATGTCCGGCACACTAGCCGACTCACTTAGTGGCTAGCGCTAATAGCGCTTGTTTTTGGAGCCTAGCAGAGGTGGGTTCATGACTTAAATCATCGCTTGGAGCATTGCGCATAGCGCCTAAGGTCTTTGACCTCCAATCAATACAGGGTGCTTAAAAATTCCGGCCTAGTCATCCCATGGATGAGATCACATCTCGAGTTTAAATTTTAGGACAAAACAACGCTCGACAAAATCGAACTTTAAAATTGACGCCTAAGTTCAATGGAACTTTTAGGTACGGTAACACGAGTCCATGTCGCCAAGCGAGCAGTGAATATGTCACCCTCATGCGATTTGAGCGCCTCAGAAACTGCTGACATCCTTCAAGGGATCGGCGCCGAGCATAGCTGCCCGACGCCCCAGAGTCAATCAAAATTGACCACGGCTCTTAAAATCTTCTAATATTATCCGAGTCAACTTACAAGCTTGGTTTACACTCACGATTCGTGGCGACTTTCACGAGTCCGTCTGGGGCTAAGCCCTGTCTTTCGTTTTACCACATAGAAATTCGGCAAAGCCTATTTTTTCTCCCCATAGGACGTCTCCCGCCTACTGAGAGTTGACATATTCCCGCTCCGTACACACCTTTGGGTTAGGAGACGGATTGCGGCTCGGTCGAATTTAACGCGGTTTCCGTAGCGGACACTGTGGGCCCAAGAGTCTGGTGTTCCCGCACGTGTAACATCTACGGATGCTACGTTGCTGTTCAACAGCTTAGAGCTCGGATTCTTCTTCTTCAGCATGGCTGAGGTCCATTGGCTCAGCCCCGTCAGACGATATTCGGGCATGCTCATGAGTGCCATAGCGATCGGCTTTAGGGTTTAACTCAGCGTTCAACGCTATGCCGACAGCCTCTTCAAACGTTGAGAGGTAGACGGGGAATTCTTCCGTCCTAGCGATCTTAGTAGGAAATCTTCCTATAAAGATGGTGACACGGACTTCTTCTGGGGGAGGTTCCAGCTGCATGGCAGCTACGAGAGTTTGCAAATCCTGGACAAAGTCCAATATTCGTTTTACTCTGCCTGGCGGCAAGGAATCGGGAGCGTACACGGCACGCTTGATTCGGTGGTGCATACACCCGAGACATCTCTCTTTGAGAGAATTCCATGTAGGGAATGCAGCGTCTACCGACGAATCACACGTCAGAGCTTATTATCTGGCTCTACCGACCAGTTTTGAAATGGCTCATCCAACATTCTGTTGCTCGGATTGGAGATTCAAGGCTCTAATAGCCTTATCGACTTCTCGGATCCAGAGAAGGAGATTCCTCCCCTCTTTTCTGTCGAAATTCTTACCGCTAAGAGCGAGCGGACAAGCCTTTGGCACAATGTCAGGTACTGGAAGGTACCGTGTAGGTAAAGCTGAGGCTTAATGGTCATGTACCTGCCTGATCAGCGTGGATTCAAATTGCACGAACGCATCAAGGGGTGCATTGAGCACTTCTGGGTCTTGGACCACAATGCAGTCGAGTGGCTCGGTCCCAATTAACGCTATAAGCTTACCGAGTGCGAGACGTTGGGCCTCGAAGGTAGTCAAGACTCTCCATCTCTTCACAGAGGATCATTCGAAAACGACTCAGACGTAGGATTGACTACAAGTGCTGCCAAGTGTCGCGGAGCTACCACAGCTTTGACGTCAGTGGAAGACTTTACGGGATGAGCCAGAGGCTTACGGCTGACATTCAATTAGTCTAAGGAGCTAATATATCAAGTTAAAGAGTCGGCCAGTCATACGGAATTTAGCGTGGACTCTATGAGCTATTAGCTCAGACTACTGTAGTTCTAAGGAACCACACGCACAATGTGCAAAGGGGGATACTGGAGTCTAAGGACACTCTGACCCACGACAGTTCAACGGACTGTCAAGCGCAACGTGCGAAAGGGTGGAAGTCTACGGACTTCTGCTCCAAATGAGATCTGAATTTATTTAGATTTCACACCAGGGAAAATCCTGCTTTAAGTGACCTGTATTGTACCAAATTAGAACTAATGCAAACATTCTTATTCAAACTAAATGGATAGTTGGTACATCACTCAGTCATCAAATGATGACGGTACAAAGTACTTCCGCAATAATTGCCAAAACTCCGAGAATACCGACCAATCGGTATTCTCTTTTGATAAAATCTAAGGCCACACTTGTCTCCCATATTACCTATGGGAGGTCTTCAAGCGAGTTAGCCAATGGCTTTTGTGACCCCGTTACACCTCGACCATTATCTGAATATCCATGGGGTCGGTATGCAAAACGAAACACGCTTTTTTTGTTCCTGTCCCATGAAGACTAGTGGCTTCAAATGGCTTATCTCTGGTGCACACTTTTGGAGCGTCTCATTCTCTCGCTGGAGCATTTCTTTTTCATCTAGTAAGGTCACCTCACTTGTTGCTCCACTGATCAATTATACCGCATCATGCTATTGGAGAAGTCTACCTAAGAGAACCACTATTTTACATTTTCTCCGATCATCTCGCTCACAGAAGAAAGATACAAACAGAATTTGTCAGAGCACATGCTATGATCCATTGTATCGCATCCCTCCTACAGCCAAATTTCATTCATTTGTTTTTGAAGCTGTACCTATTTGCGGAGATTCTGCTTCGTAGGCAAGGACCAGTGTATCTCCCACGCATCACAAGTAAACTGTTATTCTCTGACCATGGTCTAAAAGTGAGAGGAACTAATTTGCCTAGATCGTCAGAACTTTTAGATCGTCGGCTTTTTACGTACTTGACTGCTCCATCAGCTCTAAATTAACCAGTAAGTGTCGAAATCTCCATCTCTCGCCAGTTCATATGCGCGGCAAATTTTCAAACAGGTAAAATACAACTAGTGACAATGTCACCTCATGTCGGTGTATTAAGGGCTCTTAACCTTACACATAAAACAAGCGTGAAGTAACGGGGCATCCTGTTTTTGGGGTACCACGAAACTTCACGTACAATCTCACATGAAGAGGACGCTAATCCAGTCAAACTGTTAGTTTAAGTAAAGGTAAAAAAAGAACTTTTTTTAAAGGTAAGCTATCAATGTAACTTCAGTCTTTATCAGACGATATAGACCTACATTTTCGAATGACGGCAACCTGCTCACCACTCATTGCGCGCGTCAAGGAGAGATTGGTGGTAACCTTGGTTAATATTTCTTTTATCAACCAATTATGGAGCAGCGCATGAATACTGTCAAAAGGGAATAATATTCCTTCAATATTATCCATCCCGGATAAAATCGGTAGAATATTGTCATGCTAGACAATACTCCTATTGACACCGTTTGGTGTCAATCTCATGTTACGGCCTACCCCGTTACATCATCCCCCCTAACCATCGATCACCCGTTGATCGAATTAGAATTGATTAATACAGGGTGACCACTGTTGGATCACTCTGTAAAAGGGAGCACTTGTTGGTCAAATATCATTCATTTGCCAATCCAACGCATAGTTTCAAAACCACGTGAGCTGCTACTGCAGCAGCAAGAAGGGCGGCTTCACTCACGCGTGCAGCCGCGTAAAGTGCCTCTCACACCTCAGCAGCAGATGAGTATCGCCTGTTGTTTTGAATCCTCCGCGTGGTGAGTCACCACGTGCGACAGGTACGTCCGTGTGTCTGCAGCGGGTACCACGAGTCGTAATCAAGATGAGTCTGAGATAAAGCTCATCTATTCTGGCGAGTCATATGATGCATCCGACTCGAAGGCGACACCTCACGTCTCCGAATCATCAGGGGTGGACACTGCAAGATCCAGGTTGACTGGCTCTGGGGAATGTGGCGGCATCATGTCCGTGATTTTCGGACTGAGCAAAATTTTCGACGAATCATCATCTAATGCAAGTCCATCCGACAATAGGACGCGTGGTGGTGGTGGTGACGCACCTATACGTCACCACGAGAGAAGCAAGTCGAGGGATCGGGCCGCTATTGGTGTCAGTGCTCATGCTGACACCACTCAAGAGACCAGGGACTGAAGTGTCCTGCGCCATGCTCCTCAAGTGGAGTCTTCTTGGATGCCATCACTCAAAGGAATTAAACGAGTGGTCGGTATGACCACCAAACGGGATCGTATCTCGTTGTTCGAATGTAAGAGGATTTGTCCTCCACATTCCAGCACGGAAAATATTCGTGTTGACGTAGGTTTCTTCACCAACTTGATCTTTAAACGACGGTGGTACAACGGCAACTGTGGCCGAGATGGTCAGGCATAGATGCAAAAATGGAATGCCTCCACCCGAACCTTGAAGTGCATCTGGCCGTGAGGCCTGGATCTGTAATATTGATGCATCTCGTATCAGGTATAAAAAGCGTAATCTAGCCACTGTGCAATACAAGTAGCACCGCCTGTCAAGAAAGGAAGGGATACCCTGTCTCTCGTGGGGTGATCCAAGCCCAGGCTGCCTGGACAATGCTAATCGTTCCCCTAGGGAGGCCTACTTCCCTAATGTTTCCTACTTCAGAGCGCAAATCTCTTCTGAGATGGACGAAGGATTGACACTTTGCAATCCTTGTACTCGCGTTTGAAGAGGTCGTTTTCCAACGGCCCTTCTTCGAACGCAGCGGGTGGGACTCGTCGTACTGCTCAAAGAGACCAGAACACTAGTAATCAGCTGGGCGACTCGCGCCCTGCTATCTTAGACCAATTGATAGCCACGCCAAAGGACGATGAAACTCGTCTGACGCCCTTCACACCGCGGTGGTTCACGATACGCTCGACCGGAAATCGTTGACAGCCGCTAGAATCCACCAATGGATGTGGTGGAGGCGGAAACACATGATACGGCTCGAGGGTCGGATCAGATTGATGTTTAAGAACTGAAACGTGTAACGGAGCATTTACACGATGACTTGGCTCATAAACGGACTCGGCGTTAATAGCTTCATGACTTGTAAAGGATAATTACAATTCCTTAGCGCACGATCGATCAAAAGGTCGTGCCGCATTTACGTTTGCGCGACTTAAAAACGAACGTTTGACTCGTTCTCTTCACGACGATCGGAATGCGGCTCGTAGGGACATCGCTCAACTGAGTGAGCAGGTTGGTTCGCTATTCAAAGAGATTGGCTTTTGCGACGGAAGCGCTCGAAGATGGTCATGGCTCTTGACCGCGGAGGCGATCTTCGCATCTCGAAACGGGCTCACACTGATAGTACTAGCGGAGACGTCCAAATTAAAATGTAAAATGCGTACGCATCCTGCGAGGCAGTTCAATCATGCATGCATTGCCCATTTGACAAGGCACATACTGTTGATAACGAGCATTGGGCACAAACGACATCCGAATTCTATTTTCTGTTTTTTCTTGTAGTACTGCCCCGTGAAGAGTGGAAGGCATAGGAGAAGCACTGTACAAAACTACAGACGCTTTTGTCGCGTGAAACAAGCGGGTTCCGCAAACGCATCTATTATAATGCATGTGCGGTGTGAAAGAATGTGTTGATGTGATGTATGGAACGAGGCGTATCTAAAATACGCTGCAGTGTTGTACGGAACAAAGGCGTATCTAGAATGTGCTGCACTGGTGTATGGCACGATACATGAGAGAATGAGAAGCGATAAGTCTCTGGAAAGATGGAAGAGTCAATGCGTCATTTAGCCATAAGATCACCAAATTCGGCTCGCATTTGTGAAAAGCAAAACTGACAGTAAATGAAGTTCAGAACTTCCTTCAATCGCGTACTTATCGCAACTCGTCCACTTCAGCTAACATCGTGACATTTCCACCTTCGCATGACGCTATTCTTGCCGTCAGATCCCGACGATAACAGGCCCGCACAGTACGGTTGAATCAGAAGGTACTAAAGTTACAGTGCAACAATGATGTCCGGTCGTTTTGATTTAGTAATGTACAGAGGAGCTTACATCTTGCAACCGCGTTATCTTGTACTGGAAATAGTCCCCGTGTTCCGTGGCGGGATCTACTCTTCGTCCCTTGTGATAATTTTTTTCCTGTCTTGATTGCGTCTACCGTCGAGGTCCCGGAAATAAAATGTGAATACTCCTGATCAGTCGGTCTCCTCACTCCCAGAGCGTCAACTGAAGGATACCTTCCTGGATATAAAAGCCCGAAGAATCTGGAACAACTCTCCCAGCCTCTGGTCTCGCTGTTGTTGTCGGATGTCGGATCAACATATACACCACGGCAAACCACTTGTTTGTGCACCTTTCCTTGACGGCTACACTGGTCCATTCAATGCATTGAGGTTATAGACGGCAGTTGTGGCAGTGCTGAGCTCAAAAAGGTGCTTGACATGATGGATGCCAGACGTTCTTGACGACTGGTAGTATCAGATTGGGGGGGCCGTAGGTTGAAACCCCCAAGGAGGAAAGTCTTCGCATCGTCTAATTACATCGTGTGGCAGCATGCACTACAGTCCTGCAGGAGATCTGGGAATTGAAAACAAAACATGCCATCGAAAGGAGCGGCGGGGCCGACCGATGTGACTGCAGATCGTAGCGTCAAGCTAATTGACCACGTGTTTCGTGGCCGAGTGTCACGAATTGAGAAATCGATGCGGTTACTCGTTCGTGCCCGATTCGAGATTCCGGTACGGTCTGATAATTTAGTCTGCAGGGTGCGTCATTCAAGCATTTGGGGGGAATGACGTGATAAAAGTATCGACTGACAGTAAAACAGCCACAGGACCGGCGTCAGTTCACTTCGTTTTTTACGGTCGTAACACCGTGGTAAACCACAGCAAAATTGTGTTCAGAGATTTCAACCGTATACATGTCGTGCTCCGAACCAGACATCGTCCCAGATCACGGTGTTGATCAATTATGGGGAGCGAAATACAAGATCCGACTACGCTGTCACTGACACTCTACCATTTCGGAAGCTGTTTTAATCTTCAATTGAGGACTCAACTCAGATGTGGTACCATCGACTACCATTGTACGATCTTCGACACTGCCATAAGTGCGTCGATCGCATTTCAAATGGTTGACTTTTTGTCTCCGGTCGACGAATTCTTTTGCGGCGGATCTGAGTCAGTCCTGCCAAAACCAGATCGTCCATGCTGAACAGCGTCAGCGCAGACTTTAACTTCACTTTTCCTTCAGTTCGCATGCCTCCTTGAGTCGATCGATCGTCGAGCGGCCTTGCAGGAGCACTTTAACCTCCTCTACACTGCATTTATGGCACGTGATCGCTGGATAACGCTAAAAGCAAAGGTTCCTCTAGCATCCATCGAAGCTCACTTGTCATTTTGACGCTTTGTCCGCAATCAAGAACACCACCATCACGCTTCAATTCGGACACGCATGAAGATCTTTACATCAACTCTGATCGGAGTCAGCACGGTTCTCCAGCATTCACACCTTGTTCGAGTTGCCGGTCAAGACTTCGATACGAATGGCGCTTCCAGTTTCAGTGATGTATCATCTGTTGTGGCATCAACGTTTGCACCTGCACCCAACAGCACTACTTCTACTGTAATGATTGCTGGTGATGCAAATTCGTTGGCATCAGCGGACCTGCCAGCTCTGGAATTCAGCGACGGTGCCTCCTCAGGGTTTCGCGCCCTAGAGCCACCCAGCTACCTCGTCGAGCGCACCAACGCGATGATGGGCTTATGTCCACCCAAGTACCTGGATCCATCGGTGATCAAGCACCGTGCGATCCCAACCAACAACTGGTGGGGAAACATCATCGCGCACGACTCGAATGCGGCCATTCAACCCATCTGGTCCAATCCGTACTCCCTGCAGATGGTCGTCGACAAGGCTCCGTTCGGCATGTCCGCGAGCTACCCGTACCGCAGTCGCTTCAGTGGTGGCAACTCCGGCAACAACGGCGCCGTCAAGTACTATGCGCACGGTATGGTTCGAGAGTTCTTGTTTTCGGCTGAAGAAATCGTGTGGCAGAAGCCCAACTTCCAAGTTACCGATTGGGCGGACCAGGGAGTGACGGTCAAGTTCACTGCCAGCTCGTCCGGTGGCACCATGGTGTCGGACATTGTTTCCGGCATGGTATACACCTCCATGAAATACTCGGGACTCACCCCGCGATTCGTGTCAACTGCAGCGATCTCCACTGTAAATGGCCGACCCCTCGGTGGTCAAGTGCGTGGCTCCAAGTTCGAGATCGTCTACAACTCCGGTCAGAAGTGGGTAGTCTTCGCGTTGTCAAGTGACGGTCGTACTGCAAAAGATATCACTCTGACTGCAGATGGTACATCCTCCCTCAAGAGTACGAGCGTATTTGACGGCGTCTTGCGTGTTGCGCTCGTGCTCGATGACTCGTGGCTGAGCACGCTAGAGAAGCATAAATCGTGCATTGTGCAAGCAGCGGACGTTGACCTGCAGGACGACAGTTCCTACGTGTTCAAGTGGAAGACGATGGGAGACTGTTCGAGTGGCCTATTGCATTTCGCAATGAAACACCACGCTGAGACCCTGGTCACGAGCAGCGGGGTACGCCAAGTGGACGGCATGGTAGCCCACTCGACAACTCGAGGCGCGCATCAAGCTTTCACCACACCAGGCGGGTCTGGCGATCCCGTGTGGGAAATCAAGGAGACACAGCAGGTGCCTGAAGACTTCTACCCGTCCCGCAAAATTGCATCAAATGTCGCTCATGAGCAACGCATCGCTGAGCACCTGCGCGAAGACATCAACAGCGCGTGGTCGATTCCTCTGGACGGCAGCTACTACTTCAACGGCAAAGCTGCGCAGAAGTATGCATCCCTGTGCCTAATTGCGAACGACGTCGCGATTGTGGGCGACGACAAGAGTCTGCTGAAGACATGCCTGGAGAAACTACGCCGTGTGATGGCGCCGTTCGTAGCTAATAGATGGGCCAACAAGCTCCAGTACGACCAGGTCTACGGTGGCATCGTGAGCTCGCAAGGTTTCAAGACCAAAGATCTCAACTCGGACTTCGGTAACACCATGTACAACGACCATCACTTCCATTACGGCTACTGGGTACACACGGCGGCCATCATCAACCGCCTCGACCCGACGTGGAGTGACCTCAGCAAACTCAACATCGTGGTCGACCTTCTCGTACGCGACGTCGCCAACTTCGACCGCGAAGACAAGTTCTTCGCACGATTCCGCTCGTTCGACTGGTTCCGCGGCCACTCGTACTCACACGGCGTCACTCCGTTTGCCGATGGAAAAGACCAGGAGAGCACGTCGGAAGACGTCAACTTCGCCTTCGGAATGTACATGTATGGCAAGGCCACGAACAACGCGGCTATGGAGGCCGTCGGCAAGCTCATGACGCGTGTCAACGCGCATGCTATCAAGACGTACTTCCTCGTCGAGGACGCGAACCAAATTCACCCGGCCAACTTCCGCCCCAACAAGGTCACGGGCATCTTCTTCGATAACAAGGTGGACTACGCGACATGGTTCAGCGCTGAGAAGCACTGCATCCACGGCATCCAGATGATCCCCGTGTCGGCTGTGACCGAGTTCGTGCGCACCAAACAGTTTGTAAAAGAGGAGTGGGAGCAGGTGCTGGGCAAGGAGGCCATCGTTACGCGCGAGGACACGGGCAACACCTGGCTCTCGCTGCTGTACGCGAACTTCGCGATGGTGGACAAGCAGCGCGCGCTGCGTGTTTTGCAGAAAACAAAGATGGACGACGGCCTGTCTCGTTCCTGGGCACTCTACATGGCTGCCAGCTTTGCTGAGTGAGTCATACCATCTGCTGATGTCGTTGGGATTAGTACACCGAGCACTGCTGTCACAAGAGATCACGTAGTGTCGCGTCCGTTCAGCTGGTGTTGATTGTGTAATTTCAACTTCATCCAATACACTCGATATCGTTGCAGTTCGAGAAAACGTGGTCGACTCTTTTCGACCTCTCAACATCATGCATATTTCGGGGCAACGTGGCGAACGAAAGCACACGCACGTGTTGGCCGCCGCTTCATTGGTGCCGTGCCCTGCACTTAGTAGGTGACAAGATCTTCTCCGCTACCATTACATAGCAGGTCAAACTTCGACATGGATGGCACGGCGGGGACTCCAAAGTCCTCCACGATAACAGCAGAGGCGTCACTGTCATCTGCAGTTGGCGTTCATCGAACGCCGTTTCCCACATCGATAGACAGCAATGCCTCATCAGTCATCGACGGATGTAATTTTCCGCTCGTAATGCCGACCAGGTAGTAAGTTATACCCAGACTTCCGCCAGTGCAGAGAAACTTGAATGAGATGAGCCCTCCCCGTAGAGCGGTGTGTAGCCTGTATGCGTATCAGCAAAGTCTGAATACCCTCGCTCCACCCCTTGACCGTGCCACGCGTGTACTTTCCATAGCACGCAAGTCCGATAGTACTACTACTCATTCGAGCTTTGCGGTCACTTGAGCAGCAGTTGTGGTGAAGATGCCACTGTCTCGAACAAAGTAGGGAAGAGCGACAATGCGAACGCCTTTCAAATTACGTGTACCCTCCTCTCTTCTTAGCGGGAGGGGCTATTCCAGCACATACTGGAAGACCATCCAGCAGATACTTCGTTTTGCCTTTTCGGCGGTTTATGCGCGTCTAACATAGATGGACAATAACGGTGGCGGCTGTGGTAGATGTGCATACTTGATCCATCTATCTCCGCTACGCCCGTTCCCCGCGCCTCGCGCTCGCTTCTGTGATCGCACTTCAAATGGCAGGGCTGCATCAATGGCCACTTAGGGTCCCACCATCACTGGTGTTAGGGTCTTCATTTTTTGCGCGTTGCCTTCGCGTCACATGAATACGGCAGATCTGCCGCGTTTGCAATCGTCCCTACGCCTAGGAGTTGACAGATTGAAGCTGTCCCACATTTCTGCAGCAAAGAGAAGAGAAGCACTTGGAGCACTTGAAAGACAGACTCGCAGCGTATTGGTTAAAGTGTCTTTCAGTCCCGCGCAACACCTGACCTTTCTGTCGTTCGAAAAATACCACGACAAGCTCCGCGACGGCGCTTAGTTCCTGGCACAGAGATATTCGAAGGTACTATTACCTTGATAAAGTACGATCTTGAGGTCACAAAACGAACCTATCTCTGCAACTCTCTCCGCTCACCGTGTTCGGATGGTTGTCTTCAGGTGTATTGAGTCCAACGTGAACCGTGAGTGATCGTGACAAAGTGTAATCCCACATTTGTTATTCGCTGTCTCGTACGGACCTATTTTTGAGCTGATCTATCATGACAACCGCTATAAAATCGACACTCTGTTTACAAATCAAAATAGCAGAACATCCTAATTGATCTACGCTGCAGGGATGAGCCTGCTATCTTATCTTGAGGCCACTCCATCGAGCGGCAGTGTGCGCGAGGAAGTAGCGAAGCGATGAGACATCTCTCACTTATGGGCAGTGATGAAGGTGGAGGTTTAGATGTATACGCACAGGAAAATGTGGGCGTTTTGTTTCTTGATGGAATTGGTGATGGCAAATCGGAGACCGAGCGACGCAGATGGCGATGAAGACGACGAACGAAGCACAATAACGACGATCAAGACAACAATAACAAACCACAAGAACGACGAAGGAACACGACAACGACGACTAAACTACGAACAAGATAACACCAACCACAACGACGAACACGATAACGTGAGCCACAACGGCAAACAATGCAGCAACAACAACGACATCAATAATGAATGCAACGGCTACGACGACGACAGGAGGCCACAGGCACTAGTGGGCAATCCCCAGTTGCATTAACAAGTTTGCGCCGCAACTTAACAATTTTTAGCCAGCCATTACGGACACACCGAACGTCAGAGGCAGGACAAGAGTCATTGTGCAACAGAATCGTTCGGGATGATTTACGAACAGGAAAAGCAAGAGAGGAACGCGAACTAGAGGGAAGGGGAGTGCAGTCAGCGGACCAAAATGTGGCTTGTCAGAATGGTCATTTGGAGTGATTTACGATCAGGAAAAAGTAAGTGAGGAACGCGAACAAGAAGAAAGGGGAGTGCAGTCAGTGGACCAAAATATGGTTTGTCAGAATGCGTATGCGCTGGGAGGAAGCTCGTGATGTATCGATAAAGCCCATACAAAAAAACGTTCATTCGTCGTAATAGTGATGCTCACGGAGAGTCATAAAAAATCTGTAGCAGCTACATGGTTTGTAACGGGGCACCCTGAAGCTTGTACTGATGACAGTACAAGCTACTTATTCTGATGACAGAATAAGGAGGTGCCTCGGAACTTCACGTGCACTGGTACGTGCAGAGGAAGACGGTAAGAAGAAGCGAGTACTTGGTTAGAGTAAAAAGTAGAGCTGTATTTATCATGGTTAATGTCTGTTAATAAACCACTAATTATCCTCATCTAACTATGTCTGAATACAAATGTGCATATCAACTATCTGCTCACCACTCATTGCGTGCGTCTGTCGTGGCGCGTCCTTATTTGGTTGCTATAATGGCCTATATCAACCAATTAGGAACTACTCGTAAGTGCTACAGAACATTTGTCCTATGACAAGATTCTGAGAATACAATTCTAATAGCTACATTCTATTAACAATTTTTAATGAATTGTTATGTAACGATTCACCCCGTTACATCACCCCCACCTTAACCATCAGTCACTTTAGTAACTATTTGACTAATTGGATACTCGTCCCAAATCATTTGGGACAGGGTTTACACTTGTTGGTCCGAGTCCACTTTCCAACAATTCATCGCATGTTAACAAGCCCATGCGGTGCGCGAGCAAGGCCGCCGAGAGCGCGTCCACACGTCTCTGTGCGGACGCCGAAGCAGAAACCCCAGCAACTGATGTCTCATCGGTTGCTGAAGCGACTCAGCCTGTGTCACTTGGTGATGCAGGCGCTGGTCATGAAGACACTCATGTCTTCACAGAGTATGAGCTCGGTGATTCATACTCTCCCGACACGGAAGACGGATCCGTAACGAAGGCGGTTGAAACCAAGCCGCCTGCCAAGCGTGGTATGGATGATGCTATGCGTCGCAGCACCTTTGGTTCATGTGACGAATCAGATGAACCATCGCCGAAGCGAAGGCGCTCGAGGTCGCAAGACTCGGGCGCTCACAGTGGTGTCGGTTCTCCAATTGACACCACTTCGCAGCGAGGTGCCAGTACTTCTGTCGGCACGTCGCAAGAAGAGCGGGACCGCAACGTGTTGCGTCTCGCTCCCCGAGAAGAAGGCATGGATGCCTCCCTAATCCGTCATGGATCACTTGTCGGCGACGACGAGTGATCGTTATCGAACACGATTGTTCGATTCGTCAAGTATCCATCACCTTGACCCCAGCGCGAAAAACCATCGCGCTGAACACGAATTCTTCATCGATGCTTTCTTTAAGCATCGATGGTACAGTGGGAATCACAAGCGTGATGGTCCCTCACTACTTCAAGCGTGGAACGCTTACATCCATAACCTTGAGGATGTAGGTCGTGACGTTTGGAACGACAAACTTATCAAAGCTCGTGATAAGTTTGAAAAGCGAACCCCGACAGGTGCACGCTACAAGCTGCATCGTCTGTCTAGAAGGAAAGGGTTATCCTGCCTCTCCTGGGGAGACTCGTGCCCATGTTGTGTAAACAACTCTGGGCGCGCACCTAAGGAGGCTTACGTCCTTAATAGCCCGTGGTGGCGCGCACGTGTCTCTAGTGAGATGTACGAAGGGATTGACAACCTGAAATCCCTTTACGACCGTGCCGGGAAGACTTTCTCCAGCGGTCCTTCTGCGGCACAGGATGTGCCGCATCGTACTGCTCAACCAGACCCAGTACGTCAGCCATCAGTTGGGAGCGGGGCTCCCAAGTATCCCAGGACGGGGGATAGCCGCGCCACCGGACGAGGTAACTCGTCCGACGTCCGTTTATATCGCGGTGGTTCAACAGCTGCTCAACCAGATAGCGCTGGCCACCGCGAGAGCCCTCTAATGGAGGTGGAGGAGGAGGGAAAATGCTCTCCACACTGTCATGGGGATCCGTGTGTTCCCGAGAGCTTCTTTGATCGCGTAACGCAAGGGTTACGCGGCGATCTTGAACATGAGCGGGACAGGCGTCTTCAACTGGCGGACGCTGTCTTGAAGCATCGAGCTGAGTTTGCGTTTGCTCATCTTGAGAACGAGAGAGCTCTGACGTCTCTTCGTGACGAGCTAAGGGTAGCTCGTGGGATTGTTGATCGGTCTCGGGATGAGATAGCTGCTCTTCAGACCCTTGTCGATGGCCACCATCGGGAGCACAAGGCTCTCGGCGAGATGCTTGAGCGCAAGGGCGTTCTTCATCGGAAGAAGCAGCGTACTGATGGTACGGCTTAAGCCGACCAACGTAAAACGTGGGATGCGCTCGCATCTTACGTGGCAACTCGATCGTGTATGCATTGCCTAGGCGGTGCAATACACGAAAAGGGCCGATGTACTTGGGTAGTAGTTTACTGCTACCCAAGTTAGTCACTTCATGCTTTGGTAGATTAATCGTAGACAGTAGGACTAAGTCACCTTTATTAAATAAAATAGTGTTTGCCCTTCCATTCTTGTCAGCGTTTTGCTTTGCTCATCCACCGCTTTGGCGATGGAGTCTTGCACAAAACGGACTACCGTTTCACGAGCCAGTATGAACTCATCTGATGACTCGTTAGCTTCAGTGTGCTGTGAGCGCACTGCAGCAACATCAATCTTTTCTTCAGTGAGGGCTTCCGCACTCTCACTGGGATCATCTTCTTCAGTGAGGGCTTCCGCACTCTCACTGGCATCATCTTCTTCGATATCGATTTTATCGATATCGGCATCAAACGCAATGACCTCTTCGTCAGAGCGTGATGAGCGTGAACCAAATCGGTTTTTGCTCGCGCGAGTCTCTCCCCCCCTTAAACCAGAGTTACACTCGAGTAAGGTGGGTACACGCGGATGGCGCAAGCCATTCACGTAAAACGGTGTATGTGTCGTGGACGCATGCACCGAGTTGTTGATGGCAAACTCTACCATTGGCAAAAACTCACTCCAACTCTTAAAGGAGTGTATGTATCCTCGAAGTATCTCTTCAAGGACACGATTGGCACGTTCCGTCTTACCATCTGACTCTGGATGATCAGATGTTGACATCTTCAAGCGCGTTCCGAGTGATTTGAACACGGACCGCCAGAAATCAGCAGTGAATCGTGGATCTCTGTCTGATACGAGTTCACGGGGCAACCCATGAAGTTGGGAAAATGGTGTCAATAAAAACACAAGCACAGCCACTTGCCGTGATTGTCTCTGGTACAGCCACAAGGTGTACAATTTTGCTGAATCTGTCAACAAATACGAGAATACCCGTATTCCCGCGTGCGTCTTTGGGTAACCCGAAGACGAAATCCATTGAGATGGATTCCCAGCACTCAGCCGTAACTGGTAGAGGCTATAAAGGTGCACGCATTGAAGGACTTGACTTCACTTGTTGACAGACTTCGCATGCGCGAACATACTTTCGCACAAATTGATACTGGCGGGGCCAATAAAAGTCTCGACTTACCGTGAGATATTTTTTCTCCCGGCCACGATGTCCTCCCATAGGAGCATCGTGATACTCGAACATGATCCGCAAACGCAGATCAGTATCATCTGGAATGACAAAACGTGGTGCGTCACCAGAAACGGCTGTATAATACAGTAAATCGTTGCGAGTAGTGTATCGATCTGATGCAGATCGATATGCAGACGACAATCGTTTCAACGATTCTGGAGATGGCTGTGAGAGATGTGTCGACAACTTCACAATCTCACCATCTTGGGCATGCGCCCGGCGCACATCATCATATAACGTTGAAGATGTTACGGTGGACGTCATAACTGCTACCGTGGCGGTCTCACTGTTGGGTTCCACGATTGGTTCAAAGTCGGACCGACGTGAGAGTGCATCAGTGACGACATTAAGTCGTCCTGGTTTGTACTCGACCGTAAAGTTGTATTCTGCAAAAAATGACAACCACCGCGCCATTCGTTGTGAAAGGTGCGGGCTGTCTACTGCCGTGCGTAAAGACGCATGGTCAGTGTAAACAATGAGGGGTCTATCTCCTGATAGATAGACTTTGAACTTCGCGAGTGCATACTTCATGGCAAGGAGTTCCTTGTCATGCACTGGATAGTTCCGCTAAGCTGGTTGCAGCTGACGCGACTGATAGCAGATGACGCGTTCAACGCCTTCAAGATCGTACTGCATTAATGCACAGCCGATTGCGAAATCGCTGGCATCACAGACCACATGAAATGGCCTGTCCTGATCGGCAATAGATAGGACTGGGGATTGTTTTAAGCTCTTCTTGATACCCTCAAAGGAGCGCTGCCATTCAGCGTTCTATAACCACCTCTCTTTCTTTATCAACAAACGAGAGAGGTGTACAGTCATCTCGGCGTAATTGCGTGAATACTTATGCAAATAAGCCGCTAGCCCAAGGAATTTTCGAAGACCTTTGACATCAACCGGCACAGGCCAGTCGGTGATCGCCTTGATCTTTTCGGGATTATGACGAACACCGTTCTTACCAACGATGCACCCAAGAAGTGGTATTTCGCTTGCTGCAAAAATACACTTCTTGAGGTTTGCATACAATTGATGCTTTTGCATGATTGGAAGAACCTGTCGGACGTGGTACCTGTGAACCTCAACGTCCAACTTTCCATCCATATCCCGACTGTGGATGAAAACTTCATCGAAATAACTCGGCGCAAATTCTCGTACTGGTCTCAACAGATGTGATACACATCTGTTGAACGTGGCAGGGGCATTACTAAGCCCTTGTGGCATTACTAGCCATTCCCAGAGCATGCCGCTAGGCGTGCTCACTGCGGTATAGGGTATGTCTCGTTCTCGCATAAGGATTTGATAGAAGCCATCCATCAAATCCATGGACGAAAAGTTGGTACTCTTCGACATACCATCAATGATTACGTCCTTCCTTGGTATCGGCGTCTGAGCCGGTACCGTTGCAGCATTCAACTTGCTAAATGCATGCACTATCCGCCACCCTCTTGTTGCTTTTCGCACACAGAAGGTCGGAGAGCTATGTGGGGAAGTTGATTCCCTCACATGGCCCGCAGCTAAACGATCGGCAAAGAACTTGTCGATCGCAAGTACTTGTTCACGAGGCAGTGGCCACTGCTTCATGACACAGTACTTCGAGCCTGGTTTAAGCTCGACCTCGTGTCGAGTACCTTTATCCTTCGGTAGTTCGCACGGAACAGTTTCATAGAATACATCCTTGAATTCAACCAAATCTTTATGAAGAGGATTTTTCTTGAGCGATTCCCACGACTGGGAGTCATATCGCTCAACTCGTGCCTTTTCATCTAGGACACTCTCGTCCGTAGATGAACTACTGAGAACTCTCTCGTTCTCAGTGAACACTGTTGCTGACCTTATGTCGGTTACACACTCGTCGTCAGCGACGAGTATACAGATCTGCTTGACTTTGCCACTACGCAGATCACGCAAGAACCTTTTTATGTTCGAGCGTTGGCAACTGAGTGATCTCCGAAGTTAACTTCGGATTGCAATCAGATCAAGTGTATAAGCGCCTACACATGATCCGTTATTGACTATGACATTCAATGTCTCTGTCATTTCCTGGGGACTTATTCCCTCAGGCTTCGAAGGACTTATTCCTTCGGCTTCCTGGGGACTTATTCCCTCGGGTTTCGGGGAACTTATTTTCACCGTATCTGTAATATCGGGACTTATTCCCTTAACTTCCTTGAGCTGTGGTTGCGCAACCACAGCGAGATCCTCTACGAAAGACTCTCCAGTCGATCCAGGATTGTCGTTTCGCTTAACTTGAGCGAACGATGGTTTCTCTTCTAGATGTTCTTCGCTAGGGATACATCTTTGTCCCGGTCCACTCGACTTATTCGAGTGGTGGACCTTCGGCGCAGCCTGTGTTTCCTCACAGCCACCGGAACTTTGCTCCGAAGTGTAATCGTTTGTTACACTAAGGTTTTGTGCAGTCGTACTAACGACCATACCACAAGTGAGGCCATCGCACTCACTCGCAGTACATCCACACGCTTGTGGACGCTCCAAAACGTTCATCAGATGGCCATCTGATGAACAAGCGGCAGGCATCGTTACTGTTCGATGTTGCCAGTTTACCCGTGGTTCGTACCTTCTGAGCAACGGTATTCCAAGGATGACATCAAATCTGTCATCCAAATCCAATACGATAAAGTCATCGTCATATTGGGTATCTTCTAGCGTATGGTGAATCTTCACTATACGCTTCATGACGGTTACGGATGCGCCTATCGCAAGACGTACCGTCATCCTCGTAGGAGGTGTGTCACATTCAACAAACTTGAAGTGACCATCTTCTAGCGATTGGCGTTGCACAAAATTGTTGGACGCCCCACAATCGACTAGAGCTCGAAGGGACAACTTATTCGTCAGTTCGAGTTTCAAGGTAATGAGTGAGATCTCATAACCTAGAGCAGCAACGCACAACATTTGTGTGTTGGGAGCAACCTTCATCAAGATACCTACAAATTCTCTTGACGTTGCTGGACCAGTAGGGTGCTCCGCACCTACTGATCCTGTCCGTTTTTTTTGACGTCCGTCCCGTTGTTGCGTCTTTGCGCCAACAGCGGACCCGCGTCCCTGCCCCTTTCTCATGGGTAGACGGTCACTACGCCCAGTGTTGCGAGACACTGGACGAGGGGCACTACACTCGTAAGCGTAGTGTCCTGTCTTTTGACATCTGTTGCATTTCTGCAACTTCTTGTAGTCTGTAGAGCGAGCCTTCTCGCTCTCTACATAACAGAGTTCCATCGGCTCTGGACCTCCGCTGTCATATCGTCTCGGTTGACGATATGATGTCGAGCTGGCGCGAGACTGTCTCAGACTGAAGTCTTCCTGTTCCGCAATGGAAATGGCTTGTTCTAGTGAATCTAGTTCAAGCCGGAACAGGTGAGTCTTGACGGGACCATCCGCAAGACTCTGCACGAACACCGAAACCAACGTGTGTTCATCCACCGGATTGGAGCTTATACAATTCGTGAGGTGTCGTTTATGTTGTGCGTAAGCGTGCACATCACGCTTACCCTGTTTGAGCTTCAAGAGTTCAGTTCGATCTCTGAACTCAGCTCTAGGCGGTTCAAGCGTTTGTCTGAGCCGCGACTTGAAGACTTCTAACGACCCAAACGCATTTGGGTCGTGCAACTTGAGCCCTAAAGCCCAACTCTTGGCACGTCCTGCCAGATTTGACTGGGCAAATGCAACTTGCATATACCCGTCGTCGATGCGACGCGCCCTTATAGCGTCGTCTAATTCGACGAACCATCTCAAGAGGGAGTCCTCTTCGACTCCCCTATACTTAGAGATGTCAATCTTCAAAGTCTCGG
Source organism: Peronospora matthiolae (assembly GCA_921007115.2). Classification (NCBI taxonomy): domain Eukaryota; phylum Oomycota; class Peronosporomycetes; order Peronosporales; family Peronosporaceae; genus Peronospora; species Peronospora matthiolae. Next base: position 1,112,173 of record CAKLBY020000035.1, on the reverse strand, counting down.
GTCGACGCGAGTGCATTGACCCACCAGCAGCAGCCTGCTGCTGTCTCAACAGTTCAAACTGTTGAGCACCCTGTTCTCTCAACAACTCAGATTGTTGAGAACCTTGTTGGTGAAGCAAGGCTACTTTCTCGCGTTCAGCGTCAAGTTCATTCTGAATGAACTTGGCGATAGTAGCATGTTGGGCATCTCTATTGAGAGCCTCTAGCATGGCGCTAACAGCATGGATGCCCATGGTTGAACCCATCCGTGCAACCGCATCCCGTTCGACATCGCTCAAATTGGAGCAGCCGTCACGCGTAGCGTGAAATCTTTGGTCATCATCATCATCTAACATATTCATGTTAGATGTGAATGTGGTCCTTAGACGGACTACGAAGTGCTACCAGGTGTACCGGGGCACCCTGAAGCTTGTACTGATGACAGTACAAGCTACTTATTCTGACGACAGAATAAGGCGGTGCCTCGGAACTTCAAGTGCACTGGTACGTGCAGAGGAAGACGGTAAGAAGAAGCGAGTACTTGGTTAAAGCAAAAAGTGGAACTGTATTTATCTTAGTTAATGTCTGTTAATAAACCACTGTTTATCCTCATCTAACTATGTCTGAATACAAATGTGCACATCAACTATCTGCTCACCACTCATTGCGTGCGTCTGTCGTGGCGCGTCTTCGTTGGTTGATATGATGGTCTGTATCAACCAATTCGGAACTACTCGTAGGTGCTACAGAATATTTGTCCTTTGACAATATTCTGAGAATACAATTCTAATAGCTGCATTCTATTAACATTATCTTATTAATTGTTATGTAACGATTTAACCCGTTACATGGTTAATATCTTGGACAATCAAACACATGCTGTGCCGAGGACGTTCGTATTGGTCATGCTGCTCGCAAAGTATGCGCTGTATATTTTAAATTTAAACTGATATAAGCCCGTACTACCTTTGATAAGATTACCGACAACATGAGGGGTAAAATAACCGGTGTTCCATGCCTGCAAATGATTAGATGCACATAACTAATCGCTTCAATCATTTTGAACCCAACGAGTCACTAGGAATGGACGGCTTGGTGCGCAAGATGCCTGCGAAAAGTGACTCGACTTTCACGTCTTCGCTTACCTTTCTTCTACTATTTATGCACATGTATTGTTGCCATTATCGTATGTAGTTTAACTTGTTCCACTATTGATTTCTCTGATTCTTTTAATTTGATTATGTAAATTTCAGTCGATTTTTAACCGGCCGCCACAATATCTGACCATGAATGTTACTTTAAATGCGTCAAACGTTTTCACCGACACAAGAAAAGAACGTTAAGAAAAGTTATTGAATCTAAATTATGCTCACAAGCAGGTGTTCGGAGATGTAGTGCATGAAAGCTTTCTTTATCTGGTTTTAATCCCTTTTCCGTGATCCATGTCCAAATACCACAGTCGATATGGATCCCAGAAGAGTGGACATTGCTCGTATCTGAAAAGGATTTTTTACTAGAACGACAATACATGGAGTCAGGGTCCCGATGGCAAGCAAATTATGCGATCCAGATTGACGCTATCCTGCCGAGTAAGATACATCGATCTACACGTAACGCACGGGGCCAGTTTGTCTTTACCATTCCAATTCGTGTGCTGCCAACCTCAGCAAACTCGCATCGTAAATTACGGCGGTTGAAAACGACGACCCTGCTAGCCTCCCTACACATTTAGTCGGACTAGAAATACCCGAGCATAAATATTTGCCACGTTACCAACCGCCATGTCGGCAGATCTGCTGGTGGAAATGGGTCCACGCCAAGGTGCGAATGACATATATTGGTATATTAAAAAAAATCTGTTAGGAGTACAGAGTTCACACGAAGGTAAGAATAGTAGACAAGAAGCAAGAGTCCAACAGAAATGAACTTTTATTTTAGAACCCTGATCTCCGTCGGTCACTAGAAGGGGCGTTGGAGTAGGGTAGAATTCGTATGATTTGGAAGTGGTCACAACCACGCATTTGAATGCACTTAACCGTCTACTACATCCAGCGTTACGAACTCGAATTTCCCGCTTCCACGTGCAGGCAAACATGGTAAAAACATGCAGCAGCACACCAATGTCTCTCCCCAGTATGAAATCACGCCATCACGCTCAAATGATCATAAAGTACTGATTTTTTTTGCAGAGCGACGAAACAGCTAAACTTACGTACAACGGTCGCATGATTGTCTGTAATAGTAAACGCAATATTGAACTGGAGGAGTGATCGCAGAGCTCTGTTTCTGATGTTCACTAAACTCTAAGTGTGTTGTATTCAGCTTGTTTTTACCTATACTAACGATTCGAAGGTTTGTTGTCATATCCAAGCACCTAGGTCACTGCACGAATGGCCCAGCTCCACTAATATCGGAACGTCTGCCTCTGCGATTGCAAAAATGCTTTTACAACGACGCCACGGCTCCCGGAACATAATAAAAAAAGGGCTCTATTAAAGGTCGACCTGTAGACTACATACGTGGGATAGGAGAAACGCGGCGGTGTGCAAAGAACGAGATTCTCCAGATAAGAGTGTTAGGTATTACTGTAAATTCGTACTAGTGGTTACTGCCATGCAGCAACAGCAGTTCGTGTGCTCCGGCTCCACACGTGCTATGTAATTTTATACAGAAGGTCCAGGAGGACAACGGAGAATATACGCGGGTGTAAATCTCGACGTGTTTCTCTTCTAACAGCATCCATGTCCTGGCTCATCACCGTGTAGACAACTTGTGCATATTCACTTGAAAATAAAAGAGCGTTAAATTTCTAGCCTTACTTTATTGTCCTTCAAATGAGCTTGTATGGGGTTACGAACAGTGTAGATACTCAGAACACAATTCATTTGATGCTGCCCTAGTTTTAAGTACCGACAAATGTTACTGATCATGTCCACGATGACACGGATCGTGATCTTCAGTAAAGGCTCCTGCTCCCACTAAAGTAATTCACAATCAAACACGAGTGTACTCTGTCAGTTACAAAAAGAAGGCGGGAATAAGGTTACAAATTTTCATGAAGACAGTCAACATCCTAACAGGGAGCTAAACGTGAAGGAGAAGAGTTTCTTTGACTACTTTGCAGGCAAAAAAGTGAAAAAAGAATTTTGCTTCGTTGTCAGCCCAACAAATCGAAGGACGGGAAGATGAATAGTTTTGGGAAACTCGGATCTCCTCGGAGGGATGGACGGCAACACACGAATTTACTTTCGTGAAAACGATCAAGTACCATACAAGGTAGACCGATGAATTCTAATTTGGAAATTATGTGCATGGAGGAGTTAATAGACGAGTAAATGATATGTTTGGCTTCAGATGCAAGGCACTCTGGTGTGGTTGAAAAAGCCAACACTGAATGAAGTTGGAGATATCAAATTGCCGACAACCTTCGGTTACAGGACAATTTAAATGTATTGAATTATCAGGTCGCTAATTACTTCACGTTCAAAAACGCTTAACTCATGTAAGTACGGAATATCAAAATTTGCAGTACGGACCCGCAAATTGAGAGGTTAGCCAAGACACGCATCAATTAATTTATAAGTACGCCTACTTTTCACTTAGGATAAGGCTATCCATTTGAATCATGTAAATTATATTAACAAAGGCTCAGAGGACATACATTATATAGCAGAATCTATTTCACTATGTCATACCTCCCGTTGTTCGTCTAAACAGACAGACGTCCATCTAATAGAAGCAGTCGCGAACTTTTGTTGTCCTGAGGTATACAGAGCCGCAGACTTCATGAAATTGATGGATTGAAGCTTGCATTAGCATTTTCCTGCACGAATCCTTCAAGCAACATTTCTAATCGATGTTGTGGACAGAACCTTCTTTCGAATGACATTTAATTTACATCATCCCCAAAACGTTGTGTGGTATCACCTGTGCAAATTTTAGATAGGAATCGCACACGCAGAATTTCATTTTACAATGTCACATTCGCACACACACTCTTCAAGCAGCTTTAATAGAATTTTTGGACTGAAGAGGCATTTATAATTATTCCTTTAGTGAAACAGTCCACGAAGCTGGTAGCATTGGAAACAATCTTTTGCGCTATCAACCAAAGGTGGCCAGGGTTCGTCTGTTTAGACAGAGTGTCGGCCGGCTCTATCTTCTGGCCCATCAGCGTTAAAAAAAATTGCGAGCTTATTAAAAGAGCATAGAAATCTCGGTCATGCATTAGCATCCACTGTTGGTGGACTGATGTATTTGTTTTTTAGCAATAGATAAAAGCGCGATCAAAGGTTCGCAATTTTAGTTTTATTGATGCTGACGGTGAATTTGTCGCGGACGGCTTACTGTTTTAAGTTCCAGATAGCCTTTCCTTTTTTTCTACAAATTGCCTGAGATGGACGGGATAACCGCAAATACACAGTAGATTTGGCGGAAGTAGTTGTAGCATCAAAGGTGTCTTCAACGGTGTATTAAGTAAAAATACGCAGCGCTAAGACTAGGAAAGGTTATTTGCACAAAATTACTGAGGTTTTTTACCGTGGGCTGCTCATTAGAGGCGAAGGAGATGAAAATCATCATATTGACAACTATGTCAGTACCTGCAAAGAGAGGTCGGACGACGGTTAACAGTCGAAACTTTCCAGATCATTTTTCCATGTTTCCTTCGCATCTGTCAGCACAGTTTTCTTGTCAAAATGCAAATTGTAACGGGGCACCCTGAGGCTTGTACTGATGACAGTACTAGCTACTTATTCCGACGACAGAATGAGGCGATGCCGCGTAACTTCACGTACACTGGTACGTGCAGAGGAAGACGGTAAGAAGAAGCGAGTACTTGGTAAAAGCAAAAAGTAGAACCGTATTTATCATAGTTAATGTTTGTTAATAAACCACTAATTATCCTCATCTAACTATGTCTGAATACAAATGTGCATATCAACTATCTGCTCACCACTCATTGCGTGTGTCTGTCGTGGCGCGTCTTCGTTGGTTAATGTAATGGTCTGTATCAACCAATTAGGAACTACTCGTAAGTGCTACAGAACATTTGACCTATGACAATATTCTGAGAATTCTATTCTAATAGTTATATTCTATTAACAATATCTAACAAACTGTTATGTAACGGCTCACCCCGTTACATCACCCCCACCTTAACCAACAGTCACTTTAGTGACTATTTGACTAATTGGATACTCGTCCCAAATCATTTGGGACAGGGTTTGCACTTGTTGGTCCGAGCCACAGTCCATCAGTTTCATCGCATGTTAACAGTTCCATGCGGTGCGCGAACAAGGCCGCCGAGAAGCGCGTCCGCACGTCTCTGTGCGGACGCCGAAGCAGAAACCGCAGCAACTGATGTCTCATCGGTTGCTGAAGCGACTCAGCCTGTGTCACCTGGTGATGGAGGCGCTCGTCATGAAGACACTCGTGTCTTCACAGAGTATGAGCTCGGTGTCTCGTACTCTCCTGATACGGATGACGGATCCGTATCGACGGCGATTGAATCTAAGCCGCCTGCCACGCGTGGCATGGATGATGCTTTGCGTCGAAGCATCTTTGGTTCATGTGACGAATCAGATGAACCATCGCCGAAGCGAAGGTGCTCGAGGTCGCAAGACTCGGGCGCTCACAGAGGTGTCGGTTCTCCGATTGACACCACTTCGCAGCGAGGTACCAGTACTTCTGTCTGCACGTTGCAAGAAGAGCGTTACTGCAACGTGTTGCGTCTCCCTCCCGAGAAGAAGGCATGGATGCCTCCCTAATCCGTCATGGATCACTTGTCGGCGACGACGAGTGATCGTTATCGAACACGGTTGTTCGATTCGTCAAGGATCCATCACCTTGACCCCAGCGCGAAAAACTATCGCGCTGAGTATGATTTCTTCATCGATGCTTTCTTTAAGCATCGATGGTACAGTGGGAATCACAAACGTGATGGTCCCTCACTGCTTCAAGCGTGGAACGCCTACATCCATAACCTTGAGGATGTAGATCGTGACGCTTGTAACGACAAACTTATCAAAGCTCGTGATAAGTTTGAAAAGCGAACCCCGACAGGTGCACGCTACAAGCTGCATCGTCTGTCAAGGGAGAAAGGATTACCCTGCCTCTCTTGGGGAGACTCGTGCCCATCTTGTGTGAACAACTCTGCAAGAGCACCTAAGGAGGCTTACGTCCTTAATAGCCCGTGGTGGCGCGCACGTGTCTCTAGTGAGATGTACGAAGGGATTGACAACCTGAAATCCCTTTACGACCGTGCCGGGAAGACCTTTTCCAGCGGTCCTTCTGCGGCACAGGATGTGCCGCATCGTACTGCTCAACCAGACCCAGTACGTCAGCCATCAGTTGGGAGCGGGGCTCCCAAGTATCCCAGGACGAGGGATAGCCGCGCCACCGGACGAGGTTACCCGTCCAACGTCCGTTTATATCGCGGTGGTTCAACAGCTGCTCAACCAGATAGCGCTATCCACCGCGAGAGTCCCCTAATGGAGGTGGAGTAGGAGGGAAGACGATCTCCACACTGTCGTGGGGATCCGTGTGTTCCCGAGAGCTTCTTTGATCGCGTAACGCAAGGGTTACGCGGCGATCTCGAACATGAGCGGGACAGGCGTCTTCAACTGGCGGACACTGTCTTGAGGCATCGAGCTGAGTTTGCGTTTGCTCATCTTGAGAACGAGAGAGCTCTGGCATCTCTGCGTGATGAGCTAAGGGTAGCTCGTGGGGATATTGATCGGTCTCGGGCTGAGATAACTGCTCTTCAGACCCTTGTCGATGGCCACCATCGGGAGCACAAGGCTCTCTGCGAGATGCTTGAGCGCAAGGGCGTTCTTCATCGGAAGAAGCAGCGTAATGATGGTACGGTTTAAGCCGACCAACGTAAAACGTGGGATGCGCTCGCATCTTTCGTGGCAACTCGATCGTGTTGCATTGCCTAGGCGATGCAATACACGAAATGGGCCGATGTACTTGGGTAGTGGTTTACTACTACCCAAGTTAGTCACTACATGCTTTGGTAGATTAACCGTAGACAGTAGGACTAAGTCACCTTTATCAAATAAAAGAGTGTTTGCCCTTCCATTCTTGTCAGCGTTTTTCTTTTGCTTATCCACCGCTTTCGCGGTGGAGTCTTGCACAAAACGGACTACCGTTTCACGAGCCAGTATGAACTCATCTGATGACTCCTTAGCTTCAGTGCGCTGTGAGTGCACTGCAGCGACATCAATCTTTTCTTCAGTGAGGGCTTCCGCACTCTCACTGGCATCATCTTCTTCGATATCGATGTTATCGATATCGGCATCAAACGCAATGACCTCTTCGTCAGAGCGTGATGAGCGTGAACCAAATCGGTTTTTGCTCGCGCGAGTCTCTCCCCCCCCTTAAATTAGAGTTACACTCGAGTAAGGTGGGAACATGCGGACGGCGTAAGCCACTCACGTAAAACGGTGTATGTGTCGTGGACGCATGCACCGAGTCGTTAATGGCAAACTCTACCACTGGCAAGAACTCACTCCGACTCTTTAAGGAGTGTACGTATCCTCGACGTATCTCTTCAAGGACACGATTGGCGCGTTCTGTCTGACCATCTGACTCTGGATGATCAGATGTCGATATCTTCAAGCGTGTTCGGTGTGATTTGAACACGGAACGCCGGAAATCAGCTGTGGAGCGTGGATCTCTGTCTGATACAAGTTCAAGGGGCAACCCATGAAGTCGGGAGATGGTGTCGATAAAGACACAAGCACAGCCACTTGCTATGATTGACTCGGGTACAGCCACAAGGTGTACCATTTTGCTGAATCTGTCTACAAATACAAGGATACCCGTATTCCCGCGTGCTTCTTTGGGTAACCCGAAGACGAAATCCATTGAGATGGATTCCCAGCACTCAGTCGTAACTGGTAGAGGTTGTAAAGGTGCACGCAGTAAAGGACTTGACTTCACTCGTTGGCAGACTTCGCATGCGCGAACGTACTTGCGCACAAACTGATACTGGCGGGGCCAGTAAAAGTCTCGACTCACCGTGAGATATGTTTTCTCCCGGCCACGATGTCCTCCCATAGGAGCATCGTGATACTCGAACATGATCCGCAAACGCAGATCAGTATCATCTGGAATGACAACACGTGGTGTGTCACCAGAAACGGCTGTATAATACAGTAAATCGTTGCGAGTAGTGTATCGATCTGATGCAGATCGATATGCAGACGATAATCGTTTCAACGATTCTCGAGATGGCGGTGAGAGATGTGTCAACAACTTCACAATCTCACCATCTTGGGCATACGCCCGGCGCACATCATCATATAACGTTGAAGATGGTACTGAGGACGTCATAACCGCAACAGTGGCTGTATCACTGTTGGGTTTCACGACTGGTTCAAAGTCGGACCGACGTGAGAGTGCATCAGCGACGACATTAAGTCGTCCTGGTTTGTACTCGACCGTAAAGTTGTATTCTGCAAAAAATGACAACCACCGCGCCATTTGTTGTGAAAGGTGCGGGCTGTCTACTGCCGTGCGTAAAGACGCATGGTCAGTGTAAACAATGAGGGGTCTATCTCCTGATAGATAGACTTTGAACTTCGCGAGTGCATACTTCATGGCAAGGAGTTCCTTGTCATGCACTGGACAGTTCCGCTCAGCTGGCTGCAGCTAACGCGACTGATAGTAGACGACGCGTTCAACGCCTTCAAGGTCGTACTGCATTAATGCACAGCCGATTGCGAAATCGCTGGCATCACAGACCACATGAAATGGCCTGTCCTGATCGGCTATTGCTAGGACTGGGGATAGTATCAAGCTCTGCTTGATACCCTCAAAGGAGCGCTGCCATTCAGCGTTCTATAACCACCTATCTTTCTTTATCAACAAACGAGAGAGGTGTACAGTCATCTCGGCGTAATTGCGTGAATACTTATGCAAATAAGCCGCTAGCCCAAGGAATTTTCGAAGACCTTTGACATCAACCGGCACAGGCCAGTCGGTGATCGCCTTGATCTTTTCGGGATCAGGACGTACTCCTTCTTACCAACGATGCACCCAAGAAGTGGTATTTCGCTTGCTGCGAATATACACTTCTTGAGGTTTGCATACAATTGATGCTTTTGCATGATTGGAAGAACCTGTCGGACGTGGTACCTGTGGACCTCAACGTCCAACTTTCCATCCATATCCCGACTGTGGATGAAAACTTCATCGAAATAACTCGGCGCGAATTCTCGTAATGGTCTCAACAGATGTGATACACATCTGTTGAACGTGGCAGGGGCATTACTAAGCCCTTGTGGCATTACTAGCCATTCCCAGAGCATGCCGCTAGGCGTGCTCACTGCGGTATAGGGTATGTCTCGTTCTCGCATAAGGATTTGATAGAAGCCATCCATCAAATCCATGGACGAAAAGTTGGTACTCTTCGACATACCATCAATGATTACGTCCTTCCTTGGTATCGGCGTCTGAGCCGGTACCGTTGCAGCATTCAACTTGCTAAATGCATGCACTATCCGCCACCCTCTTGTTGCTTTTCGCACACAGAAGGTCGGAGAGCTATGTGGGGAAGTTGATTCCCTCACATGGCCCGCAGCTAAACGATCGGCAAAGAACTTGTCGATCGCAAGTACTTGTTCACGAGGCAGTGGCCACTGCTTCATGACACAGTACTTCGAGCCTGGTTTAAGCTCGACCTCGTGTCGAGTACCTTCATCCTTCGGTAGTTCGCACGGAACAGTTTCATAGAATACATCCTTGAATTCAACCAAATCTTTATGAAGAGGATTTTTCTTGAGCGATTCCCACGACTGGGAGTCATATCGCTCAACTCGTGTCTTTTCATCTAGGACACTCTCGTCCATAGATGAACTACTGAGAACTCTCTCGTTCTCAGTGAACACTGTTGCCTACCTTATGTCGGCTACGCACTCGTCGTCAGCGACGAGTACGCAGATCTGCTTGACTTTGTCACTACGCAGATCACGCAAGAACCTTTTTATGTTCGAGCGTTGGAAACTGAGTGATCTCCGAAGTCAACTTCGGATTGCAATCAGATCAAGTGTATAAGCGCCTACGCTTGATCCGTCACTGACTATGGCATTCACTGTCTCTGTCATTTCCTGGGGACTTATTCCCTCAGGCCTCGAAGGACTTATTCCTTCGGCTTCCTGGGGACTTATTCCCTCGGGTTTCGGGGAACTTATTTTCACCGTATCTGTAATATCGGGACTTATTCCCTTAACTTCCTTGAGCTGTGGTTGCGCAACCACAGCGAGATCCTCTACGAAAGACTCTCCAGTCGATCCAGGATTGTCGTTTCGCTTAACTTGAGCGAACGATGGTTTCTCTTCTAGATGTTCTTCGCTAGGGATACATCTTTGTCCCGGTCCACTCGACTTATTCGAGTGGTGGACCTTCGGCGCAGCCTGTGTTTCCTCACAGCCACCGGAACTTTGCTCCGAAGTGTAATCGTTTGTTACACTAAGGTTTTGTGCAGTCGTACTAACGACCATACCACAAGTGAGGCCATCGCACTCACTCGCAGTACATCCACACGCTTGTGGACGCTCCAAAACGTTCATCAGATGGCCATCTGATGAACAAGCGGCAGGCATCGTTACTGTTCGATGTTGCCAGTTTACCCGTGGTTCGTACCTTCTGAGCCACGGTATTCCAAGGATGACATCAAATTTGTCATCCAAATCCAATACGATAAAGTCATCGTCATATTGGGTATCTTCTAGCGTAGAGTGAATCTTCACTGTACGTTTCATGACGGTTACGGATGCGCCTATCGCAAGACGTACCGTCATCCTCGTAGGAGGTGTGTCACATTCAACAAACTTGAAGTGACCATCTTCTAGCGATTGGCGTCGCACAAAATTGTTGGACGCCCCACAATCGACTAGAGCTCGAAGGGACAACTTATTCGTCAGTTCGAGTTTCAAGGTAATGAGTGAGATCTCATTACCTAGAGCAGCAACGCACAACATTTGTGTGTTGGGAGCAACCTTCATCAAGATGCCTACAAATTCTCTTGACGTTGCTGGACCAGTAGGGTGCTCCGCACCTACTGATCCTGTCCGTTTTTTTGACGTCCGTCACGTTGTTGCGTCTTTGCGCCAACAGCGGACCCGCGTCCCTGCCCCTTTCTCATGGGTAGACGGTCACTACGCCCAGTGTTGCGAGACACTGGACGAGGGGCACTACACTCGTAAGCGTAGTGTCCTGTATTCTGACATCTGTTGCATTTCTGCAACTTCTTGTAGTCTGTAGAGCGAGCCTTCTCGCTTTCTACATAACAGAGTTCCATCGGCTCTGGACCTCCGCTGTCATATCGTCTCGGTTGACGATATGATGTCGAGCTGGCGCGAGCCTGTCTCAGACTGAAGTCTTCCTGTTCCGCAATGGAAATGGCTTGTTCTAGTGAATCTGGTTCAAGTCGGAACAGGTGAGTCTTGACGGGACCATCCGCAAGACCCTGCATGAACACCGAAACCAACGTGTGTTCATCAACCGGATCGGAGCTTGTACAACTCGTGAGATGTCGTATATGTTGTGCGTAAGTGTGCACATCACGCTTACCTTGTTTGAGCTTCAAGAGTTCAGTTCGATCTCTGAACTCAGCTCTAGGCGGTTCAAACGTTTGTCTGAGCCGCCACAGGAAGCCTTCTAACGACCCAAACGCATTTGGGTCGTGCAACTTGAGCCCCAAAGCCCAAGTCTTGGCACGTCCTGCCAGATTTGACTGGGCAAATGCAACTTGCATATCCCCGTCGTCGATGCGACGCGCCCTTATGGCGTCGTCTAATTCGACGAACCATCTCAAGAGGGAGTCCTCTTCGACTCCCCTATACTTAGAGATGTCAATCTTCAAAGTCTCGGGTCGACACGAGTGCATCGACCCACCAGCAGCAACCTGCTGCTGTCTCAACAGTTCAAACTGTTGAGCACCCTGTTCTCTCAACAGCTCTGATTGTTGAGAACCTTGTTGGTGAAGCAAGGCTACTTTGTCGTGTTCAGCGTCAAGTTCATTCTGATTGAACTTGGCGATAGTAGCGGGTTGGGCATCTCTATTGAGAGCCTCTAGCATGACACTAACAGCATGGATGCCCATGGTTGAACCCATCCGTTCAACCGCATCCCATTCGACATCGCTCAAATTGGAGTAGCCGTCACGCGTAGCGTGAAAGCTTTGGTCATCATCATCATCTAACATATTCATGTTAGATGTGAATGTGGTCCTTGGACGGACTACGAAGTGCTACCAGGTGTAACGGGGCACCCTGAAGCTTGTACTGATGACAGTACAAGCTACTTATTCCGACGACAGAATAAGGCGGTGCCTCGTAATTTCACGTACACTGGTACGTGCAGAGGAAGACGGTAAGAAGAAGCGAGTACTTGGTTAAAGCAAAAAGTAGAACTGTATTTAGTATAGTTAATGTCTGTTAATAAACCACCAATTATCCTCATCTAACCATGTCTGAATACAAATGTGCATATCAACTATCTGCTCACCACTCATTGCGTGCGTCTGTCGTGGCGCGTCTTCGTTGGTTGATATAATGGTCTGTATCAACCAATTAGGAACTACTCGTAAGTGCTACAGAATATTTGTCCTATGACAACATTCTGAGAATACAATTCTAATAGTTATGTTCTACTAACTATTTCGTATGAATTGTTATGTAACGGTTCACCCCGTTACAAACAGGACGAGTCTAACTTTGAAGATAAGCACAATTCCAACCGAGTTAAAATACGATCGCGCTCGATGACTATCTCGTGTTGGCTGGCGTTGATTATCTCAAAACGATGAGTGATTAAATTTGTAGGGCCGAGCTCGGAGAAGCAAAATTGCACCGTCGAGAAGCCGCTGCTAGTCACGTCGCCTTTGCCTGTCTTGACCGTACAAGATGAGGGAGCGATTTTGCTTCCATGCGTGATGTTGGTGATCGTCGTGCTTGCATTTGTGATCTTTGATGCTCCGCTGTCAAGCAGAGCGTCGGTGGCGCGGTTGTCGTGTTAAATCCGCACCTTGACGCGTAGTGGTGCAATCTTGTTCTCTGAATCTTTTTCCAGCAAGGTGATCATCTTGATCGCGTCCTCGCTGTCGTTAAACTCGTAGATGCGCGAGTATTTCTTGGTCGGCTTCTTTGGCTTGTCTTCCACTTCCTTGTTCTTTCTCTTACGATGATTCGTAATGACAAAGTAGTCGGCGGACCTTGCGAGTCGGTCTTGTAGAATTCGCATTACTTGCCTTTCATCTATGTAACTGACGTTGTAACGGGGTGAATCGTTACATAACAATTCATACGATATTGTTAATAGAATATAACTATTAGAATTGTATTCTCAGAATATTGTCAAAGGATAAATGTTCTGTAGCACTTACGAGTAGTTCCTAATTGGTTGATACAGACCATTATATCAATTAACGAAGACGCGCCACGACAGACGCACGTAATGAGTGGTGAGCAGATAGTTGATATGCACATTTGTATTCAGACATAGTTAGATGAGGATAAACAGTGGTTTAATAACAGACATTAACTAAGATAAATACAGTTCCACTTTTTGCTTTAACCAAGTACTCGCTTCTTCTTACCGTCTTCCTCTGCACAAACGAGCATACGTGAAGTTACGAGGCACCGCCTTATTCTGTCATCAGAATAAGTAGCTTGTACTGTCATCAGTACAAGCTTCAGGGTGCCCCGGTACACCTGGTAGCACTTCGTAGTCCGTCTAAGGACCACATTCACATCTAACATGAATATGTTAGATGATGATGATGACCAAAGCTTTCACGCTACGCGTGACGGCTACTCCAATTTGAGCGATGTCGAATGGGATGCGGTTGCACGGATGGGTTCAACCATGGGCATCCATGCTGTTAGCGTCATGCTAGAGGCTCTCAATAGAGATGCCCAACATGCTACCATCGCCAAGTTCAATCAAAATGAACTTGACGCTGAACGCGACAAAGTAGCCTTGCTTCACCAACAAGGTTCTCAACAATCAGAGCTGTTGAGAGAACAGGGTGCTCAACAGTTTGAACTGTTGAGACAGCAGCAGGTTGCTGCTGGTGGGTCGATGCACTCGTGTCGACCCGAGACTTTGAAGATTGACATCTCTAAGTATAGGGGAGTCGAAGAGGACTCCCTCTTGAGATGGTTTGTCGAATTAGACGACGCCATAAGGGCGCGTCGCATCGACGATTGAGAAATGCAAGTTGCATTTGCCCAATCCAATCTGGCAGGACGTGCCAAGACTTGGGCTTTGGGGCTCAAGTTGCACGACCCAAATGCGTTTGGGTCGTTAGAAGTCTTCAAGTCGCGGCTCAGACAAACGTTTGAACCGCCTAGAGCTGAGTTCAGAGATCGAACTGAACTCTTGAAGCTCAAACAAGGTAAGCGTGATGTGCACACTTACGCACAACATATACGACATCTCACGAGTTGCATAAGCTCCAATCCGGTGGATGAACACACGTTGGTTTCGGTGTTCATGCAGGGTCTTGCGGATGGTCCCGTCAAGACTCACCTGTTCCGACTTGAACTAGATTCACTAGAACAAGCCATTTCCATTGCGGAACAGGAAGACTTCAGTCTGAGACAGGCTCGCGCCAGCTCGACAACATATCGTCAACCGAGACGATATGACAGCGGAGGTCCAGAGCCGATGGAACTCTGTTATGTAGAGAGCGAGACTACAAGAAGTTGCAGAGATGCAACAGATGTCAGAAGACAGGACACTACGCTTACGAGTGTAGTGCCCCTCGTCCAGTGTCTCGCAACACTGGGCGTAGTGACCGTCTACCCATGAGAAAGGGGCAGGGATGAGGGTCCGCTGTTGTTGCAAAGACGCAACAACGGGATGGACCGTCAAAAAACGGACAGGATCAGTAGGTGCGGAGCACCCTACTGGTCCAGCAACGTCAAGAGAATTTGTAGGCATCTTGATGAAGGTTGCTCCCAACACACAAATGTTGTGCGTTGCTGCTCTAGGTAATGAGATCTCACTCATTACCTTGAAACTCGAACTGACGAATAAGTTGTCCCTTCGAGCTCTAGTCGATTGTGGGGCGTCCAACAATTTTGTGTGACGCCAATCGCTAGAAGATGGTCACTTCAAGTTTGTTGAATGTGACACACCTCCTACGAGGATGACGGTACGTCTTGCGACAGGCGCATCCGTAACCGTCATGAAACGTATAGTGAAGATTCACCATACGCTAGAAGATACCCAATATGACGATGACTTTATCGTATTGGATTTGGATGACAGATTTGATGTCATCCTTGGAATACCGTGGCTCAGAAGGTACGAACCACGGGTAAACTTGCAACATCGAACAGTAACGATGCCTGCCGCTTGTTCATCATATGGCCATCTGATGAACGTTTTGGAGCGTCCACAAGCGTGTGGATGTACTGCGAGTGAGTGCGATGGCCTCACTTGTGGTATGGTCGTTAGTACGACTGCACAAAACCTTAGTGTAACAAACGATTACACTTCGGAGCAAAGTTCCGGTGGCTGTGAGGAAACACAGGCTGCGCCGAAGGTCCACCACTCGAATAAGTCGAGTGGACCGGGACAAAGATGTATCCCTAGCGAAGAACGTCTAGAAGAGAAACCATCGTTCGCTCAAGTTAAGCGAAACGACAATCCTGGATCGACTGGAGAGTCTTTCGTAGAGGATCTCGCTGTGGTTGCGCAACCACAGCTCGAGGAAGTTAAGGGAATAAGTCCCGATATTACAGATACGGTGAAAATAAGTTTCCCGAAACCCGAGGGAATAAGTCCCCAGGAAGCCGAAGGAATAAGTCCTTCGAGGCCTGAGGGAATAAGTCCCCAGGAAATGACAGAGACAGTGAATGCCATAGTCAGTGACGGATCAAGCGTAGGCGCTTATACACTTGATCTGATTGCAATCCGAAGTTGACTTCGGAGATCACTCAGTTTCCAACGCTCGAACATAAAAAGGTTCTTGCGTGATCTGCGTAGTGACAAAGTCAAGCAGATCTGCGTACTCGTCGCTGACGACGAGTGCGTAGCCGACATAAGGTAGGCAACAGTGTTCACTGAGAACGAGAGAGTTCTCAGTAGTTCATCTATGGACGAGAGTGTCCTAGATGAAAAGACACGAGTTGAGCGATATGACTCCCAGTCGTGGGAATCGCTCAAGAAAAATCCTCTTCATAAAGATTTGGTTGAATTCAAGGATGTATTCTATGAAACTGTTCCGTGCGAACTACCGAAGGATGAAGGTACTCGACACGAGGTCGAGCTTAAACCAGGCTCGAAGTACTGTGTCATGAAGCAGTGGCCACTGCCTCGTGAACAAGTACTTGCGATCGACAAGTTCTTTGCCGATCGTTTAGCTGCGGGCCATGTGAGGGAATCAACTTCCCCACATAGCTCTCCGACCTTCTGTGTGCGAAAAGCAACAAGAGGGTGGCGGATAGCGCATGCATTTAGCAAGTTGAATGCTGCAACGGTACCGGCTCAGACGCCGATACCAAGGAAGGACGTAATCATTGATGGTATGTCGAAGAGTACCAACTTTTCGTCCATGGATTTGATGGATGGCTTCTATCAAATCCTTATGCGAGAACGAGACATACCCTATACCGCAGTGAGCACGCCTAACGGCATGCTCTGGGAATGGCTAGTAATGCCACAAGGGCTTAGTAATGCCCCTGTCACGTTCAACAGATGTGTATCACATCTGTTGAGACCATTACAAAAATTCGCGCGCGAGTTATTTCGATGGCGTATTCATCCATAGTCGGGCTATGGATGGAAAGTCGGACGTTGAGGTTCACAGATACCACGTCCGACAGGTTCTTGCAATCATGCGAAAGCATCAACTGTATGCAAACCTCAAGAAGTGTATATTTGCAGCAAGCGAAGTACCACTTCTTGGGTGCATCGTTGGTAAGAACGGAGTACGTCCTGATCCCGAAAAGACCAAGGCTATCACCGACTGGCCTGTGCCGGTTGATGTCAAAGGTCTTCGAAAATTCCTTGGGCTAGCGGCGTATTTGCATAAGTATTCACGCAATTACGCCGAGATGACTGTACACGTCTCTCGTTTGTTGATAAAGAAAGAGAGGTGGTTATAGAACGCTGAATGGCAGCGCTCCTTTGAGGGTATCAAGAAGAGCTTGATACTATCCCCAGTCCTAGCAATAGCCGATCAGGACAGGCCATTTCATGTGGTCTGTGATGCCAGCGATTTCGCAATCGGCTGTGCATTAATGCAGTACGACCTTGAAGGCGTTGAACGCGTCGTCTGCTATCAGTCGCGTCAGATGCAACCAGCTGAGCGGAACTATCCAGTGCATGACAAGGAACTCCTTGCCATGAAGTATGCACTCGCGAAGTTCAAAGTCTATCTATCAGGAGATAGACCCCTCATTGTTTACACTGACCATGCGTCTTTACGCACGGCAGTAGACAGCCCCCACCTTTCACAACGAATGGCGCGGTGGTTGTCATTCTTTGCAGAATACAACTTTACGGTCGAGTACAAACCAGGACGACTTAATGTCGTCGCTGATGCACTCTCACGTCGGTCCGACTTTGAACCAGTCGTGAAACCCAACAGTGATACAGCCACTGTTGCGGTTATGACGTCCTCAGTACCATCATCAACGTTATATGATGATGTGCGCCGGGCGTATGCCCAAGATGGTGAGATTGTGAAGTTGTTGACACATCTCTCACCGCCATCTCGAGAATCGTTGAAACGATTATCGTCTGCATATCGATCTGCATCAGATCGATACACTACTCGCAACGATTTACTGTATTATACAGCCGTTTCTGGTGACACACCACGTGTTGTCATTCCAGATGATACTGATCTGCGTTTGCGGATCATGTTCGAGTATCACGATGCTCCTATGGGAGGACATCGTGGCCGGGAGAAAACATATCTCACGGTGAGTCGAGACTTTTACTGGCCCCGCCAGTATCAGTTTGTGCGCAAGTACGTTCGCGCATGCGAAGTCTGCCAACGAGTGAAGTCAAGTCCTTTACTGCGTGCACCTTTACAACCTCTACCAGTTACGGCTGAGTGCTAAGATTCCAGCTCAATGGATTTCGTCTTCGGGTTACCCAAAGACGCACGCGGGAATACGGGTATCCTTGTATTTGTAGACAGATTCAGCAAAATGGTACACCTTGTGGCTGTACCCGAGTCAATCATAGCAAGTGGCTGTGCTTGTGTCTTTATCGACACCATCTCCCGACTTCATGGGTTGCCCCTTGAACTTGTATCAGACAGAGATCCACGCTTCACAGCTGATTTCCGGCGTTCCGTGTTCAAATCACACTGAACACGCTTGAAGATATCGACATCTGATCATCCAGAGTCAGATGGTCAGACAGAACGCGCCAATCGTGTCCTTGAAGAGATACGTCGAGGATACGTACACTCCTTTAAGAGTTGGAGTGAGTTCTTGCGAATGGTAGAGTTTGCCATTAACAACTCGGTGCATGCGTCCACGACACATACACCGTTTTACGTGAATGGCTTACGCCGTCCGCGTGTTCCCACCTTACTCGAGTGTAACTCTGGTTTAAGGGGGGAGAGACTCGCGCGAGCAAAAACCGATTTGGTTCACGCTCATCACGCTCTGAAGAAGAGGTTATTGCGTTTGATGCCGATATCGATAACATCTATATTGAAGAAGATGATGCCAGTGAGAGTGCGGAAGCCCTCACTGAAGAAAAGATTATGTTGCTGCAGTGCTCTCACAGCGCACTGAAGTTAGCGAGTCATCAGATGAGTTCATAGTGGCTCGTGAAACGGTAGTACGTTTTGTGCAAGACTCCATCGCCAAAGCGGTGGATAAGCAAAAGAAAAACGCTGACAAGAATGGAAGGGCAAACACTCTTTTATTTGATAAAGGTGACTTAGTCCTACTGTCTACGGTTAATCTACCAAAGCATGTAGTGACTAACTTGGGTAGTAGTAAACCACTACCCAAGTACATCGGCCCATTTCGTGTATTGCATCGCCTAGGCAATGCAACACGATCGAGTTGCCACGAAAGATGCGAGCGCATCCCACGTTTTACGTTGGTCGGCTTAAACCGTACCATCATTACGCTGCTTCTTCCGATGAAGAACGCCCTTGCGCTCAAGCATCTCGCAGAGAGCCTTGTGCTCCCGATGGTGGCCATCGACAAGGGTCTGAAGAGCAGTTATCTCAGCCCGAGACCGATCAATATCCCCACGAGCTACCCTTAGCTCATCACGCAGAGATGCCAGAGCTCTCTCGTTCTCAAGATGAGCAAACGCAAACTCAGCTCGATGCCTCAAGACAGTGTCCGCCAGTTGAAGACGCCTGTCCCGCTCATGTTCGAGATCGCCGCGTAACCCTTGCGTTACGCGATCAAAGAAGCTCTCGGGAACACACGGATCCCCACGACAGTGTGGAGATCGTCTTTCCTCCTCCTCCACCTCCGTTAGAGGACTCTCGC
Organism: Peronospora matthiolae; assembly: GCA_921007115.2. Lineage (NCBI taxonomy): Eukaryota > Oomycota > Peronosporomycetes > Peronosporales > Peronosporaceae > Peronospora > Peronospora matthiolae. The sequence goes on along the minus strand of CAKLBY020000035.1, from coordinate 1,092,702 downwards.
GGTGGCCAGCGCTATCTGGTTGAGCAGCTGTTGAACCACCGCGATATAAACGGACGTCGGACGAGTTGTCTCGTCCGGTGGCGCGGATATCCTCCGTCCTGGGATACTTGGGAGCCCCGCTCCCAACTGATGATTGACGTACTGGGTCTGGTTGAGCAGTACGACGCGGCACATCCTGTGCCGCAGAAGGACCGCCGGAGAAAGTCTTCCCGGCACGGTCGTAAAGGGATTTCAGGTTGTCACTCCCTTCGTACGTATCACTAGAGATACGTACGCGCCACCACGGGCTAGTAAGGAGGTAAGCCTCCTTAGGTGCGCGCCCAGAGTTGTTTACACAACATGGGCACGAGTCTCCCCAGGAGAGACAGGGTAATCCTTTCTCCCTTGACAGACGATGCAGCTTGTAGCGTGCACCTGTCGGGGTTCGCTTTTCAGACTTATCACGAGCTTTGATAAGTTTGCCGTTCCAAGCGTCACGACCTACATCCTCAAGGTTATGGATGTAGGCGTTCCACGCTTGAAGCAGCGAGGGACCATCACGCTTGTGATTCCCACTGTACCATCGATGTCTGAAGAAAGCATCGATGAAGAAATCATACTCAGCGCGATAGTTTTTCGCGCTGGGGTCAAGGTGATGGATCCTTGACGAATCGAGCAACCGTGCTCGATAACGATCACTCGTCGTCGCCGACAAGTGATCCATGACGGATTAGGGAGGCATCCATGCCTTCTTCTCGGGAGCGAGACGCAACACGTTGCGGTCCCGCTCTTCTTGCAACGTGCAGACAGAAGTACTGGTACCTCGCTGCGAAGTGGTGTCAATTGGAGAACCGACACCACTGTGAGCGCCCGAGTCTTGCGACCTCGAGCACCTTCGCTTCGGCGATGGTTCATCTGATTCGTCACATGAACCAAAGATGCTGCGACGCATAGCATCATCCACGCCACGCTTGGCAGGCGGATTGGTTTCGATCGCCGTTGATACAGATCCATCTTCCGTGTCGGGAGAGTATGAGACACCGAGCTCATACTCTGTGAACACATGAGTGTTTTCATGACGAGCGTCTGCGTCACCAGGTGACACAGGCTGAGTCGCTTCAGCAACCGATGAGACATCAGTTGCTGCGGTTTCTGCTTCGGCGTCCGCACAGAGACGTGCGGACGCGCTTCTCGGCGGCCTTGTTCGCGCACCGCATGGAACTGTTAACATGCGATGAAACTGATGGACTGTGGCTCGGACCAACAAGTGCAAACCCTGTCCCAAATGATTTGGGACGAGTATCCGATTAGTCAAATAGTCACTAAAGTGACTGATGGTTAAGGTGGGGGTGATGTAACGGGGTGAGCCGTTACATAACAGTTTGTAAGAAATTGCTAATAGAATATAACTATTAGAATTGTATTCTCAGAATATTGTCATAGGTCAAATGTTCTGTAGCACTTACGAGTAGTTCCTAATTGGTTGATGTAGGCCATTATATCAACCAACGAAGACGCGCCACGACAGACGCACGTAATGAGTGGTGAGCAGATAGTTGATATGCACATTTGTATTCAGACATAGTTAGATGAGGATAATTAGTGATTTGTTGCAGACATTAACTATGATAAATACAGCTCTACTTTTTACTCTAACCAAGTACTCGCTTCTTCTTACCGTCTTCCTCTGCACGTACGAGTGTACGTGAAATTACGAGGCACCGCCTTATTCTGTCGTCAGAATAAGTAGCTTGTACTGTCATCAGTACAAGCTTCGGGGTGCCCCGTTACAAACCATGTAGCTGCTACCGATTTTTTTTTGACTCTCCGCGAGCATCACTATTACGACGAATGAACGTTTTTTTGTTTGGGCGTTATCGATACATCACGAGCTTCCTCCCAGCGCATACGCATTCTGACAAACCATTTTTGATCCGCTGACTGCACTCCCCTATTCTTGTTCGCGTTCCTCACTTACTTTTTCCTGATCGCAAATCACTCCAAATGACCATTCTGACAAGAGACATTTTTTGGTCCGCTGACTGCACACCCCTTCCCTCTACTTTGCGTTCCTCTCGTGCTTTTCCTGTTCGTAATCATCCCGAACGATTCCGTCGCACAATGACTCTTGTCCTGCCTCTGACGTTTGGTGTGTCCGTAGTGGCTGGCTCAAAATCGGTAAGTTGCGGCGCAAACTTGTTAATGCAACTGGGGATTGCCCACTAGTGCCTGTGGCCTCCTGTCGTCGTCGTAGCTGTTGCATTCATTATTGATGTCGTTGTTGTTGCATCGTTTGCCGTTGTGGCTCACGTTATCGTGTTCGTCGTTGTGGTTGGTGTTATCTTGTTCGTAGTTTAGTCGTCGTTGTCGTGTTCCTTCGTCGTTCTTGTGGTTTGTTATTGTTGTCTTGATCGTCGTTATTGTGCTTCTTTTGTCGTCTTCATCGCCATCTGCGTCGCTCGGTCTCCGATTTGCCATCACCAATTCCATCAAGAAACACAACGCCCACATTTTCCTGTGCGTATACATCTAAACCTCCACCTTCATCACTGCCCATAAGTGAGAGATGTCTTATCGCTTCGCTACTTCCTCGCGCATACTGCCGCTCGATGGAGTGGCCTCAAGATAAGATAGCAGGCTCATCCCTGCAGCGTAGATCAATCAGGTTGTTCTGCTATTTTGATTTGTAAACAGAGTGTCGATTTTGTAGCGGTTGTCATGATAATTAGCTCAAAAATAGGTCCTCTGTACGAGCCAGCGAATAACAAATGTGGGATTACACTTTGTCACGATCACTCACGGTTCACGTTGGACTCAATACACCTGAAGACAACTATCCGAACACGGTGAGCGGAGAGAGTTGCAGAGATAGGTTCGTTTTGTGACCTCAAGATCGTACTTTATCAAGGTAATAGTACCTTTGAATATCTCTGTGCCAGGAACTAAGCGCCGTCGCGGAGCTTGTCGTGGTATTTTTCGAACGACAGAAAGGTCAGGTGTTGCGCGGGACTGAAAGACACTTTAACCAATACGCTGCGAGTCTGTCTTTCAAGTGCTCCAAGTGCTTCGCTTCTCTTTGCTGCAGAAATGTGGGACAGCTTCAATCTGTCAACTCCTAGGCGTAGGGACGATTGCAAACGCGGCAGATCTGCCGTATTCATGCGACGCGAAGGCAACGCGCAAAAAATGGAGACCCTAAAACCAGTGATGGTGGGAACCTAAGTGGCCATTGATGCAGCCCTGCCATTTGAAGTGCGATCACAGAAGCGAGCGCGAGGCGCGGGGAACGGGCGTAGCGGAGATAGATGGATCAAGTATGCACATCTACCACAGCCGCCACCGTTATTGTCCATCTATGTTAACGCGCATAAACCGCCGAAAAGGCAAAACGAAGTATCTGCTGGATGGTCTTCCAGTATGTGCTGGAATAGCCCCTCCCGCTAAGAAGAGAGGAGGGTACACGTAATTTGAAAGGCGTTCGCATTGTCGCTCTTCCCTACTTTTTTCGAGACAGTGGCATCTTCACCACAACTGCTGCTCAAGTGACCGCATAGCTCCAATGAGTAGTAGTACTATCGGACTTGCGTGCTATGGAAAGTACACGCGTGGCACGGTCAAGGGGTGGAGCGAGGGTATTCAGACTTTGCTGATACGCATACAGGCTACACACCGCTCTACGGGGAGGGCTCATCTCATTCAAGTTTCTCTGCACTGGCGGAAGTCTGGGTATAACTTACTACCTGGTCGGCATTACGAGCGGAAAATTACATCCGTCGATGACTGATGAGGCATTGCTGTCTATCGATGTGGGAAACGGCGTTCGATGAACGCCAACTGCAGATGACAGTGACGCCTCTGCTGTTATCGTGGAGGACTTTGGAGTCCCCGCCGTGCCATCCATGTCGAAGTTTGGCCTGCTATGTAATGGTAGCGGAGAAGATCTTGTCACCTACTAAGTGCAGGGCACGGCACCAATGAAGCGGCGGCCAACACGTGCGTGTGCTTTCGTTCGCCACGTTGCCCCGAAATATGCATGATGTTGAGAGGTCGAAAAGAGTCGACCACGTTTTCTCGAACTGCAACGATATCGAGTGTATTGGATGAAGTTGAAATTACACAATCAACACCAGCTGAACGGACGCGACACTACGTGATCTCTTGTGACAGCAGTGCTCGGTGTACTAATCCCAACGACATCAGCAGATGGTATGACTCACTCAGCAAAGCTGGCAGCCATGTAGAGTGCCCAGGAACGAGACAGGCCGTCGTCCATCTTTGTTTTCTGCAATACACGCAGCGCGCGCTGCTTGTCCACCATCGCGAAGTTCGCGTACAGCAGCGAGAGCCAGGTGTTGCCCGTGTCCTCGCGCGTAACGATGGCCTCCTTGCCCAGCACCTGCTCCCACTCCTCTTTTACAAACTGTTTGGTGCGCACGAACTCGGTCACAGCCGACACGGGGATCATCTGGATGCCGTGGATGCAGTGCTTCTCAGCGCTGAACCATGTCGCGTAGTCCACCTTGTTATCGAAGAAGATGCCCGTGACCTTGTTGGGGCGGAAGTTGGCCGGGTGAATTTGGTTCGCGTCCTCGACGAGGAAGTACGTCTTGATGGCATGCGCGTTGACACGCGTCATGAGCTTGCCGACGGCCTCCATAGCCGCGTTGTTCGTGGCCTTGCCATACATGTACATTCCGAAGGCGAAGTTGACGTCTTCCGACGTGCTCTCCTGGTCTTTTCCATCGGCAAACGGAGTGACGCCGTGTGAGTACGAGTGGCCGCGGAACCAGTCGAACGAGCGGAATCGTGCGAAGAACTTGTCTTCGCGGTCGAAGTTGGCGACGTCGCGTACGAGAAGGTCGACCATGATGTTGAGTTTGCTGAGGTCACTCCACGTCGGGTCGAGGCGGTTGATGATGGCCGCCGTGTGTACCCAGTAGCCGTAATGGAAGTGATGGTCGTTGTACATGGTGTTACCGAAGTCCGAGTTGAGATCTTTGGTCTTGAAACCTTGCGAGCTCACGATGCCACCGTAGACCTGGTCGTACTGGAGCTTGTTGGCCCATCTATTAGCTACGAACGGCGCCATCACACGGCGTAGTTTCTCCAGGCATGTCTTCAGCAGACTCTTGTCGTCGCCCACAATCGCGACATCGTTCGCAATTAGGCACAGGGATGCATACTTCTGCGCAGCTTTGCCGTTGAAGTAGTAGCTGCCGTCCAGAGGAATCGACCACGCGCTGTTGATGTCTTCGCGCAGGTGCTCAGCGATGCGTTGCTCATGAGCGACATTTGATGCAATTTTGCGGGACGGGTAGAAGTCTTCAGGCACCTGCTGTGTCTCCTTGATTTCCCACACGGGATCGCCAGACCCGCCTGGTGTGGTGAAAGCTTGATGCGCGCCTCGAGTTGTCGAGTGGGCTACCATGCCGTCCACTTGGCGTACCCCGCTGCTCACGACCAGGGTCTCAGCGTGGTGTTTCATTGCGAAATGCAATAGGCCACTCGAACAGTCTCCCATCGTCTTCCACTTGAACATGTAGGAACTATCGTCCTGCAGGTCAACGTCCGCTGCTTGCACAATGCATGATTTATGCTTCTCTAGCGTGCTCAGCCACGAGTCATCGAGAACGAGCGCAACACGCAAGACGCCGTCAAATACGCTCGTACTCTTGAGGGAGGATGTACCAACTGCAGTCAGAGTGATATCTTTTGCAGTACGACCGTCACTTGACAACGCGAAGACTACCCACTTCTGACCGGAGTTGTAGACGATCTCGAACTTGGAGCCACGCACTTGACCACCGAGGGGTCGGCCATTTACAGTGGAGATCGCTGCAGTTGACACGAATCGCGGGGTGAGTCCCGAGTATTTCATGGAGGTGTATACCATGCCGGAAACAATGTCCGACACCATGGTGCCACCGGACGAGCTGGCAGTGAACTTGACCGTCACTCCCTGATCCGCCCAATCGGTAACTTGGAAGTTGGGCTTCCGCCACACGATTTCTTCAGCCGAAAACAAGAACTCTCGAACCATACCGTGCGCATAGTACTTGACGGCGCCGTTGTTGCCGGAGTTGCCACCACTGAAGCGACTGCGGTACGGGTAGCTCGCGGACATGCCGAACGGAGCCTTGTCGACGACCATCTGCAGGGAGTACGGATTGGACCAGATGGGTTGAATGGCCGCATTCGAGTCGTGCGCGATGATGTTTCCCCACCAGTTGTTGGTTGGTATCGCACGGTTCTTGATCACTGATGGATCGAGGTACTTGGGCGGACACAGTCCCATCATCGCGTTGGTGCGCTCGACGAGGTAGCTGGGTGGCTCTAGGGCGCGAAACCCTGAGGAGGCACCGTCGCTGAATTCCAGAGCTGGCAGGTCCGCTGATGCCAACGAATTTGCATCACCAGCAATCATTACAGTAGAAGTAGTGCTGTTGGGTGCAGGTGCAAACGTTGATGCCACAACAGATGATCCATCACTGAAACTGGAAGCGCCATTCGTATCGGAGTCTTGACCGGCAACTCGACCAAGGTGTGAATGCTGGAGAACCGTGCTGACTCCGATCAGAGTTGATGTAAAGATCTTCATGCGTGTCCGAATTGAAGCGTGATGGTGGTGTTCTTGATTGCGGACAAAGCGTCGAAATGACAAGTGAGCTTCGATGGATGCTAGAGGAACCTTTGCTTTTAGCGTTATCCAGCGATCACGTGCCATAAATGCAGTGTAGAGGAGGTTAAAGTGCTCCTGCAAGGCCGCTCGACGATCGATCGACTCAAGGAGGCATGCAAACTGAAGGAAAAGTGAAGTTAAAGTCTGCGCTGACGCTGTTCAGCATGGACGATCTGGTTTTGGCAGGACTGACTCAGATCCGCCGCAAAAGAATTCGTCGACCGGAGACAAAAAGTCAACCATTTGAAATGCGATCGGTGCACTTATGGCAGTGTTGAAGATCGTACAATGGTAGTCGATGGTACCACATCTGAGTTGAGTCCTCAATTGAAGATTAAAACAGCTTCCGAAATGGTAGAGTGTCAGTGACAGCGTAGTCGGATCTTGTATTTCGCTCCCCATAATTGATCAACACCGTGATCTGGGACGATGTCTGGTTCGGAGCACGACATGTATACGGTTGAAATCTCTGAACACAATTTTGCTGTGGTTTACCACGGTGTTACGACCGTAAAAAACGAAGTGAACTGACGCCGGTCTTGTGGCTGTTTTACTGTCAGTCGATACTTTTATCACGTCATTCCCCCAAATGCTTGAATGACGCACCCTGCAGACTAAATTATCAGACCGTACCGGAATCTCGAATCGGGCACGAACGAGAAACCGCATCGATTTCTCAATTCGTGACACTCGGCCACGAAACACGTGGTCAATTAGCTTGACGCTACGATCTGCAGTCACATCGGTCGGCCCCGCCGCTCCTTTCGATGGCATGTTTTGTTTTCAATTCCCAGATCTCCTGCAGGACTGTAGTGCATGCTGCCACACGATGTAATTAGACGATGCGAAGACTTTCGTCCTTGGGGGTTTCAACCTACAGCTCCCCCAATCTGATACTACCAGTCGTCAAGAACGTCTGGCATCCATCATGTCAAGCACCTTTTTGAGCTCAGCACTGCCACAACTGCCGTCTATAACCTCAGTGCATTGAAAGGACCAGTGTAGCCGTCAGGGAAAGGTGCACAAACAAGTGGTTTGCCGTGGTGTATATGTCGATCCGACATCCGACAACAACAGCGAGACCAGAGGCTGGGAGAGTTGTTCCAGATTCTTCGGGCTTTTATATCCAGGAAGGTATCTTTCAGTTGACGCTCTGGGAGTGAGGAGACCGACTGATCAGGAGTATTCACATTTTATTTCCGGGACCTCGACGGTAGACGCAATCAAGACAGGAAAAAAATTATCACAAGGGACGAAGAGTAGATCCCGCCACGGAACGTGGGGACTATTTCCAGTACAAGATAACGCGGTTGCAAGATGTAAGCTCCTCTGTATATTACTAAATCAAAACGACCGGACATCGTTGTTGCACTGTAACTTTAGTACCTTCTGATTCAACCGTACTGTGCGGGCCTGTTATCGTCGGGATCTGACAGCAACAACAGCGTCTTGAGAAGGTGGCAATGTCACGACGTAAGCTGAAGTGGACGAGTTGCGATAAGTACGCGATTGAAGGAAGTTCTGAACTTCATTTACTGTCAGTTTTGCTTTTCACAAATGCGAGCCGAATTTGGTGATCTTATGGCTAAATGACGCATTGACTCTTCCATCTTTCCAGAGACTTATCGCTTCTCATTCTCTCATGTATCGTGCCATACACCAGTGCAGCACATTCTAGATACGCCTTTGTTCCGTACAACACTGCAGCGTATTTCAGATACGCCTCGTTCCATACATCACATCAACACATTCTTTCACACCGCACATGCATTATAATAGATGCGTTTGCGGAACCCGCTTGTTTCACGCGACAAAAGCGTCTGTAGTTTTGTACAGTGCATATCCTATGCCTTCCACTCTTCAGGGGGCAGTATTACAAGAATAAAAAGAAAATAGAATTCGGATGTCGTTTGTGCCCAATGCTCGTAATCAACAGTATTTACCCAGTCAAATGGGCAATGCATGCACGATTAAACTGCCTCGCAGGATGCTTACGCATTCTACATTTAAATTTGGACGTCTCCTCCAGTACTATCAGTATGATCCCATTATGAGATGCGAAGATCGCCTCCGTGGTCAAGAGCCATGACCATCTTCGAGCGCTTCCGTCGCAAAAGCCAATCTCTTTGAATAGCGAACCAACCTGCTCACTCAGTTGAGCGATGTCCCTACGAGCCGCATTCCGATCGTCGTGAAGAGAACGAGTCAAACGTTCGTTTTTAAGTCGCGCAAACGTAAATGCGGCACGACCTTTTGATCGATCGTGCGCTAAGGAATTGTAATTATCCTTTACAAGTCATGAAGCTATTAACGCCGAGTCCGTTTATGAGCCAAGTCATCGTGTAAATGCTCCGTTACACGTTTCAGTTCTTAAACATCAATCTGATCCGACCCTCGAGCCGTATCATGTGTTTCCGCCTCCACCACATCCATTGGTGGATTCTAGCGGCTGTCAACGATTTCCGGTCGAGCGTATCGTGAACCACCGCGGTGTGAAGGGCGTCAGACGAGTTTCATCGTCCTTTGGCGTGGCTATCAATTGGTCTAAGATAGCAGGGCGCGAGTCGCCCAGCTGATTACTAGTGTTCTGGTCTCTTTGAGCAGTACGACGAGTCCCACCCGCTGCGTTCGAAGAAGGGCCGTTGGAAAACGACCTCTTCAAACGCGAGTACAAGGATTGCAAAGTGTCAATCCTTCGTCCATCTCAGAAGAGATTTGCGCTCTGAAGTAGGAAACATTAGGGAAGTAGGCCTCCCTAGGGGAACGATTAGCATTGTCCAGGCAGCCTGGGCTTGGATCACCCCACGAGAGACAGGGTATCCCTTCCTTTCTTGACAGGCGGTGCTACTTGTATTGCACAGTGGCTAGATTACGCTTTTTATACCTGATACGAGATGCATCAATATTACAGATCCAGGCCTCACGGCCAGATGCACTTCAAGGTTCGGGTGGAGGCATTCCATTTTTGCATCTATGCCTGACCATCTCGGCCACAGTTGCCGTTGTACCACCGTCGTTTAAAGATCAAGTTGGTGAAGAAACCTACGTCAACACGAATATTTTCCGTGCTGGAATGTGGAGGACAAATCCTCTTACATTCGAACAACGAGATACGATCCCGTTTGGTGGTCATACCGACCACTCGTTTAATTCCTTTGAGTGATGGCATCCAAGAAGACTCCACTTGAGGAGCATGGCGCAGGACACTTCAGTCCCTGGTCTCTTGAGTGGTGTCAGCATGAGCACTGACACCAATAGCGGCCCGATCCCTCGACTTGCTTCTCTCGTGGTGACGTATAGGTGCGTCACCACCACCACCACGCGTCCTATTGTCGGATGGACTTGCATTAGATGATGATTCGTCGAAAATTTTGCTCAGTCCGAAAATCACGGACATGATGCCGCCACGTTCCCCAGAGCCAGTCAACCTGGATCTTGCAGTGTCCACCCCTGATGATTCGGAGACGTGAGGTGTCGCCTTCGAGTCGGATGCATCATATGACTCGCCAGAATAGATGAGCTTTATCTCAGACTCATCTTGATTACGACTCGTGGTACCCGCTGCAGACACACGGACGTACCTGTCGCACGTGGTGACTCACCACGCGGAGGATTCAAAACAACAGGCGATACTCATCTGCTGCTGAGGTGTGAGAGGCACTTTACGCGGCTGCACGCGTGAGTGAAGCCGCCCTTCTTGCTGCTGCAGTAGCAGCTCACGTGGTTTTGAAACTATGCGTTGGATTGGCAAATGAATGATATTTGACCAACAAGTGCTCCCTTTTACAGAGTGATCCAACGGTGGTCACCCTGTCTTAATCAATTCTAATTCGATCAACGTGTGATCGATGGTTAGGGGGGGTGATGTAACGGGGTAGGCCGTTACATGAGATTGACACCAACGGTGTCAATAGGAGTATTGTCTAGCATGACAATATTCTACCGATTTTATCCGGGATGGATAATATTGAAGGAATATTATCCCCTTTTGATAGTATTCATGCGCTGCTCCATAATTGGTTGATAAAAGACATGCTAACCAAGGTTACCACCAATCTCTCCTTGACGCGCGCAATGAGTGGTGAGCAGGTTGCCGTCATTCGAAAATGTAGGTCTATATCGTCTGATAAAGACTGAAGTTACATTGATAGCTTACCTTTAAAAAAAGTTCTTTTTTTACCTTTACTTAAACTAACAGTTTGACTGGATTAGCGTCCTCTTCATGTGAGATTGTACGTGAAGTTTCGTGGTACCCCAAAAACAGGATGCCCCGTTACTTCACGCTTGTTTTATGTGTAAGGTTAAGAGCCCTTAATACACCGACATGAGGTGACATTGTCACTAATTGTATTTTACCTGTTTGAAAATATGCCGCGCATATAAACTGGCGAGAGATGGAGATTTCGACACTTACTGGTTAATTTAGAGCTGATGGAGCAGTCAAGTACGTAAAAAGCCGACGATCTAAAAGTTCTGACGATCTAGGCAAATTAGTTCCTCTCACTTTTAGACCATGGTCAGAGAATAACAGTTTACTTGTGATGCGTGGGAGATACACTGGTCCTTGCCTACGAAGCAGAATCTCCACAAATAGGTACAGCTTCAAAAACAAACAAATGAAATTTGGCCGTAGGAGGGATGCGATACAATGGATCATAGCATGTGCTCTGACAAATTCTGTTTGTAGCTTTCTTCTGTGAGCGAGATGATCGGAGAAAATGTAAAATAGTGGTTCTCTTAGGGAGACTTCTCCAATAGCATGATGCGGTATAATTGATCAGTGGAGCAACAAGTAAGGTGACCTTACTAGATGAAAAAGAATTGCTCCAGCGAGAGAATGAGACGCTCCAAATGTGTGCACCAGAGATAAGCCATTTGAAGCCACTAGTCTTCATGGGACAGGAACAAAAAAAGCGTGTATCGTTTTGCATACCGACCCCATGGATATTCAGATAATGGTCGAGGTGTAACGGGGTCACAAAAGCCATTGGCTAACTCGCTTGAAGACCTCCCATAGGTAATATGGGAGACAAGTGTGGCCTCAGATTTTTATCAAAAGAGAATACCGATTGGTCGGTATTCTCGGAGTTTTGGTAATTATTGCGGAAGTATTTGTACCGTCATCATTTGATGACTGAGTGATGTACCAACTATCCATTTAGTTCAAATACTAGTGTTTGCATTAGTTCTAATTTAGTACAACATAGGGCACTTAAAGCAGATTTTTCCCTGATGTGAAATCTAAATAAATTCAGATCTCATTTGGAGCAGAAGTCCGTAGACTTCCACCCTTTCGCACGTTGCGCTTGACAGTTCCGTTGAACTGTCGTGGGTCAAAGTGTCCTTAGACTCCAGTATCCCCCTTTGCAAATTGTGCGTGTGGTTCCTTAGAACTACAGTAGTCTGAGCTAATAGCTCATAGAGTCCGCCTAAGTTCCGTATAACTAGCCGACTCTTTAACTTGACATGTTAGCTTCTTAGAACTAATTGAATGTTAGCCGTAAGCCTCTGGCTCAACCCGTAAAGTCTTCCTCTGACTTCAGAGCTGTGGTAGCTCCGCGATACAAGGTGGCTAGTTTAGAGGAGGCTGTCATAAGCGTAAGCGGAATGGAAATAGAAATGTTGTTTGCCGCAAAATTCATTTTGGAAAGGTGGCGGTTTTTTTACCATGGCTACGACTTGAACGATTAAGAAAAATCGGGAGGCGTGGTTTCCTAACCGCGGTACAAGCAGCCAGGTGACATAGTGACAGAAGCGATTATCAACTTTAGTGGCACCGGTGATCATCATGGTGTAATAGTGGCCAACAGCAACAATTGGAAGTCAAAGGTCGTGGTAGTGTTCGCCGTTTTTGTTGAGAATGATTTACAGCGAGATTAACAGACGTCATGTATGTTCTAACGCTTAGCGTCAAGCTTGTGATGACATGAGATTTGATTGCTTGTGGTATCGTGGTTTCAGTTAAGCAAAATTTCGCCCTGAACCACGTTTCATTGGAAGACTCAGTCGTGCTATTATTCTGTAAGGTTGGAAACTGTTTGCGTGGCGAACTGGACGTGAGATAACGAATGCCGCTTATAGCGCAGCGTTAATGTATCCAGCTGATATTGGTAGAGTGCTGACGCATGCTAGGATGGGTCATGTGTCTACAACTTAAACGAAAGAGATGATAACCAAGGCTTGCAAGGGGTTTTCTGGTCTCTGATACGATGACGAGAAGAATTCGGTCTATGCACGGGTGGACGTAGAAAGATGGCCACTATTCCTTCCATTCGTTCTTTTGGTAGGGATGTGCAGACAGTGTTCCTTTTCAGCTGGTTCGTAGTGAGTTCATGGGGCCCATTCAACCATTATCGAAAGGTATAGCCAAACTGTAACGGGTTAAATCGTTACATAACAATTTTTAAAGAAATTGTGAGTAGAATATTACTGCAAGAGTTACATTCTCAGAATCTTGTCATAAGGACAAATATTCTGTAGCACTTACGAGTAGTTCCTATTTGGTTGATATAGGCCACTATATCAACCAACGAAGACGCGCCACGACAGACGCACGCAATGAGTGGTGAGCAGATAGTTGATTTACACATTTGTATTTAGACATAGTTAGATGAGGATAATTAGTGGTTTATTAACAGACATTAACTATGATAAATACAGTTCTACTTTTTGCTTTAACCAAGTACTCGCTTCTTCTTACCGTCTTCCTCTGCACGTACCAGTGCACGAGAAGCTCCGAGACACCGCCTTATTCTGTCGTCAGAATAAGCAGCTTGTACTGTCATCAGTACAAGCTTCAGGGTTCCCCGGTATACAAATACAACGCTACTTTTGTTGTTGGATCTTACAAATGATTTTTGGCTATCCCGTAAAAGCAACATCGGAGGCGTTCCAGACAGTACAACGCCAAAATCCATCGGGTTTTCTCCAATAAGGGCGGCGAATGCACAAGTAAGAGATTTTTCCAGTCGTGCGTGTTGAACAGATTTTACACCGGACATCAGCGCCGTACTCTCCACATCAAATTGGGCTTGCGGAGCGGATGATTCACTCTCTTGGATAAGATACACGACCTTTGCTCCTTCATATGCACGTTGACCGCGTGTGGTGGGCTTAAGCACTAATGACTGTCGCCCATATTTTGAAATGAATATCAAGCAGTGCTCGTCCTGATGTTAGCCACAGTTAAATTTTAAACGAAATCAAAGCAGTGCTAAAATATCTTTGTGTCTTCGTCTCGGATTGGTCCTACCGAATAAGGATAGAAGCGTACGAAACTTTCCGCGAAAGGTCAATCGTTGCATGTTTCTTGGATATGCAGAAGCGTCCAAAGGTTACCGAGTGTGTGATACCGAAAAAACATCATTGTCGCTACTCGTACTGTCGTTCTAAACCACCGACCGCCTAATTCTCGTCGGACAGTTGCTTATGTGAAGATAACCACAGACAAGCGTTGGCGTGTGATGATGACCTTGCTGATTGCGTGTCGATCCCAGACTTTCCTCCTTACAGCAATGGATGTAGATGAGATAAATGCTCTCGATTACGTCAGTTCTCAAATGCGGATGGGGATATTGACATGGATGGTAATGAAGCTGGTATATACATGTGTTAACGCGGATGAAATCATCGTTCTTTAGATGGCTCTAAACGATCCTCGGCTGATGACCAAGCCACTTGTTCCACTCGACCTAGACGACTGGTCCTCGATTGGCGTTCTTACGCGGGATAGAATATGTCGTGGATCAATTTTTTCAGTAGATAACTCAAACCAACTTGTATTCCAGTGGTAATTCTAGTCGGCCTAGGTCACGTGTCTTTGATGAATTCCGTCTACTGCATAATGAAGACCATGTGTCACGCACTGAGGGTTTTTCACAGCAAACGATCGTACCATTCTATTATGAAGATGATGCGGATGTGAACGAAAGACACGATAAGCTGCCCCGCCTCGATGAAAATGAGGTTACGATTTCTGTAACGGGGCACCCTGAAGCTTGTACTGATGACAGTACAAGCTACTTATTCTGACGACAGAATAAGGCGGTGCCTCGGAACTTCACGTACACTGGTACGTGCAGAGGAAGACGGTAAGAAGAAGCGAGTACTTGGTTAGAGTAAAAACTAGAACTGTATTTATCATAGTTAATGTCTGTTAATAAACCACTAATTATCCTCATCTAACTATGTCTGAATACAAATGTGCACATCAACTATCTGCTCGCCACTCATTGCGTGCGTCTGTCGTGGCGCGTCTTCGTTGGTTGATACAATGGTCTGTATCAACCAATTAGGAACTACTCGTAAGTGCTACAGAACATTTGACCTATGACAATATTCTGAGAATACAATTCTAATAGTTATATTCTACTAACAATTTCTTTAAAAATTGTTATGTAACGGCTCACCCCGTTACATCACCCCCCCCTTAACCATCAGTCACTTTAGTGACTATTTGACTAATCGGATACTCGTCCCAAATCATTTGGGACAGGGTTTGCACTTGTTGGTCCGAGCCACAGTCCATCAGTTTCATCGCATGTTAACAGTTCCATGCGGTGCGCGAACAAGGCCGCCGAGAGCGCGTCCGCACGTCTCTGTGCGGACGCCGAAGCAGAAACCGCAGCAACTGATGTCTCATCGGTTGCTGAAGCGACTCAGCCTGTGTCACCTGGTGACGCAGACGCTCGTCATGAAAACACTCATGTCTTCACAGAGTATGAGCTCGGTGTCTCATACTCTCCCGACACGGAAGACGGATCTGTATCGACGGCGATCGAAACCAATCCGCCTGCCAAGCGTGGCGTGGATGATGCTATGCGTCGAAGCATCTTTGGTTCATGTGACGAATCAGATGAACCATCACCGAAGCAAAGGCGCTCGAGGTCGCAAGACTCGGGCGCTCACAGTGGTGTCGGTTCTCCAATTGACACCACTTCGCAGCGAGGTACCAGAACTTCTGTCGACACGTCGCAAGAAGAGCGGGACCGCAATGTCTTGCGTCTCGATCCCGAGAAGAATGCATGGATGCCTCCCTAATCCGTCATGGATCACTTGTCGGCGACGACGAGTGATCGTTATCGAGCACGGTTGCTCGATTCGTCAAGGATCCATCACCTTGACCCCAGCACGAAATACTATCGCGCTGAGTATGATTTCTTCATCGATGCTTGCTTTAAACATCGATGGTACAGTGGGAATCACAAACGTGATGGTCCCTCGCTGCTTCAAGCGTGGAACGCCTACATCCATAACCTCGAGGATGTAGGTCGTGACGTTTGGAACGACAAACTTATCAAAGCTCGTGATAAGTCTGAAAAGCGAACCCCGACAGGTGCACGCTACAAGCTGCATCTTCTGTCTAGAAGGAAAGGGTTACCTTGCCTTTCCTGGGGAGACTCGTGCCCACGTTGTGTAAACAACTCTGGGCACGCACCTACGGAGGATTACCTCCTTAATAGCCCGTGGTGGCGCGTACGTATATCTAGTGATATGTACGAAGGGATTGACAACCTGAAATCCCTTTACGACCGTGCCGGGAAGACCTTTTCCAGCGGTCCTTCTGCGGCACAGGATGTGCCGCATCGTACTGCTCGACCAGACCCAGTACGTCAACCATCAGTTGGGAGCGGGGCTCCCAAGTATCCCAGGACGGAGGATAGCTGCGCCACCGGACGAGATAACTCGTCCGACGTCCGTTCATGTCGCGGTGGTTCAACAGCTGCTCAACCAGATAGCGCTGGCCACCGCGAGAGCCCTCTAATGGAGGTGGAGGAGGAGGGAAGACGCTCTCCATACTATCGTGGGGAAGCGTGTGTTCCCGAGAGCTTCTTTGATCGCGTAACGCAAGGGTTACGCGGCGATCTCGAACATGAGCGGGACAGGCGTCTTGAACTGGCGGACACTGTCTTGAGGCATCGAGCTGAGTTTGCCTTTGCTCAGCATGAGAACGTGAGAGCTCTGACATCTCTGCGTGATGAGCTAAGGGTAGCTCGTGGGGATGTTGATAGGTCTCGGGCTGAGATAACTACTCTTAAGACCCTTGTCGATGGCCACCATCGGGAGCACAAGGCTCTCTGCGAGATGCTTGAGCGCAAGGGCGTTCTTCATCGGAAGAAGCAGCGTACTGATGGTACGGTTTAAGCCGACCAACGTAAAACGTGGGATGCGCTCGCATCTTTCGTGGCAGTTAGATCGTGTTGCATTGCCTAGGCGATGCAATACACGAAATGGGCCGATGTACTTGGGTAGTGGTTTACTACTACCCAAAGTTAGTCACTACATGCTTTGGTAGATTAACCGTAGACAGTAGGACTAAGTCACCTTTATCAAATAAAAGAGTGTTTGCCCTTCCATTCTTGTCAGCGTTTTGCTTTGCTCATCCACCGCTTTGGCGATGGAGTCTTGCACAAAACGGACTACCGTTTCACGAGCCAGTATGAACTCATCTGATGACTCGTTAGCTTCAGTGTGCTGTGAGCGCACTGCAGCAACATCAATCTTTTCTTCAGTGAGGGCTTCCGCACTCTCACTGGGATCATCTTCTTCAGTGAGGGCTTCCGCACTCTCACTGGCATCATCTTCTTCGATATCGATTTTATCGATATCGGCATCAAACGCAATGACCTCTTCGTCAGAGCGTGATGAGCGTGAACCAATTCGTTTTTTGCTCGCGCGAGTCTCTCTCCCCCTTAAACCAGAGTTACACTCGAGTAAGGTGGGAACACGCGGACGGCGTAAGCCATTCACGTAAAACGGTGTATGTGTCGTGGACGCATGCACCGAGTTGTTGATGGCAAACTCTACCATTCGCAAGAACTCACTCCAACTCTTAAAGGAGTGTACCTACCCTCGAAGTCTCTCTTCGAGAACACGATTGGTGCGTTCCGTCCGTCCATCTGACTCTGGATGATCAGATGTAGACATCTTCAAGCGCGTTCCGAGTGATTTGAACACGAAGCGCCAGAAATCAGCAGTGAATCGTGGATCTCTGTCTGATACAAGTTCAAGGGGTAACCCATGAAGTCGGGAGATGGTGTCGATAAAGACACAAGCACAGCCACTTGCCGTGATTGACTCGGGTACAGCCACAAGGAGCACCATTTTGCTGAATCTGTCAACAAATACGAGGATACCCGTATTCCCGCGTGCGTCTTTGGGTAAACCGAAGACGAAATCCATTGAGATGGATTCCCAGCACTCAGCCGGAACCGTTAGAGGCTGTAAAGGTGCACGCAGTGAAGGACTTGACTTCACTTGTTGGCAGACTTCGCATGCGCGAACGTACTTGCGCACAAACTGATACTGGCGGGGCCAGTAAAAGTCTCGACTCACCGTGAGATATGTTTTCTCCCGGCCCCGATGTCCTCCCATAGGAGAATCGTGATACTCGAACATGATCCGCAAACGCAGATCGGTATCATCTGGAATGAGAACACGTGCTGTGTCACCAGAAACGGCTGTATAATACAGTAACCCGTTGCGAGGAGTGTATCGATCTGATGCAGATCGATACGCAGGCGACAATCGTTTCAACGATTCTCAAGATGGTTGGGAGAGATGTGTCAACAACTTCACAATCTCACCATCTTGGGCGTATGCCCGCCTCACATCATCATACAACGTTGTAGATGGGACTGAGGACGTCATAACCGCAACAGTGACTGTCTCACTGTTGGGTTTCACGACTGGTTCAAAGTCGGACCGACGTGAGAGTGCATCAGCGACGACATTAAGTCGTCCTGGTTTGTACTCGACCGCAAAGTTGTATTCTGCAAAGAATGACAACCACCGCGCCATTCGTTGTGAAAGGTGCGGGCTGTTCACTGCCGTGCGTAAAGACGCATGGTCAGTGTAAACAATGAGGGGTCTATCTCCTGATAGATAGACTTTGAACTTCGCGAGTGCATACTTCATGGCATGGAGTTCCTTGTCATACACTGGATAGTTCCGCTCAGCTGGTTGCAGCTGACGCGACTGATAGCAGACGACGCGTTCAACGCCTTCAAGATCGTACTGCATTTATGCACAGCCGATTGCAAAATCGCTGACATCACAGACCACATGAAATGGCCTGTCCTGATCGGCTATTGCTAGGACTGGGGATAGTATCAAGCTCTGCTTGATACCATCAAAGGAGCTCTGACATTCAGCGTTCCATAGCCACCTCTCATTCATTTTCAACAAACGAGAGAGGTGTACAGTCATCTCGGCGTAATTGCGTGAATACTTGAGCAAGTACGCCGCTAGCCCAAGGGACTTTCGAAGACCTTTGACATCAACCGGCACAGGCCAGTCGGTGATCGCCTTGATCTTTTCGGGATCAGGACGTACACCGTTCTTACCAATGATGCACCCAAGAAGTGGTATTTCGCTTGCTGCAAATATACACTTCTTGAGGTTAGCATACAATTGATGCTTCCGCATGATTGCAAGAACCTGTCGGACGTGGTATCTGTGAACCTCAACGTCCGACTTTCCATCCATAGCCCGACTATGGATGAATACGCCATCGAAATAACTCGGCGCGAATTCTCGTACTGGTCTCAACAGATGTGATACACATCTGTTGAACGTGGCAGGGGCATTACTAAGCCCTTGTGGCATTACTAGCCATTCCCAGAGCATGCCGCTAGGCGTGCTAACTGCGGTATAGGGTATATCCCGTTCTCGCATAAGGATTTGATAGAAGCCATCCATCAAATCCATGGACGAAAAGATGGTAATCTTTGACATACCATCAATGATTACGTCCTTCCTCGGTATCGGCGTCTGAGCCGGTACCGTTGCAGCGTTCAATTTGTTGAACGCGTGCACTATCCGCCACCCTCCTGTTGCTTTTCGCACACAGAAGGTCGGAGAGCTATGTGGGGAAGTTGATTCCCTCACATGGCCCGCAGCTAAACGATCGGCAAAGAACTTGTTGATCGCAAGTACTTGTTCATGAGGCAGTGGCCACTGCTTCATGACACAGTACTTCGAGCCTGGTTTAAGCTCGACCTCGTGTCGAGTACCTTCATCCTTCGGTAGTTCGCACGGAACTGTTTCATAGAATACATCCTTGAATTCAACCAAATCATCATAGAGAGGATTTTTCTTGAGCGATTCCCACGATTGGGAGTCATATCGCTCAACTCGTGTCTTTTCATCTAGTACACTCTCGTCCATAGATGAACTACTGAGAACTCTCTCGTTCTCAGTGAACACTGTTGCTGACCTTATGTCGGCTACGCACTCGTCGTCAGCGACGAGTACGCAGATCTGCTTGACTTTGCCACTACGCAGATCACGCAAGAACCTTTTTATGTTCGAGCGTTGGCAACTGAGTGATCTCCGAAGTCAACTTCGGAGGCGCAATCAGATCAAGTGCTTAAGCGCCTACACTCGATCCGTCATTGACTAGGACATTCAATGTCTCTGTCAGTTCCTGGGTACTTATTCCCTCAGGCTTCGAAGGACTAATTCCTTCGGCTTCCTGGGGACTTATTCCCGCGGGTTTCGGGGAACTTATTTCCGCCGTATTTGTAATCTTGGGACTTATTCCCTTAACTTCCTCTAGCTGGGGTTGCGCAACCACAGCGATATCCTCTACGAAAGACTCTCCAGTCGATCTAGGATTATCGTTTCGCTTAACCTGAGCGATCGATTGTTTCTCTTCTAGATGTTCCCCGCTAGGGATACATCTTTGTCCCAGTCCACCCGACCTATTCGAGTGGTGGACCTTCGGCGCAGCCTGTGTTTACTCACAGCCGCCGGAACTTTGCTCCGAAGTGTAATCGTTTGGTACACTAAGGTTTTGTGCAGTCGTACTAACGACCGTACCACAAGTGAGGCCATCGCACTCACTCGTAGTACATCCACACGCTTGTGGACGCTCCAAAACGTTCATCAGATGGCCATCTGATGAACAAGCGGCAGGCATCGTTACTGTCCGATGTTGCCATTTTACCCGTGGTTCGTACCTTCTGAGCCACGGTATTCCAAGGATGACATCAAATTTGTCATCCAAATCCAATACGATAAAGTCATCGTCGTATTGGTTATCTTCTAGCGTATAGTGGATCTTCACTATACGCTTCATGACGGTTACGGATGCGCCTATCGCAAGACGTACCGTCATCCTCGTAGGAGGTGTGTCACATTCACTGAATTTAAAGTGACCATCTTCTAGCGATTGGCGTCGCACAAAATTGTTGGACGCCCCACAATCGACTAGAGCTCGAAGGGACAACTTATTCGTCACCTCGAGTTTCAAGGTAATGAGTGAGACCTCATTACCCAGAGCAGCAACGCACAACATTTGTGTGTTGGGAGCAATCTTCATCAAGAGGCCTACGAATTCTCTTGACGTTGATGGACCAGTAGGGTGCTCTGCACCCACTTATCCTTTCCGTTTTTTGACGGTCCATCCCGTTGTTGCGTCTTTGCACCAACAGCGGACCCGCGTCCCTGCCCCTTTCTCATGGGTGGACGGTCACTACGCCTAGTGTTGCGAGACAATGGACGAGGGGCACTACACTCGTAAGCGTAGTGTCATGTCTTTTGACATCTGTTGCATTTCTGCAACTTCTTGTAGTCTGTAGAGCGAGCCTTCTCGCTTTCTACATAACAGAGTTCCATCGGCTCTGGACCTCCGCTGTCATATCGTCTCGGTTGACGATATGTTGTCGAGCTGGCGCGAGCCTGTCTCAGACTGAAGTCTTCCTGTTCCGCAATGGAAATGGCTTGTTCTAGTGAATCTAGTTCAAGCCGGAACAGGTGAGTCTTGACGGGACCATCCGCAAGACTCTGCATGAACACCGAACCAACGTATGTTCATCCACCGGATTGGAATTTATACAATTCGTGAGGTGTCGTTTATGTTGCGCGTAAGCGTGCACATCACGCTTACCCTGATTGAGTATCAAGAGTTCAGTTCGATCTCTGAACTCAGCTCTAGGCGGTTCAAACGTTTGTCTGAGCCGCGACTTGAAGACTTCCAACGACCCAAACGCATATGGGTCGTGCAACTTGAGCCCCAAAGCCCAAGTCTTGGCACGTCCTGCCAGATTGAATTGGGCAAATGCAACTTGCATTTCCCCGTCGTCGATGCGACGCGCCCTTATGGCGTCGTCTAATTCGACGAACCATCTCATAAGGGAGTCCTCTTCGACTCCCCTATACTTAGAGATGTCAATCTTCAAAGTCTCGGGTCGACGCGAGTGCATTGACCCACCAGCAGCATCCTGCTGCTGTCTCAACAGTTCAAAATGTTGAACACCCTGTTCTCTCAACAACTCTGATTGTTGAGAACCTTGTTGGTGAAGCAAGGCTACTTTGTCGTGTTCAGCGTCAAGTTCATTCTGATTGAACTTGGCGATAGTAGCGGGTTGGGCATCTCTATTAAGAGCCTCTAGCATGACGCTAACAGCATGGATGCCCATGGTTGAACCCATCCGTTCAACCGCATCCCATTCGACATCGCTCAAATCGGAGTAGCCGTCACGCGTAGCGTGAAAGCTTTGGTCATCATCATCATCAAACATATTCATGTTAGATGTGAACCTGGCCCTTGGACGGACTACGAAGTGCTACCAGGTGTAACGGGGCACCCTGAAGCTTGTACTGATGACAGTACAAGCTACTTATTCTGACGACATAATTAGGCGGTGCCTCGGAACTTCACGTACACTGGTACGTGCAGAGGAAGACGGTAAGAAGAAGCGAGTACTTGGTTAGAGTAAAAAGTAGAACTGTATTTATCATAGTTAATGTCTGTTAATAAACCACTAATTATCCTCATCTAACTATGTCTGAATACAAATGTGCATATCAACTATCTGCTCACCACTCATTGCGTGCGTCTGTCGTGGCGCGTCCTTATTTGGTTGCTATAATGGCCTATATCAACCAAATAGGAACTACTCGTAAGTGCTACAGAATATTTGTCCTATGACAATATTCTGAGAATATAACTTTTATAGTCATATTCTACTCACAATTTCTTTAAAAATTGTTATGTAACGAACACCCCGTTACAATTTCTGCAAGCGAAGTTACGCAAAACTGCAAAGAAGCAATCCCTGCTCATGACGCTCAGCAGTGGGAAGAAGCAATCCATAGCGTCATTCACTCTTATACTCTGGATCATCCTTGGAATTTGGTTAAGCGGCCTCGTGGTTTAAAGTAATCGGTTTCAAGTGAGTCTCCCTTAAAAATGTAGTGAGTGGTAATATGATCCGCTTCGACGCGCGGTTGGTTGCACAGAATTTCTTGTATGCACAAGACATCGACTGTTTCCGCACACCTGTTGAAAGTACCAGTCTTGCTAGAGTTTTTCTAAGGGTGTATTCTGCCAAGAGATACAAGATCCGAGAGGTTGACGTGGAGACTACATTTCTCATCGGAAACCTGGAAGAGAATGTGTAAATAACACCCCCTTGTTGTATCAAGGATGAAAAGGGTATGGCGTGTGAGCTTTCACGCATTCTCTATGATCTAAAACAAGCAGCGGTTGTCTGGAACTTGAGTATTTGATCGATGTTTGGGGGTGCATGCAGTAATCCAGTCGGTCTGCTATGCGACATCAACACGTACGTAATTCTTACAGTCATTCGTCTGCAGCGTACCACGGACTGTCTAGAAATGCATCTACAAGCGATTTAAGGCTGTGTTCCTGAGTATGGCACATGGGCCGCTATGCAAAAGTGTGACCTCAACGTCACACATTCGGATGTACTCCCATACGCCGCGCCTTTCCTACGTGGGACTCGAACAAAGCTCCACGTACTTGCGCATTAGTCACCAGGACGAAGACGATAAAGACATGATCGCGTCTGATCTACAGCCTCATAGGGGCTAGTTCGCACAGTCGTTCTGCCTACTGTGCAGAGATGCTGCTATGTGATCTTCCATTTGTTGCAGGGCGTGTAATTTGGGAAGCTTGCAACGCACAATTGGTATATTGATTTCGTTGCATCCACTTTCAGCCCACTTCATGACTAGGTAAATACTGTTGATTACGAGCATTGGGCACAAACGACATCCGAATTCTATTTTCTTTTTATTCTTGTAATACTGCCCCCTGAAGAGTGGAAGGCATAGGATATGCACTGTACAAAACTACAGACGCTTTTGTCGCGTGAAACAAGCGGGTTCCGCAAACGCATCTATTATAATGCATGTGCGGTGTGAAAGAATGTGTTGATGTGATGTATGGAACGAGGCGTATCTGAAATACGCTGCAGTGTTGTACGGAACAAAGGCGTATCTAGAATGTGCTGCATTGGTGTATGGCACGATACATGAGAGAATGAGAAGCGATAAGTCTCTGGAAAGATGGAAGAGTCAATGCGTCATTTAGCCATAAGATCACCAAATTCGGCTCGCATTTGTGAAAAGCAAAACTAACAGTAAATGAAGTTCAGAACTTCCTTCAATCGCGTACTTATCGCAACTCGTCCACTTCAGCTTACGTCGTGACATTGCCACCTTCTCAAGACGCTGTTGTTGCTGTCAGATCCCGACGATAACAGGCCCGCACAGTACGGTTGAATCAGAAGGTACTAAAGTTACAGTGCAACAACGATGTCCGGTCGTTTTGATTTAGTAATATACAGAGGAGCTTACATCTTGCAACCGCGTTATCTTGTACTGGAAATAGTCCCCACGTTCCGTGGCGGGATCTACTCTTCGTCCCTTGTGATAATTTTTTTCCTGTCTTGATTGCGTCTACCGTCGAGGTCCCGGAAATAAAATGTGAATACTCCTGATCAGTCGGTCTCCTCACTCCCAGAGCGTCAACTGAAGGATACCTTCCTGGATATAAAAGCCCGAAGAATCTGGAACAACTCTCCCAGCCTCTGGTCTCGCTGTTGTTGTCGGATGTCGGATCGACATATACACCACGGCAAACCACTTGTTTGTGCACCTTTCCTTGACGGCTACACTGGTCCTTTCAATGCACTGAGGTTATAGACGGCAGTTGTGGCAGTGCTGAGCTCAAAAAGGTGCTTGACATGATGGATGCCAGACGTTCTTGACGACTGGTAGTATCAGATTGGGGGAGCTGTAGGTTGAAACCCCCAAGGACGAAAGTCTTCGCATCGTCTAATTACATCGTGTGGCAGCATGCACTAGAGTCCTGCAGGAGATCTGGGAATTGAAAACAAAACATGCCATCGAAAGGAGCGGCGGGGCCGACCGATGTGACTGCAGATCGTAGCGTCAAGCTAATTGACCACGTGTTTCGTGGCCGAGTGTCACGAATTGAGAAATCGATGCGGTTTCTCGTTCGTGCCCGATTCGAGATTCCGGTACGGTCTGATAATTTAGTCTGCAGGGTGCGTCATTCAAGCATTTGGGGGGAATGACGTGATAAAAGTATCGACTGACAGTAAAACAGCCACAAGACCGGCGTCAGTTCACTTCGTTTTTTACGGTCGTAACACCGTGGTAAACCACAGCAAAATTGTGTTCAGAGATTTCAACCGTATACATGTCGTGCTCCGAACCAGACATCGTCCCAGATCACGGTGTTGATCAATTATGGGGAGCGAAATACAAGATCCGACTACGCTGTCACTGACACTCTACCATTTCGGAAGCTGTTTTAATCTTCAATTGAGGACTCAACTCAGATGTGGTACCATCGACTACCATTGTACGATCTTCAACACTGCCATAAGTGCACCGATCGCATTTCAAATGGTTGACTTTTTGTCTCCGGTCGACGAATTCTTTTGCGGCGGATCTGAGTCAGTCCTGCCAAAACCAGATCGTCCATGCTGAACAGCGTCAGCGCAGACTTTAACTTCACTTTTCCTTCAGTTCGCATGCCTCCTTGAGTCGATCGATCGTCGAGCGGCCTTGCAGGAGCACTTTAACCTCCTCTACACTGCATTTATGGCACGTGATCGCTGGATAACGCTAAAAGCAAAGGTTCCTCTAGCATCCATCGAAGCTCACTTGTCATTTCGACGCTTTGTCCGCAATCAAGAACACCACCATCACGCTTCAATTCGGACACGCATGAAGATCTTTACATCAACTCTGATCGGAGTCAGCACGGTTCTCCAGCATTCACACCTTGGTCGAGTTGCCGGTCAAGACTCCGATACGAATGGCGCTTCCAGTTTCAGTGATGGATCATCTGTTGTGGCATCAACGTTTGCACCTGCACCCAACAGCACTACTTCTGCTGTAATGATTGCTGGTGATGCAAATTCGTTGGCATCAGCGGACCTGCCAGCTCTGGAATTCAGTGACGGTGCCTCCTCAGGGTTTCGCGCCCTAGAGCCACCCAGCTACCTCGTCGAGCGCACCAACGCGATGATGGGCCTATGTCCACCCAAGTACCTGGATCCATCGGTGATCAAGCACCGTGCGATCCCAACCAACAACTGGTGGGGAAACATCATCGCGCACGACTCGAATGCGGCCATTCAACCCATCTGGTCCAATCCGTACTCCCTGCAGATGGTCGTCGACAAGGCTCCGTTCGGCATGTCCGCGAGCTACCCGTACCGCAGTCGCTTCAGTGGTGGCAACTCCGGCAACAACGGCGCCGTCAAGTACTATGCGCACGGTATGGTTCGAGAGTTCTTGTTTTCGGCTGAAGAAATCGTGTGGCGGAAGCCCAACTTCCAAGTTACCGATTGGGCGGATCAAGGAGTGACCGTAAAGTTTACTGTCAGCTCCTCCGGTGGAAGCATGGTGTCGGACCTTGTTTCTGGCATGGTGTACGCCTCAATGAAGTACTCGGGTCTCACTCCGCGATTCGTGTCAACTGCAGCGATCTCCACTGTAAATGGCCGACCCCTCGGTGGTCAAGTGCGTGGTTCCAAGTTCCAGATCGTCTATAACTCCGGCCAGAAGTGGGTAGTCTTCGCGTTGTCAAGTGACGGTCGTACTGCAAAAGATATCACTCTGACTGCAGATGGTACATCCTCCCTCAAGAGTACGGGTGTGTTCGACGGCATATTGCGCGTTGCTCTCGTGCTCGAAGATTCTTGGTTGAGCACGCTCGACCAGCACAAATCATGCATTGTACAAGCAGCGAACGTTGACATTCGTGACGACAGCTCCTATGCGTTCAAGTGGAAAACGATGGGAGATTGTTCCAGTGGTCTGTTGCACTTTGCAATGAAGCACCACGCTGAGACCCTGGTCACGAGCAGCGGGGTACGCCAAGTGGACGGCATGGTAGCCCACTCGACAACTCGAGGCGCGCATCAAGCTTTCACCACACCAGGCGGGTCTGGCGATCCCGTGTGGGAAATCAAGGAGACACAGCAGGTGCCTGAAGACTTCTACCCGTCCCGCAAAATTGCATCAAATGTCGCTCATGAGCAACGCATCGCTGAGCACCTGCGCGAAGACATCAACAGCGCGTGGTCGATTCCTCTGGACGGCAGCTACTACTTCAACGGCAAAGCTGCGCAGAAGTATGCATCCCTGTGCCTAATTGCGAACGATGTCGCGATTGTGGGCGACGACAAGAGTCTGCTGAAGACATGCCTGGAGAAACTACGCCGTGTGATGGCGCCGTTCGTAGCTAATAGATGGGCCAACAAGCTCCAGTACGACCAGGTCTACGGTGGCATCGTGAGCTCGCAAGGTTTCAAGACCAAAGATCTCAACTCGGACTTTGGTAACACCATGTACAACGACCATCACTTCCATTACGGCTACTGGGTACACACGGCGGCCATCATCAACCGCCTCGACCCGACGTGGAGTGACCTCAGCAAACTCAACATCATGGTCGACCTTCTCGTACGCGACGTCGCCAACTTCGACCGCGAAGACAAGTTCTTCGCACGATTCCGCTCGTTCGACTGGTTCCGCGGCCACTCGTACTCACACGGCGTCACTCCGTTTGCCGATGGAAAAGACCAGGAGAGCACGTCGGAAGACGTCAACTTCGCCTTCGGAATGTACATGTATGGCAAGGCCACGAACAACGCGGCTATGGAGGCCGTCGGCAAGCTCATGACGCGTGTCAACGCGCATGCCATCAAGACGTACTTCCTCGTCGAGGACGCGAACCAAATTCACCCGGCCAACTTCCGCCCCAACAAGGTCACGGGCATCTTCTTCGATAACAAGGTGGACTACGCGACATGGTTCAGCGCTGAGAAGCACTGCATCCACGGCATCCAGATGATCCCCGTGTCGGCTGTGACCGAGTTCGTGCGCACCAAACAGTTTGTAAAAGAGGAGTGGGAGCAGGTGCTGGGCAAGGAGGCCATCGTTACGCGCGAGGACACGGGCAACACCTGGCTCTCGCTGCTGTACGCGAACTTCGCGATGGTGGACAAGCAGCGCGCGCTGCGTGTATTGCAGAAAACAAAGATGGACGACGGCCTGTCTCGTTCCTGGGCACTCTACATGGCTGCCAGCTTTGCTGAGTGAGTCATACCATCTGCTGATGTCGTTGGGATTAGTACACCGAGCACTGCTGTCACAAGAGATCACGTAGTGTCGCGTCCGTTCAGCTGGTGTTAATTGTGTAATTTCAACTTCATCCAATACACTCGATATCGTTGCAGTTCGAGAAAACGTGGTCGACTCTTTTCGACCTCTCAACATCATGCATATTTCGGGGCAACGTGGCGAACGAAAGCACACGCACGTGTTGGCCGCCGCTTCATTGGTGCCGTGCCCTGCACTTAGTAGGTGACAAGATCTTCTCCGCTACCATTACATAGCAGGCCAAACTTCGACTTGGATGGCACGGCGGGGACTCCAAAGTCCTCCACGATAACAGCAGAGGCGTCACTGTCATCTGCAGTTGGCGTTCATCGAACGCCGTTTCCCACATCGATAGACAGCATTGCCTCATCAGCCATCGACGGATGTAATTTTCCGCTCGTAATGCCGACCAGGTAGTAAGTTATACCCAGACTTCCGCCAGTGCAGAGAAACTTGAATGAGATGAGCCCTCCCCGTAGAGCGGTGTGTAGCCTGGATGCGCATCAGCGAAGTCTGAATACCCTCGCTTCACTCCTTGACCGTGTCACGCGTGTACTTTCCATAGCACGCAAGTCCGATAGTACTACTACTCATTGGAGCTATGCGGTCACTGGAGCAGCAGTTGTGGTGAAGATGCCACTGTCTCGAAAAAAGTAGGGAAGAGCGACAATGCGAACGCCTTTCAAATTACGTGTACCCTCCTCTCTTCTTAGCGGGAGGGGCTATTCCAGCACATACTGGAAGACCATCCAGCAGATACTTCGTTTTGCCTTTTCGGCGGTTTATGCGCGTCTAACATAGATGGACAATAACGGTGGCGGCTGTGGTAGATGTGCATACTTGATCCATCTATCTCCGCTACGCCCGTTCCCCGCGCCTCGCGCTCGCTTCTGTGATCGCACTTCAAATGGCAAGGCTGCATCAATGGCCACTTAGGTTCCCACCATCACTGGTTTTAGGGTCTTCATTTTTTGCGCGTTGCCTTCGCGTCGCATGAATACGGCAGATCAGCCGCGTTTGCAATCGTCCTACGCCTAGGAGTTGACAGATTGAAGCTGTCCCACATTTCTGCAGCAAAGAGAAGCGAAGCACTTGGAGCACTTGAAAGACAGACTCGCAGCGTATTGGTTAAAGTGTCTTTCAGTCCCGCGCAACACCTGACCTTTCTGTCGTTCGAAAAATACCACGACAAGCTCCGCGACGGCGCTTGGTTCCTGGCACAGAGATATTCAAAGGTACTATTACCTTGATAAAGTACGATCTTGAGGTCACAAAACGAACCTATCTCTGCAACTCTCTCCGCTCACCGTGTTCGGATGGTTGTCTTCAGGTGTATTGAGTCCAACGTCAACCATGAGTGATCGTGACAAAGTGTAATCCCACATTTGTTATTCGCTGTCTCGTACGGACCTATTTTTGAGCTGATCTATCATGACAACCGCTATAAAATCGACACTCTGTTTACAAATCAAAATAGCAGAACATCCTAATTGATCTACGCTGCAGGGATGAGCCTGCTATCTTATCTTGAGGCCACTCCATCGAGCGGCAGTGTGCGCGAGGAAGTAGCGAAGCGATGAGACATCTCTCACTTATGGGCAGTGATGAAGGTGGAGGTTTAGATGTATACGCACAGGAAAATGTGGGCGTTATGTTTCTTGATGGAATTGGTGATGGCAAATCGGAGACCGAGCGACGCAGATGGCGATGAAGACGACGAACGAAGCACAATAACGACGATCAAGACAACAATAACAAACCACAAGAACGACGAAGGAACACGACAACGACGACTAAACTACGAACAAGATAACACCAACCACAACGACGAACACGATAACGTGAGCCACAACGGCAAACAATGCAGCAACAACAACGACATCAATAATGAATGCAACGGCTACGACGACGACAGGAGGCCACAGGCACTAGTGGGCAATCCCCAGTTGCATTAACAAGTTTGCGCCGCAACTTAACAATTTTGAGCCAGCCATTACGGACACACCGAACGTCAGAGGCAGGACAAGAATCATTGTGCAACAGAATCGTTCGGGATGATTTACGAACAGGAAAATCGAGAGAGGAACGCGAACTAGAGGGAAGGGGAGTGCAGTCAGCGGACCCAAAAAGGGCTTGTCAGAATGGTCATTCGAAAATATTTACGATCAGGAAAAAGTAAGTGAGGAACATGAACAAGAAGAAAGGGGAGTGCAGTCAGCGACCAAATATTGATTGCCAAGATGGTCCTTCGTTACTGTGTATGCCTTGGCAAGGCAAATCACATTCATAAGAAGGCGGGCGCTAAAAGCTGCCACGCACTACCTTTGCACACACCTTCAGGTGTCTATGAAGAAAGGGTGTAACCGTCATTCCCGCGTGCAAATGATGCTCCAGTGATTGACATACGACTGCCGCATTGATTGATGAACGCTTGTTGTTAGTGCGGCTCGGATGGGATTTCCCATCCTCCAGCACACTCGTTACAAACAGGCTGCAAATAAAAGACCGATTTATACTTAATTCATCAAACAAAAATCTGAATGACAACTACTGGCTGAATACAAAAGATTAGACGCGCGCTCTAACTTGACGCGGTCTACACGCGCTCAAAACTGATTTTAAGCGCGTTGTTGACGTACTTTATCGACATCATGTAACGACGTTAAATAGTGATGTCGTCCGTGTGTGTGGTAGACACTTTGTGGTAGGTCCGCAATTTCTGTACTCAACCATAGAAAAAGGTCGAAGAGCGTACTGCACTTAGGCCCTTTTGCCAGGATTGTCTCTACATGGAAAGCCTCATACAACGGTTCTAACCTGTTTTACTACCCACCGCTTCGAAACGATATTTGTGAAAATCACAACGAAGGAAAATGTTTGGACCTTGACCCGTCAAAGATGTGCCGCTTGTTTTCTATGATCGCTCATCTTGAACGTCTGTGATTGTGCTCTTTCTCTGAGCGACACCGCACGGCGTTCTCATGCCGACTAAAGCGTGGGCTTTTATAAAAAGTCGGCTGCAAAGACATCCACATCTTCTACCACCAAGCGTGTGCGGTATTGTAGAACGAAAATGGCACAAATTACTAGTGTCACGACGCTGACTGCTATTAAAGCGGTTGCATCTTCAACAAGTCATGATGTTTCAGCTCTCGAATTTAAAGCGGACGATGACCGTAAATTATATGTGAAATGCAATGGGACCACTCCCTTGCCTTTCACATATGGACGATAAATACACTGAGCGTATGTGGAACGGATAAAAATTGGTTATTTCTATCAAAGATACACTACTATTTCGTGTACTAAACTTTAGTGATGTTGCGGGGACTTCACAATCTTTGAACAACGAGGTTGTTCATGTCGAGTAGGCTACTGTTTGGTCGACAATTACCGAAAAGAGCGCTGTTATCGCAAGATCGAAAGCTTCTTTGAGTGATTGAGGACATCCACAATTGGGAGTCCTACTATGACGAATCAGAGCATAAAACTCCTACAAGAGCACTAAGCCTCCGTTTCTCTGTGTCACAAGCGCGCTCTTTTAAAAACCTTGATGCATCTTGTCGTGTTACACCGATACATTGCCGCCCGAATGGTCAGTGTTGGATGGGTCAGTTGCAACGTTTTTAGCGCGTGCAGGTGTTGACGCACATAGAAATTACGGCGTCTTTCGAACGTGGAAGGAAAGATGGAAATTCGCTTTGCCGTACCTTTCCATTTTTCTTCGTGTCCTTTCCCAACGAAACAACCATTTCATAACAGGGCAGCATACTTGTAGTTTATTGATTTCCTTCCTGGGGCGGAAGGCAGCGATCGCCGCAATTGAACTTCGCGCTGGAGTGTGCGCGTAGGCTAGTAAGTAAAAAAAAAAACCTTTTTCTTCATGCTACTCTGCTGCCGCTTGTCGATCGGGACTAAGCAGAGCAGTTAAAACAGTTGCCTGCTTGTAAGCGGCACCTAGCCCAAACGCGTCTTCGAGCAATGCTTTACACATCTATGTTAAAGCTGTGCAGGTACCCTATCAAATAAAAAGCATTTAAAGCTTCTGCTTCTGCTTCCATAGATGGTTTAGCTCGCAAAATGCAAACAAGAAATTGATAGTTAATTTTAGCGTCTTCAAGGCATGTTGGCTCCAGGTGGAAACATTGGCTATGCTCTTTTTTGTGGCTCACTCGTCGACATTTAGACGCGAGCGCATGACGCTGCTTTTGAGATGGGTGGAGTGGGTCAAGAGTTTAAAGTTTTTAACCCCCTCCAATCTGCACGAAGTCCGTTAAAGGGCGCATCTAGGGTACGGTCGGTTGAAGAACCGGGTCGACCTCCAAGATCGTTTGTCGATGAGAGCCGCACGAACGACGCGCGGTCCTCTTTGGTCACCACGTTTGAGTACGGGAGGTTTTTTTTCGTCGTCTGAAAGTTTAGTAAACGCCTTTTTTTGCGCGATGCCGTCGTTCGTCGCACGAATATCGACGTGATCTCTTATGGATATTCATATTGCTTTTAAAGACTTACTTGGCATACGGATGTTTCTTCGTGTATGGTAGGAGGATAAGCCAAAAGCTAGGTAATCGACTTTCTCTTCCACAGTGATAGGCCCGACAAAAATGTGACAACACTTTGGTAGTACCAATAAGTAGTACTGAAACTGATTGAATAGGTAGAGTTTTAGTATAAAGTAGTAATTTGGCGTTACAAAATCGTGAATTTTACGAAGAATTCGGTCTGCACATTGTTTTGCTTTTCCTGTGCGCTTGACATAGTGTAAAGGGCCTTTCGTTTGATGCCTTTATATTCATTCACAAAGCGTGCTTTCTTAGAACTCTTTGCATCTAGCTCTTTTCTAATACAACAGAAATTCGATCAAGGGTCATTGCTGCCGAAAACGACCTATCGTCATTTTATTGGAGCACTACAACGAGTGTCGGGTACGAGACTTGGCACTCTATTGTGCTACGACCACTGCGGCACTGGTGGGGTCACTAAAGCAATATTCTGGCTATAATCTTGGAGCAATTATCAGGCTCTTCCGCATTTTCTTCAAGCGTAGTGAGAGTCCCTATCCTAAAAGATTCGGGCTGTACACAAAGGAGACTGGCGTCCAAGTATGTCGCAGTCTGCTTACACAAACGGTGTTTTACCCGTTTTGGTGTGAGCAATTTTGTGAATAGCAATCTCCACAAACGACAGGTGCGTGATCCATTCTTAAAGGATGCTACGGTGCGCAATAATTCCTTCACAACACGATTGGACTGTTAGGTCTGGCTATGAATTTGGTAACAATCGGCGCTAACATGTAGAGCTTGTTATAAGCAGACTACATTTATGAAGCCAATAATCTGACGAAAAATGGATTTTGGTATGAAAGTATGGACTCGCGCATCCCGTGTAGTTTATTGACGTGTCCAGGAACAAAAAGGTACATCCTTGCCTGAGATTTTGTTGATGCACAACACTAAATACACCATTTTGCTAATTTTCTGTCGACAAAGACGACGATATCAGACCTGCATTGATGTTCAGGCGGCAATCCAAACATAAAGCATAAGATTAAATTTAACGATCAATAGATGTCGTTCGTAGATATAGTGGAGCACTACTAAATGGTGCAAGATTTACTCGCTAAAACTCTTCGCATAATAGAATGCAATTGGCTACTCGCACCTATGTAGGTTTGGCCACAAAAATTTATTCGAAAATTGTAATAATGCTTCCTCACGGCTCATATTACCACTTGATGGTGATCGTGGAGATCGTAGAGAATCTTCTGTTTGAGATCTGTGTCATGGGGATCATAGATTGTTATTGGATAACAAGGTGATAGTTGATGCCATAACGGGCCATAAAAATCACTAAAAAATTACTTCTCGCCTTAAGACGAAATAGAAGATAGACTTTTCCAACCAAAGTGATCCATAAGCAGACGACAATGTTCATGCTACATTTAGCTCTCCTTTATATCAAAGTCCAGAGTGTTTGTCCCATGTTTAACTCTTCGGGCTGCCAAATATGACGACTCAATTTGTAATTTAGCACGAAGCACGTCTTCAAAGTGTCGTTCCTCTAAGTATGGTCTGCACGATAACACGAAAGCCAAGACATTGTAATTCTCCGGCTCGAATTAAACTTAAAAATAACTATTGAGAAGTATGTGAGCTACCTCGCCATCCCGGGTGATATGTGCGGTGAGTTTATCGCGGTCTGCAGTGATGAGTAGTAATTTACAAATTTTTTAGTGTTCAGCAGGTACATATGAAACTTAACAAGAGTATACTTAATAGAGCGTAATTCCTCGTCGTGCATGGGGTTATTCAGATCCGCGGCATTTAAGAAAGTTAGGACTGGTAAACGATGACAAGGTTACTACCGTCGTCGTCCATTTGCATGAGTGCACTGCCAAAAGCGAAAAAACTCGCATCGCCGACGACACTAAAGGACTTGTCCTCGTCTAGAAAAATCTACAACGAACCCTCTACAAGTGACTACCTCCGAAGAGTGAAGGCATCTACTTGAGTCTCAGATCAAGTACAATCTGCGTCGTCTTTAAGAAGATCAGACATCATTTTGCCTAGCTGTGCACTAAACTTGCAGTATTCATGAAAGTAAGTAGTAAGCTCAAGGAATAGACGCAGGTCGTTCACATGTCGTGGGACTGACCATTACTACATAGCTACATACTTTTTTGGTATGCTCTACCGAACAAACACGTATACTCACGATGCAGACCAGTACAGAGATTTCGAGGACCTCTATGACGCACTTTTGCGAATTGACGTGCCATAAGGAGTCGCTTAAAGTCTGCAACACAACGTCAAATTTTGGTTTTTGTGATTCGTTCTCACTCAATCCGTCCTCGGCCCAACTTCAAACGAATGCAATGTAACAAGACGGATCTGCACGGTGAGGTTGCATCACAATAGCGACCATCTGGTTGAACGTAGCTAGTCCGTTTTCGATTCTTGCGTCATCACTAGCCACTCCCACAGCATTCGACTTGAGGTGATAACTGTCGTCTTGACAACATCGATCTCATTTATGCGTACCTAATTTTATCCATCCCTTAAAAATACGCGGCAAAAGATAGTTTACTTCTCAGCTAAGTTCAACAAGACAAATGTTCGTGAAATTGGTGTCTGCGCTGGGATGGTGGCAGTGTAAAAACTTATGTAAGCATGAACTACGCGCCAACCCCGTGCACCTGACGCATACAAACTGGTGGACTGCAGTGAGGTGATTTGCTTTTGAATACATGTCTTGTCTCGGCTCTCTTGCCATAGATTGGTCTATTGAGTGGGTCTGTTGCTTCGGCAATGGCCAAAATCTTTTCGCACAATACTTGGTGTCATTTTCTGAAAACAAAATTGTGCTTGATATCCCTATCGGCTGGTAGAGTCTAGGTACTTCTATGGAAAAGACAGCATGCCAATTCTTTAAGCTTCTTAAAACAGATATCGTTTCGGAATAACAACCTAAAGCAGCAAATCGTTTGTTTTTCTCGGTCCAGAAGACGATGCATCGTCCCAGGTGGACGAAGAGCAACAGTCCAACAAGTTCTTCTGCCAAACCAGTTGCGAAAATCTTGTAGATCTCTCCTTACTTTATCTCGGACAGGAACAGAACCCACGTCATCACTGATAGTTAAACTATCTCTTTGGCACATCTTAAGACATTTTAGATAAATTCGGTCGATATTGCTTTCGGTATTTTGTCTTAGACGCCTCGAACATTTTGTATATAGAGCCGTTCTGTTGGACCTAGACAGACTCAAATGTAGAACTTACGACGTGCCTTTAACCGTCTTTACATTTCGTCTGGCGTACGCTTCAAGGCGCACCACGACATTCCATAATCTAAATTTGATATCTTTGCTATTGCTTGCAACCGCCCCATGCCCTTGGCTCTGTGACAGTTTCTGCGACACTTGACCTTCCTTTCGTCTCGCTACTAGATACTCTTAACTCATCGAGATGGATATCCCTTAGTAACGTGTGACCAACAGTTAACGCGCCCTTGACTGCATAGATTACATCATCACTTAATTTAGCTTATTACAAGAACACGTCATTTCCCGTGTCTTGCGAAGAGCTAGCGATTATCCATGTTTGCCTGTCTATTAATGGTTGGTGTTTTACCGACCAAAGCATGCCTTCGATAAATTCATACGGACTATCCATGCCTAGTAACTTCAACTTCTCTTTGCATAATAAGTCACTGTAATTGAAGTCGAATTCAACGTAAAATCTGGTTAGTTTCACTATCGTGCCGTTTGCAAGGTGAATGGTCACATATTCACACAAGGCAGATTTTGTATGATTCGATAGAGGTAAGTGCGTCCGTATCATCGCCCCCTGCTATGTGAAAGTGGGCGCTAGGGCACAAACTTCTAGCAAGTAATTCAAAGTTGATGATAATAACTATCGAGCAAGGGGCTCGGATTCCGCTTTGACCAAGCATGGGTCAGTAATGAAGTAGAGCAGTAGGTTAGGGGTATGCTTTAGTGATGTGGACTCCTTATCCATCCATTTTTAGGCTAAATGAAAAATGGGTGGAATAGTCCCCGAGGTACAAACAAATGGTCATAAACCTTGCTGGTTTAAAGAGCTCGAGTGTGATGCAATGAACAGGCGATGACCCTAATCTTAGACTTGGGTGCATCAAAGATATTCTTAATCTCGCGGCTTTATAAAAGTTCAGACATTTTATGAGGCGCAGTACGGAGTCCGAAGTGTCTGGAGACCTTTTTGTTGCCGAATTTTGTTAAGGCGTTATAAAGCACTATTGTAAGATTTCCCTTATACAAAAAATCTTAGAGTCTTCTTCCATCGTCGACGGAACCTTTATAATAGGGGACTGTCGCGCTGGGCCATTCTGCAATCAATCAGAGAATGTTCGTTCCTATAGATTTGTCGTTATCGGACACACGATACGCCTAGAGCTAGCTCATCTTCCGCACAAAGTCTTGCCAGGATCTCTGCGCTTTTCGAAAGCTAAAGAAGCGTGCCTAATGCAAACTTCTGTTTTGGCGGCAGATATATGGTGCAAATCTTTGTTTTAATTATCACCTATGATAAGAACTCTTTAATGTCTGTGATAAAGGGTTGCGTAAGCCAATCGGAGGCCTAAAACCGAAAATATGACATGGCGTAGCATGTCATTAAGGTATTTTTCTCGACAAACGGCACCAAAACACACTTCTACACGGCTATAATTTGGTGTACAATAGAGCCGGTGGCAGTGCCATCGACTTATAAGGGTGTTCCCTAAAAGGCCTCGGCTGACCGGGAAAGACCGGCCTTGAGGGAATCAAATTTCTGCTCAGCGCATGTCTCCTCATTTACCTTACTGATAGACTCCGTCATTTTGAAATGTTGTGCCTTAAACGCGGATAATGGGCGTCCGAGCACGAGCTTTTGAAATGTGTTAAGGTTAAAAAAAATTGCGATTGTGAAAAAGAACACACTATTCAGGGCTTGGTCACCTTTTTTGAGCTAGATGCTCATTCACCTCTCGCTGATGTTAAGAGAGCTGAACTGTTTGATCCCTTAGAACATTGAACCTCATCATCACTGCCAAAATCACAAAAGACAAGTCGTAGAACGAATTTTTAATGCTACCATGTGTAGGAGGCTGCTTAAAGTTGTGACGCACTTCCTTTGCACACATCTTTAGGAACCTGTGAGGCAGCAGTTTTAACTGTCTTCTCTTGTGCAAATGATGCTCTGGTGATTGACATACGACTGCCGCACCGATTGATGAACGCTTGTTGTTAGTGCGGCTCGGATGGGATTTCCCATCCTCCAGCACACTCGTTACAAACAGGCTGCAAATAAAAGACCGATTTATACTTAATTCATCAAACAAAAATCTGAATGACAACTACTGGCTGAATACAAAAGATTAGACGCGCGCTCTAACTTGACGCGGTCTACACGCGCTCAAAACTGATTTTAAGCGCGTTGTTGACGTACTTTATCGACATCATGTAATGACGTTAAATAGTGATGTCGTCCGTGTGTGTGGTAGACACTTTGTGGTAGGTCCGCAATTTCTGTACTCAACCATAGAAAAGGTCGAAGAGCGTACTGCACTTAGGCCCTTTTGCCAGGATTGTCTCTACATGTAAAGCCTCGTAGAGCGATTTTTCCCGTTCCAAAGATTGGTACAGTGCAAAATCGATACGCACTCCATACATCTAAAGTGATTATAATATAAGGTCTAAAATTAAGTGAAAAGGGGAAGATACAGGGTCAGTAGATTGGGGGATCAAAGAAACGTAACAATTGTCCTGTTGCATGTGAGGCACACTTTTTCATTTACATTAATGTAGTGTCATATTAATAATGATGCAATATGAGCCAACTTGATGGTCATGTGCGCCATCTCATGCCCGTGATTCTCTAGACATATGTAACTGACGCTTAGGTATCTAGTCCTTACGAGTAGCTGTATTGCTGGAATTGTACATTTGGCTCACAAGATTCCTGCAGATAAATCTCTTTTTCACTTGTTCGTTTTGTAACTTACTAATTCTTCTACATATTGTTGTCGTTATTACGACGCAGCTATACTTCACTCACTCTAGGTTTCTTTGTTTCATTCATTTGTAGCAAAGTTTTTCAATCGTTTGTATAAGGCCTGTTACATAGGGTATAATGTGGTCATCTGTTTTAGACAGAGGCGCCGGAAACGTCGAAGTAGTAAAAAGTTCCCATTTGTGGTTTCGACTACAGCATAGCTAGCTAATCTCTCTGTAGCTGCTGCCAAGCCCCTCCTATTCTAATGTTTTTGCTCATTTTACAGAGGTCTCGGGCTAATCCCGAAGATTTCGACTCTAAAGAAAGGTCTACCGTGAGCATAGTATACGGCTAACTGCGCTATTGAGGAAGATTCAATATAGCCAAAAGAGGATGTACAGGATATGTAAAGAAGAAACATTTGCACACGAATGCACCAGCTGTCAAGCGGCTTTAAAGCCAAACATTGTCTCACTATACTTCAAATGAGGCCTTTAAAATTTGAAATCGTCTTACTCATGGATCATTTCACAAACTTACCTCAGCGCATAATGAGCTAAGTGTATACCTCAAACATCTGCTGCTTCACATGTAGCTGCTTCTTGCGGTTTCCATTCTTTGTCCCCTCTGGTAATAAATCGCCATGTCAATTCTTACAATAGCAATCGATTTTTTGTACGCACAGACCCAAAATGCTACAAGATGATCTCTCGACCTGAAGTATAGTCAGCCTTTCTGCACACCTTTAAGAAACACACTCGGCAGCGAATCAGATACCGGACCGATCCCAGAAGCTGGACACATATTGATCGTCTGATTGTACATCTCACTTCGAGTATCTCGTCCCTCAACCAAAAATACTAAGGCTCTATCACATTCTGATTATATCGTAAGACAAAACGACCGACATGTGGTAGTAGTGCAACGGAATCGACCTTAAAACGATGACTTTTCGCGTTTAGAGGGCAGAAATGCGTAACAAAAAAAACTGAGTTCAGTACGCTCTTCGACCTTTTCTATGGTTGGGTACAGAAATTGCGGACCTACCACAAAGTGTCTACCACACACACGGACGACATCACTATTTAACGTCATTACATGATGTCGATAAAGTACGTCTACAACGCGCTTAAAATAAGTCTTGAGCGCGTGTAGACCGCGTCAAGTTAGAGCGCGCGTCTAATCTTTTGTATTCAGCCAGTAGTTGTCATTCAGATTTTTGTTTAATGAATTAAGTATAAATCGGTCTTTTATTTGCAGCCTGTTTGTAACGAGTGTGCTGGAGGATGGGAAATCCCATCCGAGCTGCACTAACAACAAGCGTTCATCTATCGGTGCGGCAGTCGTATGTCAACCACCCGAGCATCATTTGCACAAGAGAAGACAGTTAAAACTGCTGCCTCACAGGTTCCTGAAGATGTGTGCAAAGGAAGTGCGTGGCATCTTTTGGCGCTTACCTGCTATTATACTGCAGTCACTATAAACTTTGAGCTTGTTTGTGTGTAAAAACGTCCCCGACGTCGCTTGAAAGACCTGTAGCGGCAGTCCTTTTTTAATGAAAACTCTTAAGTTTTGAATGCTTTGAAAAGTAAGTTTTAATGCAATTATAATTCTTAATTTTATAATTTGTGTACAGGAATCTCATTTTTTTCCTTTCTTAAATGTTTGCACGAATGTCGATGTTGACAGAGGCATCTTCTGCTAGATAAGTTAAGATAAAT
The DNA here is from genome assembly GCA_921007115.2 of Peronospora matthiolae. NCBI lineage: Eukaryota > Oomycota > Peronosporomycetes > Peronosporales > Peronosporaceae > Peronospora > Peronospora matthiolae. The sequence continues at coordinate 1,052,359 of CAKLBY020000035.1, read as the reverse complement.
CTAATTAATTTTGTTAAAATATTTGTTTAAATTGTTACAGTAGAAATTTCATCTAGCTTTTTTTACGGGTGCTGTTAAAATTTCGTCACTATGCACAAACAAGCGTATTTAAAGTTGATGGCGAATGCAGAAGAGGTCCAGCAACCTCGTTTGAAAAATTCCTGGACCTTAGGAATATCCTCCGAAACAATGGTGCTTAAAATTGCTTAAACTCGTCGTCTAAAAATCCACTCATCGCATAAACATAAAATGTTATGATGCCTGTACGAGGTAATCGTCTTGCATCGTGATTCTAACATGGGTGATTTAAATTTGTTAGGACGGTAGACATAATTTTTTAGCGACTTAAATATAGGGTTCCATTCGATCATTACACTCAGATCACCTCAATCCAAAGAAGGTGTAGATTGCATGTGCTGGTCACTAAAATTTATTTTGTTGATGATTTGTCTGGCTTACCTTTGTATGATATTGGGTCAACTACTGAATTATTCGCAGTTGATATAACATGATGCGCCTTCTATTCCGTATTTTGATTCTTCATCTTACAAAAAAAATCTGACTCGTACCAATTGTAATGAGTCCATCCTAATTTTTAAATAGATCTAAATTTGAACGTTCATTTGAATGTGATGCTATGGCGATTGTCGGTAGGCTATGAGCTACAAAATGAAATATAGTGGAGGAGACACAAGGACAAATGATTAAACATACGAATTATCTATTACATAAATACTTTTCACGCCAACGTTGCCACTATATTTGAAGTTCGGTATGTTTTGTTAAATCCGCGGTCTCTGCATCTTCTTCATTTTCTTTCACTATGTAGCTCATAGAAGCACATAACAATTAGTTGTAAATTTTTATTTAGCCACCACGCACCCATAGTTAATACTTTTATTTCATTTTGGAGAATAATGCATTTAATTGGTCATGCAAATATACCATGTTGTAGAAGCTATTGATCAGATTGTTTGCAATACATTGAGATGGATGCCATTAAACTCAACGCACGTCTTGCGCATGACGTAATTTTTTTTTTGGTGGTGGTATTACATCTATGTACCTGTGCTGTTCATTATGTAGACCAAAGATGATCACGAAGGATATGGTCAGGTTTTAGACCGATGGAATGTAAGAAACTTCTTTTTCATTGTAGGCCCGGATACCCGATAAAATTAGGCTTCGTGCATGCTAAAGGGTCCACTATTATCAAAGGTAGATGGAACTCCGTATATGCGGATAAGTGCATCGTGATGAAAGGTGATGGCTTTTATTTGAAACACGGCATCACAAGTCGAAAAATATAAGGATTTGTCATCAATTAGTTTGTCAAAGGTAGAATTCGTTGTTGGCGCGACATGAGACGGGAGAGGCCTTTTTCTCCATGTCAGAGTTTCATTTTAGAAACTACTCGTATATTGAACAAGCACTGAGTGCTACGGCTCAAAGAAAGCACGTAGGCGAGGCACTTTTTGTGTGGCTGGAGGTTTTGTCTAAGAGTTTTGTAAATAAAGACATTCCACAGCACCAGTTTTCTGATTGCGTAACCTTTGTGTGTCTGACAACGACAAAATATTTTTGAAGTTGTGCAAGGACAAATAGCTGTCGTTATTGACTCTAAAGAACCGTGCGCAATATCGGAAGTTTGTTAAGCTTTTTCCTTTTAGTTTTAGATGTATAAACAAACCTGTTATTGATTTTACATGAAAGCGCAACCAATTGACATAGGCGTGATAAAGAAAAAGTTTTAGCTTTAATCTACTTAGCCTTTCTTATTCCAGTATAAAATTGACTTTTTCAAAATAAATATGAAATCGTATTAATTTATGGCGGGATAAGGAAGAGTAGTCGCTGAGTAGCGTTTCCCTATTAGAAGAAAGTAATGTAAATACACCATTTTATATTTCGAACACTCCATACACCACACCTCTATGACTTCAAAATTTCATTTGTACGACAAATATCGCAAAGAAAGTCGGCATTTGTCGTAAGATTTGTGATTGATTTTATTTATTATTTTTTTTTGAATGGGAATGGTCTGGTCCCGACGCAGATCAAGAAGGCTCAATCAACAACGCATATAGCTGTATCACAATTTTGTGTTCAATGAAGTGGTGTAATCTGCTTTAAATGTATTTCTCTATTTGTGTTCGGCATAACTTGAATCTACGTTCAATACATTTTTGCGCCTTTCTTTACTAGAATCTGTCTGATACCATTTCTGAGGACTTAAAGTTGAACATCAGATGTAATTAAAATGTAGTAACTAGCGCGCTGTGGTTGTTGGTTGATTTGTTTACGGAGGCATAGAGCTTCAGTAGTCTATTGCGAGCTGAAAGAAGGTTGCTTGATTATTCACTTAAGGTTTGCACGACAGATACAGATCGGGTGCGATACTAGTCGTACAGAGGCATAGTAACGCAGAATTCATTGTTGATTACATATTATGGTGCGGTACATGTGTGGTAAATAGGGTGTATTCAGATCAACATGAGAGGTATTTGTGAAAACTTAGAAATGGGATAATAACGACAATTCAATTAGATCCTTTAAAATGAGAAGATAGGGGAGCAAGCTCTGGAGCTCGCTCTTTGATTTAAGTAATCCAGTTTAGAAGAAATAAAAAAGTTGTAAAACATCATACAACAGCTGTAACGGGGCACCCTGGAGCTTGTACTGATGACAGTACAAGCTACTTATTCTGATGACAGAATAAGGCGGTGCCTCGGAACTTCACGTACACTGGTACGTGCAGAGGAAGACGGTAAGAAGAAGCGAGTACTTGGTTAAAGCAAAAAGTAGAACTGTATTTATCATAGTTAATGTCTGTTAATAAACCACTAATTATCCTCATCTGACTATGTCTGAATACAAATGTGCATATCAACTATCTGCTCACCACTCATTGCGTGCGTCTGTCGTGGCGCGTCTATTCGTTGGTTGATATAATGGTTTTTATCAACCAATTAGGAACTACTCGTAAGTGCTACAGAATATTTGTCCTTATGACAATATTCTGAGAATGTAACTCTTATAGTTATATTCTACTAACAATTTCTTATAAATCGTTATGTAACGATTCACCCCGTTACAACAGCAGTGATTGAAGAAGGAGTATCATGCTGTGAATCTGGATTGACCCAGTACAGCATACAATACTTGGGCAATGCGATCAAGTTAATAGGGCACCCATTTGTTTGGGGTGCTGCGAAACTTCACGTACACTAGTACGTGCAGAGGAAGCTAAGCTACTTAAACGACTCGTTTAAGTAAGGGTAAAAGAGGACTGTATTTAATATAGCTAAGCCATCATTATAACTTTAATCTTCATCCAACTATATTAAACTACGCCGTCGTATGAAGACAACCTGCTCACCGCTCATTGCGCGCGTCTAGCAGCGATTAGTGGCAATCTATGGTTGATATTCTTATGTCATCCAATCTCGGAGCAGCGAATGAATTTTATCCAAAAGGAGATAATTTTCCTTCAAAATTATCCATCTCGGATAAAATCGGTAGAATATTGTCGTACTAGACAATATTCCAATTTACACCGTTTGGTGTCAATTTCATGTAACGGGCTACCCCGTTACAAACAGACTTTACTTATGATCGTCTAGAATTTGCTTATGTGATCACATTCACCTTTGATCAGTTTGCAGCCAATCACGTGCGGGCACTACAATAGTGCCTAGCCAAAGAGTGCTTTTGAAAATATCGAAATACTATGATGACCAGACAGGCTCTATCGCATTTAGTACGAGTTAGGTACACCTGACCGCGTAATTTACAGACAGACACACACGGCCTGGTAAATACGATTGAAAAGTGCAGCATTTACCTTGTGCGATCTAGCCTGTTAGTTCCATCCTTCGATCTCGCAGCAAAATGCTTCTTGTGGCCCCTTCGTTTAGCCTTTCCCTCTACTTTTGTAATGAGCGGTATAAGTAGGAGAGCCGTTATGGCCACAGACAATGCTACTATGGACACAGACATTTCCATTTGCGTACACACACATCAACACTATTGCCAACCACGGCAATATTACGGCCGCAGAAAAAAACTACTACGGCCACAGGCAATTGACCCAGCCAATCACAGAGTAAGTAGTTAAAAAAATTTAAAAATATATTTAGCATTATTTTTTTACGATTCGCCACCCTAAAAGATACTTTAATAAACCGACACCTGATTCCGATCCACTTAAATTATCCCATATTTGTACATTTCGTCACTCACAGCAGACAGGGACATGGCGCAGTAGGAATTTGAGCCAATTACCACGCGAAAGGTTATATGAGAGCATTTGTGAATAAAGCCGTGGCATATGGCCATAGAGCCGTCACCAAGCCCCCATACGAGCAACAAGGTGGTCGACATATTTTACACTACTAATGCGATCATATAGGCATATGTCAAAGCCGCCACGAAATTGTCAAAGAGCCAGAGTTTCGGAAGGCGAAAAGTAGGGCACTTACTGACTCCTCTTTCAGAGATGCTGGACGAAAAGCAAAAGGTAAAGCTACGCACAGTAGTTGACTAAATTTTTTGAGGAATTTAAAGCATTTACATTTGCACGTTTAACCTACAATACAGACAACAATTGGTCCTTTACAATCAATTTCAACGAGCACATCCACGAAAACTTTACTTCTACAAAAGCTCATCCCGTTCTTTCTCTTGTGTTAGACCCTCAAGAGAAAGAAAGTGCCGAGCTAATTAAGTCCGTTTTAAAAGCCAGGCAGGTTCTATCCATCATACTTAAACATATCCGGTAATCGGAACTTAATGAATGAAAACGCTATTACAATACTCGATGTTAGACTCTAACGGTTTTGTTGTGTCAAACCTTCACTTCCATTGGATATATTAATGACTTATAGAAAAACACCGATAAGCGCAAAACATTTGCTATTTCTGACAAAAAAATGTGGAACTCTCACGGAAGAGATGCAACGTTAAAATGCTAGATTACACGTACAGAACCAGCAAGACGAGATTTTCTTTGTCCCACGCTGTCGAAATAAAATGCTATATTTGACTTTCTCGACGGCTTTCGTTTTGCGAAGAACGAGGATTACGACTTCTATGTTACCAACTACTACATTTCCGTCGGTTCTCCCATTCCATGCTGATCATGTGCTCAGAGTTTCATTATCGATAGAAAGATGGCTCTCATGAACGCTACGCGGGTTGAATATTGTTCAGCAACCACCCAGCTTTGCATTTGAAGCATTGAGAAGAACCCCGTCGCCAAATGTAATCTTTACCAGGATGAATGTTGAGGAGTGGAAAGCGTTCGCAAAGGATTTGAGACCGGTAAGAATTCTTTCGTTTTCGAAATTTAAACATGTTCATTCACATTCATTCATATTCTATTTTTTTCTTGTTATACATGTAGTTTACTCGAACACGATCGTATAGTTCGCAGAAAAATGGTCAGCTTTTAAACATAGATGGACTGATGGCCACATAGAATCTGTGGAGTATTTATTCAAGACGTGGATCGATTTCCACAAGGAAGAGTTTGGTTAAGCATGGACTGATTCGATTTGTCGCGGAGCTCATTCAAATATTTCACGTGAGAAGGTGCCCACAATTTTCAAGAAAGAGTTCGTTGCGAGTAGTGTAAAATATCTGTTTGGGTGCTGCGAATGGATTATTAGTTATTTAAAAGCTTCCAGACCTAATTGACCACAGAACTGGCGAAGCAGCAAAAGACAATACAACTATTTACGCTGCTGACCCCGCATGGTGACGTATTGTACAGTTTTATCCGAATGGTAGTTTGTTATGCCCTTCGGTAAGTATTTAGACAGGTGAGATTGTAGCATTCTCTTCTTTCTACTTAATTTATTCGCTCAAACTTCGCGATGACAGCTGGAAAAGGCTCGACGTCATATGGCAATCAACGCGAAGCCACGCACTTCCTTTTTCACTACCATCTGGGAAATACCTTGCGAGCCCAAATTGAAGCTGATCGTAGAGGGAAAGAAATTGTTATCAAACGGTTTCGATGTTCATCAGAACCTTCATAAATTTCCTTCAGTACCACCATTTGTTGCAGACCCACCCAAATGATGCTTTACCAGTCCTTTTCGAAATATACAAGACATTTTAGCAATTTGACGTAGCACCAGAAAGAGGTAGTCGTGGACGAACTGACGCAATTATCACTGTTATAATTGTGTGGTAATTATTCGACATAGGACGTCTCAATAGTTACTTGCCCGTTTATACTAGCAAACACCACAAGTCCTCGATGAACCGGAAGTCGATCGAACCATAGAAAGACCAAGTGGAACAAGCATTATTACTTCAACACCACGAGACCCTTCTTACTTTGAACGTGTTAAAGATATACCTTAAAGGAGGAGGAAGTCGCCAACATTGGGTATTTTTATCAAACAGAACACCAGCGTTAATCGGCAGCATGCCTGGTCAACGTTCAGGGTCGAAGTTAATTTCTCGCGGCAATGGAACGTCATACTGTTGAAAATCCTCATCAGCAGCATCTACCGTTCTAACACATCGATCCGTAAAAATAATTTCGATACCATACATAGATAGCAGTTGGCACTCAGATCAAAGAACCGTAGTTACGCTCGAGCAAAATTAACATGAAACGCACAGAAAGCAGAAACTCTTGTGTACAAGTACACAAGTGGAATGATCGGCTGGAGTGCGTAGTTGCAATTGCATTTTTATGAGTTGTGATTGGCCATGTCAGTTATCTGTTTTGTTAAGCAAAATTTATAGTGAAAGTAAAAAGCTACTGCGAAAAAAGACGTTTTCCAGCAATAATCAAAATTAGACGCACACACCCACGCCCACCCACGCCATTTCTTTTAAATGCATGGATCGCCGATTATCTGTGTGCGTGGGTACGTGGGCATGACGTTGCAAGGTTAGATTATCTAGCACCATAATTTGTCAATGCGAGATCGAAGGGTGGAACTAACAGGCTAGATCGCACAAGGTAAATGCTGCACTTTTCAATCGTATTTACCAGGCCGTGTGTGTCTGTCTGTAAATTACGCGGTCAGGTGTACCTAACTCGTACTGAATGCGATAGAGCCTGTCTGGTCATCATAGGTATTTCGATATTTTCAAAAGCACTCTTTGGCTAGGCACTATTGTAGTGCCCGCACGTGATTGGCTGCAAACTGATCAAAGGTGAATGTGATCACATAAGCAAATTCTAGATGATCAAAAGTAAAGGCTGATCGCGTTGCACAAGTACTGTATGCTGTACTGGGTCAATACAGATTTACAGCATGATACTCCTTCTTCAATCACTGCTGTCGTATGATGTTTTACAACTTTTTTCATTTCTCCAAACTAATTTGCTTATCTCAAAGAGCGAGCCTCAGAGCTTGCTCCCCTATCTTACAGTTTAAATGCGGTGATATACTGGACAAAAGAATTTGGGTGGACGTGGTTGGGTGCGGAAAGCGCCGATCCAGAACTCTGATTCCCATTCTTCCCATTCATGAAAATTGGTCTAGCCGCCAATTTGTTGAAGCAATGTTGATCTACTGAACCAAAAGAGAACGAAGTTTCCTAACAAATATATAGTGCAGCGCGTTCTTTACGCCATCCCACCACTGCAGCGACTTCAGCATCGACCAGGACATCGTCGCCTGACATGTATCAACCACCATGACAGCTAGACCTTGGTGTCCTGGCTCCGTAGCTCTTTACGCATACATCAGAATTCCAATGTGATCAAATGAATAGCAAGCGATACGTGCGAGTGATTTCATAGTTTGTCAACCGCATCTTGCGAGCCTTTCTCTTCCTTCAAAGTGTCAATAAGCTCGTCGTCATACCACCGTGTGATAGCCAGCAGTCCTTTATGAAAATGTCTTATTTGACGTTCATTCGCAAAGTTTTTAAGTGACAGAGCGGCAACCTTTTGGACATTATCAGGGTGTAGTACAGCTTTAGCGATGTATTGTATCGTTTTTTTAAGGTCGTCGTATCTCGAAGAGTGTGGTAGCGGTTAATGTCTGTTGAAAATGCATCAGTCGAAGTTTAACGAAAAGTCTTACTTATAGTGAAAGGTAAACTTTTTGATCTGCTGGGAGTGTGCGATAACATGTGGTCCTGTGAATATCGGTGCTCGAGCATCGTGGTCGTATGGCTTTATGTGGGGGTAGTTTAAAGCTACTTACTCCATAAAACTCTACAGACCGTGTATGTGGCTTATGTTTCCCCGTGTTGTTCCAGTAATTACCACCACGTTTACATTACTACCATCATTTCGCGGTTGTTGCTGCTGAACGGCAGCTGATTGCGCCGCAAAATTGTTCATTAAGGAGGTCGGGTAGGTTTGAAGTACAAACGAAGGCAGTGGCATTGCATAACCGTTTCCCTGATCAATTCAGTCAAATCCCGTCCTGACAATATCATCGCTTACTTCCTTTGCAGCTTTCGCTTAAAACCTTCTGTAAGCCATCCAAGAATGTTCCAAGGCTTGTTATCCACTTCATATCGAGACCCGCCAGTCCAGTCCTTATACATGTTGAGGTCTGCTTGACGAGGTTCGGGTTGCTCAGATGTCCCAACCCTTGAACCCATGGCAGGTTCAATACGCGTAGACGGCTTGGTCGGCGGGGTAATCAAATCCTTTTGCCCACGACTGCCTTCCAGCATGAGAGAGCAACCTCCGATAGACTTATCCACGCGTTCGTCCCTTAACTTAAGGCATACAGCACGCCCTGCTACCGTGCATGGCATGCTGGTATCCCTGCTGCGCGCCTTCTGCGAGGGCAACACATTTCCGCTTGGCTTAGACCCGAAACACGATACTTCAGGCGCAGGACGAGTTTCAGGCTTCGATTCCGAATCAACTTTTGTTGTGGCTTTGTGTTCGGTATGAATCGAGCTGCTGTACTCCCTGACTTCGCTTGTAAACCCAGCTCTCACTTTTTGGTCACACGGGAGAGTTGAGAAGGAAGACGCAACCATAGAAGAGCTTGAATCCGTCAATACCTCAATTACTGATTAATAAACGAGCCATACCACACATACACAGTCAACACTATGCACGCACGGAAGACAGCAAACTACTACAGGCACGATATACGCACCCGTCCACCCATCCTACAACTGCAGGTACAGGCGACGGTTCGAACGTCAATTAACCTTTAGCACGTCGGGGTCTGGCGTTACTGCGCGCGGAGGTTACTTCAGCCGCAACCCGCTTGTTTCGAAGGGTAACCCGTCGCCCAGTTGTCACCTCATCGTCGTCAACACGGTTTTTCCCGAGCTTACCACTCTCTGACTCATCTTCTTCATTTTCTTCGCTTTTATTCTCATCTAAAATACCATAGATAAGCGGCGGCACAACATGATTACCAGCGTTGTTCTCCTTTTACTCAACCGAACGATTGGACTCACAAACCTTCTGACGGCTTCTGCTCCAAATCTTTCTTTGAAGGACGACCAGGTCCACGCTTGCCCAACTTCAGGTCTGGGCGCGAAGAAGCTGGCTTCTCTGATACCATTGCAGTCGAGTAGCCGTACAATTCCTTATAGCGATTGCTGAAGTCTCGATAGAGATGAAACCACTGCTCCGGGGAACACTCCTTTTTTTTCTCCTCTAGCGGCTCCGACAATTTGCTCGAGTACTCAATCGGCAGCGTGCCCACCCCCGAGAACAGCAGCGGGGACGTGCCTGCCTTGGCACGCTGCGTACCCTCAACAAACTTGGAAAAGTTCTTGCTGATGTTCTTAGACGCGCGCTCCTCAAAACAGTCACGAAATGACGTCACATTCTTCTTTTGCATCCAGCATCGCGAGCGTTTCTCCTCGTCAAACGAGTCGAAAAACTCGACATAAAGTTTCGTCTCTTCCTCAAGACCGTGAGCAGCACTAGCCGTTGTAGGTGCCCGTAAAACCACCTATAGTAGAGAGTCGTAAAAGACAAAATACGCTCGTTACCGCTATCGAAGAAAAGAAACCATCATATAGCAACGTACAAAGGCGGGCCACCAAGGCCACTTGGCAAGCTTGGCCCAGCACTTCTTGACGATCGTGTACGTGTGCAGAGGGGCCAGACGATGCTTGCTCACGTCAATCCACTGGTTATAGTCCTCGTCCCAGCCGTCGTACTGAATCTCCACCAGATTCTGCGTCTTCCCTTTGCCCACGTCAGCGATCACGCCTGTGTTCCAGATGCCTTCGTCGTCCAGCACATCTGCGAGAATAGGAAAGGGACATAGTGCAACAGAGAGGAGGTGAGAGGATAATGAGGAGAGCGGCAAGTCGGTACAGACAAAGAGTGGAGCACGCACCGACGCGCAGCCCAATGTCGAGCGGCATGATTTTCCCCACCATGTCTACGTGCTGTCGCTTTAACTGCCTTCTCCCTCTGTAGTTTTGTGTTTCGAGGAGGTTCGTTTGTTCACATACCAAATTAAGTGATTGTTCAGCTTTGGAATTTGGATCCTGAGAATGTGGTCCATTAATTTTGATCACTTGGGAGCGTATCTCGTGATATCAATCTTTGTTTCTTTATTTTAGTATGAATTCATTTTATGTATGTCTGTTTCGACCGTTGGCGCATGCGTCTGACCTATTTTGTATAACGTTCATTTTAGTCTCAAGAAATGAGACCCCAGCAGAGAAAAGGAAGATGATCTGACGACGTGTGGTCAGTCGGGATCGGTGAGGATGCTCGAAATATTTTTGGTGGCCACCTTGTCACTTTGAAATAAAGCCCCTGCGCCGCGATCGTGTCTCATCGGTGATATCGCTTCACTGGTGGCAAAGTACAACACGTAATATAGCTGTCACTGCTGACACCTCTTAAGGCGGGGATCAGGTCGATACGATGTTTAAAGTTGTTTTATTGTGACAAATGATGGGATCGCTAGTAACTATTGTAATGCAGTGGATGGACCAGCATTTCGATCGAAAAGCGTGAACCCATTCAACATGAAAATCTATTTGGCCATGTGTGTTGAGGCCGAGCGCGTCACAATTTGGCTTGATCACGTACAACTCTTCTTGCTTCTACCATGCAACACGTTCGAAGAATTGTAACATGCATAAAGTTGTTTTTAACAGGTAGCGCCGAAACCGGCAAGTCATTTTAACCAATCACACAATCTCCAGTCTTGTTATGTACAGAGAGTAGCTCACTGATGGATATGTATACACATATTATCTTTGATCGAGAGACCCTGAGCTTATTTCTTTCCTAGTCCTTTCTGGACATGGCAGGAGCTTTCTTTGGAACCACTTTAAAAATCAAAACGTGCTTATCTGAACGTCAAGCGCCTCCAGCCAAATGGCTTTGCTATTCGATGACTCATCAGATTCGGTAGCACATAAACCGCCTTGCGCGACTAAAGATGCGACCAGAACAACAAGAAGTGTCAAGGGTAAAAAACCACAAAAACAAACAAGTGAACGAGCTAATAATAAAAAAAGGACCAATAAATGCGCAGCTGAAAATTACAACACAGCTTGAGAAAATAAAATTAACATGTCATGCATTATTAAAGGATTGAATGTATGCCACAGATTTAAAATAAAGAATCACCCCACCTGCACCTTCTTGTTCCGTCACCTCCAGTTTTACGTAAATGTCCTACGATTACCCAACATGGTATCTATTGGATATCACTCGTTTTCTGCTGCCCAAAAGACACGTGCGTTCGCCGTTTTCATCCATTAAATCGATGATTTTACGCTCAAGCCGAGACTGCGTTGTCTTTTCTTACCGTAAATGGTTTACGTTCCTTAGCACTTGCTGTAGTCTTGACCGTGACTCAGCTATCGTCTTGCGGCGCGGAGGAGCAGGATCGTGAGTTGTGTTCAGCGCAACGACATGTGCGACGAGACCGAAAAACGATAATTAGCTCAACGACCAGCTCCGCATGTTCAGATTCTAAAATTCAACGCTGCTTCAACCGAAAAGATGGTTGGTTCGTCTATTCTGGCCGTTGGCAGCGCGCTTAAATTATTTCTGCTTCATTAACCATTTCCGCAATTTCTTTATTTAGGGTAGATTGACCGTTTGAGCAGTTCTGTATGTGATGGGTGTATTTAACTGCATAAGTTGCTGAGCGCGCTACCCAACGGTCTTTTACACCAAGTCGCTGGTAGCAAACGAGTCACTACTGTCATCGGCGCTATTCGGAAGTCATGCAGAAAAAGCTACTTATCGCTTACGCGGCTGATCCTGTCGTCGAGCATTTTGTCTTTTCTGTGGAATCAAGGACTTGCTAAGGAATCAAAGAACATTTCACTAGACACATTGTGAGAAACTCGAATGGCTTACTAGTATCGGTGCAAATGCAACACTGACATGTATATATAGTCCTCTACTATATATACCGGCCTAGTCTCAGTATCAGATTATGCAAAGTCTCACATTCTGCATTGCTCACCACCTTTCTCTCGCAAAGTCTCCGATACGAGTCTGTGCATCCTGAGATCTTCTTGGTACCACACAATAGTCTTCCACTCAAATTTTCAGCCTTACCTGAATCAAGAACTTGCCATTGTGAACTGCTATGTTGTTTAACATGCATACATTAATCTTCTTTTCACATTAGTGACGAGGGAAATTTTGTGTAGAGAATGCTAAAGTGGCGTTAACCCTTAGCCTTGAGGTCGACCGCGTTTTCGTAGCTAGCTAGTCATAAAGCGCAACATTTTGGCCATGTTGGCATGTTAGCAACTCGTGTATGTGCTAATTTTCCGTTATAGCTAGCGCTCGAATTCCTCCACACGACTAAGTTACCACCTGCTTACACAAATTTTACAGCTTCTTCGTTGGAAATTGTATTTTTAAACATCAAACAAGAAGCGATAAATTAAACGATAAAATGATGATTAAATGTAAAACTGATTTCGGCGAATTGATGAATGTTTTGGGGAGCAGCAAACGAGTGGCGTCCAATTGGGTACAATTTTATGTAATTGTATTACAATGAAGTAAAATTGCAGGCGACGGAACAAGAGGGTAGCGGGGATCGAGTGATTCCTTTAATTAGATATGCATCTTTAGTCTACGCTAAATTTACTAGGTCATTGAGTGTACGAATGGCATCACAAAAGTGGGTACAAAGGGTTACTTAAAGAAAACAAATTGATCATCTGTGCATTGTCGTATATATAACAAACACATTCAAAGACTTGTTTTCGCGAATGACAAGGCGGCTCTCTACAGTTTTCGCCTGGATGTAATAGTTACGCGGCGCCGGACGTCGATGTAATGTGAGCTTGAGGTAATTTTTCCTGTAATTATGCTGGACGCCGGGGAGTAATGCAGGAGCTATTGGACAACTATGTGCAAGCGCTATCCCAGTAGGTAATGTACGTATGTGCTTAGCGCTTCAATCTTTTCTGTTGGCTTACGGCTTAAAGTATTAAATGGGATCAAGATCTGGAGCTCGCCCATGATTATAATTCAGTATGGAGAATTGGATTAGAAGACAAAACTCTATACAACAGCTGTCACCGACGAACGAGTATGCTGCTGTTAGTGTCTGTATTTAACCGGTACATTATACTCTGAACTTGAGACCAGCCTTTGCTTACGAGCGTTGAGCTTTTGCCTGACTGACCTCGTCCACCTTTGATCGATTTTAAGTCAATAGGAGCCTGCGTCACAATAGTGACCTAGCCTAAGAGTGTTCTTAAATATGCCTTCACACATGTTAGGTGAGGACAGAGTAGATCGCATTTGATACGACATTTTCGGCGACACCTGGCGTTATTTACTAACTAAAACTCAGATAATCACGATTAAAAAGTTCGCCATTCACGTTGTGCACAGCCACAATAGCTTCACCCTTCGGGCTCGCAAACGGAAGCGATGAGTGGCGACTCGAATTGTTCCAGATTACGAACAGAGGTATATCAGTCTTCATTATGTCTTAACATTGTTACTATCATATACCAGCTGAGAAATGTTGCGCGTAATGATATTGAACTGGTGATGTTTTGTGGACGAAAGAAGTAACAGTCATAACGGAGTGTAAATAGTTTTAAGCCGCCATCGGCTCGGACATGTGTGGATTCATCAGGCTGCAACTTTCAATTTCTGAATGTTTATTAAGGCATTATCAAAGTAATACGTTTGTCGTGCGAAGAGGAGTATTAGTACAAGACTTTGTAGCACTCGATTTTCAAATCGATGCGGTATCTCAAGTGTAAAGTCAATTTCGGATGGAGAATACGTTTGGTGCTGTAATAGGCTCACTAGAACAGGTCTGACGATTTTTCTTCAGGGCCACAATTTGTAGATATCACTTAAGTATTGTCGTCCCTCTACTAAGTTTTAGTATCGGTGGGTACACGTTCTCATCCGATACCAGATTTTAATTAGTATCGGGTTTTAGCAGCCTCATAGTGATGTTGTAGTAAAGTTATTAATTAGTGGGTAAAAAATGAAATTTTTCACCAAAATTACCCGCTCCACTCCCACCCCAAATACATTTCTCAAAGAAATTAGAAGAACAGAAGCCCAGATATCACCATTATAGGTCCTAATATTTAGAAAGTAATAGTGAGGACATTTCGTTTGTAAATCTAATTCGGGTAGGGCCTCAATGTCATAGGTGGCTATCCTGGTCGTTTGCTCGGTTCGTCGTTCCTTGTGAAGGAACAAGGTGTCATTTTATTGGCTGACTAGCCATTGATGATCGCTTTAATCTATCAGATACGACAAAAGTACTTAGCCAAAGCTCAAAGATTTGGAGGTTTTTCACCCGGAAGCAGTGCAGGAGGAGAAGGAAGATTAAGGAGGAGTTGCAGCAGATGAGGAGGCAGTTACACTCTTCTCCCTACCTACAAGCTACACTTCAAGACTTCAGGCTGACTATTGCAGTGCCAACACCACACAAACCACCCTTAGTGCTTGGCTTGAATATGTCCCTCCACCACATTTTTTTTAAATCATCCCTCTGTACACTTATATCTGTGTTCTCGACTAATAGTCATAGTTTTAAAGTGAGCGACCACATAACGACCACGGTAGACGTCAAGTCCAATAGTTTTTCCGGAGGTAATCTTTTAGAGGGGTGGCTAAACACATGATGACATAAAGGTCACGGTTTTAATTTATAGCAAGCAGATTACCACTTCGACCTATTTATTGTTTCTGTCTTACCTAAGTCAATAGACAATTGCGCCTCGTAACTTGCCCACCCTGGTAGAATCAGCTGACTTGCCATGTCATTCACAAACTTGAGTTTCTCTGTGTTGTTAACTACCTGAATATACACAAATCATCAACTTGATGGATTGGAGTGGTCATTTGTACTTGATTATGTCGTGCCGTACGTAAATTTATACGACTTGATTTTTTTCTCAATTTCTCAGCCTACAATTAAAACAACTATCTAATCTTGCTTAGTCAGCTCGCTTTATAACAACCCTGTTTGTCACTCCCAACTTGGATATCATAGGGAGGATATAATATCAAGGGATGTTATAAAGGGTGCTGACTGTAGTGGGAAAATAACAAGGTATAATCTCCATATTCTCATCTTGCCACATTTAACATATAGAGGTAATATTAACTAAATGGTTGTCAACCACCGAATATTTTTAAAGAGAAGAGAGTGAATTGCTAAATCAACTCCATTTTCATTTCATATGCACTCCTATGTTTATTCTTTGACTACAGATTCAACTGCATAGTATCTCAAGTAGTCAAATTTAATAAATGAGAGCTTTTTCGAAGTCTATCAGATTGGTTTTCAAACAAAAGAACAAAATCTTATTTGATCCTTTGGACAGTAGAAAATACTTAGTAACATAAGCGGGATTTTTTTTGTTTAATACACCCCACAAGATGTTACTGCTTCTACCATATGCACCACACCCAAACCACACGTTGATTTAGTGTTGGAGGTGAAAGGCAAAATTTGCCTTCTATCTCAAATAAATGGAAACTCTACTTCACAATAAATGTTTGCTAGTCAAATCCATTTGTATTCTCGCGACTACAAATTCATAGTCGCTATACAGCGCAATAATAATTGCCACATGGTTCATTAGTGATTGCCCGATAACGCCTTAGTAATCGTCCAGTCGTGAGTTACGTATAGACTAAACATGGTATTTCGGTTGCGCTTACACACCTAGGTGCTTCTTCGACAACAGTTACAGCCATACCTGTGTTTTTCGTAATCATGCATTTAGTTGTGCATGCAGTAGGCGATGTTTAATCAATATCACACCACGATGATGTAAAAAAAAGCTATAAAAGAACGATACGTCAGCCTATGTAACACAATAAATGATATTTTCCTACGAATGAAAAGTCTTTCTAAATATCCAAAGTCACTGCAAAGGCGCTCATAATTTGATGCTTTCAGCCATGATTTCGTAACGTTGCATCGTTTTTTTAATTCCAAGTAATTCTTGCAAAAGCCAGAAAATAATAATTATCTGACGCAATGACGTCAAACTCTGTCATACGACAACTCCAGCAGATATAAATGTGTAAGTAGTTTCCTGCATATGCTTTGTCAGTCTCCGACTTCTAGGACCTTCTGACATGCTTGTTGACAAAAAGGGGTACTCTATAGACATTTAAGTCCATTACTATACAGTTTTCGGTTCATTTTATAAATTACTAATATGGACAGAGCTGTATGGGAGCTTCTTTTTGTGGACTCTTCGTTTAGAAATATTTCAATTTTGCTACACACGATCTCAGCCTACATGGACATTATCAGGTCTGGTAATCGATCGCTATATGATGTACGCATAGCTTCTTTCGTAATCGGATCTTGGATGTGCGATATAAGTTCTACGCGCTGAAGAGCGTAATGTCAGGATCTAGATGGTCTGAAAATCTTCCTCCTTCATTCTTTCACCCGATCCAAGGGTCATTATTACAAAAAATTGTAACTAGGGCGGAAGATGAGCTACATTGCGAGACATCAAATTTTAGTGCTCGTACTCAGCCTGACAACGGTTTTGGTGTGTAAATTGAGTGTGGTGTACGGGGTGTAAACATTGTGGATGGGGTGCATTCATTAAAAGCCTTGGCGGAATTATTAGCGTACTAGAAATATGTCGTACCTAAGGATAAATAGTCTAGCTGTTGAAATTATATGTCTGCGACCAAGTTATTATGTAGTGGATACTTTTCGTGCAGTAACTATCAATTTTAACGAAATGATGCCGTTACATGTAACTGGCCTTTATAACTTGTGAATCAGGATAGTTTAATAAAGATTGGTACTATTCGTTAATTTTATCAAAGTGGTAGCACTCAAAGACAATCGCCGATTGACTGTATGGAATGTAGTAGCATGCAGCTCTAGCAGTCCAATCATTGATGGTAGCGCTCAGTGAGTGATGAACAAGACTTTCGGATGTACATTTTTCTTGATAAACATCGTTAAGATAGGACTTAAACACAGGTTAATAATTAGGACTTAATCATACTTGACACAGTTACAAATCTACCAGCAAAAATGATTTCCTGGTTGCTTTCCCTTCGTCTTCGTAGCGTACAAAGGTATCGAGGCACCACTTACACTACTGTCGGTGTTAGTAGCTCCACACTGATTGTTAGTGAGTTGCTCCGGTGTACCGTTTTACCTAGTATCATTTTCAGTCCGTCCAAAGACCGCAAAACCCCTCCAACATGAACAGGTTATACGATGAAGACGACGCCACCTTTCATGGCGCCCATAAAAACTACTCCTGTTTGAGTTATGTCGAGTGGAGTAAGATCGAAAGAATGAGTTTGACCGTTGAAGTCGAAGATGTCTCTACTATTCTCAAGAAATAAGAAACAGCATTATTCCGTAATCTCTTAGCTCTTATAGTAATAAATTGATGCGTCGGGTGCTGAAGTGACCCTTCTGCATCAGCAAGCTGAGCTCCTGATATAACAACAGTTTCATTTTGCTTCTGCAGCGTCGACGCGATACTTTAAATTTAAAAGTCTCCAAGTACCGGATAGTTGTGGAAGACTCCCTGTTAGGATGGTTTCTCAAAGTAGATGATGCCATTTAGGCTCGCCCATCGACGATGAAGAAATGCAAATTGCATTTGCCATATCAAATTATATAGGCCGTGCCAGGACTCGGGCACCGGGTCTGTGCACGGCTCGAACGTATTCAAATCGTTGGAGGTCTTTGAGAATCTGCTTAGCCAAACGTTTGATCCTCCAAGAGCTGAATGACTTTAACAAATTTTTTTTAGAGCTTCTGCAGATATGACAAGGTAGGCGTGACGCTCACGCTGACGCTTAACACGTTTTTAACATTGCAATTTGCATGGTAACGAACCTCGTGAGTAAATTAGTGATGATCACATAATTCCTAAAGGGCCTTACATATAGGTCCGTCAAGAACCACCTGTTCCGCATCAAGTTAAAGTCGCTTTAAATGAGACAATAACTAAGGTACAAGTTAATTTTGGTGTAAGACAGATTCGCACTAGCTTGACCCTCTATCGTATTTCGAGAGGAGTAAAGGCAGGAGTTTGGAGACAATGAACCTTTGCAGTGCCGAGAGCGAGAGACATCGCTTTCCATAAAATATTTAAAAAGTGTAAGCACTGTCAGAATTTGGGCACTGTGCCTACGAGTTAAGTGCTTAACGATCAGCGTCTTAAAACACCAAGCAAAGTAATTGACCGTATGTAAATAAGGGTGAAAGACGCGGATCCGACGCTTTTGCGGACTCACAACATCGTGTTGGACCGTAAAAAAGGCAGGTTCGGAAGGGGGGAGCACCCTGCTGATCCAGAAATTTTAGTAGAATTTGCAAATCTATGATTGTACCTTGCTCCAGACTCATTACAAAAAAATCCTTGTGTTTGTCTGTACTTAGCATTGAGGTACTCTTCCTCACATTCAATTGTCATTAGAGTTGTCACTTCGTGCCTTAGTTGACGGCAAGGCGTCGAACAAGTTTGTGCGAGGTCAGTCGCTTGGGGATCGTAGGCTCGAGTTCCTTGAGGGCGATATTCCTCCTACTATTATGACGGTGCACCGTGCAACAGGCGCATCGATAGCACTGATGTTAAAGTTAGTAGAATATAACTACACGCTAGAAGGAAAGCAGTATGATGATGATTTAATCGTACTGGATTTGGGTTACAAAGTTGATGTCATCCTAGAATTTTCCTAACTCAGAAGATACAAGCCAAGGTTGAGCTGGCGGAATCGATCCATGAACACGCCTTCCACTTGTTCATCAGATGGCCGTCTGATGACAATCTTGTAGCGCCCACAAGCGTTTGGATGAACTGCGAGTGAGTGCGATGGCCCCACTTGCGGTACGGTCGCTAGTACGACTGCACAAGATTACAGTGTGACAACCAATCACACTGTGGAGGAAGCTGCCGGCGAATGTGCGGATGATCAGGCAGCACCGAATGTCCACCACTCCAGCAAGTCGAGTGGATCGGGACATGGATGTGCGCCTAGTGGACGACATCCAATCAATAATGAATCTATTTCTACACAGGTCAACACGATAATTTATGATCGGTTAGAGAGCTGATTGTAGATGCCTAGCTGTAATTGCGCAACCACGGCTAGAAGACGTCGAGAAAATAAGCTCCTACGTAAATAAGAGAAGCCGTTCCTAGAAACAGAGTGGTTAGGTAACGAAACCTCATCAACCTGAAAGGATTGTCCTCCAGAAATCTATAAAAAGGGTTCCAAGGAAGAAACTTAGACATTTAACGTCTCGGGTAATTACTGGTCAAGAGTAGGCGCTTATGCACTTGATCT
Source organism: Peronospora matthiolae (assembly GCA_921007115.2). Taxonomy (NCBI): domain Eukaryota; phylum Oomycota; class Peronosporomycetes; order Peronosporales; family Peronosporaceae; genus Peronospora; species Peronospora matthiolae. The sequence continues at coordinate 1,032,624 of CAKLBY020000035.1, read as the reverse complement.
GATTGCGACACCGAACTTTATATTGGAGATGGCTCAGTTGCCCATGCTAGAGCCGAAATAATTTGACCAAAAATCGGCGTAGTGTCAAAACCAAGCAGATTTGTGCACTGTCCATGGAAGAAGAGTACGTGATCTAATCGGTCGGCAGTAGTATTTGCTAAGAACAAAAGCTTTCACTGAAGCCTTTTGAGAACAAACGTGTCCCCGATGAAAGGACTCTGGTCGAACGAAATGCGTCTCAATCTTGGGAGTCACTTCAAGCTATTTCTTTATAGAAGGATATGATCGAGTACGGGGACTTGTTCCCTTACTGTGTACCATGCGAATTGCCTTAGAATAAAGGCACTCGATATGAAACCTATTTCACAAACAGGCTATAAGCACTGTTACATGACGTATTTGACCCTCCATAAAAAGGTACTTGCGATTTACAACTTCTTTGCCGATCGCTTGGCTGCTGGTTGTGTGAGGGATTTGACTTCCCCTCAGAGCTCTCAGACCTTCTGTGCGCGCAAGGCCACAGTCGAATGGCGGATAGTTTACGCGTTCATCAAGTTAAAACTGCTGCAACAGATACCAACGAAGACGCCGATACCGAGAAAGGACATCATCATTGAGGGTGTGATAAAAAGAACCATTGTTTCATCCACGGATCTGATGAATGGCTTTTATCAGATCTAAATGGGTGAACGGACATTCTTTTAGTGGCAGTATGCACCTTGAGCGTCATGCTCTAGAGTGGATAGTAAACCGATCTTAGTGGCCGAGTGGTAGACCGCTGGAACTGGTACCGGGGGGTACCTGGATAGATACCTGGTGGGGGTTCGATTACAGGGCGCCGGAGATAGGCCGATATAGTAGACGAGCAACCACGCAGAAGTGGCCGCCCTGACAGCCCGCGCAAAGCGTGTGATAGTTGGGTGGGCTGGAGGCCCTACTGGCCGAAAAGCCCAATAGTGTAATGAGGGGTGCGGGTCCTGTAAAAAGTTCAAACTGAGTCACAGTATTTGCAGTTCACCCCAGGGTGATCTGAAGGACCGTGCGGCACAAATCTCTCTCTTTACAGTGGACAGTAATGAAGCAAGAGCTTAGCAACGCCACTACCATATTCGAAAGATGTATTGAAATATTTAGAGACCAATGCGAGATTTTGCGCAAAGTTACTTCGACATCGTATACGTCCATAACCGGGATATGGGTTACATACCAACGTAGAGGTTCATTAAATTCAATTCGTCAGGTTGTTACACTTTTGTGGATACGTATGCTGTGCGCCAACCTCAAGAAGTGTATATTCGCTGCTGTTGAAGTACCGCTTCTTGAGTTCATCGTGAGTAAACATGGCGTGCGCCCTTTTTCTTAAAAATCAAGACGATCATCGATTGGTCTGTGCCAGCAATCATTCATTTAAAACACACATATATAGATTGAAAAAAATTTGATTTGACAATTCAATTTTAGTTGATAGTTTAAATTTATCGACTTTAAGCGACTTCGAAAGCTCCTTGGCTTAGCGAAATACTTACACAAGTACTCTCGCAACAATGCCGAGATGACCATACATGTCTCTCGTTCCCTCAAAATTATAAGAAGTGGTCATGGGGACGCTGACTGTCAGCATTTATTTGAACCTATTATGCAGATCGTGATGCAATCGCCTGTTTTGGCGATTGCAGACCAAGACAGACCATTCCATAAGGTCTGTGAAGCCAGCAATATCGAAATCATTGGTGCGTTCAAGTACGTAGCAGACGGCATGAAGCGCGTCACCTGCTATAAATCGCGTTAGCTTTAAGCAGCTGAGCGTTATTACGCAGTGCATAAAAAAATCTTCCATGCCATGAAGTATGCACTTTCGAAGTTTCGCGTCTTATTTCTTGGAGATTGGCGGTTTGTAGTGTTTACGGCTCAAGCATGATCACGCACGGCCTTAAAAAGCATCATCTGGCAACGAATGGAAAGGTGAATGTTCTGTGCGAGTTAAAACATTTTCGTGGAGCGCAACCTGAAAGATTTAACGCTGTAGCGAAGCGTTGTCGAGCCGAGCCGATTTTGAGTCGGCTGCACAGTTTATCGATGGTTCTGATACTTCTGTTGCAACACTTGTCACTATTCAATCGCCAACATTGCTTGACGACATGAGAAAGGCCTACGCAGAAGATAACGCTCTTCTGCGACTAACGAATACCTGAAAACATCCATTTCGTAAAGCTCTCATAAATATCCGGCCTTGTGTTGATCTTCCACGGATCTTTACACAACACAAAGCGGGTTGCTGCACTATACAGCCGTTGCCAGCGACACACCTCGTGAAGTCGTTTCTACTCATAATGGTATGCGCTTGCGCATCTTACATTAGTGCCATGATGCACCAACTAGCGAGCATCGAGGGCGTGAGAAGACTTATTTTACGGTATGTTGAAACTTCACTGACCTACCATTATTAGTTCTAGCACAATTACATACGTGCTTGTAATATGTGTTCCAACGTATGGAGCATATTCCTTTATCCCGTGGACCACTACAGCTTTAATCAATCTCGGCAAGGTGCGGGTAGTTCGTCTCAATGGACTTCATCTTTGGTTTAGACAAAGACAATGGATAAAATAGTGTTATTCTTGCGTTCGTTGATCGATTTTATCAGGATGGTACATCTTGTTTCAGTTCATGAGTCCATCTCAGCAAATGATTGTGCCCATGCCTTTGATGACAAGGTTTTCCGACTCCATGATTCAACCCGTAAAATATTCTATGTTGGAATCCTCGGTTAATGGCGTCGATTTTTTCAATTTGTGTTCTGAGGGATCGGAACACGTCTAATAATATCTACTTCTGACCATCCCGAGACTGCAGATCGAATACAATGTTTCAACAATGTTGTAACGAGATTCTAATAAGACAGGTTCAATCCTTCTCAGATTGCAACGAATTTTTCTAACAGTGGAGTTTGCAACAGACAACTCCGTGCATGAGTCGCCAACGCATACACCATTTTACGTGATTGGCTTACGCCATTTACGCTTACTTACCCTTTTAGAGTGTGACTATGATGCAAAAGGGAGGGATTCGATCGAGAAAATACTGCTCTGGCTCTTGCTCATCACGTGTCGAGGTACTCGACGACGCAAATGTTGCCGATGTCGATCTAATCGACACCGAAGAAGATGAACTCAGCAATAGTGACGACAACATTGCTTACCCGGATTTGAATGAAGTTCCTAGTATATCTAGCATCGCCAAGGACTACACCAGCGAGGATGAGAATGCTCTCGATTCGAAAGAATACGAGCTCTTAGCGGTGCGCACAAGGTACCCTGCAACAAGCCAAATCGAGTCATTAGAAATATGATGGCACAATAGTCAGCAGTCCGTTTCGTGCAAGACTCTAACGCAAACACGGTGGAACGGCAGAAAATGAACGCTAAAACATGAAAGAGCAAACGTTCTTCTAAGAAGTACCGCGGACTTCGATCTACAGTCTATTATAAATGTACTTAAGTACGCAGTAAAAATGAATGTAGTTGTTAACTGATTACCAATTACATCGGCTCGTTTCGTGTACTACATCGCAAAGGAAATTCGTATAAAAACAAGTTGCCTTGCGGAATGCAAACGATTCCTGCATGTTGTGTCAGTCACCTCCGCCTAAACTACCAGCTTAAGGTCTCTACCTCGGGCGAACACGACTTCCACGCTCAAGATTATCCAAGAAATGTTTTGGACCCGAGCCAGTTTCTAGATTTGCGCTGAAGTGCGGCATTCTGGCAAGAAGTGCCAGTCACTTTGTTGCGAAACTGACGCTTTCAATCATTTCATTCTATTTGTTGTCTGATCGATTAATAATACGTTGCAGCTACGCTTTTAAAGAGAGACGCTTCTGTCTAACTTGCTCGGTGTCAAACAGATCGTGTAAGCGTTGCTGGAGACGACTAAGCTGCTTTTTGCAGCAAGAACTATTCGAATTATCTTCTCGCCCCCAAAACATCCATTCGTGGACTCGCTCGATGGTAAACGGTTTCAGGCGAATCTTATCTCGAACTACCACTATCGCTGTCCCACGACAGATGGAAGCCTCCCACACAGCTGATGATTGACGTTGAGGGTCTCGTCCACCATAACGACGAGACACATCAGATGGCCCAGAAGGTCCTCCGGAAACACGCGCCAATGGCGCTGGTAGAGCTTTTTAGGCTAGCAAACACATCACGCATCTCTAAAGATATGTGTTATCTACCCCAGGGAGAAGAAAAGGAGCACACGATCTTATAGATGCGTCGGGTGTTGTCGGAAAGAAAACATACGTGGTTCGCATCACATGAGACATGTAAGTTATGCTTCACAAGATAGATAGTGACACCGGATTTTGCACCAGCAAAGGTGTGCTTCTTCAAAATAACATGAGATGTGTTAAGTTTCTAAATGCAACCTTCACGCCGAATGCGAGTATAAAGGCATTTCACGCCTGCGCTAACGAGTTTTTGCCTTGCTTAATGTTAAAACTTTGCCAACGATGCTTAAGAAAGGCATCCAAATAGAAGTATTTTTCAGCGCGAACGTAATTGGCGCTGCTATTGAGGCCGTGCAATAAACTCGCAACGAATATTGAAATGAGATGAAAAACATTGTCTAGCCTGACAGGTCATTCACAAGCCTTTCTCGTAATACTCAATGCTTGTCTTCAGGGGCTAGACGCATCACATTGCCGTCTTTAGCCTCATGAGAGGTAATGGCGGAAGTATCGGTGCTACAAGAATCGTCAGCACGACGGTACTAATTATCACCGCATCCGCTAGGAAGCGAATGCGCAGGCGCAGACGCAGGTGATGGATCAGAATACTCATCCCCAAATTAAACAGGCTCTTTTAGTGAACATGAGCCCGACAACCCAATCGATTCCTATTCGCAGGATCTTGTGCCGGCTGCTTTTACTGACTCAAATGACCGAGGTGTTTTCTTTAAGTCGGACCCACCGACCGAGTCCCCAAATTAGATGAGATTCACTTGATAGCCATCTACATTTGTGCGTGATATCTCGCCACTTGCTCTCCGCAGCAACTAGTGCTACAGAAAGAGTTGCAGCATCAGTAGATAAAGTATCGTCTACTGCAAGTCTAGATATCGTTGTGAAAGCAGCCAGGATTGGCTCTGTCCGCACAGCTGCCTCCTTAGCAGCTATCAACGCGCATCACATGGGATTGCCAACCGTGCTATGAAGATCCAAAAATTAATGGATTAGTCCAAACAAGTACTCGCTATCCTTGATGTGGCCTAACGGCGACCACATCAACATGATTGTGACTGATTGACTATCGTTTAAAAGGGAGTAATGTGAAGGAAGAAGCCTGTTCAACGAGCATGATCAACCATTACTATAATACTCATGATAACTAGCATAGTACCATTAAAGGTGGTAATGTTCGTGTATATTACCATAGTGCTAGTTTTCAAAAACAATCGCCGATTAGCTGTATGGAATATAGTAGGAATATAGTAGTATACAGCTCTAGCAGTCCAATCATTGATGGTAGCGCTCAGTGAGTGATGAACAAGACTTTCGGATGTACATTTTTCTTGATAAACATCGTTAAGATAGGACTTAAACACAGGTTAATGATTAGGACTTAATCATACTTGATACAGTTACAAATCTACCAGCAAAAATTAATTCCTGGTTGCTTTTCCTTCGGCTTCGTAGCGTACAAAGGTATCGAGGCACCACTTACACTACTGTCGGTGTTAGTAGCTTTGAACTGGTTGTTCGGTGTAACGATCCGGTACTTAGTTATATTGAGTGCGTGTTAATATGTCTTAGGGCTCCGAAAAGGTAAATAAAGTAATTACAATTTACATATAGGTACAGTGTGGCAATGATAATGTGTCCCGAATCAAAACCTGAGAGCGATGGACTGCAAACCAATATAACAAATGCACGTTTCTCCTGTTTTATATTTAGTAGAAATGTATTGCAACATTGAAGCTTATTTCGATAGATAGCGACACCATTGCAGATTTCATTTCTCGTTTCTCTTTTACACACTTTGCCTTTTTAATCTAGCAAATCCCTTAATAGCAAGAAATTTTTATTCTTGCACCCTGGGTATGTTTAACATAACCGCGACTAGCATCGCGTACAGGCACCCGGATCAGGAGGTTTAGTCAGGCTTTGGCCACTAAACGTAATGCAGCTACATTTCTTACGGCACGGGAACGCACAACAACTCATCCTCATTGGCGAATTAATTTGAATCTTCGACATAGATTTTGGTTTGATAACATTCTAGAATATGTATTTGCTGTTGGACGCACAAGCTTCATTTTCTTTCGGGAAGATGTATTTTTGTGTAAGGTGTACGAAGGATCGGCCGACGTAGAAGAAATCTCACCCCCACAATTTTTGGCTAAAAACAACATCAAATTCAAGAATAATTAACTTTTTATGCCACTGGACGCAGGCTACCCGTAAAATAAAAGGTAAGAGGTCTGGAGATGTAACAAGTGGAATGAAATCGAGTGGATCAATTATTTACTTTATTGGACTAGGCGATCTCCTCCTCACAGATCAGGTAATTCGTGCACGGTAACCCCCGCGAACAACTTCAATCAAGTAAAGATTTTACCATGATCTAAGCCCCACCTTTACCTTGACATGATTAAGCTCACGACACGACCCACAAAAGAATTCAAATCTTCGTACTGACGGGTACATAAAATGTAAGATAAAACTTTTTACAAGACGTCGAGGTGCACCTCCGTCAATCATTATTATGGGTGCCTTTATAGGGTGAAATCACATCTGCAATATCATTGATCTTTCACCTCTCCATTTATCGATACACAGCCGTTGTGGGATTAGGTCTTAGACAAATTAAATGATTTGGAATCGTTTCAAGGAAAGCGCGTTTGTTTGATATCACGCAGAGGGGGATCTCTGATTGAGCGTGCACCAATCTTCAATGTAGTGACAGCAAAGTTGATATTACGAATAGCGAGATGAATTCTCTCGTTTAAACATTAGCTTGCGGGGTCTATGCTTAGTTTTATTGACCCTGGCGTTTTGGCTGATACACATACTAAAAACACCGTGGGAGCCACGATCAAACAAGACAACTGTTGGTCTTGAGTGTGGAAAAACAAAACTGCTATAACTTTTAGACTGCTTACAGTCTCGCATTATACAAGTCACTAAGGCCTCAATTTATTTGAATGGTGTATCAACCAAAGCTAATTTTTATTTGTGATCAATGTTTGTACTCCCATAGTATCCGCACGAACCACGTTAAAAGGGGGTAGAAGTGTTGGGGTCGCATAAAGGCATTTTGCCGTAATTTTTGGGGTCACTATTCAGCTATTTGATATTTTCATGCGACAAGCAACTGGAAAAACCGATTAAGCTGCGTTTTTGCCCTCCCAGTATCATGTTGGTCGCTTTGTACGATATTATTTTGGCCACGGATCGTGACACAGTACTTCTCAGTCCTATCACAGTCTTTTGGGAAGTAGTTGGTTCATGACATCGTTTGATTTCTTATCTTTAATAACAAAAGGTAAGGAATAGGTCGGGGAAGAGACTGAACCATATTCTAATTCTATCTGATTTTTTTTGTTTCTGTACATCCAAATTCTAGAAATCCAATTTATCTCTAAACAATATTTACATACATTGTCCATTTTTCAGTCTAAGGTCTATTCATGCATCATACGATAAACGAGTAGTGATGTTCGCCCTGATAGCCACGATGTCCCGAACTTACACGTATAAAAATAAGAGGGTTTTCAAGATCCTTACGAACACAAGTGCTCTCTCATTCAAGGTAAGATCTTCTATGTTTACATGCATGGTCGGTGCTTGTTCGTGCTTTTTTAGAAATTTTGCATCGTTGGTGTGTGCTAGTAAATCAAGACATTAATGGACCACTAGCGCGGGTCATCACCTATATTCCTCATGTAATTATGTGAGACGGTTGTTTTGATACGGTTGGATTGAAATTGAATGGGTGAGTGCACATACTACATTGACGTTTAATTTTCGCTAACCTCGAGGCAATATTAAACAGCTTCTAATATGTGTGCCTAAAAGTATATCCGCCTGTGGATAATGAGTGAAACGATAGTTGTGCTCAGTGGATGATCTGCAATTGGTTAATTAACGTAAGCTTTAGAAAAGAGGGACTTTTACGATCGGGAATGCGTTGCGTTTGGCTTGCATCTATTCTGCATTTGGTCTGCATTTGGTTTATTGCTTGACATCTGAATTTGTTTCGATATGTGTGATTGGCAGTATACTCGACGGTGAGTAATGAGTTGAAAATATAGGAGCTCGGTGTGTGAACTGCAGGTGGACAATTGACAAAATATGGAAAATCAGAAGATTTTCATTTTGAATATGCGTGCGTTTGGATCGAAATTGGTCTATTTGTAACTAGTCTTTTGTACGCTAACACTATTTTAGTGTTACAAAATTATCAAATGTATAATTTGCTTTACGCTTAGGCAGAAACATAGATAAGCACGACTCTTCTTTTCAATTAGCAAGTGATTAATGAAGGTAGGACTCACGCTCGCTTTGCAGATTGGCTCAGGAAAATTTGATCATTTGCACAAAAATGCATGTAACGTACTATTGAATTTCTCACACCACATTACGCTGAATAATGGAGATTAATAAAATCCTTGTCTAAATTATGGTAGCTTTAAATTTAGATAAACAGGAATGGTGAAGAAGATTTAATAAATGCCTCATCCCCTTGTTACCAAAAAGAAATAATTTCATAAACTGATCACGGCCCACAGGCATGTGTTAGGACTTGAAAAAGGACTTTGTTACAATCCTTACCCTACAATCATTAATTTCTTAGATGACAAATAATCATTGGATCTGATAAAACTTTAATCTTGCAAGTCCGCAAGAATTTGAGCACGCTACAGGATGACGACACACGGGCCTCTAGATTATCTTTGACTTTTTTATTCGGGTTGCTTTTGTTTTGGACGATTTGACGAGTACTTGCGTGAGTGTCAAAATCTTCACTTTGACCTTGTTCGACATTAATGATATCGGCCACGCATCTAATCACATTAATGCGTAGTGCGATAGGATTCACTTGGGTCTGCACCATCGGTATCAAAATTCCTGTGTGAAAAGCAACATCAAAATCGATAAGTCTATTGTACGTGGTCAAAAACATCTGACTTTTACATTCAATTAGGTAGCTTTCACCTCTTTACTCGTTTTTGTAGTCTAATGCACAATCGCAGGTAATCAATGCAGCCCATTCATATATTTCGTTGGTATCTACACCACTGTTGCTCTGAGCTGAAATGAGACTGCAACAATAGACGCATAGACTTTGCCATCTTGTTGCAACACGCCGCCTATCTGCTTGCCACTCGTATTCGTGAAGACATCGAATGGCAGATTAAAATTACGGAATTTGAACACCACCAATCAGATGATAGTTCATTGACTTCATAAATTACCATTAACCGGGCAGGAACTGGCCATACCTAGTATAGTCGCTATGTCGCTTTTTTTTGGTTGCGACGACGAGATGTATGGATTAACTTTTGTGCATCGAATCCTTCAGTACTAAGTGAATCGAAGATGATGTACACTCTTGCGCAATATGTGGTCTTTTTTGTAACTAAATGATCACAATCTATCTGTGAATTCTTCGAAACACAAGATTTAGTGTGATTAAGACGACCAGATTTGATTAAAGCATGAAAATGATTTCATCTTTCAGAATGCGACAAAGCGACTTCTGACAGAATTCTCGTCATGCAATCTTCGAACTCACTAACAAGATTGCTAAATCCATCAATATTATGTGTATCACAAATTATAATAGAGCACAGCATGCGCAGAAAGCGCACATCCTCGATTTCTGGGGACAGCCTTCCGGTGTCAGCCATCGTGTTGCGTCCATTATAGTAAAGGAGCACCAAGCTAATTTATTTTTCTTTGCATTCGTGGTACATAATAGGGATCTTTTGAGAAATTTGGTAAAAGCTCTGAAGTCAATGATCAGCTACAGTCTTTTGTCCGGTTTCCCAAGAAAAAGCAGGTGGATAAGTAGTTAAAGATAAACCTTCTCGAGTACAATGAGGTCCACAAGTCGACCCACATAATTACGTGCAGTATCTTCTTCCATTTACGCCAACGGGAATAATCTTTCCAGGACATGATAAACTTTATAGACGCTGAAAGAATGTAGTCTGTCGCTTTCGATGATCTCATTAGCTCTTATTAAAGCTGCTCGATCTCTTAAAAGTCTCGTGAAGGTAAAATAAAACGAATCAAACCTTAACGCATGCCAGATTACATATGCAGATCTGAGTAAGTCAATCTGTTAAATTCCGGCTAGGATGATGTTTTTAAGCTAAATATATAAGATCATAAACAAACTACTGTCCAGCTAATGCCTCGTGGTGACGAAAAATGTGTTGTCTTCCAGCTCAATTTTTTGTCGCAGAATATCTGTACATGACCAGGGCGATCAAGATTATCTTTATCACTTTGTCGTCATCCAAATTTTTAGTGACTTTAACTAAGTGATTGGCAACAAGTTATAGTTTAGGTCGGGCAAGAAATAGATACATCATCGTTGAGTCTGCAAAGCCCTTAACCGATAAATCTTCGTAACAGCCGTGTTCGATGCTTAGTCGAGTTGATTTTGTTACACATAAAATGGTGCTACAATTATAAAGCTAGTACAACATGCAGTTTAAGTAGTGCTGGATACATTGTGTACACGATGTCATTCAAAGAGCACGCGCTACCGCGTAGGATGTAATAGGGTGACCCTTATACAAACTTTTGCCACCCTGAACATCTGGTTAACTAACAACATCCGATCAATAATATTGATGGCATAATTTGCGCAAGTAACGCTACCAGAACATTACAGTGATAGAAAATACTGTTTAAAAAATTATCTCGGTCAAGAGCGAGATCATCATCAACCAAACGAAACACCAATTTCTCCCAAATGTGCGCAATTGTTAGCGTGGTGAAAAGTCGCCATATTTAATCATAATCTATGATACGAAACTTAGGATCAAATACATGCAATGATGAGGACGTAAATAGTGGTAATTTCAGTATTACATTCTTCTCTAATCGAAGCAAATCTTCACTAAAGTAATTCCCCCTTTGTACGTACAGTTCACTTATAATTTGTAGCACGTACCTCTGCACTATATGCAGTACAGGGAACTACTAGTCATGTAGTAAGAATTTACCCCGTTGCACGGATAAGATGGTTTAGGTTGTGGAGATGACAAGGTTGTATTTACTTAAACTTCTTGGTTGACATATCCTTGGTCTTGGCATCACTAAATGGGTAAAGGATGCCAGCACCTCTTAATGATGCACTTAATTTAGTACAAGTCGGTATGATCGATATGGGCTTTTTCGCGCAACCGCTGCCAACCATTCTAGCGAGGCACGGATTGAATGGAAAATGCCCTTTTGCTGAATTAGGGCAGTATTCTAAAAACACGATGTTATGCATTTTATTATGGTCCATACAATACGTCAGATGTTAGTATTTAACACGTCATCGTTTTAAATGTCTTACACTCTCATCGGTGTAAGCGTAAGGTGCCACATTTTGACAAAATTTTAGAATGCATAATTTTTTTAATCTGATAAGAAGAAAGGAAACACAGAGATGTGAGCGTACTCATTATTCCTTATAAGCATTTTTGGTTCCTCTGTCCACTTGAAGAAGCACCAAGGCGCCCTTTGCATACCATTCGAACTTTTGAGAATGAGTGGGCAATTTCGTGGGTGTCTACAACCATTAAAAGGTTGTGGTGTTTGATCAATTATATATTTTACTTTAAATTTTTTTTTAATTTTTTAAACGTTATGTCGACCTAAGCCCGTACCTTTTAAATAAAATTTAATTTTTTTATTTTTTTTAATTAAGAATTTTATCAATATTATAAACAATTAGTTGAACGCTATACAGAGTTTTTTTTTAAATCTTGTTTTTAATGCTGGTATCTTTAAAAAGACTAAACGAAACCAGTTTTAGGTCTACGCAAAAAAGCGCACAAGCTTTGTCGAAGAAGTTGACCCCTGCGTACTTTGTACCGGTTTTTTTGCTACAATCGTTTTGGCTTGAACGCTGAGAAGGGTATCAGATTCTGACGCCGTAACAAACTTCAATAAATAAGATCTACTTGAAGCTGAGGCTATTATTTCAAATGAAATTTTACGCTCAAAGGCGCTTAGTCGAAGTAAAGAAATATTCAATGATGTTCTATGTAGTGACTTCCTTCGCGATATCCTTTGCTAGGATAAGCCAACTTAATTCTTTTAAGTACACCTATAAAACCGTTACATCGCAAGTTTTTAACCACCTGTCAAGACGCGCGCGTGTAATCACCACATAATGAATTAGTAATTTATACTTCGTGCATTACTAAGCCTGGTTGTGTATTACAATGGTATTATTCAAACTTTTTATCGTCCCAACGTACACTTTAGTTACCGCTTACATGTCGGAATGCTTGTTCGGCTACAGATTTGTCACATCATTCACTCTTCACCATCCTCTAGCGCTTGAGGTGCGGTAGCTACGTACTGCCATGCGTGTTCCGGGTGGATCTAGAGTTCGGTTGTTAAAAAAGTTAACCTCATGCTAGAATTGTTGTTGACAGCTTCTCTTCCGTTTCCACGGTAGGCGAGAGTTCCCATATAATTTGGGCAAGCGACAACGTATCCTGTGTAAAAAGAGGCAGAGGCTGCATAAAAAATTTTGAACGTAAAAACAAGGAAGTAAATTTTAATTGTTAAATATGTCAAAATACACACAACTCGAAACTCATCACTCTCTACCTTTGCTCGAATCTTCTAGAAATTTTTCTGGAATAAGAAAAGGTCTCCAGTAGCCATCTTTTATAACAGGTGAGCCATAGCAATTGATCTTACAGGAGATGGAAGCTCACCATCCGTTACATTCTTAAGCATGCATCGAACAATACAAGACTAGAAAGCGAAGCCGTGCTCTCGTCCAGGAATCAGATCGGTTTCGGATCATGACATTTTTATGGAATGTAAGACAACGGGTGAATCTTAAAAATATAGAGGGTGGAATGATAATTATGCTATGCTCTCGCTCTAAATTTCTCGCGATTTTAACACGCACTCGTACCACAGTAAAAGAACTACAATAGCTACAATTCAGTCAGAATACTTCAATTCAGGTACTTGTCTAGCAGACAGAAAGTGGAAAAGTATTCATGTATATTCATCGAACCTTCAAATCTTTCTACTAACACTTGCATTAGGTTGAGATGATGAGCGGAATTCAAGCTAAGGAAAATAGAAAATGCGTAATTACAAATGCACACAAGTAATTAAAAATGGTAGCACGAATTAAAGTTTATTTAATAGCTTTAAGGCTCACGCTAAGCAATCCCATTTGTTTATGAGCTAAAAAAATGAGAACCCGGACAGAACCTTAAGATCAGCTAAAATTACTATCTCCCTTATTCTTGTTTGCTTAGCAAATTTTCTAAACAGTTAAGTTTTTAAAGGCGCTGATAGTGAGCGCTCGCCAGCGAAAACGAGGGTGACAACAATGTACATCTGCAGCATGTTAATAATTTCATTTTAGCGCTTCCCTTGTCGTTGTTGATTTGTTTTTCAATCAACGGGGTACTCTTTGTTTGGGGTGCCAGGCAAACTTCACGTACACTACTACGTGCAGAGGAAGGTATTCTACTCAAACAGCTAGTTTTAGTAAAGGGGTAAAAGAGCACTGTACTTTATATTTTTGAACTATTAATACAACTTCATTCATTATCTACTTTTATTAAACTACGCCGTCGTATGACGACAACCTGCTCACCACTCATCACGCGTTTCTAGCGGCGATTAGTGCTAATCTTGGTCAATATGTCATTATCAGCCAATCTTTGAGCGGCGCATGAGTATTAATCTTAAAGGAAATAACATCCTTCAAGATAAATCATTTTGAATTAAATTGGCAGGATGTTGTCACGCTAGACGATCTCCCTATTGACACCGTTTGGTGTCAATATCATGTAAAAGACTACCCCGTTACATCACCATCCCTTAAGTATCAATTATCCCGTTGTTTTAATTTAACTGATTGTTACAGGGTGATCACCGTAAGATTACTCTGGGAAAGGGGCACTTGTTCTTCAATCCTAACTCATTTGCTAATTCTTCGCATGGTGTCAAAGTCTATGCGGTGCGCTTTCGAAGCAGCAAGAAAGGCGGTTGCACGCATGCGTGCAGGCGAAGGGAGTAATTCTCTTGCTTCAGCAGCAGATGATACTTTGCCTGCTTTAGCAAGTGAGCAACAGGCAGTGCCTGTTGTGAATAGTCCATGTGGTGAGTCACCACGTGTGACAGATACATCCGCTGCGTCTGCGGTGGGTACTGCGACTTGCAATGTAGATGAGCCCGAAATAGAGATCATCTCTTCTGGCGAGATGGATGACGCATACCACTCGAAGGAGACACCTTAAGCCTCTGGATCATTCGGGGCGGGCACTGCAAGAGCCAGTTTGACTGGCTCTGGGGAACGTGGCGGCATCATGTCTGAGATCTTCGGACCGAGTCATTCGTTTGACACATCGTCGCCTCACGCGAGTCCATCCAACGATAGGACGCGTCATGATGGTGGTGGATTCCCAAAGTATCACCACGCGAGAAACAACTCAAGAGTTCGAGCTGCCGCTGGCGTCATTGCTCATGCTGATACCACCCACGAGGCCAGAGACCGAAATATCTTGCACCACCCATCTCAAGCGGATTCCACTAGGATTTCGTCATCCAAAAGGTTAGACCGATTGGTCGGTATGACCAACGAACGAGATGGAATGCCGTTGTTCGACTGTAGGAGGATCTGTTCACCTAATTCCAGCACGGAAAGTATCCGTGCTGAGGAAAAATTGTTTTAAGATGCGTTTTTCAAAAGTCGGTTGTACAATGAAAACCGTGGTCGAGACGGATGGTGCAAGTATGGAATGCCTCCATCCATTACATCGAGTGCATTGGCCGTGAGGCCTGGCTCGGTAAACTTGATTCGGCTCGCATCAGTTATGAGAAGCTTACCTAGTCGGTGTACGATACAAGTTGCACCGACTGTCAAGAGAAGCACGATTGCCCTGTCTCTCGCGGGGTAATTCGTGTCCAGGTTTCCTGGACAAATCGAACCGTGCCGCTGGGGAGGCCTCCCTCCCTAGTTATCCCTAATGGACGGTGCGCATCTCTTCTGAGATGGTCGAAGGGATCGACACTTTGCAATCCCTGTACTCGCATTCGGGGAGGTCTTTTTTCTTCGTCCCTTCTTTGAACGCAGCGGATGGGTCTCGTCACATTGCTCGACGAGACCCAGAAAATTAAACAACCAGCTGGGCGACTCGCGCCCTATTATCCTAGACCGGTGGATGGCCACGCTAAAGAACGATGAAACTCGTCTTAAGCCCTTCAAGTTGCGGTGGTTTAAGATACGCTCCACCGGAATCGTTGACAGCCGCCAGAATCCACCAAAGGATGTGGTGGCGGCGGTAACACCTAATCCGGATCGAAAGTCGGATAAGCTTAATGTTCAGGATCTGAACCGTGTACCGGAAAAGTTGCAAGATGACTTGGCTCATGAACGACTCGGCGTTATTAGCTTCATGTCGTTGTAAAGGATAATTGCAATTCCTTAGCGCACGATCGTTTTAATGATCATTCCGCGTTTGTGTTTGCACAACTTGAAAATGAAAGTTCAACTGGCTCTCTTTGTGACGAGCTGACTGCAGCTCGTCAGGACATCGCTCATCTCGGTGAGCAGGTCGCTTTGCTAGTCGACCAGACTAGCTCGTTAAAAACGGGACCACTCGAAGGTTTTCTCTGCATTCGACCGCGGAGGTGTTCTTCACCTTTCGATACAGGCTCGTACTGATAGTACCGGCGGAGACATTTAGCGTAAAACGTAGGATACGTACCCATCTTACGGGGCAGTTCAATCGTGTCTGCGTTGCCTATTCGGTGAAACACACAAAATGGACCGATACCTGGGCAGTTATTTATTGCTGCCCACGTTTGTCACTGCGTGTTTCGGTAAGTTTAATGTGGACAGTAAAACTAGGTCTCCTTCATCAAATGAAAGAACATTTGCTCTTCCATGTTTGTCTGCATTTCTCTTCTGTCTGTCTAGTGCATCTGCAACAGAGTCTCGAACGAAGCGGACAACCGCTTCGCGAGTCAGCAGAAATTCCTCTGCTGATTCATCCTTGTCAACAGCAGTGCACTTCGTGTGCACTGCTGAAAGAACGTTGTCTTCACCAATGAGGGCGTCTTCGTCCTCACTTTGGCAGTCATTGGCGATGCTGAAAATACCAGCACCGTCGTCATCATCACCATCGATGTCGATGTCGATCGCATCGACATCGGCGTCCATCACGTCGATACCATTGTCGACGGGTGATGAGCAAGAATCAGGTCGATTGCTGTTCGAGCGAGTCCACCCCCCCTTAAACTACAGTCACACTCTAAGAAGGCGGATAAACGTGGATGGCGTAGGCCATTCACGAAGAACGGTGTGAGCGTTGTCGACGCGTGCACCGAGTTGTTGATGGTGAATCCGCCGTCAGCAAGAGCTCGCTCCAACTCGTAAACGAGTGGACGTACCATCGATGTATATCTTCAAGGACGCGGTTGAAGCGTTCTGTCGGACCATCTGTTTCTGGATGATAAGAAGTCGACTTATTCAAACGTGTTCCTAGTGAACGGAACACGGATTGCCAGAACTCCGCTGTGAAGTGGGGGTCTTTTTCAGACACTAGTTCACGGGGTAATCCGCGAAGTGGGAAGATGGTATCGATGAAGACACAAGCACAGCCCT
This sequence comes from Peronospora matthiolae, assembly GCA_921007115.2. Classification (NCBI taxonomy): domain Eukaryota; phylum Oomycota; class Peronosporomycetes; order Peronosporales; family Peronosporaceae; genus Peronospora; species Peronospora matthiolae. The sequence goes on along the minus strand of CAKLBY020000035.1, from coordinate 1,015,747 downwards.
AGGCTGTAATTGACTCCGGTACAGTAAAAAGATGCACCATCTTGCTTAACCGATCAACAGATGCAAGAATACCAGTATTCTTGCAAACGTCTTTTAAGAAACTCAAAGACGAAGCCCATCGATACGGACTGCCAACACTCTGCCGGAATCGAAAGAGGCTGTAAGGGTGCACGGGATGAAGGACTAGGCTTCACCCGTTGACGAACTTCGCAAGCGCGAATGTATTTTCGCACGAACTCATACTGGCGGGGACATTAGAAGGCACGACTTACAGTGAGGTGAGCCTTTTCTCTACAGCGAGGTTTACTAGCTGGGGAATCGTGACACTCACGATGATGCGCAATCTCAAATTATAATGAGCCGGAACGACGACACGAGGTGTGTCGCCGATGATGGCTTTGTAGTACAGCATTACATCACGAACCGGATACCGTTCATTTGAAAAGCGGTAATTGAGACGTCAAGCCTTTCAAAGCTTGTTTACATGGATTAGATACGTAATCCATCAACCGCAGAATAGACTCAACTTCTGAGTATGCTTTCCGCACATCTTCGAGCAGATTCGACGACGGAACACTCACCGTTAGAGTCGCTACAGTGGGATCACCCCTACTGTGGGGCTGAGAAGTCGGCTCGAAATCGGGCCGACGCGAAAGAGCATCAGCGACGACACAAAGTCGTCCTGGTTTATACTCGACGGAGAAGTTGTACTTCGCGAAGAAAGACAGCCACCTCGCCATTCGTTGCAAGAGGTGTGGACTTTTTACGGCCGTGCGTAAGACGCATGTTCGATATAAATGATGAAGGACCTACCTCCTGAAAACTATACCCTAAACTTAGCCAGTGCATATTTCATGGCAAGGAGTCCCTCGTCATGCACTGGGCAATTGCGCTCATCTTCTTGCAGCTGACGCAGTTTATAACAGACGACGCACTCAACGCCGTCTGAGTCGTACTGCATTAACTCGCAGCCTATTGCAAAATTGCTGGCGTCACAGACCACATGAAATGGCCTATCCTGATCTGCAATCGCCAACACACGCGATTGCACCAAGCTTTTCTTGATCCCGTTAAAAGAATGCTGGTGGAGGCTCACTATATATGCCCGCGGACGTACCTTATTTAACTGTTTCCTTTGGATGTTGACAACAATACCGATCGTCCATTCCCTTTCCCGCCACATTTCAAACAGCTCCTTCTCCATTTGCTGCGCTTAACCACCGTAGATACAGCTGAGCCGTGCTAGCGACAACATGCTTGCGACTTTCGCTTCGCCTCCGTGACACTTAGCGTTCGATGACCACCTCTCGTTTTTATGTAGCAGACGAGAGAGATGAACAGTCATCTCAGCATAGTTGCGCGAGTATTTGTGCAAATACGCTGCCAAGCCAAGGAACTTTCGAAGTCCCTTGACGTCGACTGGCACAGGCCAGTCGCTAGTCGCCTTGATCTTTTCCGTATCAGGGCGTACACCGTTTTTACCCACGATGCAGCCAAGAAGTGGCATTTCGTACGTTGCGAATGTACACTTCTTGAGGTTCGCGAACAACTTAAGCTGGCGCATTAGAATGTAAAAAATTCGGGCGTGGATTCGATGGATCCCCACGTTCGTATTTCCATCCATAGCCCGGCTATGGACGAAGACATCCTCGAGATAAATCGGTGCGAATTCGCGCAACGATCGCAACAGATTTGTAACACAGCTGTTAAACGTTGCGGAAGCGTTACTTGGTCCTTGTGGCCTCACTAGCCACTCCCAGAGCATACCACTGGGGGCGCTCACTGCTGTGTAAGGGATATCCCGTTCACGCATGAGGATCTGATAGAATCCATCGATTAAAACTATGGATGAAAAGATGATACTCTTTGCCATACCATCTATTATGATATCCTTCCTCGGTATCGGCGTTTGAGTTGGTATCGTTGCAGCATTCAATTCGTTGAACGCGTGCACTATCCGCCACCTGTAACGGGGCTAGAATGACCCGTACTTAGCGTACACTATTTCTAAAGCTTTGAGGAAGCTTAAAGCCCAAGTCTTAGGTAATAAGTATTTTTAACTCTGTTCATATTTTTGTCTTTTAAATCATCCTAATTACGAATGGTTCCCTTGGACTCATGGGAACCACTCAATCTACGTGCCTGTATCTTACTGGCTAATAATGGTACTGAGCCCATTAAACCAGCAAAAATATACGACGTGCTACTTTCGCTACTCCGAAAGTAACACCCCTACTTAAGTAACATGTAAACTTAATCGAACCTACTTATGTAACGGGGTGGCCCATTACATTACCCCCTTCTCAAGACAGCACTCACGAACCGTGAGTGCTCAACCACAAGACCCAACGACGCACAAGCCAAACGATAACTGAAGACGCAGACGCCAACACCACAGCACTCCCGCGCACAATCAGCGGGAGTTTAGTCGACCACGTGATGGATCGGCACCTGATCCCTTGGGCGCTGTATGACTTGTCCGGAGCTCGAGCTCCGGAATCTCTCGAAACGATGCAGGACTACTTCCGGCGTTTCCGTGGGTTGCGTGGAAAGAGTCTTGATGGCATCTCGTACGAGTCGCTCCAGTGGTCATGGTGTGCGTTCATCCGGAGGTGGAACCGGATGCTTGAAGATGGAAGAAACTTTCAGCAGTGGCTGGCCAATCGTGAAGATATCCACGCCGATAATTCCATCGGTGTACTGCGCGAGAAGATCTGTGAAAACGCATGGAACGTAGATCGACTCTGCTACGTTCACGTGCACGAATCTTGATATTCCTGTGACTCGATGCCTCGTCCAACTCGCTAAGCTTGGCAACGACACGTCGCTGAGTATCCACTCAGCGAGTATGAAAAGCTCTGGATCGGACGATACAAGCGCAGCTTGATGGAGCGCAAGACTGCGGTTAATCGTGGCGCGTCACGCTGGCGACACCACTCGCTTTCTCGATGTCGTGGTGCCATGCACTCGCCACGACGTTCTCGTTCACGTGATCGTCGCGATACACGCTCGTCGCGACGTTCTCGTCGTCGCTCTTCATCTCGTCATCGTGGTGACGTTTCACCACGAAGTTCTCGCAATCGCTCTCGGTCTCGTATTCGTGGTGACACTTCACCACGACACCGTCGCCGTGCATCTCGTTCTCGCTCACCGCGATAACACACAGGTCGTCGACCAAGTCTGCACCAAGCGTGTGCAGGGACTCGTAAGCCCGAACGATGTCCGAAACATCTCGAAGAAGCGAAGACCGCGGTTCCCACGTATCCTGCTCGGGTGGAAACCCGAGCCAACGTACACGATACTTGCGCGCGGTTGGAACCGCGCGCTTATGGTGTCGCGACGATGTCGTTTCGCGACGAGGGTCCTCGTGACCCAGTAAACGCTCCACAATCCAGCGCTTCTGGCCTTCCGCGTCCACAAGCGGTGGTGGACCCTCACGATGGTACTGCTGGCGTCCTGGTTGCCCAGGACGATGTAGATGAGGCTGTGAACAAGGCTGTTGATGCCCAGCTGGAGGCTGAAGCTGCCCTTGACCGAGCTGCGCGGGCTGAGAGAACAGCGAACGAGATTTGACAGTCGAACCACGAGCTGCTTGAACGGATGCGGAACCTGGAAGGCCAGGTTCTTGGGCACGCGCAGACTGGGACGCAGCCGCGTCCGATGTCGCTGGCGCGTCGATCAAGGCGAGAGGGAAGGTCGACCTATGAGCCTTTGACTCCGAGGACGGAGCCAACCCGTGAAGCGTAGCTGGACGATACTCCTTGAGCCGCCCGACGTAAACGTCGGGTTAAGTCGCAGTGACGAAGAGATGTCTTGAGTATATGCGTCACCGATCACCTTGAGTATTGTGAATGGGCCGATAAAACGTGGGAACAGTTTGCTCGCGCCGAAATTGGTTACAGCTGAATCTCGGAGGCCTTCAGTAGATAACAATACACGATCACCCTTCTTGAAAGTACTCATATTCTTTCTGCCACGTTTGTATACATTCGCTTTCTGTTTATCCACTGCAGATCGAAGAGTATCGCGTACAAACCTCGTGATGGCTTGACGTTGGAGTATAAACTCTGACACAGCCATGTCATCAATTGGTCGCGCCGATTCAATTGGCGCGTAGTTAGCTTTAATGTTTCGCATACGAGAAGAAGGATCGATCAGCGTCTGTGGAGTCCATTGAGCGAGCGGGGACGCCACGTCACGTGGCGTCGAAACCGAAGACTTCGCCTTGAAATAGTTGACAACATTCGCGCTCAGAATACCGTGAGCTTCACTCGATCGTTGTTTATCGTTATCACCCCCCGCCAGAGTGGAGCCACGAAGAGCCGTGGGCTGACCCACGGCAAGAATAGTAGGTACACGAGGATGACGGGCCGAATTTGCAAAAAATGGCGTCAACCCCGTTGACGCGTGAACCGCGTTGTTTAGTGCAAACTCCGCGAGTGGCAAAAACGAACTCCAACTTGTAAAGGGCGTTGCGTTACTTCGAAGAATATCTTCGAGGACCCGATTAACTCGCTCTGTTTGCCCATCCGTTTCCGGATGGGCTGCTGTCGACATTTGCAGCTTTGTGCCAAGCAACTCGACCAGTGACAACCAAAAAGCAGATGTAAAACGAGGATCACGGTCCGAGACAATGTTGTCTGGTAGACCGTGATGGCGAAACACAGTGTCAATGAAGTGCACCGCGGTCTCAGCCGCGTTTATCGTTGCATGAACAGGCACCAGATGTGTCATCTTGCTGAATCTGTCGACAAAGACCAGAATACTCTTTTGGTCTTGGCCATCTGGTGCAAGCCCGAAGATAAAATCCATTGAGACTGAGCTCCAAGCCTCATCTGCAATTGGCAGGGGTCGCAGGGGTGCCTGCGACGATGGAGATGGCTTCACGCGCTGACATATTTCGCAGGTGCGAACCCAGATGCGAACCCATTTGTACATGTGGGGCCAGAAGAAGTCACGCGAGACAGCCGCGAATGTCTTTTCGCGGCCCAGATGACCGCCAATTGGGGCATCATGGTACTCGTGGATGATACGAGCACTCAAATCCAAGTCATTCGCAATCACCGTTCGAGGTGCATCGAATTTGTCGATGCTATATAACAGCATATCACCGTCCGTACTGTATCGATGAATGTGATCACGCTTAGTTCGCGAAAGAGCTCCCAGTGCAGCCTCACTAGGAGCGCGCAGATAGGCGATAAGGTCCGCGTAATCCGGGTCGTTCGCGTAGGCCGCAACAATTTCATCGAAAAGGCATAACTCGGGTGTGACCCGAGTTCGATTCAACGACACACACGTCGCACATCGATCGTCTTCATCTTCGTCGTCAGTTGCCTGACGAATCAGTGCCATACGAGGATCGTAATCTGGGCGTCGTGACAGTGCGTCAGCAAGAATGTTGGTCTTGCCTGGCTTGTAGTGCACGACGAAGTTGTACTCGGAAAAGTAAGAGAGCCACCGTGCCATCCGCTGTGACAGGTGTGGGCTCTTCATTGCTGTTCGCAGCGATGCATGATCAGTATACAGGGCGGACGTGCGTTGGCCCAGTAGGTGGACACGAAACTTGATGAGTGCATAGCGCATCGCTAGCAGTTCCTTATCGTGAACCGGATAGTTCTTCTCTGACGGCTTCATCTGTCGTGACTGGTAGCTCACGACTCGTTCACGGCCCTCATGATCGAACTGCATGAGGGCGCTCCCAATTGCAAAGTCACTTGCATCACACACCACGTGAAACGGCTTGGTGTCGTCAAGGAGTATCAACACTGGCGCCGACGCCAGGCTCTTCTATACTGCGTCAAAGGCTGCTTGATGTTCGGGACGCCACGACCACGCGGCGTCTTTCTTCAGAAGTGACGACAGGGGCTGTATAGAACCGGCGTATCCCTTTGTGTACTTATGCAAGTAATTAGCTAGACCGAGCCATTGTTGTTACTCCGTAGGGTTCTTCGGTGTGGGCCAAGAACAGATTGACGACACCTTCTCTGGATCGGCTCGAACTCCCGATTTACTCACGTAGCAGCCCAGCACCGGAATCTCCGGTGCACAAAATACACACTTCTTCAAGTTTGCATATTACGTGTTATCTCGCATGACTTAAAACACCTGCATCAGGTGTTGAAGGTGAACTTGGACAGCACTGAGGTTGCCCTCAGCGCGACTGTGGACAAAAATGTCATCGAAGTAGCTAGGAGCAAAGTCTTGAAGCGGTCTTAACACTTGAGATACTATGCGATTGAAAGTGGCTGGTGCGTTCTTCAATCCTTGTGGCATCACCAGCCACTCCCATAGCATACCACTCGGGGTGGACACAGCAGTGAGTGCTATGTCACTCTGTCACATCAATTAAAAATAGATTTTGGTAAAAACAAATTAATATTATTAACAAAAATTAATAAATTAAAACATATAAATATCCCGGGAATAAATATCTGGTAGAAGCCATCGGTTAGATCTATGGCGCTGAAGATGACGCTACCTGACATGGAGTTTAGAACCATGTCTATCCTGGGGATAGGCGTTTGGGCAGGAATAGTGGCATCGTTGAGCTTGTTAAACGCATGCACTACACGCCAGCCTCCCCTAGCCTTCTTCACGCAGAAGGTTGGGCTCGAATGGGGTGAGACACTCTCACGCACATGACCGGCCTTGCGACGACCTTCGAAGAATGCATCAATAGCCTCGACTTGGTCTCGAGGCAACGGCCACTGGCGTGTCACACAATATTTTGATCCTGGCACGAGATCAATCTCGTGCCGCACGCCACGATCGGCAGGGAGTTCGGCCGGAATCTTGTCCGGGAACACGTCGGCGTACTCTCGTGCAATGTCGTAAACTGGGCTACCAGACTCGCGCAGAGCCTCCCAAGATTGTGACGCAAATCTTTCTTCGCGCGCTGACTTTGCTCAGCACTTCGAGGGCGCGTCATTCGCTCCTCATTCGGCTCATAGGTCACCTCGTTGGTGACCAGACACACTTGTTCCACCGTGCCTCCCTTGAGGTCACGTAGAAAATGCTTCCAGGAGAGTCCTGGAAGACTTGTAATCGACGACGCGTCGCGAGGTGGACTCGCGAACTCAATGTATTGGCGCCTTTGTGGACTCCCGTCCACGTACACAATAGCGTGGACACATTCCAACGCTGAGTTCTCGTAGCTTGCGTTCCCATCGTGCTTCGAGTCCATGCTCGAAGCTGGCGAACTGCAGTCAGGTGTTAAATCTGCACCCCCCTCTAGACGTGGATGTCATCATCCAGGACGTCGAAATCGCGTGACGGGAGTAGTCCATACTCGTCCGTCGACGCAGGATGCGGGAGCCCCTGCTCTACCGCCACAAACTCGTGTGGGAGCCCCTGCTCGACCACGTCTTGCTCATGTGGGAAACTTTGTTCGACCACAGTAGGCGACGATGAGAACCCCTGTTCGACCATCATGTTCGCACGTGGGAACTTTTGTCCATCTGCGTCACACTCGGTGGCGAGCCCCTGCTCGGCCACATCTTGCCCTTGTGGGAGCCTCTGCTCGACCACAAGGGGTGCAGGTGGGAACACTTGTTCGTGTTCGACCACTGCTCTCTCGTGCAGGAACCGCTGTTCGACCGCGTCGTCGTCGCGCGGGAGCCACTGCTCGACCGCGTCGTCGTCGCGCGTGAGCCACTGCTCGTCCGCGTCGTCAAAACGCGGGAGCCACTGCTCGTCCACGTCGTCAAAACGCAGGAGCCACTGCTCGTCCACGTCGGACTCCTCGCTGCAAAGCGAGGAGACATCATCACTCGTGCGTAGGGGCACGGAACAAGCGGCACAGAGAGGGCCATCGCTCACTCTGTGTACCGCCGGTGTCGTGGATGTACATACCACGACTGTAACGTTCGGCCAATCACTTGGAGACACCAAGAGATGGGTGAACACTTCGCTGACTTCGAACTTGCTTCGACGTCTCACTGATCTGGCTAACCAGTCGATCTGGGGCTTATAGCGTGCCAACCATGGCATGCCCAGGATGCAATCGAATGAACAATTTATTTCATTCACCAAGAAATTGTCGTTACTGCGAAAGCCGTCAAACGTGTACGGCAACGACACTTCGCGCCGCGATACGCGGCGTGGTTTCCCGTCAGCGAGCTTGACAACAACTTGGCCAGGTCCCTTGTGGATCTGGGTGCTGGGTGGCAGCATTGACACGCAAGATTCACGGAAGAAATTGTTTATCGCTCTTGAATCCAGGAGCGCTCGTAGAGGTCGCCGGATACCGGCGAAATGTAGAATAACAATAATCAGGCGTAATCCCCACTCGTAGTGGTGGCATTTGACCGTGCACGCAGCACAGATGGGCTGGGAGGTCGGGCTGCCACCGGTGGACCCGGACCTCCCTTCAAACCAATAGGGCGCCCTGCACCTACTGGTCTCGTCCATTTTTTGGACGACTGATCGGAGCACCTCCCTCATGATGGGTGTCCGTCGCATGCACCGACATCGGTGCTGGCGCGCGGCATTCAGCCGCGCGATGTCCTGGCTTTCGGCATCGAAAGCAGATCATCTGACGTCCGCCTCGGACGTCGCCCTTGTAGGCTGTAGCGCGTCGTCGGTCACCCGACGACTCAATTGCATCGATCTCCATAGGTGCCGGGCCCGCTGATCTGACATCAGTAATAACTGAAGGCTTGGTATAGGCCTTGGTGCTTCTGAAGTCCTCACGGAGAGCGATAGCGAAAGCCTTCTCCAACGTGGCAGGCTCTGCTCATTCCAGCGATAGGCGAGTCTGCCCTTCACGCATGCCATCGACAAACACGTTCACTTGTGTATACATGTCCGTGGGATGCGTGATAATGTAAGACGCCAGATGTCGAGCCATCTGCACGTAGTCGCGCATAAACATCTTACCCTGTTTCAGGGACAGGAACCTTGAACGCACCAACTTCTCTTCCTGGGGCGGCTCGAAGGCGAGTCGAAGGTCACTCTGGATGGCTTCCAGAGTGGGGAACGCAAACTCGTCAACAAAGAGTTTTCTGAAGGCCCACTCCTTGACTTTCCCAGTGAGACGGGAAAGAAGGAAATTGACCTTCGCTTGAGGAGCCTCGAGGAGTCTCGAGGCGATAGCGATGTTAACCTCTCGGAACCAACGCGACAACGACAAGCGTTCTTTTCCTTCGCCAGAATAGGCGGAGGTATCCATCTTTACGGCATCGTTCCGTGAAGTCCGCGAGGGAGTTAAACCTCGCCGATGGGATTCGGCGAGCTCTCGAGCCATGTAGTCGAGTATGGCGAGACGCTGTCCATCAGGAGTCGCTGATCTCATCAGAGACACAACGAATGCCTCTCCAGATATCTCCGCGAGGCGATTTAGGGCATCCCACTCAACACCAGTGAGATGGGGAAAAGTCGCGTGCTTCAGACTCACGTCTGGAGCGTCAAAGTACGACGAATCGCTCATCGCAAACTCGGGCATGGGAAGGACTACTAAGTGCTACCAGGTGTAACGGGGCTAGAATGACCCTTATATAGCGTACACTATTTCTAACGCTTTGAGGAAGCTTAAAGCCCAAGTCTTAGGTATTAAGTATTTTTAACTCTGTTCATATTTTTGTCTTTTAAATCATCCTAATTACGAATGGTTCCCTTGGACTCATGGGAACCACTCAATCTACGTGCCTGTATCTTACTGGCTAATTATGGTACTGAGCCCATTAAACCAGCAAAAATATACGACGTGCTACTTTCGCTACTCCGAAAGTAACACCCCTTCTTGAGTAACATGTAAACTTAATCGAACCTACTTATGTAACGAGGTGGCCCATTACACCACCCCCCTGTGTTCTTTCGCACACAGAAGGTCGGAGAGATGTGTGGGGATGTTGATGTCCTCATATTACCAGCCACTAACCGATCGGCTAAGATTTTGTCGATCGCTGTGACCTGTTCACGAGGCAGTGGCCACTGCTTCATGACACAGTGTTTCGAATCAGGTTTCAGCTCGATCTTATGCCGAGTGTCTTTGTCCTTGGCAAGCTCGCATGGCACGGATTACGGGAAAGCATCCCTGAATTCGACCAAATCCTCATACAAAGGATTGTCTCAAAGACTCCCAAGATTGAGACGTGTATCGCTCAAACCGGGTCTTCTCATCGAGGACACTCTCATCCATAGATGAACTACTGAGAACCCGTTCGTACTCAGCAGACACTTGTGCCGACCAAATATCGGCGACTTACTCGTCCTCTGTGACGAGTACGCAAATCTGCTTGATCTTGTCACTACGCAGATCTCACATAAAAATTAATAAAATTCTAGCGTTGGCAACTTGACCACGTCCGAATCTGACTTCGGGGGCGTAACCAGACCAAGTGTATAAGCGCCTACACTTGATCCGTCACTCACTAAGACATTCATTGTCTCGGTGATTTTCTGGGATAACACATCCTCAACATGGGACAAGGATCCACACCCCATCATAATTCTATTGGGAGTTATCACTCTTAGGAAAGCTGCCTTTCTTACAATAAAACCCCTAACTGTGGATGCGCTACCACAGTCACGTCCTTTCGATCGACTCTCTTTCAGTCAATCATGCTTGCTCTGCGATAGACTCTCTATTAGTCGATCTCGCTTTAATGTGTTGCTCACTCTGAACAACACTAATTTCTCTTCTTGGATGCACCCTTCTTGGCGTGCATCCGTCTTCCACTTAACTCGATCCCTTCGATTTTTGAACCTTCGGCGCAGCTTGTGTCTCTACACAGGTTCCGGAAGCTGGTTCTATGGTGTAGTGGACTTCTACACTGTGTTTTTGTAAGTCATACTTTCGACCGTACCACAAGTGTGGTGCTACTGCAGACACCCCTCCTCTTCTCTCCCCCCCCCCCCCCCGCTACCACAAACTCCCCCCCCCCCCCCCCCCCCCCCCCCAAAAGAAAAACCCCCCCCACCCACCCCCACCCAAAAAAAAAAAACACCCAACACCAAAAAAAAAAACCCCCCCCCCCCCCCCTCCTTGTTTCTTTACATCCTGGCGGGCCTGCCCTCCCTCCCCCCCCCCCCCCAGACCATCGCTCTCATTCGTAGTACATCTGAACGCTTGTGGACGCTCCAAGACACTCATTTGATGGCCATCTGTAAAACAAACGGCAGGCACCTTCACGGATCGATGCTGCCAGATAAGCCATGGCCGGTGCTTTCTAAGCCATGGCAGACCAAGAAGGACATCAAATTTGTCATCCAAATCCAGTACGATGAAGTCATCATCGTACTGCTTTCCTTCTAGCGTGTAGTAGATTCCCACTAAAACAATTTACTGATACGGACGCGCCTGTTGCAAGGCACACCATTATCCTCGTTGGAGGGAACTCTCGCTCGACATAGTTGAGTCTACTATCCTCTATTGGCTGGCGTCAAACAAAGCTGTTCGACGTCCCACATTCAACTAGGGCGCGAAGTGACATTCCACTTGTCACTTCGATCTTCAAAGTGATGAGAGACTCCTCATCACTAGGAGCAGCAACACACAGAGACTGCGTGTTCGGAGCAATCTTCGTCAAGAGTCCTGCAAATTCTCTTGACGTTGCTGGATCAGCAGGATGCTCCGCCTCTACTGACCCTGTCTGTTTTTTGACGGTCCGACTTGCTGTCGCGGTTTAGTGAAATGGTCGGATTCGCGCCTTGGACCTTTGTTTGACCAATGTCGGTCATTACGACCTGTCTTTCGACGTGATGTGGTGCTTGGGACACTGCACTCATAAGCTTAGTGTCCGATATTCTGACAGCGATGGCATCTTGCAGATCACTTGTGACTTAGAGAGTGAGAGTTCTCGCTCTCGATGTAACCGAGGATCTATTGGTTCGGGACCTCCTGTTTCCTTTCGTCTCGTTGGACGATGGTTTGACGATTTATCCTGAGACTGTCTTAGGCTAATGTCCTCTTGTTCCGCACACGCTATCGCCTTTTCCAGCGTATGGAAGTCCTCCCAGACCTTTTAAGTCTTCACCGGCCCATCTACAAGGCCGTAGATGAACACTTTGATGAGCGTGTGCTCATCAACAGGGTTTTCCGTAATGCTTCTCGCAAGGTAGCTTAGGTGTTGAGCGTAAGCGTGCAAGTCACGCTTACCATGCTTGAGCCTTACTAGTGCAGAGCGTGCTCTAAGCTCGGCTCTCGGCCGCTCAAACGTCTCTTTAAGTCGAGACTTCAAGATATTAGACGGCTTAAACACGTTTGGGTTGTGAAACTTGAGCCCTAAGGCTCAAGTCTTTGCTCGTCCCGTCAAATTTTAAAGGGCGAAGGTGACTCTCATCTCGTAATTCTCGATGTGACGGGCCCTGATGGCATCGTCTAACTCGACGAACCATCTCAAAAGGGAATCTTCACTGGTTCCCTTGTACCTTGAGATATAAATCTTCAAGGTTTTGGGTCGACGCATGTGCGTCTGACCTTCTATCGACTGATGATAGCCTTGCTGTTGTAGCAAGGATATCTTCTGTCTTTCGACAGCAAGTTCCCCTTGTAGGAACCTGTTGATAGCGGCATGTTGCTGGTATCTGTTTAGAAGACTCCAACATACCACTGATGGCGGGTTCGCCCATGAGCACACTCATGCGGCCGACTACCTCCCATTCTGAGTCGCTTAGGTGGGAGTAGCCTTCACGTGTGACGTGAAAGCTTTCGTCCTCTACGTCGAACATGTTCATGTTGGACGGACACTAAGCAGTCGTTGGACGGACTACAAAGTGCTACCAGGTGTAACGGGGCACCGTTTGTTTCGGGTGCCACGAAACTTTACGTACACTAGTACGTGCAGAGGAAGCTAATCTACTCAACGATAAAAGCTGAGTAATGGTAAAAAGAGAACTGAGTTTTATATAGTTAAGCTATCAACTTCAGTCTTTATCTACCTATATTAAACTACGCCGTCGTGTGACGAAAACCTGCTCACTACTCATTACGCGCGTATAGCAGCGATTGTTGGTAACCCTGGTTGTTATGTCTTTATCAACCGATCTTTGAGCAGCGCATGAATATTGTACCACAGAGGGATAATAATCCTTCAGACTTATCCATCTCAGATAAATATTAATTAGGAAATTGTCACGCAAGACAATCTCCCTATTGACATCGTTTGAGGTAAGTATCAGGTAACGGGCTACTCCGTTACAGGTCATCTCCTTGAAAAAAAATGAAGGATCTGAGCCTTAATTGAAAAAAAATGAGTGCGTTTACTTGCGTGATTTCATTCATACACTATTTTTGGTGACACGTTCCGTAGAATTAAGATGAAAATGTCACTTCAATGTACATCAGTTCTGTAATTTGTAATGCCAAGAAAATGATAAAACTGTAGAGCCAATTTTAAGATGATTAAAACTTCTTGTTTGAGTATAAGTCGACACTTTTAAATTCACTGCGTCAAAAGCTCTAAACCCTTTGAACGAAGACCAGACAGACACGATATTACTTACTCGGGATCGCAGCTAATTGGGGAAGCTATTTACATTTCCCGTCCTAACTTCCCTTGCCCTACATAGTAATCATACAGAAGCCACAAAAGCAAATTTTAAGCTACTTCTGTATATCGCTTAAAGTGTCCACATAAAAACCATCGAAAAATCTCTATTTGCAACATGCTATTTTGTTCTGACAAGATTTAAGCAGAAGACACAGCATTCTGAGATAGCGTTTTTCCAAAATGGAATCTTAAACGTCGAATTCCTAGCGCAAGCCTCGATTAGTGCACGAGGAGAAGCTCGAGCAGGATATCGATGGACGGACGAAACTAACACGCCACGTCAAAAATTCCTCGATAGATCGTTCTTCTTCGTCTGTACGGTGTGAAGTTGTACCTACGATGAGCCGTACGACTAAAAGGGAACCGTTAACCTCTTCTCCGTTTTTCTGGCAGAATTCACTCAGTTCGATATAATTCTTCGTTATTGGCTAATCTATAGACATGCCTTAGGTTTTTATATCGCAAAAAACGGTTTGTAAGCATCAATTTGACCTAATTCAGTATAGTTAGCAATAGTTCTTATGTGATTTTTAGCTCAAGATTATGTCAGAATTTGCCTGAAATGTTAGCAGACTCGAAGCTTTACGTACTCTCTCGCTCATTAAATAAATACAAAAGGTAGACGCCTTTACAAGGCAAGCAATTACCAGCACGCTTTCATGCAAAAGTTTTTGCGCAAGTGAGTGGTAAGACTGCTTCTTTTCTTTACTAATTCATTTTGTCGCATACTTGGATTGCTCGTGTAGCGTGCACGCGACGCGTGTTATGTTTGTTTGTCCAATTTGTTACTGAATCACTTCCCATTTTCTGTGCTGTTCCGGATCTGTTAATGTGCAATGTAGGTCCGCATAAGAGCATGCACGAGGACACCAAGTTCTTTGTGCACAGGTAGATTTTGACTATTGCGCATGCAGAAAATCCTGTTATTGCGAAAATGTTGAGTCACCGCATTAATTGAAACACTGCTTCACGGTATATCAGTTGCTATAACTGCAATAAAGCCGATAAATATGCGTGCTCGTGTAAGTAAGCGTCTATTTACGTGATGCACCAGCGATAGTGCCTGTAAAGCTCATAGAATTGTACCGAGGAATCTTGTCAATATTATTTTGATCAATGACTTGGTTCCGTTAAGTTCTGCAGGTGTTGGTTCGATTATATTTCCGCATTGTTGTGCATTGTGGCTCATTCTTATGTAACGGCCGCATCATCGTACAAATTTTACGAATCTATTGCGTCAGTGGTGCTGATTGTTGCTTTCTTTGGTTTGATATTATCTCCTTACACTCACTCACTCACTTACTCGCATCTTTTGATCGAAGGACATCGCTTACTGTGGTCAAAAGCCGCCAGCCATGACGTCAACCGCACGAAATTTTTGAGCAATAAGGCTCAAAGTATAAGATTACGACAAATCTGACTTTAAAACTCCAATTGAAAAGATGTTGTTCCTTTTACTTTCGACTCATAAGTTAACCGATCATGAAGCGTTATGCCAAACTGAGGGGATTTTACCACAAATATGAGAGTAGATTAACAGTTCTTGAACATGATTAAGTCGCTTTTACAAACTTTCAAGGACACTTGTTCACGCCCCTTTTTTGTTTAAACTATGTCTTGCGCGTTAAAATCAAACCAGACAGCTTACCGGGACGTTAAAAAAGACACGTACAATTTCTCTAAACGGACATGTATCTGAGCTTTTGATCAAGCGTAACAGACGAAAGAATGCGGTAGAAATTTTCCAGAATTTTTGCCACTAAATGCGCCCAAGAGACACCCGATACTGATGCGTGGGAGCCAAATTAAAGCCTGTGTGGTTATTTAACCAGTTGAAATCAATGGTCCAGAGTAAATGTCATCAGCTTAATGCCAAAAATCTCAGAAACTTGTTTATTCACTAACTTTCTTCGTTCGTGAACTACCTTTAGGTCTTCGACTTGATCCTCTTTTACGCAGCTCTCTAGTGGACCTTTTGGTGCTGATTTTCGTTACGTGTGGTTAAAAACCCACAGCGATGGGCTCATGCCTAGACTGCATGTGTTACAGGGTGATCCCATTACGTATAAGTAAAAATCGATTCTTGATGATCGAAACGTTGTTATAAAGGTTGACGATGTTCGTTTAAAATACCATAAGAAGGTATTCAGAAACACTTAACTATTGGGTGATATGGTTTATCATGTCAGCCAGCTCGAGCTATTTAGTCTGTGATGGACGCGCACAATGAGTGCTGAGCAAGAGTTCAGCATGCACTTTGTAAGATAGATGTAAATAGGTTAGGACTACAAAATACGACGATGACTAATGATTACTTGAATCTAATACGGTTGTACTTTCTTTTTCCATTGATCGCTACGTTCGAAAGATATCCTTTATCTGCACGCAAGGTTTACGTGAAGTGGCGTGCGGCTCTAACTTACACTGTTTCAGTGTAAGTTGACTCGTACTGAAACAGTACAAGTCACCAAAGCCCCATCACAACATGCTTTGCGTCTTTACCCACCCTTCTTGCGTAGAAGGGTAAACTAGTGCCCAGACAAGACCAGCCTTTTCGGGATGGACATCCACCAGAAAAATATAAGAGTTACGAAAGTCTCCTCAATTGAAAAAAAACAAGTTTATTGGTTATGGCCATGCATATGGAAGGATCACGGAGCACGCGACATAATAATTCGGAGCTAGTGGAGTGGCAGAAGCGGTAAGAGAGGCGCAAAAGACAACGGTCTATATTTTACAGGTATTACAAGGCGAGTAGGGCTATTGACACCTCAGGCGACCCGTTTATATTATTACTAATCTGTGTTGCTTTTCGATACTGCTTATGTAGGGCGGGAAAATAAAGGCGGGGATTTTAAGTAGCTTCCTGATGGGTTCAAGATCCTGCACAAAACGCTTCGGAAATAGATTTTCATGCTGTCTTACCTTTGTCTGAATGTACAGGCGCTGTCAAAATTGCTATATAAACGCGCGATAATGCATTAGCAAACGGTATAAAGTAGTGTTCATTATACTTAAAGATTTTACGATTCAGCCACTTTATTACGGTCTTTTCGGTCTCTATTAGTAAATATCGTCATGATGATAATCCCTTAATGTTCGGTTCATAGTGTATTTCTTAACGGTTTAGACTGCTTGACTACCCAATTACTTATTTGAGAGGGATTTTAAAATCTCCTGATGAAGCAGTGGCGGCCGGAGTGGCAAATTCATGTACGGCTGTATCAGAAAGACAGCAGCATAGCTACAGGGTCAGATATATCTGATTAAACAAATGCAGAGAGTCCAAAAAATCAACAGTAACGATTGTACTCGATACTACCTTTAAACCACGTGTGCACACATCGTGAGCTACCACGTTTATTTGACAAAGCCTAATAAGACAAATCATTTGCGAAGAAAATTGGACTAGACAGCGACAACAGTCTTGATCCTTCAGCCTTTATTCCGGATTTAAAAGACACGATCTCTCAAGTGGTCGCACTAAGAGTTGTCAACGCTTCTATCGTCTGAGTTTGAGAACATGGATGGCCCACTTGGTATCAGGAAGTGCAATTACCGTCACGAAACTGGACACAATCATCGCCGTTTTTTTGTCGCCTGTCTTTGTCTATAGATGATGCCAAAGCGCTCGTCTAATCTATAGTATTATAAAGTGCGCCGTCTTGCGATTTCATTACTGCTCAGCCACCGCCACCACATGCTTTATATTTAAAGTAATGCATCCGAATAAATCTGTGCACCTCGTGATGTCTTCGCCTCTATCCGTTCCGTGTCAGACTTCACCGTCTAGATATTTGCTTGCCTTAATTCATTTGCTGATGCACTTTACTCCGAACTGGAACCCGCAGCAAATCTTTCTAAAGAAGTTGGTCTCAGGAAAAAGCACGAGGGCCGAAATTAGGTTGATGTTGTCATAATATCGCAAAAAAAAATTAATGCGCATTGGTGGCCTGCGTACTGGGTGTGTAGGGAGCTACCGCAGCTCTAAAGTCAGAGGAAGACTTTACGGGTTAAGCCTGAGGCTTATGGACAACATCCAATTAGTTCTAAGGAATTAGCATATCAAGTTGAAAAATTGGATTTTTCTACGGAACTTAGCGCGGACTCTATGAGCTATTAGCTAAGACTACAGTTGTTTTAAAGAACTACACGCATTATGTGCGAAGAAGAACACAGGTGTCTAACGACTCTTTAACCCACGAAAGTTCTTTGGAACCCACGAAAGTTCTTTGGAACTGTCAAGCGCAACGTGCGAAAGGGTGGAAGTCTACAAACTTCTGCTCAAAATGAGAACTGAATTTATTTATATTTTAAGTCAGGGAAAATCCTACTTTAAGCACCCCTTATTATACGTATCTGGAACTAATGCAAATATCAGTATTCGAACTAAACGGATAGTTGGCACATCACTCAGCTATCAAATGATGACGGTACAAAGTACTTCCACGGTAAGTACCGTAACCCAGAGAATACCGACTAATCGGTGTTCTCTATGGACATAAAATCTAAGGCCACACTTGTCTCCCATATCACATATAGGAGGTCTTCAAGCAATTTAGCCGATGGCTTGTGTGACCCCATTACAGGGTGTGTATTTACAGATTCGTGAGTGCATATAAGATAGGGGAGTGCACTCTGAAACTTGCCCTTTTACATAAGTAATCCAGTTCGGAGAACTGCATCAAGACACATAACACTATTCAATAGCAGTAGCATTCACTGTAGTAGGATATGGTGCTGCTCATGTATTTCTGAATACAGCCCTGCAGGCAGTGACAACGCGATCGGCGTTTACTTATGAGAGGTCAGCATTTGCATATAACCATATCCACCGTGGATCAGTTCTGAGCCAATCACGTGCGTGCATCACAATACATACATGCCAAAAAATGAGTTTCGAAATGTTCATAATATGCCTCTGAGGGGGCTAGGCTAGTTCGTGCTTGGTACGTAACAGTACAGCTGACCGCGTCATTTGCAGACACACAGACACACACGGACACACAGATAAGTACGATTCAGAAGTTTGGTATGCAACCTTGCGCACACTCACTCATAGCTTCACCCTTCGGGCTCGCAATCAACGTTTCCACGTGATGAATGGTGAACACAAATGCCCGCTTTTTGTCTAATCTAACGCAGAGGCATGGACGACGGGACCTCTCATAATGCAGCCTCCAAAACCATTCCGCAAATACACCCTGCTGAGTAATTCTTATCGGAGCGCTCAACAGATTCACTTTGAGGTATCCGCAAAAATTGTGAATGGTGTCGGAATCACCGCTAATGAAATCTGCCGTCGAGTCGCTTAAACCATGACTTCATCGAAAACGAATTGCTGGAGCTGAAAACCGGTGTTGATGCAGCCAAAGCAGCATCAGAATACGAGCATCCAGGTCCAGGCGGTGCTGAAGAGCTAGTGCCGCAATTGAACATGCGAGGAACTGAGTATTCCTGAAATCTTCTTGGCATGCTGATGACAGTCTTGTTTGAGCATTTCACGTTCTTGGCGGCATCTACATCTGTACGAACATGCGGCCAATCGTGAGTTAGTACGACGCATGACATGACGTGTTACCAGTAAGTGTCAGTACGAGCCAACAATGACAACACCATCGACCTTTGTGACCTGCGTGCATCACACAAGATCGTCCGCGCAGCTCTTGGGAAAGGTTGTTGCCACGATTGCTGTGCGGGGATCCACCAAGCGAAGGTGAACGGTTTTTGTCGACGATCTCCGCGCCTTCATATTTTCAAGCACAAGTCGTATCAGAGACGCCATTACCGCCCACAAAATTCGCTACTAATTGCCACCTAATCAGCCACAAAGTTACCTTCTTGAAATTTTGACAATATCGACGACACGAAGGCATCGTTATCGCTTGGATTAGCAATTGGCTGTTTCACTCGGTTGCTGTTATGATACGGGGCCACTGACTCTGGAGCGCCATGCACTTCAATGATCACAACAACATTAGAAACTACAAGTGAAGGCAATGAGAACACACGTACGTTTGCGACCAATTTGTTCAACCCGTCGTCCATACACCGTAGCCTTTTCAAAAGGTAGGTATTCTTGTCCTTCTGTCCCGACCATTTCCTGATTCTTCTTATTGGCTGCGGCTTGGCGTTTGTTCACCTTGACTTGCTTTGAGTCTTTCACTTTAATGTCGCGATCGAGCAACGTTTCCGGGTCGTTCATTCGTGATCGCTTCGAAGGGTACCTAGCAACAGAGCGCTCTGACTCTGTTCTCGATTGAGCGACGGCGGGCGACCCGTGTTCTTCGCCTTCCTCGTTGTGGTTCGAAACATCACTTTCAAGCGCAGATGACATGCCGAGATGCATCAGTTCAAAGCCGGCGCTCATAGCAGCGCTTTCTCTGACTGGCCGCTTGGCGCCTTTTTTAGTCTTTCCTGCGACATTCACATTATCTACGATCATCTTGTCCGTCAAATTTTTGTCTACCGATCGAAATGTGGCCGCATAGGTGTGTACCTTTAACGCAACATGATCTGCTCTCCTTGACGGGAAGCTGAGCTAGTGCTTTCGAGGTTTTGATCACGCGACGCGGAAGCACAAAGGCTCGGAGTTTTGCCGTTTTGCCTTTGGCTCAAGTGAATCATCCGACTTCTGTTTTTCTTGTGAAGACCGTTTTGTTGAGTAGCCCATCTCGTTGTTATCTTCAGCCTCAGCGCCTTCGCTGCTTTCCATTCGTTCCAGCTTGTGCTGTATCTTTGTACTTACCAAGCTCTTTGTTTCACTAACTTCTATCACTTGAGACTTTCCTTCCTTCATGGCTGACAAATTTAAATGCCTCACATTCAATGCGGGTGCACTGGCTAACATGGCTTAAATTGTCGAAACCTTTTCCTCCAGTAGTTTCGTAAACGTAAGTCTTCGCGTGATGCTTTCTGCTATAAGTAAAATGCTGAAAACCATAGCTCATCACCCATACTCTTTCGTAGTGTCTCGACACATTTTGCCGGACTGGACTTGTATTTCCCAAGCAGAGTACCGGTAGCAAACTCAGGCATCTTGGAAGATGCTTCCGATTGTAACACCCGTGCTAGTGCTTTCTCAACTTGCGCCCGTGTCGGGAAATTCGCCGGCTTCCTGTCGAAATTGTCGCCGAAAGCCCGTATTTGTGATACCTTTTGCCAACACCTGTCATAACGTCAGTTTGCGTTGCACACCTGTTACGAACCAGTTCGCAAAACTTCTTGTCGCAGGTTAACGCTCGCATACCTGTCACGCTTACCAAACGTAGTATTGTCCAAAAAGTCGACATAGACTCGATCTTCGATGGAAAGATTATTAATGCCTGCAACCGTTCCGGGCGTTCGAATAGTAATCTGTGCATAAGCAAGTAGCCACATCAATCGATCAAACGAATCTCTGGCAGTGGCGGCTGAACCAAGAGAGAAGCAGAAAACACACCAGAGAGGGCCACAGTGGCCAATTAAGATACTTGACCCAGCACTTCACGCTCCACGTGAACGTATGATATGGAGCCACACGGTTGCTATCAATCGACACGACCTCGTCATAGTCGTTTGGCCAGCCGTCGTAATGAATCTTCACCTACAGCAGCTGAGTGTCAGCTACGACACCTTACTAGATCTGACTTATAAGGAGCCTATAGAGCTGCAAAGGCACCTCTTTCCATGACAAAACGCCTATCACGCGAGCCACGTTCCACACACCGTCACCATCCAGCACATCTGTTTGCATCCAGCAAGACATTTATAGCAGAAAAAGAGGAGCCGAGCGCAAGTAAGCAACGGTCAGCACTGATGGAAGGGCGGATCAAGTGCCACGCACCCATCCAGTCACCCTCCTTCAAGAGGGTCCGATGCTTTACTGAGGCGTCAGTATTGGCATCGCGTTTCGTCATCTTTTTCTTCATTGTGCTTATGCGACACAGCAGGTGCACTGACGTATTTGTCGGTTTAATAACACCACGTAGGAGGAGGACAAAGACAAGGGCTGGCCACGGGGCCAATCAATCGACGGAAGTCAGACGCTCGTTTACAGTGAGCAAATTTTAGCAATAGCGCAACCAAGTTGTCGATATTCATCGTGTTGTGCTACAACATTATTGTTAGCTTACCCTTCAAAACACATAACTACGAGGAACGAAACAGGAACAAGGGATGGTGGAAATATATATTATTATCGATCGACGCACTGGCGAGTCGCTCAATGTTCCGTGTTGACAACGTCAACCGGACACGACGTGACAGTAGTCACTGCAGGACACAGAAACTGCCTCGGATAAAGTCGACAATGTCAGTTGGAGCGCAGCGCTGGCAGCGGTACCACCCGTTGGTTTCAGGGCGCACTTTCGTCGGATCCCGATAGAACGTCTGGCCACATTCTCGGCACGTCCCGTAGTCGCGAGGGTGCGTGCCCGCTGCAGGTGCAAAAGCCGTCGCCACGGGAACTGCTCGTGGAGGCAATTGAGCGGACGGGTAGACGGACCCAGCGACCACGGCTGGGAACAGCACTTGCACATGACACACAGGGCAGTACAGTCCCTTCTGTAGGTACTTGTCGATGCAACGTGCGTGGAAGAGATGGCCACACGACGTTTGCTTCACTGTGTCTTTCATAAACAGACTCTTGTGGCAGCATCCGCACTGGTCGTCTGCAGTCTTGGCCCCTCCTGTGTTTGCGTCCTGGGTAGGAGCGTACAAGTGTTGCGGGATGTCCGCTGCTGTCTGCGGCAGGAACTGCGTCGCAGGAATGGGAATCATTTACTGGAAACGCGTCGTATTCGAGAAGGAAGGAGTTTTGAATAATGAACGATGGATTATTGCCAATTCAGTGACTGTGCAGGGCTGCAAGATGATGCCACCCCAACTGGATTCTCGGCTGCGACCATGAGAAGTCCAGTGGGTGGGGAGTGTCAACCACATCAAATGCGACGACTGGCGCCACAAAACGAGAAGCAGCCCCTGAAACAACATTATCCGTCACATACTACACACAGTTCATACATACAAAAGCGCCGATACTGACGCGTAGTCGCATTCCGTGCTGTCTTCCCCACGATAACCTTCCGTCGCTTCCTCTTCTTCTACTTTCGTCACCCCACTCAACTTCTGCCTCGTTCTTCCTCTTCTTCTGTCACTTTCTGTGTGTGATCCGACCTGAAGCTCAAACATGTTCAATTTCATTGCGGAGAAGCTCAATGTAAAGAACTTGGGGGAGCTACTGGCACCGACGCTTACGCCCGAGCAGGAACTCCACGCGGCGATTGAACAGGGGCTGACGGACAAAGTCCTCCACTTGCTGGACGAAGAGAACGTCGATCCGAACGCCAAGAACGAAGCGGGGAACCTGCCCATCCACACAGCAGCATATCACGGCCACGTCGATATTTTGACGATCCTTCTGACTCACAAAGTGGACGTCAATGCTACGTGTCAACGTCAAAACTCTCCATTGCACTATGCAGCGGCACAGAGTCGCGACGAAGCGGTTAGGTTCCTGGTGGACAATGGCGCAAACCCTGCGCTTCGCAACCGCCAGGGGCGCACAGCTTATGACGTGGCTAAAGGAGACAATATTCGTCAGTATTTGCTTCCACTGCAGTTCCGGCACGAAGACCCCGCACAAGTCGCATCGCAATTGCCGCCTGGGATTACTCCGTCTGTAGACCCAATGGCGCCTCGTCCGGTGATTGCGCCTCCGCCACTCAGCGGAGACTACTCGACGATGCCGAGTCATTCAATGATGGCGGCGCCTCCGCAGCAGATGCCACAGAACAATCTGTACGCTGCGGCTACGCATAGTGCTATTCCTCGTGGTGGACCGTCGCGGTTTGCTCGTCCGAAGGACTACCGCCCTATTCAAGCTGATGGCTTTGGCTCCAGTGTAGGCAACGACGAGCTGACTGCCAAGTTCGGTAACACGCGTGAGGTCAAGGTCACAGCGCCGCCTCCAGGCGCGATGGCAACGCCCGAAGTTGCGCCGACAGAAAGTGTGCCAGTCAACAGTGTTGCAACGGTTTCTTCCGTTGCTGGTGTGAACCCATACGCCTCCACGTTTGCCAACAAGCTGCAGCCGTCCTCAACTGGCGGATATCCCGGTCAGACGCCTCCAAATGCTGGCACTGTCGCTCGTGGTCCGCCGCAGTTCAAGATCTTCAACCCCAAGCTGGCGGATGCTGCATCGCCTGGTGGATCTCCAGCTACGTTTCAACCTCCTGCTTCCGGTTCAGTGGCAGCTCCAATCGCACCTCCGAACCACTCGCTTTCGTCGTCGTACATGGCCCAGTCAAATTCGCCTGGTCATGATGAAGAAGTGCATGTGTCGACCACCGACAGTGTGCTGCAGTAGTAACTTGGGTACAGTCACAGGAGCCTACACGTCGATAGTGTAAGCAGTACCGGTATGCTCTGGAGTCAGATGTAGACGTAATCAAGGCACAGCTGCCTCGTCACTTGCAAAAGTAACATTACCTAGGAGTTACTTTATCTGAATCAACTCTACCAGTCAATTCGTGACGACGTTGCAAGTATGAGTGGAAACGAAGCACCAGCGACGAAGGCGCTGTCCGATGAGGACGTATCGCTACTTCACGAGCGCAAAGCGATGCTCAAGCAGGAGCACGCAGCCTACGTCGAAGCTCATCCGGAAATCAAGAAGCTGCTCAGCGGTTTCATGTCGGCGCTGCTGCTAGAGAAACCTCAGGACGTTGTGGCCTTTGCGACCACGCACTTTTCAGCCTCCCGGTCGATTCCTCACGCACAGGTGTACCAATCGACTCAGGTGGTTTAGCACGTTCTTTGTGAAGTAACGCGAATGCAATGGCGTTTACTGACACTTTGGTATGTGAAATGTATTCCTGGTGTAGCTCGAGCCGATCGTGATTGCCGGTCCGTCGGGCGTAGGCAAAGGAACGCTCATTAATCTTCTGCTGCGAAAGTTTCCTGATACGTTTGGCTTTTCGGTGAGCCATACGACACGCAACCCGCGTGACGGTGAAGTGGATGGCGTCGCGTACCACTTTATTGCGAAGGACATGATGCTCAAGGAGATCGAGGCTGGGCGGTTCTTAGAGCACGCCGAAGTGCATGGCAATGTGTATGGAACAAGCAGACGTGCTGTGCAGGAAGTGCAGGAAAAAGGCAAGATTTGCATTCTGGACATCGATATCCAGGGCGTAAAACAGGTCAAGAAGTCGGGCATTTCTGCCAACTATCTCTTCATTGCCCCGCCTTCCATGGACGAGCTGGAAACGCGTCTACGTGGACGCGCCACCGAGACAGAGGACAAGATCCAGCTGCGCGTAAAGAATGCGGCCGGCGAGATTGCTTTCAGTGAGCAGCCGGATGTGTTTGACGCTATCCTTGTCAACAAGGTGGTGGACGATAGCTTCAGTGAGCTACTTACACTGCTCAAGCAGTGGTACCCGACGTTGGACCTGAAGTAGACGAGTAAAAAACTGTGCAGCTAGCCAGTGGTCAAAGCGTCAGTTTTGCTGCAAAACAGAATGACGCCGGGCATGTGAATATCATCCGCTCCTGGAGTTTATGTCATGATGAGTTGTGCCTCGGCTGATTCGGCTTGCTACTGAAGTGCATCTTCAGGTTGAGTTCTTTGTCTACTATCAATCGGTGGTATCATCGAGCAACTGGACGGTGGAAACCGTCAGGAGGTCAGAATACTCAATATGTGCTGCAGATGGCAAGAAAAGGTGACAGTTTGATTGATTGAGGTCCTTAGTTCGCTTGTGCATTCGTTGCATCCAAGCCACTAACTGCTGCTGTATTTTTTGCAACTGCTGCTGGGTTCCTCGCCTGATTCCTTCATGCTCTATAGTAGCGAAACACGGTGTGTTCAGACCATATTTCGGACTCTGTCGTAACGTGCGCTGGTCGCGAGCATTAGCTGTACCAGCTGCTAGAACACCATGCCAATGTGCATACCAGCATTTCCAATCGAGTTGTTGCAAAGGCTTTGGTATCACTCCGTTGTCAAAGCTTTGTCTTTTGCCTAAAAAATAAGACGACATGATTTGAATACACAGAAGTCGATACTGAAGACTTGAGCGATTGCCGGAGGCAACGTCCAAGTAACTCAAGGCGTCACGGTCAGTGTTTCTCTCCCAGGCGTCTCCATTGACAGAGCATTCATTCGCTTGCGATACAGGGGCTTTCGATCGGTTTCTCGACATGATGAGCACGTTGTACAGCACAAATCTAATGCTCGGATTAAAGCCGTCGTGCTAACCACGTCATCACTGGTCATTCTGCCTCACGTAAGGATCAAGCTGCTGTCTTCGACTTCGCAACTTTCGAAATTTAGATGCTGACGTCAAATAGGTTTGAGTAGAGATCTAAACAAAGGAGTACGGTCGGTACTGTCGTTCCCAGCATCTTCAACGCTACATAACGAGCTATCGGATGGGATTAGTGTAAAGCATAGGTCGTTTTTATCTGCAGTGTCCAACAACAGTCCATCGAGCTTCAAGCAAACCTATCTTCCTTCCTATAGCGACAAACGGAAGATGACTTCAGGAAAATTGTCTATTTAATAAATTCATGAAGAGTTTGTTAGGACGGTGCACTTGGATGAACGTTGTTGTCGCCTCATTGAGACGTTCGGCGACGTGACGACGTTCGGCGACGTGACACAAGGCACACACACGCGGTAAAATGGACCAATTTGCTCAGACGTACGATCAAGTGTATGGGGAAAGAAAGGTGCGATTTGCCTGCATCTTTTAGCAGCGTCTCAACTGCAACAACTCAGCACAAATGTCTGAAGTTGATAGGCGGTACGCGACAGGCGACGATAATGTTGTGGTGAGAGTGCTATTAATTCGAATTCGACGAGCTAGTCTTGAGGTCTATGACCTCACGAAATGTCTCCATGCTCTATAGCAACGACTGACTGGATAAATCTGTCTATTTATATCATACGATCGCTGCTGT
Organism: Peronospora matthiolae; assembly: GCA_921007115.2. Lineage (NCBI taxonomy): Eukaryota > Oomycota > Peronosporomycetes > Peronosporales > Peronosporaceae > Peronospora > Peronospora matthiolae. Next base: position 989,309 of record CAKLBY020000035.1, on the reverse strand, counting down.
TGTCGCTTTAGAAGTATTTCAGGTCCTATCTACTGACATCTTTTGTCGGTACCGGCCATAGTACGACTATCCAGGTGAACTCAAGCTTCATAGTGCAGACAGTTCGAGTACTTGCATTCACATGAGCCAACGCAATTGCGGCGTGGTGAGTAAGGACTGCTACTAGATGTCTTGTGTGTCGGGTCAATTTCGATTAACTGAATTGTTGTTGTCATACAGGTCTTCCATGTGTCGCTGCTGTACAACTTGGTGCTAGAACACGAGCAACGCCGTCCATGGTGGAGTCACATTGAGCCAAGGTTGATCCTCGGTGCGCTGCCTCTACAAGACAAGGACCACTTGAATCTGGTGAGATGGTCCAGTGCAGTTTTGTATCGGTAGTGGTGCTAATCATGGCGATATTATGCACACAGTTGGTGCAACATGAGGGCGTGAAAGCAGCGGTGACCATGAACCAGCCCGTGGAGCTCCTACCGAATTTCCTGTCGACTCCGGTGTCCCCTGGTACAATCATGGACACGCAGCAAGTAAAAGAGATGGCTCGGCTTATATCGATGTTGCGTCTGTGTGTTTTCTCTGCTACTGTCAAGCCGAGTGGGCGAGCGAGCACGTTGCTCAATGCTTTGGCTCGACTGAAGACTTCTCCTCCCCAGCGTTGGATACCATCGAAAAGTTGGTGCCAAGTAAAAACGTGGTCTTGTAACGTGGCCGAGTGCTAACGCTGATCGCGCACAGGTGTGTGCTTTTTCTTCATGACCAGGTTGACGTGCAGCAGAACACAACCTACGTGCATTGCAAAGCGGGACGTGGCCGAAGCGCAGTGGTCGTCGTGGCATTCCTCGTTCAATATCGCCAGATGACACTCGACGAAGCCTTCGAGGTGGTGATGACCAAGCGACCCCACGTCCGTCTCAACACGAGCCAGCACGAGATCCTACGAGAGTTCAGTAAGAAGTACTCGTCACTAGATCCATCCCGACCAGCTGCGCCTACTGGCAACGTCAGCACGCATAAACGGTAAAGGTCGCACTTGTCCAGACAAAATCACCTCGAAGTTCAATTGTCTCCGGTCAAATGCTAGCAACTTACACTAACCTAAATGTGTATACACCTTCGTCCGTCAGAGGCTCCTCCCACTCAAAGCCAAAGCTCTTCGCAGTCTCCAGGACATAGTCGATCGAGACATTTCGCTTCGTGTATGCAAGCAAGAATTCAGATGCAGCTTTGCAACTGCCGTCCACACTACAACGGCCAGGTTTTAGCAAGTGTTTAGCCGTTTCAAACAGTGACGCCACATGCTCTTGCTCGTAGATGACATCGGCGCCAAGAACAATGTCGAACTTATCGTTCACGTGATCCAAGTCAACGCCCCACAGCAACTTGCGGCATTGCACTCTCTCCTCCACTTTGTTGAGCTGGCAGTTTGCAACCAGCAACTCAATCGTGTCATCATCACCGTCGGTGATCACCACTTGTTGGTCCGTAAGATACGATGCTAAAATGCCGATAAGTCCGAGTCCACTGCCGAGCTCAATGACCGATTTTCCAGCAAACCGGCCGCGATGCTCGTACATGTACGTGCTCAGAAAGTCGCCTGCACGCCAAAGCGTTAGACCCGTTGACTGTAGCGTCTGTCCGATGTCGCGCCGCAGCCCATTGAGGCGAACAACAATCGGAGCAGCTTCGCCTCCATTCTCGGTCGAGCCAAATTTGAATTCAAACGAGTCTTCTTTTGGCTCAATGTCCAGCGCTTTTTGAATGTCTAAGCGCGTGTCGGCTGAGCTCTTTTCGACGATGATACCACGCTCAACGGCGAATTCCTGTAGAGCTGCGAGCGCTGCGCCGGATAAAGCCAGCGGTTCGGTATCGCTTTCGCTAGCTCTGCTCATTGTTGACCAGTCAAAGTTCGAACGCACTGGACCGACTCTCACAACGCAATCGGAAAATGGCTATGGCGTTCTTCCGCAACATAACATTGCGCTCGCAAAGTCGAGAACGGGGCAACATAAGAATATAGAATCTTACAGACAAATTGAGCAGAAAATGACACTAAATAAAACAAGTTTTGCTTACGCTTTTTACCGGACCAAATTTAGCTCGCCGCTTTATTTTGGTCCAGTTGATGTGCGATTGTGCATTGCAGAAGCGTGAAAATTATAATCGGACCCAAGTTTGGAACGGTTTGTTTTGGATGCATCCGCTATCAAGATATCATGCGGTCGCACCAGCACGATTGTATATGGGTCATCGACTACTACTCCATTGCGAGTGTGGGTAAGTCAAAAGCTACACTTATGATCTGCTGCTTTGTGCTTTAACTGCAACGGGGCACCGGTCGCTTCAACTGTCACAGTACAAAGGAAACGGGGTGCCCGTTACATGATATTGACACCAAAAGGTGTGTAGCGAAGCTACACTGCTCCTCAGAGGAAGACTTAACGCTCTACGAGCAACTTAGTTCCAAAGAACTAACGAGTTAACAAGTTTTACAGCTTCTGTAACGGGGCACCCTGAAGCTTGTACTGGTGACAGTACAAGCTACTTATTCTGATGACAGAATAAGGCGGTGCCTCGTAACTTCACGTACACTCGTACGTGCAGAGGAAGACGGTAAGAAGAAGCGAGTACTTGGTTAAAGCAAAAAGTAGAACTGTATTGATAATAGTTAATGTCTGTTAATAAACCACTAATTATCTTCATCTAACTATGTCTAAATACAAATGTGTAAATCAACTATCTGCTCACCACTCATTGCGTGCGTCTGTGGTGGCGCGTCTTCGTTGGTTGATATAATGGCCTATATCAGCCAATTAGGAACTACTCGTAAGTGCTACAGAATATTTGTCCTTATGACAATATTCCGAGAATATAACTCTTATAGTTATATTCTATTAACAGTTTCTTATAAATTGTGATGTAACGATTCACCCCATTACACCCCCCCCCTTAACCATCAGTCACTTTAGTGGTTGTTTGACTAAATGGATACTCGTCCCAAATCATTTGGGACGGGGTTTGCACTTGTTGGTCCGAGTCCACTTCCCAACATTTCATCGCATGGTTAACAAGCCCATGCGATGCGCGAGCAAGGCCGCCGAGAGCGCGTCCGCACGTCTCTGTGCGGACGCCGAAGCAGAAACTACAGCAACTGATGTCTCATCGGTTACTGAAGCGACTCAGCCTGTGTCACCTGGTGATGCAGGCGCTCGTCATGAAGACACTCTTGTCTTCACAGAGTATGAGCTCGGTGTCTCGTACTCTCCTGATACGGAAGACGGATCCGTATCGACGGCGATTGAATCTAAGCCGCCTGCCAAGCGTGGCATGGACGATGCTTTGCGTCGCAGCATCTTTGGTTCATCTGATGAATCAGATGAACCATCGCCGAAGCGAAGGCGCTCGAGGTCGCGAGACTCGGGCGCTAATAGTGGTGTCGGTTCTCCTATGGACACCACTTCAAAGCGAGGTGCCAGTACTTCTGTCGGCACGTCGCAGGAAGAGCGGGACCGCAATGTCTTGCGTCTCGCTCCCGAGAAGAAGGCATGGATGCCTCCCAAATTAGTCACGGATCACTTATCGGCGACTACGAGTGATCGTTATCGAACACGATTGTTCGATTCGTCAAGGATTTATCACCTTGACCCCAGTGCGAAAATCTATCGCGCTGAACATTATTTCTTCATCGATGCTTTCTTTAAACATCGATGGTACAGTGGGAATCACAAACGTGATGGTCCCTCACTGCTTCAAGCGTGGAACGCTTACATCCATAACCTTGAGGATGTAGGTCGTGACGTTTGGAACGACAAACTTATCAAAGCTCGCGATAAGATTGAAAAGCGAACCCCGACAGGTGCACGCTACAAGCTGCATCGTCTGTCAAGGGAGAAAGGATTACCCTGTCTCTCATGGGGAGACTCGTGCCCGTGTTGTGTGAACAACTCTGCACGAGCACCTAAGGAGGCTTACCTCACTAATAGCCCGTGGTGGCGCGTACGTATCTCTAGTGAGATGTACGAAGGGATTGACAACTTGAAATCCCTTTAAGACCGTGCCGGGAAGACTTTCTCCGGCGGTCCTTCTGCGGCACAGGATGTGCCACGTCGTACTGCTCAACCAGACCCAGTACGTTAACCATCAGTTGGGAGCGGGGCTCCCAAGTATCCCAGGACGGGGGATAGCCGCGCCACCGGACGAGATAACTCGTCCGACGTCCGTTCACGTCGCGGCGGTTCAACAGCTGCTCAACTAGATAGCGCTGGCCACCACGAGAGTCCTCTAATGGAGGTGGAGGAGGAGGAAAGACGCTCTCCACACGATCGTGGGGAAGCGTGTGTTCCCGAGAGCTTCTTTGATCGCGTAACGCAAGGGTTACGCGACGATCTCGAACATGAGCGGAATAGGCGTCTCCAAATGGCGGACACTGCCTTGAAGCATCGAGCTGAGTTTGCCTTTGCTCAGCTCGAGAACGAGAGATCTCTGACATCTCTTCGTGACGAGCTAAGGGTAGCTCGTGGGATTGTTGATCGGTCTCGGGATGAGATGAATGCTCTTCAGACCCTTGTTGATGCCCACCATCGGGAGCACAAGGCTCTCTGCGAGATGCTTGAGCGCAAGGGCGTTCTTCATCGGAAGAAGCAGCGTACTGATGGTACGGCTTAAGCCGACCAACGTAAAACGTGGGATGCGTTCGCATCTTACGTGGTAACTCGATCGTGTGTGCATTGCCTAGGCGGTGCAATACACGAAATGGGCCGCTGTACTTGGGTAGTAGTTTATTGCTACCCAAGTTAGTCACTGCATGCTGTGGTAGATTAACCGTAGACAGTAGGACTAAGTCACCTTTATTAAATAAAAGAGTGTTTTTGCCCTTCCATTCTTGTCAGCGTTTTGCTTTTGCTTATCCACCGCTTCGGCGATGGAATCTTGCACAAAACGGACTACCGTTTCACGAGCCAGTGTGAACTCATCTAATGACTCGTTAGCTTCAGTGCGCTGTGAGCGCACTGCAGCAACATCAACATTTTCTTCAGTGAGGGCTTCCACACTCTCACTGGGATCATCTTCTTCAGTGAGGGCTTCCGCACTCTCACTGGCATCATCTTCTTCAATATCGATGTTATCGATATCGGCATTAAAGACAATGACTTCTTCGTCAGAGCGTGATGAGCGTGAACCAAATCGGTTTTTGCTCGCGCGAGTCCCTCCCCCCCTTAAACCAGAGTTACACTCTAGTAAGGTGGGTACACGCGGATGGCGTAAGACATTCTCGTAAAACGGTGTATGTGTCGTGGACGCATGCACCGAGTTGTTAATGGCAAACTCTACCATTGGCAAAAACTCACTCCAACTCTTAAAGGAGTGTACGTATCCTCGAAGTATCTCTTCAAGGACACGATTGGCACGTTCCGTCTGACCATCTGACTCTGGATGATCAGATGTTGACATCTTCAAGCGCGTTCCGAGTGATTTGAACACGGAACGCCAGAAATCAGCAGTGAATCGTGGATCTCTGTCTGATACGAGTTCACGGGGCAACCCATGAAGTCGGAAGATGGTGTCAATAAAGACACAAGCACAGCCACTTGCTCTGATTGACTCTGGTACAGCCACAAGGTGTACCATTTTGCTGAATCTGTCAACAAATACGAGAATACCCGTATTCCCGCGTGCGTCTTTGGGTAACTCGAAGACAAAATCCATTGAGATAGATTCCCAGCACTCAGCCGGAACCGGTAGAGGCTGTTAAGGTGCACGCAGTGAAGGACTTGACTTCACTCGTTGGCGGACTTCGCATGCGCGAACATACTTTCGCACAAACCGATACTGGCGGGGCCAGTAAAAGTCTCGACTTACCGTGAGATATGTTTTCTCTCGGCCACGATGTACTCCTATAGGAGCATCGTGATACTCGAACATGATCCGCAAACGCAGACCAGTATCATCTGGAATGACAACACGTGGTGTGTCACCAGTAACGGCTGTATAATACAGTAACCCGTTGCGAGTAGTGTATCGATCTGATGCAGATCGATATGCAGGCGACAATCGTTTCAACGATTCTCGAGATGGCTGTGAGAGATGTGTCAACAACTTCACAATCTCACCATCTTGGGCGTATGCCCGCCTCACATCATCATGCAACGTTGAAGATGGTACTGAGGACGTCATAACCGCAACAGTGGCTGTCTCACTGTTGGGTCTTACGACTGGTTCAAAGTCGGGACGACGTGAGAGTGCATCAGCGACGACATTAAGTCGTCCTGGTTTGTACTCGACCGTAAAGTTGTATTCTGCAAAGAATGACAACCACCGCGCCATTCGTTGTGAAAGGTGCGGGCTGTTTACTGCCGTGCGCAACGACGCATGGTCTGCGTAAACAATGAAGGGTCTATCTCCTAATAGATGGACTCTGAACTTTGCGAGTGCATACTTCATGGCAAGGCGTTTCTTGTCATGCACTGGATAGTTCCGCTCAGCTGGTTGCAGCTGACGCGACTGGTAGCAGACGACGCGTTCAACGCCTTCAAGATCGCACTGCGTTAATGCACAGCCGATTGCAAAATCGCTGGCATCACAGACCACATGAAATGGCCTGTCCTGATCGGCAATTGCTAGGACTGGGGATTGTATCAAGCTCTGCTTGATACCATCAAAGGAGCGCTGACATTCAGCGTTCCATAACCACCTCTCGTTCTTTTTCAACAAACGAGAGAGGTGCACAGTCATTTCGGCGTAATTGCGTGAATACTTATGCAAATACGCCGCTAGCCCAAGGAATTTTCGAAGACCTTTGACATCAACCGGCACAGGCCAGTAGGTGATCGCCTTGATCTTTTCGGGATCAGGACGTACACCGTTCTTACCAACGATGCACCCAAGAAGTGGTATTTCGCTTGCTGCAAATATACACTTCTTGAGGTTGGCACACAATTGATGCTTTCGCATGATTGTAAGAACCTGTCGGACGTGGTACCTGTGAACCTCAACGTCCGACTTTCCATCCATAGCTCGACTATGGATGAATACGTCATCGAAATAACTCGGCGCGAATTCTCGTACTGGTCTCAACAGATGTGACACACATCTGTTGAACGTGGCAGGGGCATTACTAAGCCCTTGTGGCATTACTAGCCATTCCCAGAGCATGCCGCTAGGCGTGCTAACTGCGGTATAGGGTATATCCCGTTCCCGCATAAGGATTTGATGGAAGCCGTCCATCAAATCCATGGACGAAAAGATGGTACTCTTTGACATATTATCGATGATTACGTCCTTCCTTGGTATCGGCTTTTGAGCCGGTACCGTTGCAGCATTCAATTTGTTGAACGCGTGCACTATCCGCCACCCTCCTGTAGCTTTTCGCACACAGAAGGTCGGAGAGCTATGTGGGGAAGTTGATTCCCTCACATGGCCCGCAGCTAAACGATAGGCAAAGAACTTGTCGATCGCAAGTACTTGTTCACGAGGCAGTGGCCACTGCTTCATGACACAGTACTTCGAGCCTGGTTTAAGCTCGACCTCGTGTCGAGTACCTCTATCCTTCGGTAATTCGCACGGAACAGTTTCAGGGAATACATCCTTGAATTCAACCAAATCTTCATAGAAAGGATTTTCTTGAGCGATTCCCACGATTGTGAGTCATATCGCTCAATTCGTGTCTTTTCATCTAGGACACTCTCGTCCATAGATGAACTACTGAGAACTCTCTCGTTCTCAGTAAACACTGTTGCTGACCTTATGTCGGCTACACACTCGTCGTCAGCGACGAGCATGCAGATCTGCTTGACTTTGCCACTACGCAGATCACGCAAGAACCTTTTATGTTCGAGCGTTGGCAACTGGAAGATCTCCGAAGCCAACTTTGGAGGCGCAATCAGATCAAGCGTATAAGCGCCTACACTTGATCCGTTATTGACTTTGACATTCAATGTCTCTGTCATTTCCTGGGGACTTATTCCCTCAGGCTTCGAAGGACTTATTCCTTCGGCTTCCCGGGGACTTATTCCCGCGGGTTTCGGGGAACTTATTTCCGCCGTATCTGTAATCTTGGGACTTATTCCCTTTACTTCCTCTAGCTGTGGTTGCGCAACCACAGCAAGATCCTCTACGAAAGACTCTCCAGTCGATCTAGGATTATCGTTTCGCTTAACCTGAGCGATCGATTGTTTCTCTTCTAGATGTTCCCCGCTAGGGATACATCTTTGTCCCAGTCCACCCGACTTATTCGAGCGGTGGACCTTCGGCGCAGCCTGTGTTTCCTCACAGCCGCCGGAACTTTGCTCCGAAGTGTAACCGTTTGGTACACTAAGGTTTTGTGCAGTCGTACTAACGACCTTACCACAAGTAAGGCCATCGCACTCACTCGTAGTACGTCCACAAGCTTGTTGACGCTCCAAAACGTTCATCAGATGGCCATCTGATGAACAAGCGGCAGGCATCGTCACTGTTCGATGTTGCCAGTTTACTCGTGGTTCGTACCTTCTGAGCCACGGTATTCCAAAGATGACATCAAATTTGTCATCCAAATCCAATACGATAAAGTCATCGTCATATTAGGTATCTTCTAGCGTATAGTGGATCTTCACTATACGCTTCATGACGGTTACGGATGCGCCTGTCGCAAGACGTACCGTCATCCCCGTAGGAGGTGTGTCACATTCACTGCATTTAAAGAGCCCATCTTCTAGCGATTGGCGTTGCACAAAATTGTTGGACGCCCCACAATCGACTAGAGCTCGAAGGGACAACTTATTCGTCACTTCGAGTTTCAAGGTAATGAGTGAGATCTCATTACCTAGAGCAGCAACGCACAACGTTTGTGTGTTGGGAGCAACCTTCATCAAGAGGCCTACAAATTCTCTTGACGTTGATGGACCAGTAGGGTGCTCCGCACCTACTGATCCTGTCCGTTTTTGACGGTCCATCCCGTTGTTGCGTCTTTGCACCAACTGCGGACCCGCGTCCCTGCCCCTTTCTCATGGGTGGACGGTCACTACGCCCAGTGTTGCGAGACACTGGACGAGGGGCACTACACTCGTAAGCGTATTGTCCCGTCTTTTGACATCTGTTGCATCTCTGCAACTTCTTGTAGCCTGTAGAGCGAGCCTTCTCGCTCTCTACATGACAGAGTTCCATCGGCTCTGGACCTCCGTTGTCATATCGTCTCGGTTGATGATATGATGTCGAGCTGGCGGGAGCCTGTCTCAGACTGAAGTATTCCTGCTCCGCAATGGAAATGGCTTGTTCTAGTGAATCTAGTTCAAGCCGGAACAGGTGAGTCTTGACGGGACCATCCGCAAGACCCTGCATGAACACCGAAACCAACGTGTGTTCATCCACCGGATTGGAACTTATACAACTCGTGAGATGTCGTTTATGTTGAGCGTAAGCGTGCACATCACGCTTACCCTGCTTGAGCTTCAAGAGTTCAGCTCGAGCTCTGAACTCAGCTCTAGGCGGTTCAAACGTTTGTCTGAGCCGCGACTTGAAGATTTCCAACGACCCAAACGCATATGGGTCGTGCAACTTGAGTCCCAAAGCCCAAGTCTTGGCACGTCCTGCCAGATTGGATTGGGCAAATGCAACTTGCATTTCCCCGTCGTCGATGCGACGCGCCCTTATGGCGTCGTCTAATTCTACAAAACATCTCAAGAGGGAGACCTCTTCGACTTCCGTATACTTAGAGATGTCAATCTTCAAAGTATCGGGTCGACGCGAGTGCATTGACCCACCAGCAGCAGCCTGCTGCTGTCTCAACAGTTCAAACTGTTGAGCACCCTGTTCTCTCAACAACTCTGCTTGTTGAGAACCTTGTTGGTGAAGCAAGGCTACTTTCTCGCGTTCAGCGTCAAGTTCATTTTGAATGAACTTGGCGATAGTAGCATGTTGGGCATCTCTATTGAGAGCCTCTAGCATGACGCTAACAGCATGGATGCCCATGGTTGAACCCATCCGTTCAACCGCATCCCATTCGACATCGCTCAAATGGAAGTAGCCGTCACGCGTAGCGTGAAAGCTTTGGTCATCTTCATCATCCAACATATTCATGTTAGATGTGAACGTGGTCCTTAGACGGACTACGAAGTGCTACCAGGTGTAACGGGGCACCCTGAAGCTTGTACTGATGACAGTACAAGCTACTTATTCTGATGACAGAATAAGGCGGTGCCTCGTAACTTCACGTACACTCGTACGTGCAGAGGAAGACGGTAAGAAGAAGCGAGTACTTGATTAAAATAAAAAGTAGAGCTGTATTTATAATAGTTAATGTCTGCAATAAACCACTAATTATCTTCATCTAACTATGTCTGAATACAAATGTGCATATCAACTATCTGCTCACTACTCATTGCGCGTCTGTCGTGGCGCGTCTTCGTTGGTTGATATAATGGCCTATATCAACCAATTAGGAACTACTCGTAAGTGCTACAGAATATTTGTCCTTATGACAATATTCTGAGAATATAACTCTTATAGTTATATTTTATTAACGATTTCTTATAAATTGTTATGTTACGATTCACCCCGTTACACTTCAGATCAAAATAAGAACTGATTTTAATTTGTGTTAAGCCTATAGAATATCTTAATTCTACTCAAAGATCTTTCGTACCTAATGGCTGACACTCGTCAGCCCCTACAAACCAATAAGATATACTACATCGCCTTCGCAAAGGGGGTACCCTCATATGTGTAACACCTCTGGTACAAAGTACCATAATTTCGTGCAACCCCGTTACACCCTCCCCCACCAGACTGACGTTTACCAAAACGTCAATCGAACTTGTGTTCCTAAGCGAGAACAGTGCGCGTACGGTAAACCTCGCGGTAACGTACGCTCTAGCACGATGTCCTCATCACCAAACGAGTCTAAGACTATGTGTGACTACCTCCGAATAGATGAGGCAGTGGATTATGGTAGCGATACCAGTATCCACGGCAATGCAGGGACAATGTCCGAGTCACCGATGCCTGAGGCACGACCTTCGGACACCCCAATTTCGTTCTTTGAGCGTGGAGATGCGAGCGCGCCACTAGCGCATCATTCAGCATCTGGTTCTGATGATACTATCATCACGAACCCGCTCGATGAGCAACAACAATTGCTTGTTCAACAAGAAGAAAACGCTCAGCGTGATGTTCTAATGGCTGCAACCCTTGAACGCCAGCGTGACTATGTGTTCACCCCACCTAGTGTGGAGGAACGTCTACGTCAAGCGGCCGGCCAAACATTGGCAACATGGGTCATTGGACATGGGCCTAAGACTCCTGAGGAGGTGGTGAGCTGCCAGGCACTTCGTGAGAGGTACCTGGAGCCGCACCTAACGACTCAAAGTCAATACAAGGCACGCCTTGACATGCAAGCACGTGGTGCACCGGTTCCACCGATCAAGGGTATACCCATTCTCTTGTTCGCAGGCGAAACAGTGAGCGAAGAAGACGATGCCTTTGTTCACTGGGTGCACTATGTGCGTCGCCTCAGCAACATTTTGGTTCTAAGGGCTAGTGTCTATGCGGCTGATGTGCGTCTCGAACGCAAGCTTCGGTATGATTATGCCAAGCTTAAGGCCAGAGGCCAATTGTGCAAGCGCACGCGCTATGCTTTGGCTACTAAGGTAGCCGCGAGTGCTGGTCAGTCTGTGGCCAACAACCCGCCAACCCGCACCACTAGTGGTGGGAAACGGCCTCGGTCTCGAGATGACCATGGCCACGATGCTCAAAAGCATCCAAAGCATATGGGCAGTCTTGCCGAAGGGGTACCTCAAATTCCCATGAGTTTTCAGACTCAGGGTACCCACGCCACTTTACCAGATACTGGTATTGGCCCTGACGACGACGTCGTTTCAGTAGTCTCTCGACATGAAATTGACGACACCCATGCTCATCGAGCAAAGTCGGTGGCGGCCGGTGTACCGGTGGAGGCCCACGAGAAATTGGTTCTCGAAGTGAAGGGTCTTCAAGAGGCCTTGGGTAAGTCCCAGTGCATGCTGGATGCGATGCAAAGCCGCCTTCAGGCGATGGAGCAAGCTCAAACTCGGAGCGAGGCTCAGTTGGACTTGCTGATTCGTCTACAGCAATCCGGGGCAGTGCCCTTGTCGTCGGCGCAAGCGCCTCCAAGTTCACATGGGAAGGATCCCGGTACGGCTTAAGTAAGCCTACGTAGAACACTGGATGTGTGCGCAATTTGCGCGGAAGGTTTAGCGTATACGCAAGTCCCTTCTTGGCAGTGACCGTAAACGGTCCAATAAAGCGTGGACGCAACTTTGTCTTAAAGACAGCAGACACTACATTTGTAGGTAGATTTTTAGCATTGAGTAGTACTTGGTCTCCGACCTCATAACGTTCAATACATTTTCTGCCTTTGGCATCAGCTTGTTGTTTTTGGTTTTCTTGGCTATAAGCCATTGCGTCACGCACATGTCTTAAGACATTTAATCGCGTTGCGAGAAACTCGCCTACCTTATTTTGAACAGTAGCAGGGCGGATATCAGCAAGCCGATCGGCAACCTCTCCCTCACACCAAGCCCTGATTCACGTAGTGATAGCGTTAACGGAACACGAGGGTGAGTGATACCGTTTATATAGAACGGAGTAAAGCCTGTTGAGGCATGAACAGCGTTATTCAACGCAAACTCAACAACAGGGAGCATTGAGCTCCAACGCCTAGGCGTATCAGCGCAAACACTGCGCAAAATGTCGTTGATGACGCGGTTAACACGCTCAGTTTGACCGTCGGTCTGCGGATGATCCGCTGTGGACATGTCCAACCGAGTGCCAAGCACCTTGAAGATAGACTTCCAAAACTTCCCAGTGAAGCGGGGGTCTCTATCAGAGATAATTGCCACCGGCAAGCCATGTTGGCGAAACACACGGTCGATAAACAGCTTTGCTGTACCTTCAGCATCGATGCTATCCGGCACAGCCGCTAAGTGAGCCATCTTGCTTAATCGGTCAACAAAGACCACAATACCAGTGTTGCCTTCCGAATCTTTCGGTAGGCCAAACACAAAATCCATGCTCATGGACTCCCAACAACCAGTGGGTACTGGCAAACTAGCCAGCGGCGCCGCCGCATGTGCCGAGGGTTTAACCCGTTGACACGTTTCGCACGTACGCACATAGGTGCTCACCCACTTATACTGTTTGGTTCACCAATAACTTTGGCTCACCGAGCTATAATTCTTCTCACAACCGAGATGACCACTTAAAGCAGTATCATGTGCCTCATAGAGTATCCGATACTTTAATTTCTCATTATGAGGTACAGCGATACGAGAGTTATCCTCGATATCCGTGCGATAGCACAACAGGCCATGATCGAAAGAATTTTATGTAGCCTCGCACGTAAACGTGCCGACAATTCTATGTCCGAGTCTTTAAACTCATCGCTCCCAAGAGCACGTAGCAAAGCTACACACTGATCATCCTTGGCATATGCCGCACGAATTAAGTCAGGGACTGACGACGACAGAGTCGTAACATGAGCAAGCTCATAGTCAGGTCGACGCGATAGCGCATCAGCCAAAGCATTTTGCTTACCTGGCTTGTACTTCACCTCGAAGTTATATTCGGCAAAGAAGGAAAGCCAACGAGCCATTCTCTGTGAGAGATGAGGCGACTGTGTCGCAGTCCGTAATGACGCATGATCTGTATAGATCACAAACGGCTTTGAGCCAAGCAGATGTACTCTGAATTTGACAAGAGCATACTTCATAGCAAGTAGCTCTTTGTCATGAACTGGATAGTTCTTTTCGGCAGCTTTAAGCTGTCGAGACTCGAATGCGATGACGCGTTCGCGTCCATCGACATCTCTTTGTAACAGAGCACTGCCTGTGGCGAAGTCAGATGCGTCACAGACGACACTGAAAGGTCGATCAGGATCGGGCAAACCAATATTGGCGTATGAAGGAGACTCTCCTTAACTTCTTCAAAAGCATCATGTTCGGTGTTACTACAACACCAATCCACATCCTTTTTAACGAGATTGTACAATGGCCGAGCCACATGTGCGTAATTCGCACTGTAATTTTGTAAATAATTGGCAAGGCCAATCCACTTACGCAAGTTCTTTTGGTTCTTGGGAACCGGCCAATCGACTATGGCTTTTACCTTAGCGGGATCCGCTCGAAGGCCTTGCTTCCCAATGAAGCACCCTAGAAAGGGAATCTATTCTGCACCAAAGATGCACTTAGATGCGTTAGCATACAACTTATTCGTCCGCATGCACTCGAGCACCGCTCGTAAATGATCAATGTGGTTATCCACATCTGATCGCCCATTCATTGCACGACTATGGACAAAAATGTCATCAAAGTACGTTTGTGCATAGCCTCGATGAGGTCTGAATAGTTGCGTTACCAGCCGGTTAAACGTAGCCGGGGCGTTAGATAGCCCTTGTGGCATAACAAGCCACTCCCAGAGCATACCGCTCGGAGTACTCACCGCTGTTAGCGGAATATCACTTGCTCGCATGAGCAGTTGGTAATAACCATCGACTAAGTCGAGTGCACTGTACAATGTACATCCTGCCATATTGTTCTGAAGCACATCCTTTCTAGGAATAGGCGTCTGCGCCGGTATAGTGGCTGCATTAAGCTTATTATAAGCATGCACAATACGCCACTTGCCATTTGGCTTTTTGACACAAAATGTCGGTGTTGAATGGGGAGACTTGCTCTCACGAACCATTCCAGCCGCGTGCTTAGCACGAAAGAATTCGTCAATGACGTCACACTGTTCTTTAGGCAAAGGCCACTGCCGTGTTACACAGTATTTAGTTCCAGGAACTAAGTCAATCTCATGACGTACACCTCTATCGGGAGGTAAGGCAGAAGGTGGGTTGTGACACACCACATCTTGAAATTCCTTAACTAAAGGATAGAACGGATCCAAAGGATCTTTAAGGATCGAAGATCCACTTCGTGCACTAAGTGCCGCCTTTGTATCCTCTAGGACAGACTCATCCATTAACGAGGAAGAATTCAACTCAGTATCAGGTCTAATGACCGCTAACTCGGATAACTCTCCTGCCTTCAAGGCCTGGCTAAACTCGCCATCAGACATTTCGTCTAGCTCACAAAGAGCGTCCACAGATGGAAGGGTTTCAAGGCAAACACTGCCATCAACCTGACCAGTCACTCCATTAACAAGTGTATATAGTGTATTACTATTATCACTATGTGACTGTGAGGACGCCTGGCGCTTAAAAGTAGCTACCCGGCGTCTCGATCGTCTCTTCGAGACCTTACACCCCTTAGGGGTCGGGACAATATTGTCCCCATGGTTACTACCAACCATAGTACGCTCTATACGAGAGCTTTTGTCTTGACCGACATCCGGTGAAGTGTTACATAACTCGAACACTTCACCCAGTGGATTGAAACGTGCCACTCCACGTGTATTATGCGGGCCTAGCCCCAAATTTAACGGCGTCTCGCCAATAAGGTCATTACCGACATTAGGTGTGGTGCCCTCACGGCCGTCCACACTATACGGCGTATCGCCAACAGTATCATTACTGACATTAGGTGTGGTGCCCTCACGGCCGCCCACACTATACGGCGTATCGCCAACAACGCCATTACCGACGTTAAGCGTGGTGCCTTCACGGCCGCCCACACTAAATGGCGTATCGCCAACAACGACATTACCGACGTTAAGTGTGGTGCCTTCACGGCCGCCCACACTAAATGGCATATGGCCAACAATGTCATTACCGACATTCAGTGCGGTGCTCTCACGGCCGACCGCACTCGGTGTAGTTTCACGTGCCACCGCACACACATCAAAGGAATCACATCCTTGATCACTCGGCCCTAGGCCAACCATGCTTTCAGCATGCAGTGACTCGTTATCACAACGAGTAACACTCAACGGAGTACGTGCCGTTTCACTAGTTTTAGACGAGCTAGGCTCGAAACTTATGTTTGTAACATTGGAGTTAGATAACTCAGACATTCCAATATCCAGCACATTGACATCTTCTGTCAAAGGCTCGCGCCAATAGCGCTTCTGTTGCCTAGCGAAGGTGGGTTCATGACTCTCCAAAGCTTCGCTAGGAACATTGCGCGTGGCGCCTAAGGTCTCAGACCTCCAATCAATCCATGGCTCATGGCGCTCAAGCCAAGCCATACCTAGGATGATATCATATCTCGAGTCCAAATCTAGGACAAGACAGCGCTCAAAACTGTCAAAGTCTAAAAACTTTATACCTAAGTTCAATGGAACTTTAGGCACAGTTACGCGACTTCCAGCCGCTAAACGAACCGTGATAGAATCACCCTCATGCGCTGTAAGCGCCTCAGCATAACGCTGACTTCCCTCAAGGGAACGGCGTCGAGCATAATTGCAAGACGCTCCAGAATCGATCAATATCGACCAAGGCTTCTCAAAGCCCTTAATTTTCGCCTCGGCGACCAACAAGCCAGACTTGTATCCACGCACCATACCCGTAGGTATGGTACTCTTTGGGGCTAAGCCCTGCATTCCTTTACCTTCTAAAGGTGTAACAGAACCTAGTTCTTCCCCAGTAGGGCGCCCCGCGCCTACTGGGTGTCGGCATTTCCCCGTGCCATACCAGACTTCTGACTCGGGGTCGAGTGTTGGCTCGTAGCCTGGCGTTGCTTACGCAAAGGGCAACCAGGCCGCAAGTGTTTAGTGCTTCCGCACGTAAAACATCGTCGTACGACGTGTTGCTGCTCAGCAGCTTGAAGCTCAGCTTCACCTCCATCTTCAGCATAGCTGAGATCCATCGGTTCCGGCCTATTATAGGCAGTGGTACCCGAATAGTTTGCTCTCACAGAGCGAGGATTGTATCCATTCCAACCAAGTCTGGCCGACTTGAAGTTATGCTCAGCATAAGAGCAATTCTCACAGCCTCTTCAAACGTAGAGGGGTGAACCCGAAAAACCTCGGTTCTGGCAATGCCAGTACGTAGACCTTCCATGAATATAGTCACATGGACTGCTTCAGGCAGAGGGTCAGACTGCATTGCAGCCATGAGCGTTCGCAGCTCTTGGACATAGTCCGATAATTCATTCTTACCCTGGCGGGTAGAAAGAAAGCGTGAACGCACGCGGTAAGCCTGGTTAGGTGGAGAAAACACCTGTACCAATTGTGACTTGAGCGACTCCCATGTGGGAAACGCTATGTCCACCGACGTGCTACACGTCAAGGCCCATTCTCTAGCTCTACCATCGAGCTTCGAGATAGCCAGCGAGACCTGTTGATGGTCAAGCGTGATCAGGCCTGATCTCATGGCCATCTCAATCTCACGGATCCAGAGGATGAGGTTCTCACCCTCCTTACCGGAGTAGTTTTTCACTTCCACTCTAAGTGGACGAGGCTTAGCCTCTTCGTCTGGTACAGACACGTAGCGTGTAGGCATAGCCGACGCTATTTGGTCTTGGACCTGCCCTAAAAGGGTCGCTTCATACTGCATGAAGCTTTCAACACGTGCATTAAGCACTTCAGGACCTTGTGAAACAAGGAACTCCACGTACTCTGGACCCAAAGATGCGGTCAGCTTATCAAGCGCGACCTTTTGGGCCTCAGATAGGGGAGTGGAGTTTTCCATCCTCACAGAGGATCAGTCTTAAAGACTCAGGCGTAGATTGACTACGAGTGCTACCAAGTGTAGCGGAGCTACACAGCTCCTTAAGTCAGAGGAAGACTTAACGCTCTACGAGCAACTTAGTTCCAAAGAACTAACGACTTTACGAGTCAACAAGCTTTACAGCTTCAGATCCCTGTTCCAGGGGACCTAACGATTCAGTGAATCGACAGCACTCAGTGCTCAAGAGTAGCTACCTCAAGGAGGTGTTGCTAACTCTTAGTGATCAGTGATCAACGATCAAGACGGCTCGCAAGCCACGTGTCCTTTAGATCAAAATGGGAACTGATTTTATTTTTTTGTTAAAGCCTATAGAATATCTTAATCCTACTCAAAGATCTTTCGTACCTAATGGCTGACACTCGTCAGCCCCTACAAACCAATAAGATATTCTATATCACCTTCACAAAGGGGGTACCCTCAGGTGTGTAACATCTCTGGTACAAAGTACCATAATTTCGTGCAACCCCGTTACACGGTGTCAATAGGGAAGTTGACTTCCCCACATGGGCCTGGGGCAGCCAAACGATCGGCAAAGAACTTGTCGATCGCAAGTACTTGTTCACGAGGCAGTGGCCACTGCTTCATGACACAGTACTTGAGCCTGGTTTAAGCTCGACCTCGTGTTGAGTGCCTTTATCCTTGAGTAACTCTTTGCACGGAACAGTATCATCTTAAGGAATACATCCTTGAATTCAACCAAATCTCTCATAGAGAGGATTTGTCTTGGGCGATTCCCACGATTGGGAGTCATATCGCTCAATTGTGTCTTTTCATCGAGGACACTCTAGTCCATCGATGAACTAAGGAGAACTCTCTCGTTCTCAGTAAACATTGCTGCTGACCCATGTCGGCTACACACTCGTCGTCAGCGACGAATACGCAGATCTGCTTGACTTTGCCACTGCGCAGATCACGCAAGAACCTTTAGCGTTCGAGCGTTGGCAATTGAGTGATCTCCGAAGTTAACTTCTGAGGAATGAAGTGAACCAGATCAAGTGTATAAGCGCCTACACTTGATCCGTCATTGACTAGGACATTTAATGTCTCTGTCATTTCCTGGGGAATTATTCCCTCAGGCCTCGAAGGACTTATTCCTTCGGCTTCCCGGGGACTTGTTCCCTCGGGTTTCGGGGAACTTATTTCCACCGTTTCTGTAATCTTGGGACTTATTCCCTTAACTTCCTCTAGCTGGGGTTGCGCAACCACAGCGAGATCCTCTACGAAAGACTCTCCAGTCGATCTAGGATTATCGTTTCGCTTAACCTGAGCGATCGATTGTTTCTCTTCTAGATGTTACCTGCTAACGATACATCTTTGTCCCAGTCCACCCGACTTATTCGAGTGGTGGACCTTCGGCGCAGCCTGTGCTTCCTCACAGCCGCCGGAACTTTGCTCCGAAGTGTAATTGTTTGGTACACTAAGGTTTTATGCAGTCGTACTAACGACCGTACCACAAGTGAGGCCATCGCACTCACTCGTAGTACATCCACACGCTTGTGGACGCTCCAAAACGTTCATCAGATGGCCATCTGATGAACAAGCGGCAGGCATCGTTACTGTTAGATGTTGCCAGTTTACCCGTGGTTCGTACCTTCTGAGCCACGGTATTCCAAGGATGACATCAAATTTGTCATCCAAATCCAATATGATAAAGTCATCGTCATATTGAGTATCTTCTAGCGTATAGTGGATCTTCACTATACGCTCCATGACGGTTACGGATGCGCCTGTCGCAAGACGTACCGTCATCCTCGTAGGAGGTGTGTCACATTCACTGAATTTAAAGTGACCATCTTCTAGCGATTGGCGTCGCACAAAATTGTTGGACGCCCCACAATCGACTAGAGCTCGAAGGGACAACTTACTTGTCTCTTCGAGTTTCAAGGTAATGAGTGAGATCTCATTACCCAGAGCAGCAACGCACAACGTTTGTGTGTTGGGAGCAACCTTCATCAAGAAGCCTACAAATTCTCTTGACGTTGCTGTACCAGTAGGGTGCTCCGCACTTACTGATCCTGTCCGTTTTTTGACAATCCATCCCGTTGTTGCGTCTTTGCACCAACTGCGGACCCTCGTCCCTGCCCCTTTCTCATGGGTGGGCGGTCACTACGCCCAGTGTCGCGAGACACTGGACGAGGGACACTACACTCGTAAGCGTAGTGTCCTGTCTTTTGACATCTGTTGCATCTCTGCAACTTCTTGTAGCCTGTAGAGCGAGCCTTCTCGCTCTCTACATAGCAGAGTTCTATCGGCTCTGGACTTCCGCTGTCATATCGTCTCGGTGGACGATATGATGTCGAGCTGGCACGAGCCTGTCTCAGACTGAAGTCTTCCTGTTCCGCAATAGAAATTGCTTGTTCTAGCGAATCTAGTTCAAGTCGGAACTTGTGGGTCTTGACGGGACCATCCGCAAGACCCTGCATGAACACCGAAACCAACGTGTGTTCATCCACCGGATTGGAACTTATACAACTCGTAAGATGTCGTATATGTTGTGCGTAAGCGTGCACATCACGCTTACCTTGTTTGAGTTTTAAGAGTTTAGTTCGAGCTCTGAACTCAGCTCTAGGCGGTTCAAACGTTTGTCTGAGCCGCGACTTGAAGACTTCTAACGACCCAAACGCATATGGGTCGTAAAACTTGAGCACCAGAGCCCAAGCCTTGGCACATCCTGCTAGATTTAATTGGGCAAATGCAACTTGCGTATCCCCGTCATCGATGCGACGCGCCCTTATGGCGTCGTATAATTCGACGAACCATCTCAAGAGGGAGTCCTCTTCGACCCCCTATACTTAGAGATGTCAATCTTCAAGGTCTTGGGTCGACGCGAGTGCATCGACCCACCAGCAGCAGCCTACTGCTGTCTCAACAGTTCAAACTGTTGATCATCCTGTTCTCCCAAGAACTCTGATTGTTGAGAACCTTGTTGGTGAAGCAAGGCTACTTTCTCGCGTTCAGCGTCAAGTTCATTTTGAATGAACTTGGCGATAGTAGCATGTTGGGCATCTCTATTGAGAGCCTCTAGCATGACGCTAACAGCATGGATGCCCATGGTTGAACCCATCCGTTCAACCGCATCCCTTTCTACATCGCTCAAATGGGAGTAGCCGTCACGCATAGCGTGAAAGCTTTAGTCATCATCATCATCATCTAACATATTCATGTTAGATGTGAACGTGGTCCTTGGACGGACTACAAAGTGCTACCAGGTGTAACGGGGCACCCTGAAGCTTGTACTGATGACAGTACATGCTACTTATTCTGATGACAGAATAAGGCGGTGCCGCGTAGCTTCACGTACACTGGTACGTGCAGAGGAAGACGGTAAGGAGAAGCGAGTACTTGGTTAAAGTAAAAAGTAGAACTGTATTTATCATAGTTAATGTCTGC
This sequence comes from Peronospora matthiolae, assembly GCA_921007115.2. Lineage (NCBI taxonomy): Eukaryota > Oomycota > Peronosporomycetes > Peronosporales > Peronosporaceae > Peronospora > Peronospora matthiolae. Next base: position 968,302 of record CAKLBY020000035.1, on the reverse strand, counting down.
AATAAACCACTGTTTATCCTCATCTAACTATGTCTGAATGCAAATGTGTATATCAACTATCTGCTCACCACTCATTGCGTGCGTCCGTCGTGGCGCGTCTTCGTTGGTTGATATAATGCGCTACATCAACCAATTAGGCACTACTCGTAAGTGCTACAGAATATTTGTCCTTATGACAATATTCTGAGAATATAACTCTTACAGTTAAATTCTATTAACACTTTCTTATAAATTGTTATGTAACAATTCACCCCGTTACACTTTGGCCTCAAGCAGATCGTAAGAAATGATATTCCTCTTCGGATTTTCGGCATAGTGAACGTCGAGAAGTCGCACTTGGACAGCCTTTCCCATCAGCGTTACGCTGATAAAATCAATACTGCGCTTGTGATACACAGTGCTCCTCCATCAGCTGTGATTTATTCGCTCACACAGTCCTCGTTTAGCAAGTCAATATCGTTGCCGAGGTGACGACTTGGAACTCTCTCTAGCACCTAGTAACCTTCTTCACTGGTTGTCCCTTGGACGGCAAGTACAAAATCAGCGTCTTTGTATTTAAACAAGTCCCACTTTTGTATCATGACACAACGCCATTAAATGTGCCGTCTTCTCGCACTTGAAAACATCTGTTTTTATTCTGTACGTTACCACAACGTCTCATCCCGTTATACCAGTCTGTACATCACTGACGACGTCTCGTCCCACTCTTCTACGCAGTTCAGTCTCCGTTTACTGCGCGAAGTGTGCAAACTCCTCTTTCTGCCGTACTTAATCCGTGCGCATCTTACCAGCATGGATACTCTCATAGTTGGTTCGGAATAGAGCGCGAAATTGTCCTGCACAACGTTGTCGGCGCCGCCGCAAGCCTAACTCACTGCAACCAAGTAATATAACGCTCCGACCATTCTCTGCTTACACTTTTGGGTGCCGTGAAAAGTTCCATACTTTGCGCAGGCGTAATCTTGGTCACAAAGGTGTGTAGGAGTCTCTACATTGCACGTTTTAGTGTGAGTTCCTACTCCGACCGTAGTTCAATCGACTGTTGTAGTAGCTCTCAGCTACTCCGGTCGTATGGTAACTGAGGATATAAACCTTTATTTCTTCGCTCCATGGATAACCACAAGCCCTTTCTACAAATTTTATCTGCCAAAAAATCGCTTTCCTAAGGATAAGAACCCGCCCCCCAATTCTTGATTCTATTCTTTACCGTCAAAATGACATATGCCTAGCTTTCGTTGGCAAGTGTCAGGGACACGATCAAATTGAGTCCCGGGTGCAAATTGCTTAAAGGTTGCTGGATGATACACCGGTGAAGGATCATAATGCTGGGGTAGCGTAAACTGCGGCGCCTGATCCATTTCCACGTTGGCATCTGCATCGGCGAATCCACGCTGGTGCATACTTAAGTACGTGTTGGGTGACACTGTCGACGACACGCGCCTAGGTGGTGTAACGTCAAGAGACTTTCTGCTAATCGCCCTTCGTCGACCGAGCCTTAACCCAAACACACTGGCCTTGTGGCCCTGTATACGCTACTTCTGCGATACATTCGCTTGTTGAGGCCCACAATTAGGTCTAATAGCCGTTCTTGCAACTTCCTTTAGCTTCGTTGATATCTAAGATCTCTACTTGAGCGTCGGCCCTTTCGCGACCGACATCTGCTCTTGGTCGCTGCATATCTTCATCGTCAGCAACCGTATCCTCGTCTGGGCTCGTACCCTTTTGGACACAAGAGGTAGAATAACAGGAAATGGAGATGATTATTTTTGGCAAACCCTTCTCTAATGCCTTATGCTCTCACACCCAGCACTGCTAAACGTAACCTATGCAGATCGGAGGGTGGGCGACCAACATCGATTTTGTCACGGGGCATCCAACACCAAAAGACCGATGACTGTTTTTTAACGATGCATCCAAAACCAACATGTAAACATGCTTCTCTTGACACCAATGGCGTGTGCAGATGCAGATAATCTATGGCAATGTATATAGAATGTATTACGACTGCCATCAATTTGTACTGCAATTCACACATGCCATTATATGTCTATAGTAAAGTGATCTTTTATACCCTTCTTCAAGCTGTTTTCGATGCGCTGAAGCATGTTCCGACAAGCGTTTGGCAAATGCAGCTATTAAGTAGTATTTTAGAGCAATCAAGCGCACCTGGATTTTTAACGGGCATCTCGCTGATACGAATTACAGTGTGAGCTTACCTATACTAACTACTTTTGAAAACCAGATTACTCTAAATCCACCTTGATGAAACATAAAGAGGGAGCGAAAAAAATGAAAAAGCTTGGAGAATGTGAAAGGATAGCTATATTATTCATCGTAATAATTCGATCAATACACCCTGTTTTATCGTCTTTTGACTGTCCCAATTACCGGTAGGCACTATATGTGTTGTAGGGAACCCTCACGTTTGAGCATAGTAAAGATTTTAATTAATGTGACCACAGCGTTACTAGGTACCTTGGAACCTTACGTAAATGAATGTGTAGAAGAAACGGCAATAAATAGATGAACACGTTCTTTTAGGCAAGTGCTAAAGATTGGGCTTCATTTTATTCGGCTGGGTCATATTTAGATGTATTGTAAGGTAAAGTGTCGTAAAAAAATCATGTTATTGTATCGTCGTATGACTAAATTCCCCCCAAAACGACACTTTTAGTGACCATGAAGACAAGTAGTTCTGCTGAAGATAGATCCGCATTCTACTAACGAAGTGCACGGACAAAAAAACAATCCTAACTAACAAGATGGTCACATCTTGTTAATCAGGATTTTTTTGTCCGTGCACTTACTCCCAGCGCTAACAAAAATCCTTAGCAGGATCTCGAACACCAAAGTTTGCATATTCGCGACCCAACTGCGATCACTAACATCCACGTCTAGTTTCGAATTGCAAATTTTCATCGGTAAAGCCGACGGCTATTCTAACTTGTTGAAAGCTCGTAATCTCTATTGTGGTTGCACTTATTTTAAAAGCGCTACTAAAACAATCGGCGTGAGAGACCACTCCCAATGAACGATCGCGATCCGCGCTGATGATTCATGCATTAAAAGACGTGGTTGACTATAAGGCTTGGTGGTAGGGTGAGCGTACGCGCCAAATGTGACGGTAAAAACGACATTTTTGGAAGACAGCGTCAACAGAATGAAATAATGTCTAGAGATGGATTTAGCATGGAATTGCGCTAATATCGTCGTTTTGAGCTTTGCACTGAAGGCGATTAAGTTTTGATTTCAAATGAACTGTACTCATGATAAATTTTTGACTTAGTTGGGCAATCTTTTAGTTAACCTCCTAAAACATGTAAACTTGACTTAGCAGAATAAAAACCAACCCAGACGTTCATCACTGCCATATTCAGAATGACATCGATGGTGATGATTTCAACCTCCATTTTTTAAATTACCAAAACAGAATTTGTTTTATATTAACGTAATGCAGTGCGGTGAACGAGGTCTTTGCCGCATAAAAGCCATTATACAAATTGTCCAGAAGATGGATAAAACTTACATTGGAGCTGATAAATCTGAGCTCTATATTTTTGACAGAGAAATTGATAGTTATCATGTCTCTGGTTAATGTCATAAAGATTTGCAACCATCAGAATGTTGTCATGGTCCTTTTGCGACATGGCCGATATCATGGTTGTATTTTTCCACTTCCATTTCGTCCAATAGTGCTTAAAAATGCAAACCCCAAATTTACATAATCTTGCGCCTCTTTGGATTGCAATTGTATTAGTTTAGGATTAAGGCGGAGAAGTTTGGGTTCTCCTGTCTAAAAGATAGCGATTTTCTCCATTGTTCGCACACCTGCTCTATCATCCTCATTTTCTAGACGTCATGCACGAGTATGCATGTCAATTTTTTTGTACATGTCATGTTTGTTTGCTCTTTATGTTCAGTCACCTTCCATTCTTTTAGGAAATCTATCGGTTGCTATATGACTATGTACCCGCATCATGTCCTTTTTGTATTAGTTTTTAATCGACAGCAACCGATGTTTGTATTATCTCGATCCATCGCAAACAACTATCATTTCTCGGACCTAATATGTTAAACTAAGCGCTTTCTATTACTTGATAAAACCACTACCACCTATTTTGCTATGATAGTTGACTTTAAAGATATTATCAGACTCCGTTAATTTTTGTGATGTTCCTTTTAAAAATCGCAATGTCACGGAGTCAGTGGCGGTGCGTAGGACCGATAAAAAGGTTTTTATAGATTGATTCTGTATAAGCTATTAAAGTAGACCCTTGTTGCGTTCAGGGGATAATAATTTTAAAAATGGGGGGAGAAGTATCAGTTCACTTTATAAAAATAAATACCTCGATTGTCGCTACATACCTGTTTCTTCGACTGCACTTTACCCAAATGCGCTACAATTATCTAAGTTGTACCTGATTAAATATAGCAACTGGATGCTGACCAAAACACGTACATTTCGTAAATCAGATTTTTAATGTATTCATGAATTTATCGATCTGTTATTGCAGTATTGGCCTAACTCAGCTAGCATCTCGCGGCGCGGATGAGAAGGCTTACGCATTGTGTACAGCGTAATTACCCAAGCTACAACACCAAGCAACTAGTTTTTTTATCCGCTCTTAATAGCGTGTGTATGTGTTTTGGGGAGCAGCTAACAAGGGAAGTCCAATAAAGGTCCAAATTGGGGTAAATGTATCATATACGTGAGAACAACACGTGACGGAATAAGAAGGTAGCAGCAATCGGCTGATTCCCTGCTTAAATAAAAAGAAAAGCTGAGTCAAATATAGATAGATCATATTAACAAACCCAACACATTCTGTTTTGGCTACTTCACTACAAGCATTAATCTGTAGAATAATTCTCGCATTTACTGTGTGCATCTTGCATGGTTACATCATTTTGGTAGATACCATGGTCTTAACAAGCCACTGAACACATTTTGCAAATCCAGCGAAAGGTTCACAACTAAGATACCATTTCTGAATTTAAATGTTTATTTAGTGTATGTTTTTTTGTAATGGAATAACCTCGCAAAATTATACAGCTGCATACAATTAGTTACGCACCTCCGTTGTATTTTATTGTATGTTCGTTCTTCGGATAACCTATATTCTCAAAGCTCGAAAATCACAAAGTTGCGTTCCATCATGCTCGCTTTATGGTCGCTAACTTCTAACTCGTATCTCACTACTATCGTACATCTATGAGTTTTCCGTAGCAAAATGTTATAGAATATTATTTACCTGAGCAGAGAAATTCGTAATCCTGTATATTTATAGAGAATTGAAGGACACTAAGTGGCTTAAGGCATTGACTCGTATATTAAATTGATCAGGATTTTTTCAAATTGATAGCCGTACATATAAGCGTCTGAAGTACCATCCGCATCGGCCGTTTAAGCAAAAGAGATTCGTCCTTAAATCTATAGGGAAGTATATCGTCATGAAACCGAAAAATGAAATTTTTTTAATATATTTCTGCAAATTAAATCGTTTGTTTTTATAAGATCCTCATTCTCTTCCTATGAAAAAATTCTCTGAAAGTATCTTGGCCATAGGCCTTACAATAGTGTCAATATCAAGCAACATCGGACTTAATTAGATTTCCTTTTTTCTCACATCTCAAATTCGTCCATGTTGAGTGTTGAGCTCAAGGTAAGTGATTAACAACCCAAACACCAGTAAATGCTGCATCCATGGCTTCTTCATTTGCTGGATAACTCTTGACGTAATTCTAATTCATCGAAGCTTGCATCGCTGCCGGTGGCGTTGCGACTATCCACTGAAGAACCTAAGGTTGTCCTTAGGTAGGTTAAGGCGTTCATAACTCCTGAACCTCTGTTACTTTTCTAATCAGGATAGCTAATTCTTATTTACAATTAAGTCACCCTAGTTGAAAGGTATTCCATTCCTTTGGATGTTCAGGCATCTCTCGTGATTGTGGCAGAAATCTTGTTACGGTCGTAGATTCAAGAATAGTGCCTCTTGCAATTAAGAGAGATGTCGTTCTGGGTGAAACAAAATTGTTACTGGCCTTATTTTCTAATCAACTTCGGCTCGTGTTATATGATCTTGGAGTTGTGCTGATAAATATCTTTCCTTGAGCATAAGTGATAGTACTTGGGACGTATTTTATTAAAATCAAAAGGGAAATTACCAATTTGCTGATTTGCGATTTTTAAAATTTAATTGAAAATTACGTAGCTCATAACTCGACCATTTTTATGAGATTGCTTCCACCAATCCTACAAGTTATCTGAGGAATGACTGTAAACTAATTCATCTGATGGCCTGCGTACGACAGTAGAGCAGAATGTTGCTAGATGCTGCTAAATATTAGCTGTAAAGATCATATTCGGAAGCCATTATCTAAAGGAGTACAATTAATGCAAAAATGTTGTCCCCGACATATATCATTAACCGGAATAATCCTATTGTGCAATCATCGCCTCAACACCTAATATCACCTCATAAACTATAACAACGAGTCTACTACGAGATTGTAGACCCCATCCTCTTTAATTCCACACCAGGGGCGCATTGAATTATTTGGCATTATTCAAATTTCAAGAAAGATATGGTTCAATTTAGAACTGATCAAGTTAAAACAACATCAACCCATGATATTCCCAAATGTAAAAATAAAAAATTTAAAAAATCTTTTGTATCTACTGAAATGGAAATTAATGATTGTGTAGGGGATTTTAATCAAGAAGTAAATGTGAGTGAGTGAGTGAGCTTCATTGAGGTACTTATAAGATCTCTAATGGCTAAGTAAATGTAGGAAATATAATGAAGTGAAAAAGAAAACTATATGCTGATTTTGTATTAATAGGTTCATTGTCTTTAACTCCAGCAGGTTTACCACCATTAGGTGTTGATATTGCAAGAATAATATCACTTTTATCTCTAACATTAACAAGTGCTTATTCTTTAAATGACATTATACGTTTACGAGAAGTGTGGGATGCATCATTAAAAATTACTTATTATCACTTAAAATAAATCTAATTAACAGCTTACAATAATTATAATAAATGGGGGTCACAAAACCACTTGATTCTTTTACACTTCAATAGCCCGTTACCAACGCAGTTTAGTGACTAATTGGTGTGATTGCATGATTCTATGAGGTTGGTGTGCTACTAGACTTCATTAGGGACTGCGTGTGATAAGTAATTGTTGTTTTGGTGGTCCCTTAAATTGTGTAGTGTTTAGACTGGTCGTAGTGTATTCAAATATGGAGCTGCGGGCCAAGATCATGAAGTGTTCCTCAATATAAAGATTAAAGAGAAAGTGGTGCAGTGGGACGAAGACAGTACCTTTTTACTTCAAAAAAAAGGAGATGGTAATCGTGATGAAGTGGCTCAGTGGGGTTTCTTATAGAAATAGGGTAGGTAGCGGGGAAGATGAAATCAAACAAACAATCAGAAGGCTTAAGTTTCGACACTTATTTTTGGAAGATATGTGAAAACGTACAAGCAAAAACAAAGGATCATTAGCAGTACCCTACATTAACTTGTTTTTGCTAAGTCAGATCCTTATTATGATAACTACTCTATTTTTTTGCTTAATAAACACGTGCTGCAATAAGTCTTGATTGGTCTACACTAAGTGTATAGTATAATCGTCATCGCTTTTATAATCTCGCAATTCTGACTAATTCCACTACCATATGCTGTCGCCCGGGCGCAATTGCGGCCCCCACAATGGTCACGAAATTTAGCAATGACTCGCTCATGGTAGAATTTGATGGTGGTGACATTAGGAGTCTCTTGCGCATATTCTTATACTACAATTTTAATCAGTCAAATCACATATTGCCTAACTTCAGATAGTAACACATTTTTATCAACCAAGTTCTCTCTATAAATAAAACAACTACAAGGCCACACTCCGGAATCTAAAGAGACAATGCTTTTACTAATGAGGCAATGCGGTCACGTGCAGCTTCTAATTAAAATATGCAGGCAGGACTCACACTATCAGCAGAACAAGAAAGATAGAAATGCAATTGGAAACGAAAGGAAAATGAAGCATAAGACAGAGATGCTGGTGCTTAAAAGTATAAAAGATGTAGGGAACCACATCCGCGTTTCGTCTGATATTCCGGTAATGATAAAGTTGCAGTTAATAAAATCATGAGCTCACGTCCATTGCAAGATTTCCGCCCCCGCCTTAATTTGTAAATAGTCTAAGATATTTAATGTGCAAAGGCACACTGCGTGTCAGCCTAAATCTTTCTTTTTCGTTGTCAAATGTCCTGTCACTTCAAACTAGAGTTAATGCCAGTGTTTTTATAGACAAATGTTGTGCATCACATTTCCAACAATAAAACAGAAGATCAATACATGACACACGACCAAGGGGTGGAGCCGTAGACTAAATATAGAGCAAAAAAACCAACTGTAATATGCTATTACTCTTTATGTCGTCACACCATGATGTCCAAATCGGTAGTGATGCGCGTTCATTTAAAGCTACTTTCGCTTATGGCTGCGTCATATTTTTATTATAAACGCGTCAGCTCTTATCCTGTGCAGACATCAAGCGCTGATATGGCATTTGTTCCGTTCGTGACACGTTTGGTCTGCGTCGTGAATAGACGAGGTTAGTTTGTGTATCACGATATGCAACGATTGTGGAATGATAAATTGTCTGCAATGCAGAAATTTTATAAGAGGGACAGATATACTAATGTGGACGACTATCCTTTCAGAAACTGCCCTAGATGTACTATTGTGACTTACCAATTAAGCGAGATAGTCTTGTGTTACGTGGTGCGCTACAGTGTAAATATTGTGTTTAGACATGACCAATCAAAATTGGCTGTCTAGAGTGTGTACTTAGAACCAAAAAAAACTTTCACGTGATAGACGGCTGGGTTCATTATATTCGACTTAGCCATTACCAGATGTATAAAATAATAAGTGCATCGTTTAAAATGTATTTGTTGGATATCATTAAAAAATCAGTTGTCTGAAAATTGACCTTTGGTGGCCTGCTCGCCACAGGATGTTTCTTTTGACGGCCTTCGTTTCAGCTACGATGCACGGATTAATATAAATTGTATAACGAAGTGTTGGGTAAATTTGCCTACACACTGAGTACGAAAATACATGAAATGGCATCATAGGCCACTTAAATAACAATTAAAAAATCTTTCGCGAGATCGCTAGGATTAAAATTTCGTACTCCCGACCCAACTACGATCACTCACCTCCACGTCGTATTTTACTATGCAAATTTGCTGCTATACATACTGCTGCGGCAAAACAAATTGTGTTAGTATCTTGATAATTTCAATTGTAGGTGAATAATAACGTAAGAACACGCCACTCAAAACATGTCCAGGCTAGATAGTCCGCCCCTTTATTCGCGCTCGCTATCGCGCGAATGCATTTAATTTTGGCGACCTATTTTTTGTGTGGCTATGCTTGCGTCAAAAAGCGACATCTAAGTATAAAACACTAAAATCAGAAAGAGAGATCAATATCGTCATTATGATTTTTTAGCGGGACATTTAAAAAATTGTCAGAATAAAAATAAGTAAATGGGATCTTCTGCTAACGAAGTTATCAGTACTTTTGAATTAAATTTTAACTACATATTGAGCTACTCATGATAGCCTTTAGAAAAATCATTTCCGTTTGAAAAATGAATCCAGCCGTTTAGCATCTGCCTAAAAGAATTATTTGAATTGGACTGTAATAGGAGTGAATCGAGCGACTCCCTATTTGATCGATTAAATCGCAAAACCGGAACAAACTAAATGCAAACATTGCAACATCAGCAACAGTCGCAAAACCAGCACCACTGTTGAAAGGAAGACATGCGCTTTAAGATATTGCAAGGTCCGCATCTTCATCCTTCCATTCCCTGAGACGGTCCGCCCCCTCTCTCCTCTCAAGGGCTCCCAATTGCTTTGGGGATCGTCTAAATCTCGACCCCAAACTTTGTGGAGAGGTGTCTCGGGCAGGCCTCTCCCGCAGTCGCGCGATGTGTAAAAGGCATCCTTGAAAGGCAAAAGCTAACGACGCTTAGCCACCATTCTATTTTCTAAGGTGGCCTTTAATTTTAAAAATTTACATATGACTGTGCAACATTCACAAATTATCAGGCTTTACAATTGTGCGCTTCCCAATTCTAACGTATCAATCCGAAAGTACCACAATTTTGAGACCTTATGGATGTGTTTAACTACCGTAACACTTCTTACTTGTATGATGATGCGTGTGTGAACAAGATAGCTGTGTGTATCGTGTATTTGCTCACCTCGACTACTATTCGTTCGTTTCATATTTGCAGGAGCTACGGCTAGGCACGTGCCACACTACACTGTGACGCTTCGATGGTCGCGCTCTTCAAGCCATAGAGGAAATAAATAGACCATACACCATGACACGTGTCGTTGCTGCGACGAACATGCTCTCAACAGCTTTAATAGTCTCGCGTTTCCACAGTACAAATCTATTTACACGATGGCAGTGCTTTTTACTGCTGCCAAGTATGATTATTTCGATGTCGTGGCCACCTTACTTAGCATTGTACAATGACTGGACCTAACCTAGTACCGGGGTTGTCATCCTGTCTTAGACAGCAACAGTCATTTATCATCGTTAGAATGTTAATGGACAAGATTTTCTCACTATTCAAGATTTAATTATCATTTATTAATGCGATTTCGCGATAAGCTATGACCTACATGTTTGGTATTATTATGTGAGAATGGATCCTCGCTTGCGAATTTCGTGTGAAACGACGTCGGGAACGGTGGTTGCAGTCGTGGCAAATGGCAACATTAACAATGAATCAGATACATCACCTAGGTAATAAAATATCGTCGTACTAACCTTATCGTAAACAAATAGAGCACTACAGCACTCGTTCAGTTACGTTATTAATTTCGCCTGCGTCGTTCGTTTCCCTTTCTCTGGAGATTCCACTGCAATACAGCAAAGTCTCCATGATTAAAATTATCTACGTTAATCATCTTCGTTACACAATGCAAATATCGAGTCCCATGTTGGGCCCAGGCCAATTTAAAATAAAAACTCCCGTGTATTTTGTTTTTGAGGCCAGAGAAATTTTACACCATCAAAGTGTCAAACTACTTCCGGGGGGCCACTACATAAAAATATCCTGAGTTAGTTGCTTGAGGGATTTTTGCTGAAGATTACCCGCCTGATCTTGCATCTTCTGAATTATCTCTGAGAACTCTTCTCGAGTCTCCTGCTGCAACCAGAATTTCTTGAGCTCTGCAAGCATCGATGCAGCATTCCGAAGAGGGACGGACGGTGCGGCCACGCTATCGTCCTCCTTGATAACACGCGTAGCACACTTCACTTCAACCCTACCCCCCCCCTTACTCTGCTTTTTAATAATTCCCTTATTTGATTGAAATGTGGCTATTCCTGCCGTACTAAGTAAGGGAGACTCTACTGTAGTAGTAAATATTCAAAGCGACATTCTAAGAAATGACGAGGTTTGAATGTTTGGCCAGAACGTGGTTCAATTGAGCTTTAAATCTTTTGTCACAATAAATTATCCTGATACACTTTACTCGTCTTAAAGGGACAAAGTAAATTGCAATTCCATTCAACGCGACATTTTGTTGTGTTGCGCGCTCTCTTCGACCGACTAATACGTGGCCGCCACATACAGTGGCGCTCCTGATACCTGGTTTCAATATGCAGTGGTGAGGTGGGAGAATATTGGGCAGATAATGATTTAGTCTCTTTCGGTGCCAGCTCAACCTCCAATATGTTCCTATTATGATTAAACCGCTAGTGGTAGATTCTCAAAGGTACACACCCTCGGCACATATAGCAGCTCATGAACGAGTTTTGATCGATCAATGGGTACTGCTTTCCATGCGTCGTCTCACGCCAGCTCTTAGTCGATGGCAACGTCTCTCCATTAGTCACAAATCGTAAAAGTGACGGTACCAAGCAATCGTTTAAATCGATTCATGCACTTTGTTAAAGACTTGAAATTTAAACTTGTCTTTTAGCCTATCCCATTTTAATTCGCATAGCGTCAATGTCTATACTTATATATTATCCTCACTATTCTTTGAGGCGAATAATACATAAAACTTATATTTGCATATGATACTAGGTTGTAGCGAAGCTACCCTTCCGCTCTTGTAAGGAAAAATTAAAGAGTTCGTAGATTCTCTATATTCATTAAACTACCGGGTTTTATCTTAAATAGTACCCAGACTTTACAGACCTAGTGAGACATGGCTATAAGAAACTTAAAAATTTCGCAAACTTATAGTCCTGGTTTATACGAATAATGATACTAGAAATCACGTGGCACTGATGCTTGGAGTACTTATAACGTGGTAGCCCGTTTCATGAAATTGACACCAAACGATGTCAATTGGAATATTGTCTAGCATGACAATATTCAAACGCTGCTCCAAGATTGGTTGATATAAGACATATCAACCAGAGATTGCCACCAATCACTGCTAGAAGCGCGCAATGAGTGGTGAGCAGGTTGTCGTCATACGACGGCGTAGTTTAAATAGTTCGATAAAGATTGAAGTTAAATTGATAGCTTCATTAAATACAGTTCTCTTTTTACCTTTACTTGACCGAGTCGTTCGAGTAGATTAGCTTCCTATGCACGTACTAGTATACGTGAAGTTTCGCGGCACCCCAAAACAAAGGGTGCCCCGATACACCTGGCAGCACTTCGTAGTCCGTCCAACTACTAATTAGTGTCCGTCCTACATGAACATGTTGGACGTAGAAGACAACAGCTTTCATGTCACGCGTTAAGGCTACTCCCATCTGAGTGACTCAGAGTGGGAGGTAGTCGGCCGCGTGAGTGTGCTCATGGGCGAACCCGCCATCAGTGGTATGTTATAATCTCTAAGCAGAGACCAGCAACATGCTGCTATCAACAAGTTTCTATAAGGGGAACTTGCCGTCGAACGACAGAAGATAGCCTTTCTACAGCAGCAAGGCTCTCATCAGTCGATGGGCGGGCCGACGCACATGCGTCGACCCGAAACCTTGAGGATTGATATCTCAAGGTACAAGAGAACCGATGAAGATTACCTTTTGAGATGGTTCGTCGATTTCGACGATGCCACAAGGGCCCGTCACATTGAGGGTGACGAGATGCAAGTCACCTTCGCCCTGTCAAATTTGACGGGACGAGCAAAGACTTGGGTCTTACGGCTCAAGCTTCACGACCCAAACGTGTTTGAGTCGTTGGAAATCTTGAATTCTCGGCTCAAAGAGACGTTTGAGCCGCCGAGAGCCGAGTTCAGAGCACGCTCTGCACTCTTGAGACTCAAGCAAGGTAAGCGTGATGTGCACGATAATGCACAACACCTACGCTACCTTGCAAGTAGCGTCTCGGAATGCGTTGTTGATGAGCACACGCTCATCAACGTGTTCATCTACGGCCTTGTTGATGGACCGGTGAAGACCTACATGTTACGAGAGGACTTCCATACGCTGGAAAAGGCGATAGCGTATGCGGAACAAGGAGACTTCAGCCTCAGACAGTCTCACGCTAACTCGTCCAATTATCGTCCGCCGAGGCGACAGGAAACAGGAGGTCCCGAACCAATGGACCTCTGTTACATCGAGAGCGAGAACTCTCGCACTCTGAGTCACAAGCGAACGTTAAGATGCCATCGCTGTCAGAAGATCGTACACACACTCATAAGCGTAGTGTTTTAAGCACCGCAACACGTCCAAAGATAGGACGTGATGACCACCTCTGGCCAAGGAAAAGCCCAAGGCGTGGGTCCGACCATGTCGCCAAGCCGCGACAGCAAGTCGGACCGTCAAAAACAGACAGGGCCAGTAGGGGCGGAGCACCCTGCTATTCCAGAAACGTCAAGAGAATTTGCAGGATCTTGACGAAGATTGCTCCCAACACAAAGTCGCTGTGTGTTAAGGCCCTAGTGATGAGGAGTCTCTCATCACTTTGAAGATTAAAGTGACAAGTGGAATGTCACGTCGCGCCCTAGTTGACTGTGAGGCGTCGAACAGTTTTATTTGGCGCCAGTCGCTAGAGGATGGTAGGCTCAACTGTGTTGAGCGAGAGTTCCCTCCAACGAGGATGATGGTGTGCCTTGCTACAGGCGCATCCGTAACAGTGGACAAACGTGTAGTCGGAATCCATAAACGCTAGAAGGAATGCAGTACGATGACTTCTTTATCGTACTAGATTTGGATGAAGAATTTAATGTCATCCTCGGTCTGTCATAGCTTAGAAAGTACCAGCCATGGGTTAGCTGGCAGCATCGATTCATGAAGATGTATGCCGTTTGTTCAGCTGATGGCCATCTCATAAACGTCTTGGAGCGTTTAAAAGCGTGTGGGTACACTACGAGTGAGTTCGATGACCTAACTTGTGGTGAGGTCGTTAGTATGATTGCACAAGATCACAGTGTAGAAGGCCACTGCACTGTGGAACCAGCTTCCGGCACCTGTCTAGAGACACAGTCTGCGCCGAAGGTTCACCACTCGAAGAGATCGAGTGGACTAGATCACGGATGCACACCAAGAAGGTTGCATCTAAGAAGAGAGATTAGTGTTGTTCAGGATGGACAACGCGTTGAAGCGAGATCGACTATCAAAAAATCGATCGTAGAGCAAGCCCGATCGACTGAAAGAGAGTCGATCGGAGAGGACGTGACCGTAATATTACACGTATTGAAAGAAAATGCCGGCGTTCCTGAGAGCAATAACTCCCGAGAGAGTTATGTTAAGGGTGTGGATCCCCAACCACCTGCGTACGTGATTTCCCAGGAAAAGACCGAGTCAGTGAATGTTTTGGTGAATGACGGATCAAGTGTAGGCGCTTATACACTTGATCTGGTGACGCCCCCGAAGTCAGCTTCGGAGGTAGTCAAGTTGCCAACGCTAGAATCTAAACGATTCTTGCGAGATCTGCGTGGTGACAAGATCAAGCAGATCTGCGTACTCGTCACAGAGGACGAGTACGTCGCCGATATTCGGTCGGCACAACTGTTTGCTGAGAACAGACGGTTTCTCAGTAGTTCATCTACGGACGAGAGTGTCCTCGATGAGAAGACCCGGATTGAGTAATACACGTCTCAATATTGGGAGTCTTTAAAGTAAAATCCTTTGTATAAGGATTTGGTGAAATTCAGGGAGGCTTTCCCTGAATCCGTGCAATGCGAGCTGCCTAAGGACAAAGGCACTCGGCATGAGATCGAACCTAAACTTGGTTTGAAGTACTGTGTCATGAAGCAGTGGTCACTGCCTCGTGAACAGGTCACAGCGATCGACAAATTCTTTGCCGGTCGCTTAGCGGCTGGTCATGTGGAGGAAATTAACATTTCCACACAGCTCTCCGAACGTCTCTGTGCATAAGGCTACAGGATGGTGGCGGATAGTGCACGCGTACAACGAATTGAACGCTGCAACGGTACCGGCTTAAATGCCGATCTTAAGGAAGGACTTCATCATAGATGGTATGGCAAAGAGTACGATCTTTTCGTCCATAGATTTGATGGATGGATTCTTTCAGTTCCACATGCACGAACGGGATATCCCGTACACAGCAGTGACAACCCCAATGGTTAGCTCTGGCAGTGGCTAGTGATGCCACAGGGGCTAAGTAACTCCCTCGCAACGTTAAACATATGTGTTACAAATCTGTTGCGATCGGTGCGCGATTTCGCACCGAGTTACTTCGACGGTGTCTTCGTCCATAGCCGGGCTATGGATGGAAAGACGGCCGTGGAGGTTCATAGAATCCACGTCCGGAAGTTCCTATTCTAATGCGAGAGCATAAGTTGTTCGCGAACCTCAAGAAGTGTATATTCGTAGCGAATGACATACCACTTCTTGGATGCATTATGAATCAAAACGGTGTACGCCCTGATCCGGAAAAAAACAAGGCGATAAGCGACTTGCCTGTGCCAGTCGACGTCAAAGGACTCCAAAAGTTCCTTGGCTTGACGGCGTACTTGCACAAATACTCGCGCAACTATGCCGAGATGACTGTACACCTCTCTCGTCTACTAAAGATAAACGAGAGGTGGTCATGGAGTGCTGAGTGTCAGCACTCCTTCGAATGAATCACGAAAAGCTTGATACAATCGCCTGTGTTGGAAATTGCAGATCAGGACAGATCACTCCATGTGGTCTGTGACGCCAGCGATTTTGCGATCGGCTGCGCGTTAATGCAGTACGACTCAGACGGCATTGAGCGCGTCGTCTGTTATCAATCGCGTCAGCTGCAAGCAGCTAAGCGAAATTATCCGGTGCATGACAAGGAACGCCTTGCCATGAAATATGCACTGGCTAAGTTTCGGGTATACATCCTAGAAGACAGGCCCTTCATCGTTTATACCGACCATGCGTCATTACGCACGGCCGTAAACAGTCCACACCTCTCGCAACGAACGGCGAGGTGGCTGTCTTTCTTCGCGGAGTACAACTTCTCCGTCGAGTTTAAACCAGGACGGCTTTATGTCGTCGCTAATGCTCTTTCGCGTCGGCCCGATTTCGAGCCGACTGCTCAACACAACAGTAGGGATGATCCCACTGTCGCGACACTAACAGTGAGTATTCCGTCTTCGAATCTGCTCGATGACGTGCGAAAATCCTACACAGAAGATGAGTCTCTTCTGCGGTTGATGGATTACGTATCCAATCCGTGTAATCAAGCTTTGAAAAGCTTGTCGTCTCAATACTGCTCTCTAACCGAACGGTATTCGGTTCGTGATGGACTGCTGTACTATACAGCAGGTAACGGAGACACACCTCGTGTCGTCGTTCCGGCTCATAATGATTTTCCATTGCGCATCATGTATGAGTGTTGAGATGCCCCACCAGTGGGCATTGCGGTAGGGAAAAGACTTACCTCACGGTGCGTCGTGACTTCTACTGGCCCGCCAGTATGAGTTTGTGCGCGACTACATTCGCGCTTGCGAAGTTTTTCAACAGGTGAAGCCTAGTTCTTCATCCCGCGCACCCTTGCAGCCTCTTCCGATGCCAACAGAGTGTTGGCAGTCCTTATCGATGGACTTCGTCTTTGGGTTTCCCAAACACGCTCACAAGAATACTGGTATTCTTGTGTTTGTTGATCGGTTCAACAAGATGGTACATCTTGTTGCTGTACCGGATTCAATCACAGCCCAGGGCTGTGCGCGTGACTTCATTAAAACTATCTTCCGACCTCACGGGTTACCCCGTGAACTCGTGTCCGATAGGGTGGAGTTCTGACAATTTGTGTTCCGTTCACTTGGAACGCGTTTAACGATGTCAACTTCTGATCATCCCGACACAGATGGTCGAACGAAACGCATCAACCGCGTCCTCGAAGAGATACTTCGAGGGCACGTCCACTCGTTTACGCGTTGGAGTGAGTTATTGCCGATGGCGGAATTCGCCATCAACAACTCGGTGCATGCGTCGACAACGCATACACAGTTCTTCGTGAGTGGCCTGCGCCATCCACGTTTACCCGCCTTCTTAGAGTGTAACTCTAATATAATAAGCGGTGGACTCGTTCGAACAAAATCCGATTTGGTTCTTGCTCATCACCCGTCGACAATGGTGTCGACGTGATGGATGCCAACGTCGATGCGATCGATATCGATGGTGATGATGACGACGATGCTGGCATATTCAGCATCGCCATAGACTGCCACAGTAAGGACGATGACACCCACACTGTTGAAGACAACGTTCTTTCAGCAGTGCACACGAAGCGCACTGTTGTTAACAAGGATGAAAAAAGGAGATGAATTTCTGCTGACTCGCGAAGCAAACGTCCGCTTCGCTCAAGACTCTATTGCAGGTGCATTAGATAGACAGAAGAGAAACTCAGACAAACATGGAAGAGCAAATGTTCTTTCATTTGATGGAGGAGACTTAGTTTTACTGTCTACAGTAGACTTACCGAAACACGCAGTGACAAACGTTGGCAGCAGTAAATTACTGCCCAAGTACATCGGTCCATTTCGTGTGTTGCGCCGCATGGGCAACACATACACGATTGAACTGCCTGTTAGGATGCGAACGCATCCTACGTCTTACGCCTAATGTTTCAGCCCGTACTATCAGTACGAGCCCGTTTCGAGATGCGAGGAACACCTCCGTAGTCAAGAGCCGAGACCACCTTCGAGTGGTCCCGTTTCAACGAGCCAGTCTGGTCGACTAGCGAAGCGACCTGTTCACGCAGTTCAGCGATGTCTCGACGAGCTATAGCCACCTCATCACGAAGAGAACGAGTCGAACGTTCGTTCTCTAGTTGCGCGAACGCAAAAGCGGCACGATCGTTCGAACGATCGTGCATTAGGAAATTGTAGATATTCCTTACAAGATCCTCAAGCTCAAACGCCGAGTCCGTTCGTGAGCCAGGTCATCTTGCAACGGTTCCGTTACACTGTTCAGCTCTTAAACATCAAGCTGATACGACCCTCGATCCGGATCAGGTGTTCCCGCTGCCACCACATCCTTTGGTGGACATAAGCGGTGGTCAACGCAACCTTGCGGAGCGTATTTTGAACCGACGCGATGTGAATGGCGTCCGGACGAGTTACCTCGTCCGCTGGCGTGTCTATCTACCGGCGTGGGACAGCTGGGAGCCTCGTGCCCAGCTGATTGTTGATGTCCTTGGTCTCGTAGAGCAGTTCGACGAGACCCATCCGCTGCGTTCGAAGAAGGGCCTTCGGAAAATGACCTCCCCGAACGCGATTACAGGGATTGCAAAGTGTCGATCCCTTCGGCCACCTCGGAAGAGATGCGCGCCCTCCAGTGGGAAATAGGGAGGGAAGGGTAGGCCTCCCTAGCGGCACGGTTTGAGTTGTCCAGGCAACCTGGACACAATTATCCCACGAGAGACAGGGTAATCATGCCTCTCTTGAAGCCGGTGCAACTTGTATCGCGCCCCGACGGGGTTGCGTTTTTATTAAACCTGATGCAAGCTGCATCAAGTTTGTCGAGCCAAGCCTCACGGCCAATACACTCGATGTTGTGGATGAGGGCATTCCATCCCTGCACCAAGGTTTTGCCGTCTCGAACACGGCTACCACTGTACCACCGATGTTTAACGAACGCATCGGTGAAGAACATTTCTCAGCAGGGATAGTTTCCGTGCTGGAATCAGGTGGGCAAATATTCCTGCAATCGAACAACGGGATTCAATCCCGTTCAGTAGTCATGCCGGCCAACCGGTCCAACTCCTTGGATGACGGCATCCAAGGAGACTCCACTTGGGTATCGTGGCGCAAGACATTTCGGTCCCTGGCCTCTTAATTGGTGTCAGCGTAAGCGCTGACACCAGTGACACCCCGATCCATCGAGTTACTTCGCTCGTGGTGATGTAGAGGTGCATCACCACCATCCTCACGCGTCCTATCGTTGGATGGACTTGCGTGAGGCGAGGATTCGCCGAAACAATCGCTCGATTCGAAGATCTCGAGCATGATACCACAACATTGACTAGAGCCCGTGACTTCAACTGGCCTCGCCAGTATGAGTTTGTGTGCAAATACATTCGCGCTTGTGAATTTTGTCAGCGGGTGAAGCCTAGTCCTTCATCTCGTGCTCCCTTGAAGCCTCTACCGATTTTGGCAGAGTGCTGGCAGTCCGTATAGATGGACTTCATCTGTAGATTTCTAAAAGACACCTACAAGAATTCTAGTTTTCTTGTACTTGTTGATCGGTTCAGCAAGAAGGTACATCTTGTTCCTGTACCAGAGTCCATCACAGCTCAAGGCTGTGATCGAGTCTTCATCGATACTATCGTTCGACGTCATGGAATGCACCGTGAACTCGTGTCTGACAGAGCTCATCGCTTCACAGCGAAATTCTAGCAGTTTGTGTTCCGTTCACTCGGTCATGATTAAAGGTGTTGACTATTGACCATCCTGAAAAGATGGTCAAACGGATCGTGCAACCGCGTCCTCGAAGAGACAGTTCGAGGGTTCGTCCACTCTTTTAAGAATTGGCATGAGTTCTTGCCGATGGCAGAATTCGCCTTGAACAACTCGGTGAATGCGTCGACAACGCATACATGGTTCTTCGTGAATGACCTGCGCCACCCACGTTCGCCCGCCTTCTCAGAGTATGACTCTAGTTTGAAAAGGGGGGTGGCCTCGCTCGAACAAAAACTGATCCGGTTCTTGCTACATTACCCGTCGACAATGGTGTCGACGTGATGGATGCCGATGTCGATGAGATCGATGTCGATGATGACGATGACGTCGATACTGGCATATTCAGCATCGCCATAGACTGCCACAGTAAGGACGATGACACCCTCAATAAAGAAGACAACGTTCTGTCAGCTGTGCACACGAAGCGCACTGCTGCTATCAAGGATAAGTCAGCAGAGAAATTTCTGCTGAGTCGCAAAGCGGTTGTCCGCTTCGTTCAAGAATCTTTTGCAGATGCAATAGACAAGCAGAAAAGAGGTGCAGACAAACATGGATGAGCCAATGTTCTTTCATTTATCGAAGGAGACCTAGTTTTACCGTCTACAGTAAACTTAACAAAGTACGCAGTGAAAAACGTGGGCAGCATTAAAATACTGCCCAAGTACATCAGTCCGTATCTGTGTTGCGCCGCATGGGCAACGCATACACAATTAAACTGTCTCGTAGGATGTGTACGCATTCAATGTTTTGCGCTGGACGTCTCCGCCCGCACTATCAGTACGAGCCCGTTTCGAGAGGCGAAGAATACCTCCGCGGTCTAGGGCCGAGACCACCTTCGATTGGTCCCTTTTCAACGAGACAGTCCGGTCGACTAGCGAAGGGACCTGTTCACGCAGTTCAGCGATGTCCTGACGAGCTGCATTCAGCTGGTCACGTATAGAACGCATCGAGCGTTCGTTCTCAAGTTGCGCGAACGCAAACGCGGCACAATCGTTTGAACGATGGAGCGCTAAGGAATTGTAATTATCCTTTACAAAGTCATTAAGGTCAAGACGCCGAGGCCGTCCATAAGCCAGGTCATCGTGTAACTGATCGGTTACAGGGTTCAGTCCCTGAACATCAAGCTGATCCGACCCTCGAGCTGGATCAGGTATTCCCTCCACAACCACGTCCTTTTGTGGATTATGACGGTGGTCAACGCCTTCTGGTGGAGCGCAGTTTGAACTACCGCAACGTGAATGGCATCCGAACGGGTTACCTCGTCCGCTGGCGTGGCTATCCACCAGCCTGAGACAGCTGGAAGCCTCGTGTCCAGCTGTTTGTCGATGTTCTGGGTCTCGTCGAGCAATACGATGAGACCCATCCGCGGCATTCGAAGAAGGCCAGTAGAAAACGACCTCCCCGAACGCGATTACAGGTATTGCAAGGTGTCAATCCCTTCGGCCATCCCAGCAGATATGCGCACCCACCAGTAGTGAACATCAGGGATGTAGGCTTCCGTACGGGCACGATTAGCATTGTCCAGGAAACCTGGACGTGAATCACCCCATGAGAGACAGAATAACCTTGCCTCTCTTGACAGTCGGCACAACTTGTGTAGTAAACCAGCTGGGTTGAAATTTTCAAACCTGATGCAATCTGCATCAAGTTTATTGAGTCAGGCCTCACGGACAATACACTCGATGTTATGGATAAAGGCATTCCATCCTTGCACCAAGGCCTTACCGTCTCGACCACTGTTGCCGTTGTACCAGCAATGTTTGAAAGCACTTCGGTGAAGAGCTCTTCCTCAGCACGGATAGTTTCCGTGCTGGAATTAGGAGGAAAGATCCTCTTACGGTCCAACAACGGGTTTCGGTCCCGTTTGGTGGTCAAAACGGTCAGCCGATCTAACTCTTTGGATGAAGGCAACCAAGGAGACTACACTTGTGGAGCGTAGCGCAGGACATTTTGGTTCCTGTACTCTTGAGTGGTGCCAGCATGAAAACTGACACCAGTCGCGGTTCTATCCCTCGAATTGCTTCTCTCGGTGGTGCATAGGAGCATCACCACCAACACCACGCGTCATATTGTCGGATGGACTTGCGTGAGGCGACGATTCGTCAGAAGAACCGTCTGGTCCGAAGATCTTGGAAACTATGCCGCCACGTTATTAAGGGCAAGTCAACCTGGCTCTTGCAGTGTCCGCCCGGATGGTCCGGAGGCGTGAGGTGTCGCCTTCGAGTTGGATACATCATCCGACTCGCCAAAATAGATGAGATCTATTTCAAGCTCATCCGCTTTGTGGTCTTAGCACCCGCTGCAGACGCAGCGGATGTATCTGTCGCACGTGGTGACTCACCACGTGGACTATTCACAATAGGCACCGCCTGTTGCTGAGTCGCAATAGCAGGCGAAGTATCACCTGCTGCTGAAGCAAGATAAGATCCCTCTTCGGCTGCACGCATGCGTGCAACCGCCTTTCTTGCTGCTTCGGCAGAACTTTGCATGGATTTATACACCATGCGATGAATTGGCAGATATGTTACAATTTGACCAGCAAGTGGTCTCCGTGCCAGAGTGATTCAACGGTGGTCACTCTGTCCCAACAAATTCGATTGAATCAACGCGAAATTGATGGTCACACAGAGTCAGAGCCATTGTAACGGGGTAGCCCGTTTCATGAGATTGGCACCAAATGATGTCAATCGGGAGATTGTCTAGCGTGAAAATTCCCTACCAATATTATCCGAGATGGATAATATTGAAGGGTTATTATATCATAAGGATAATATGCACGCGCTGTACAAAGATTAGCTGATGAAGACATATCAACTAAGGTTACCACCAATCTCTGCTTGACGCGCGTAATGAGTGGTGAGGAGGTTGTCTTTATACGACAATAGAGATTGATGTAGTTAGATAAAGATTCAGGTTATTTTGATAGCTTAACTATGTTAAATACAGTTCTCTTTTTACCCTTTACTCAAACTAGATGTTTGAGTAAATTAGCTTCCTCTGCACGTACTAGTGTACGTGAAGTTTCGTGGCACCCAAATAGGAGGGCCCCATTACACTTACGACAGCAGTCTCGTCTGTGTTGCTGTTGACCCAAATCATACTAATAATTTAGCTATTTACATTTTAAAGTGGCCACCGTCGGCAGTCAAAGCGTTCTAGTGAGACTAAACAGCTCATCGGGACTGAAAGTGCTTCTTCATTATTTACATTAGTTTGCATTTACGTGCAAGCTTTATTTTTTTAAGGTTTTAGTGTTTGTACACTGGTCTGACTGCTGGTGCCAGAATGGCATAATATTCGGATTGTAATCTTTTTGCAGCAAGGTGACATTGTCACCTTATATAGTCTGGCTAAATAATTGGGTTTTTCAGGCAACACACGCAGTCACTTTTTCGGACTATCTCTCCTGATTAAAAAGGGGATGACTAAAAAACTTTTTGTTGTTGTTTTGATACGGTACTGATTAAATACTTATACCCTGCGATCCAAATTGTAAAACCAGGTGTAGGTATCACTCGTTGTGCGCTGACCATTCGAGCACATAACACGGCACTTGCAGGTGATGCTGCATTATTATCGCTCCATTTGACACCTTCAGCACACCCCGTGAAGATGAAAACTACAAAGCCGCTTTTTACCAAGCGGACCGTCTGCATGGACCGAAGTGCAGTTGATTTATATTGGATCTATAAACTTAAATTAACAAGCGGTGAAAAGGCTACTAAGTACACCTTGCAATGTCTCATTAGATGCGTTTACATAAACGAAAACCGATAATGCAGACGCTTAAACGAATTGTGTAATTGCGACACTTTTCTTTTACATTGTTTCTTCTCTAAGCCTATTTAGACTTTAATCACCTTATACGTCAGAAGGTAAAAAAGTTGTTCTGTCCTTCAAATGTCGGCGTGGCGCAGTCTCCAACAGACCCAAGCGTGGCGCATAAAATATTTTATGTTACAGGCGCGGAGAAAGCCCAACAGTTGAGCTTGAAGTGTTTAGTTATGGTAAGCAAACTGTGGACATTCAATCACCTCCCCCTATCGAGATGTAGAATTGGCTCGTAAAAAATAGGGGCGTGGTTATTTTTTTATCACTTTTGTCTAAGAGTGCATCGCTTGGAGTTGAAGGTTATGGACCACGAGATCTGTAGTGGAGGTACACAGCTCCATAATCCAGGGAAAGACTAAGTGCTTTAAACACGATGCTAGTTTGAAAAAATTAGATTATCGAGCCAAAACGTGTAAAGTTTAGTGTTTATGTTCCAGATCACCGAACGGTTTATTGAATCTACAGCACTTTGTGCTCAAGAGTAGCAATTTGAGGGAGGTTATGCTAACTTTTGCTAACTTTATTCAGAGACACCTCGCATGGCACGTGTCTTTAAGTTTGAAAGGGGAACTAAACGTTATTTACGTTCAACTCTATACATCACCATGATAATAATATGACCTAATCCAGTCACACATGTCCTTAGTTAATATTTTTTTTTATATCTTTCCTATCTTGTGGCTGACGCCCTTCATTCCCTATAAACTGATAAGATATTCTACATCTCTTTAGTGGGACACAAGTCCGCGTGACTAAGACACAGGGTACCGAGTATCCTACAATTTTAACCCCTTCACCATCCGTGTCAGATTTTGACCTGACCTTAGTAAATTAACGATAATAAAAGATCAATCCTCAATGCATCTCGTTCGACTTGGTCGCAACACCTCGAACGGACGACTACCCTCCACCGTTTGAAGCAAAGTTACTTAGCGCTCCTTAACAGAGGAAGTCTTTGAATAAATAAGTTTCTTTATTAAAATAAATAACAACGGCTTGTAGTCGTTCAAGCGTACAAGCTAAACAATTCCAGTTTCAAATGGATAACGATTACCAGAATTACACACTCACTAGTCACTACCGGTTAAACAAGAGTAAATGCCTTGACATGGCTAACACTCTTACAACACACTATGCCTTGACTAGACATTAGTGTTAAACGATTCAAAAGGGGAATCGGATTCTTTTTAATATTTAACTACGGTATCTAAACCCTTAAACCGTATTTGACTGACTTCTATTGTACGATATTATGATAGAAGTCCGGTCACTTTCCCTTACCCAATAAGGTGCGGTATTTCCGTAAGTACGTGGTACCAAGACTGTACCAATCAAATTCACAGATCTTTACTTGGTGTAGACACACAACACAATTAGTTCAAAAACCGCGTGCAACCCCGTTACACCGTTAGTATAATCGGGTTGCTAAAAGGGACGCGAGCAAACGATAATTGCGATCGACCACCTTCACGGCCTGGCTTTCTTGAAAAATGGAACTCATCAATAATTTTGCTCATAGTGGTCACGGGTTCTTTTCGCGTAGAGCAAAGGATAAAACCGTTTTTGGCGCAACCAACCCCAGTGCAAATATTTAGGTCAATTGCGAAAAATTGCTGTATTTTCCTCGCCGATAAAAGCAGGCTGATGCTTGAGGTAACAAAGGCTGCACCTCTTCAAGCCAACACCAAGCATAGCCAGCACAAGTTTGTAAATTCGGATGAGCTAAAATAACGACTTCTACAAAAGCGCGTCGGCTTGCATGGTTTTAAAACTGGTCCTATTAAGCAATTAATATTGCGCGGCACACGTATGTCACCTTCCATTCTCGAGGCGCCAGTTATTCCACTTCGAAAAAGGTTAATTTGTCGGATACAATTGACTATCGTTCGATCTCATTACTGTTAACACGTAACAAAAATTTGATGGGGGGCTGGTATCACGACTGCAGAGAGTTTTGCCCGTCGTCTTTGGGAAGTCACAACCAATTTTTTTAAACTAATGCTTAAACTGATTATGAGAGTGACAGCTCGATTCTCTTCCGCAAATAAGGAGGCGGATTTACCAGCCAGCTCTCGCTGGGCTACTCAATTACTTAACTCTCGCAAGGCGCATCATACGGTGGGTCGAGACCATGCGGAGCTTGCACTTCGATAAATCGAATGCTCACCTCATAGATCGGATGCACACGGGGACGACCTCACGCTTTCTGGTTAATGGTGAGCTTTCTGCCCCTGTTCTATATCGTTTCGGGATACGCCAAGGGTATCCGAGCGCTCCAATTATCTTTCTGATTAAAGTAGTAGCTATTTTTGGCGGTGGTAAGACGTGTCTGCGGAGTTTTGAAGGTGAGGTACACAGTTTCGATTAAGTAAAGGGCCGAAACTCACTTCATTTCCCAGATTTCGAGATGCCTCAACGTGTTTAAGGACTAATATGCCTTTAAACTGGTGTTATCGAGTTGCCGTATCAAGAAGATTAGGAAGGCTGAGCGTGCAGGCCGAAAAGCCGTCCCAATTGATTCAGGATCTAAACCACTGACGCCAACTTTTTCGCATGCTCTAGGAAAATGATGGAGTTATCGACACAGGTCATGAAGGCATGCGTCTTCCCACTTTCCCTGAGCACTGGTATTTTAATATATGTTTGAATAGCCACACCCAGTGATTGTTAGTGTTCTTTATCAGGTTTCAGGCTTAGCGCAATAATTTTCTTGTCAACCATTTCTCTGCGGCTTCCGTTAATGATGTTATACTTTTATTGCTCGCGAAAACTATTCAGCTCTAGTGTCGATTGTTTTCGGCTTACGCTTCCACGCCGACCGTCACTAGGCACACAATCATCCTGGGGTTCCTATACAAACCACAGCGCGCGGGCGAGCCTGGTCTTGGATCGCTCGTGTTGGCAGTTAAAATTCGGTAAACGAAGAATTATCGCTGTAGCTAACGCAACCACATGACAGATGTTTTGCAGCCTGGCGGGGCTGGTAGTATCGCAAGGTGTGTTTTACATCGTCTCTAGTCCCGGCGCTGCATCCGCTACCTCCAATCTAGTTACCATTGGCTGCGAATCTCACCAACACTAGATGCCGAGGATCTGGAACAGCTCCTGGGTCCATCCTTCGTCCAAGCGCATCAATAATGTCCAGGTCTACAACGTATCACGCACGCTTGTTATGCGGGTCGACCCAGTCGGAAGTAAAGACATGACTGCGTGTTTTCGTACCATCACACGTTTCCGGACCATCTCGATCATCACTATTCTTAGTTAGGAGCGTTAATCACTGTCTGGGGCCGATTATACTGGAATAGCAGTCCATGAAAATTAGATTCTGACGGCAAACCCGCACGCAGTCTAAGTATGGCCGGACTTTCCCTTGTTTAATACGTAGTCTTTATATCCGAAGTACAGGGCCAAGAATATTTACATTTACATTATCAACGCACAATGGGTAATACCCATGGGCCTCGCACCTAAGTTATAGGGTGGGCTACCACGATCCTGATGTCGTCACCCCACCATAGTTCCTGAATAATTGCGAGCCTGAAGGGTGAAGCTACTATGAGCGTCACAAGGTTAATGCCGAGCTTTTAAATCGTACTTAGCTGTCTGTGTGTCTCTGTAAAGAACGCGGTTAGGTGTATGCTGTACGTATTAAGTACCATTTAGCCTGTCCCCGTTCATAGGTATGCAGGCATATTCGAAGTCACGCACTAGCTAGATCACTACTGTGATGCACGCTATTAGCTTTAATTCAATCAAAGGTGTAGTACCACATAAGTAATTGCAGGACGCTCGTAAGCACAGGCTGATCACGTTGCCCGAGTACACTTTACTGGGTTAACACAGACATCAACAGCATCATAACCATTTACCTGTGACTGCTGTTGTATTCTGTTTTACATCTTGATTCAGTTCTCCGAGCTGAATTACTTATTTCATAGGGCGAGCTCTAGTGCTTGCTTTTCTCATTTAACTTCAAAAAGCAAAAACGCATGGCTACCTTCCTCTCTCGGTGGTAAAACGGGCCTTTTCAATTCAATAAATCTCTTGTACAAATCAGCTGTATGACGTCGGCCGCACTATTTTGTTGATGGCGTTGCCGGGCAGGCTAAATCTTTGTCTTCCCCTTCTTAGATTCTTTTCCTTAGCACATCAACCACATCAACAGGTTAAGTTCGCACACAACAATAACGTGAGATTTAGAGCTTGCTTCCCTGTCTTACAGACTATCCGCAAGAAAATGTCACAATACCTATGTGACAGATAGATTGCTTTGGTACGAAACAAGTCGAGCTGCGCGAGAGATGTCAAATTAAAGTTAAAAGCGCCTGCCAAACCGACTATAGATATATCGCTCCCAAGACATAGCAAGGGTAAGAGAAATATCGCAGAAAAAGACGCTGAGGTCCATATTAAGTTCGCTCGTGTAGCGTTATGTTCAAATACTCTACCTGCTCTGCCTACTAACGTAACCACAACCTTTATTGCACCTGATTGCATATATCAAAATGCATCAGCTCCTTAACCTGAGTGTTAGTTAGACCATGCTACTCACCCACGCGCCTAACGATGATACGAGAAGCAAAACCACACTCATTCAGTAGGCAAGATCTTCTTAAAATCATCAACGAGTTGCTTGATCTGACGGGGTACGAGTTCCTTGAATTTCGAATCCTCATTCGGCGCATACCCTCCAGTCTGGAAAAAGGTCAGCGAGTTTTCAAACGTATCAAGAGTGGCACCTTCCTTCGCACAAAATCGAAGCAGCCACTTTTTGCTTTCGTCAATCGCTGAACGATTAGCACCAGACTTTGCCATCGCGTCCAGGACAGCGGAAAAGTATCTGCTGGGACTGGAATTAAAGTACGCGAATATGGCTTGATTTGCGTTTCCCTGGTCTTTGACATACCTTTCAAAAAAAGTGAAGGCCGTGGATGCGAAAAAGTCAGCGTCGTCTTTAGTGTCAAAATTCGAAAGAACGTCGTTTATGGTGAGTCCCCGCTCTCGCCAATGGTTTGCCATTATATCCTGCAACTGGATCACGCGGTTTGCCTCTGGAGAAAGCGTCCCATCAGCTCTCGTATCAGCTCTCGTATGTCGAATCGCTCGAGCGACTCCGCGGTCCGTATAGGTTGTTACTAGCTTATAGGCGAGAGCTTCACCGTCGGTGTCATGGACAGGTCCTGGCGCGGCAGAATAATGTTTTCCCAACTTGGCCATCACATGATCTTTTTCAACCAGTTTGTACCAGGTTTGTATGGCGGCCTCCATCATGTGCCTATCATTGAAAAAAGATCCATGGCTTTCGATTAACTCAACTAACGCTTGGGTACGCGAAGTCGAAAACGGCCATCTTTCTTCATCGTCATCGAGAGCCACCAGCGCCCTCAACGCCCGATTGACCAGAGCATCGTTACGATGGTTGGCAACGTCACGGAGGGAGACCACGTGGACGATCGAGTGGGACGTTTTCGATGACTTGGTGGCCATGATGGCCAAAGCGACAGAAGGCAGGAAAACGAAGTAGCAGAAGCGCATGGTGGTGGTAGTTGCAGGTGGGTGGTAGTTGCAGGTGGGTGGTCGTGGTGCGAGTGACTTGGCAATTGTTGGAATGAGGAAACTCGAAGCGTTTGACCGTGCTGTCGAGTCGTCAGGAGCTGCCTGTTGTGGTTTACACAGCACAAATTCCGATGTCGTTGTAGCGATCGATACATCCAGTGTTGCAAATCCATGCGTGTAGTCGTGGCGACCGCAAAGCCAGCTCCTACCATTACACTCGTCAAGTGTCCCGGCCCTTGATCACAACAGCTGCTGGCTCCATTTTTTTGCGAACATCAAGTTGTTGGCATCATTCCGTCGCATAACGCGTGGGTTGTCGTTCGTTAAACTCACATACGCGATCGGCAGTGCCATGCAGAGGCAATTTTCAGGTTCGCACGATCGTCAAACTGATTTAAACACTACTCTGCATGACAACAATCTTTTGCTTTTTTGTAGAGCTAGCGAGGAATGTGTCTGTGTCCGCCGCGCACAGCTTTTAATGGAGAACTGCACGGCGCTTATAGCTGTTGTCCAACCTCAATACTTTGCACTCGACAACAGCACCTCGTCTGGCGATGTGGTAGAGACGTCATAGTGAGCTGACTGAGGTTAATCAACCAAGAACTAATCCAGCTGACATGTCGGCTGTTGTAACGCCTGTATTTTTAGAAAATGATGGCTAGATGCTAGTACTAGCTCTTTTTATGATACACTCGGTTCAGCAGAATGGCATTATATCGAAAGGCACATGACAATCTTGAGCTTTGACGATAGTGACGTGCCGTCATCGCTCAAGAAGGACTATACGAACACTAACAATTTATGGAGTGGCCAATTTTTCGGACAAGTGCCACTGGTCTTCTAAGGGCATGTTCAGTCCATGCGACAAGGCGAATAATGACTCATTGTTGTGCCCACCCCAGGAGAGCCGTTGTTTGATGGAATGGCGTGTCACAAGAGACACGTCAAAACTTCTCTGTATCGATACTGACGTGAAGCGATTGCACGGTCCAACCCGGCTCGTTTTCATGTCGACGATTCTGGCTCTAAACGTTTAAGCTAATGAAGAGGATCGACGAGAAAGTTGCTGGCTAGGATTGCAATGTAAAATACAGTCTGCAATATCGTGGAGGAGTTTCACGATCGCCCATTCACACGTTAACATTAGCAAGATGTCTGAAAACTCCTGCGCCAGAATTTAGCTATGTGCATTACCTCCGGTACAGCCTAAGCCAAGATGTTAGCGCCGAAGGATACGGAAGCTAACCACCTGGCTAAAAAAACCTTTAGAAGCCGGTCCATCTGCGATGGTGGGCCTCTGTATGACGCTTGCGCAACCCATCGACGTAGAGTGTAGCCACCGAAGTGACAGCAAGGCGTGGGGAACGCCAACACTTCGTGATATCTCCCCGTGGAGTAGGATGACCGGAGTGACCGCATGTTGAACTTCGGGATGCAAGTTGGATGTTGAAGACGACAGTCGGTTGTATGAGCCAAGACGACCGTTGGAACATTGGGTAAACGGCGACGGGGCCAAACCGACAGTTGGAAGGCGACAGGGCCCGTGTGATGATAGTGTCGGTTGTTCTTGTAGTAGGGAGTAGTTAGTGATGCACCAACAGGAGTAGCCAAGGTGCATCATGTTTGTACAATCTTAATTCAAATGTGAAACGCACTCAAGGGCTCACATCTGCTTTAATTTCCTTTATTCAATCAATTTAACAGGTTTATGAGCCCGAAGTACACGGGAAATTCATCGAAGGAAATGGTAAAGCAAAAGTAAACGAGTATAAGGTTCAGGTTTTTTATAATTTTTCTGGAGGTCTTCTTTTTAATAAGAGTGGTATTTCAAAAAATCTAAATGACAGTTTTATAAGCTAATCATGCGAAATGTCTTCGAGGAACAGAAGATGAGTGATATGATAGATGAGCGGTACGACAAGACAAAGCTTATGACGGCAGAAGGCCAAGAAGCATATGATCAACTCCAGCTCAGGGCAAAGCGCAACATCTTCACAATTTGTCACGTGACCTGTTGCATCAGTTGCGTGAACACAAGACAGCACCAGAACTGTGGAAAACCTTGGTGACTATCTATGAAGACAAGCCGGACCCCACTGTTCGTGGACACCGTGTCCGGCAGCTAATTCATGAGCTTTTAAACACAAAGCTGGAGGAAGATGGGAACGTAAACGCGCACCTGTCATATTACTCATCTTCTGCTACTCGAAGACGTTTCGCATAATTAGCTTGTAAAACTGCCATAGCTGCCACACATTTGCAATATATTTTGCTTCAGCCGTGCTTAAGCCAACGACACTTTGCAATCGAGAAAGCCATAAAACCGCACCACCCGCAAGATTAAATACTAAACCAGTCACACTGCGCCGCGTGTCGGGATCACTTCCCCAATCGCTGTCGCTAAATCCGTCAATGACGATTTGGCTTGTATAGCCATGTTGTCTCTAGGAGGTTAATTCGTGATTCAAAGTGCTGGATAGATAGCGCAATACCCGCTTCACCGCTCCAACATGCTTGTTGCTCGGTTGATTGACAAACTGACTATGCAAACCGACTGCAAACGTTATATCTGGTCGAGTCGACGTAGCTAGGTACATAAGTGAACCAACTGCCTCTCGATAAGGAAATGACACCACTTCATCACTTCGCTTTCCGTCCTCATGCACGAGTCGTGTGGTACAGTCCACTGGATTTCCTACTCTGCGTGCGTTCAGGAATCCAAATCGCTCGAGCACTTCGCGTATATACTGAGTTTGTCGTATAGTGAAGCTCGCATCACTATGAACGATTTCAACACCTAGATACTGAGAAGCACGCCCGTAATCCTTAATTCCGTACTGCGCCTCCAGCAAGTGAAAATTGTTCGTTCTTTTGCTCGACTTCCTTAGTAGCTGCCAAGAGATTGTCGACGTAAATCGACGCAAGGCATACCACTCCTTTCTGCCACCGTTCGTATAAACACGACTCTGTGTGTCCATGTATAAAATCGTGCGCCTGCAGAAAGCTGTCAATTTCGGAATTTCACTCTCGTCCAGCCTGCCGCAAGCCGTACAGTGCTTATTTGACTTCAAATGCCTCGTTATTTTCATTGAAATGTCCTTGGATACGATTAACGTACTGTGGAATTTGTAAATGGCATTAAGGCATGCTGTATTGCATCACAGGCTGTACATCATAGCTGTAGATCTCAAATCACAATAAGGCTGAAAATGCCACAGATAACCGAAATGACGCATGCGAGCAGCCGGTGCGAATGTTTTAATAAAATCAACATATTCGCGCTGCTTGTCACCGCGAGCAAATAACCGTGCTTTTAAGCGAATCACTTCTTCTTGCTCATTTGTTTTTACTGCATCAACCCACATCTTCGTCAACATGTTTGTCGCAGGAGGCACATCCTTTAGCGAAATTTTCTCGAGCACTCCTTTAGTCTTCAGTTCTTCGAGCTCCTGTAACTCTGCGTCACACCACTTGCGTGAATATTCACATTGCAGTGCTTCCGAATGATTTCGGGATCTTGACATTACCTTTTAATAGTCCTTTGTATCCGTCACTGCAGGTACTTACTGTTGCATGAACGATGAAATCGTTAAAACGCGCTGGCAGTCGACGCTGACTCGTACTCCGCAAGTTCTCGCGCCTCTTCTTTACTTGCACGTCACCAGTGATACTTCCTGTAAACAACAGCTGTGCACGCTTCCGTTTCGTAGGCTCCACTTGAACTGCTAGTTCTGCCGCGCTATCAACATTTTCTGTGTCAATTTCTGCATCATACTCAACCGAGCCTTGTTCGCCGTCAATTGAAGTGGTGTGTGAGCTGGTATGGCTCATACCACCTTGTAAAATCTCCTCGATTTGGCCACTTAAGCAAGTGTCATCTTCTTTCATCAAGTCGCCATCAGGTTCAGCCATGTTACTGATCCTACATTCTGATGCACCAGCCCCGAAGTCATCCACATTTGGATGGACAGAGTCAACTGCGCCACGATAAACGACCGGCCGTGTCCAAACGCTGTCTTGTTCATCCGCGTCTTGTGCATCGGTTAAGCTGTCTTCGTCGTCAATTATGCTTTTCTCGACATTAAGTTCGGCATCTATAATATTGCTGTCCGTGGCTTCGATTCTGCAACATAACCGCCCTCCTCGATACTTGCATTTACATCGCTGTTGGCGTCCGAGAGTGTGGCCGTGGTGGTGGGGCGGTCGCGATAAAGAACGTGCTTATTTACGCGAATATCTGGTACAAATTTTCGCGTACGATCATCGGTTAAGCAGAGCTTGCAATCCAACACATCGTCCGCGCATCCCAGAACATATTCGATCTTGGCGTGACGATTAAGCTTTCGACCCCGTGCGTCGGCTCTAACGCGAGCATACGACAAAGATCCAAACGTGCGAAGACGATGAATGTCTGGCCGCATGCCAAACATCTTTTCGTAAAGTGTGCTGTTACATCCTCGATCAAATGTCCGGTTCCCAATTTTAAACGAGTAATGAAATGCATCGTCCAAAAATCTGAGGCATTCCTGAATGCTCCAACATTACACGCATCATCTCCATTAGCGTTCTGTGCACACTTTCGCAGGGGTTTTGCTGCGAGCTGGAAGGTCCAACCTGTACATTCTCGATGCCCCGACATTTCAGCCACAGTGTAAACTCGGTACTAGCAAATTCTCCACCTTTATCCGTCAGCAACTGTCGAACAGGATAAGCAATTTGCGCTCGTTCACTTTATTCGGCTGCGTAGCGACGAGTTTGTCGTTCAACCCAAGCAGTGCATTGTTTTTAGCGCTGCGGCTACTGCATTTGCTGCTTTTGTTTGCGGCATGGACGTTGTAACGAACTTTCTGTAAGCATCCATGATCACCAAAACTGCACCAATTTAAGTGTCGCTATTTACGCCTGGCACCAACAAATCTGCCTATACAAGCTGATTTGGCTTCACAGTGCGTCAATCAAGCTTCTTCTAAAACGTCTTCCGTACTTGCTTTGCCAAGTGACACGTCTCGCAATCTCTTACATCACGTCCGGATAGCATCTTTCTGTCAACAAGCTTTCGGTCAACCATCAACTTGATGTACTGAGGGCATATGTGGCCTACTCGCTTGTGTCATAATTGCGCATCTTCAACACCATCTCGAGCCGTAAAGTTTATCACGCGCGTTTTTGAATGTGGCTTGGTCTGTTTACCTAATGCAACTTGTCCCTCGAATACCCATACTGATCCGACTCTGTCGGCTAGTGCCACCTTTTCATCATTTTTCACTATGGTAAAATCGGTGCGCATTGGAGTTCCATTCAAGTTTAAATCCATCGTCAAGCGCATGCCCCATCGACAACAGCGGATTTCTTGCGCCAGGAACGAGTAATACGTCTTCAACAACCGTAAGTACTTTCTTTCCAGCATCAGACCTCTCAATTAAGATCGTTCCAACTCCGACTGGTTGCTCCTGAAAGCTGGATGCAACTCCACGCGCGATTACTTTATCGCGAGAGAGCTCCCGATTGAGAATAAAGTACTGCTTGTCTCCTACCACATGTTTATTGGATGCAGTGTACCACTCCTGCAACCCCACATTATCGGCAAGCGGGTCATTGTCTTGTTGCGGTTTGTCTACGTGATTTAATTTCAGCGTCCCTACGTCTTGATCTTTTTCAAATACCTTAAGCACGTAACAGTGCGTGAGGTTCGTTGCCATGTTCCGTTTGCCTTCCCGAAAAGCGACACCTTTTGTTGCAACCATTTTTGAACCTTCGCCGAGTTTTTACGATCTGGACAATCCCTCTTTAGGTGCTCAATACTGCCGCACGTGTAACACCTCTTCTTGTAGTCCTTCACCTTGAAGTTTCCCTTGTAGCGATGGACATTTGCATTGGATCCTTTGCTGTTTATGATCCGTCGGGGCATCTTGTCGCGCTGACGATCCACGTCTTTACGCCTCCCGCTCATTAGGGCACCAATACCAAAACCGCTTGTGGTCTTCTCATGAAGAGCGGCGGTTGTGCGAATCAGCTCGCGAAATTTTTTCTGGACTGTTTGCTGCTGAGTCACTTGCACACCGCACAGTCTGTCGTAGTTAGTTGAACTGCGTCATTGTAGGTAGACTTGCCAGCAAAGCTTCTTGCACATCGAGTTCATTCATGATATACTGGAGATCAGCTAATTCCGTGCGGAGGTAAAACATGCGCGACAGGTGCGCGTTTACGTTCCCATCTTCCTCCAGCTTTGTGTTTAAAATCTCATGAATTAGCTGCCAGACAAGGTGTCCACGAACAGTGGGGTCCGACTTGTCTTCATCGATAGTCACCGAGGCTTTCCACAGTTCTGGTGCTGTCTTGTGTTCACGCAACTGATGCAACAGGTCACGTGACAAACTTGTGAAGATGTAGCGCTTTGCCCTGAGCTGGAGTTGATCATAAGCTTCTTGGTCTTCGCAGCTTCGCTTGGCAACATAGTGGAGAAAACGTCGTATACGACACACAAGAGCTTTGACGTGGACATTGGAGTCGATAACTCGAGCGCAATGACGCTGGCGCTGGACCCGACATTCAGCCGACGTACTCGCCACATTAAACTGCGTTGGCACTACGCACGCGAGCAAGTTAACAAGAACAAGATCAAACTTTACAAGGTCAACACCGAAGACAATGCAGCGGATCTTCTCACGAAGGCGACAAGTGAGACCGAATTCAGCACTCAAGTTAATTCATTGGGCTAGTGGATGCGGATAAGTCATTCACTAGGAATGGCCTTCAGCATGGACCGGCGACACTGTCTTATTCGACTCCGAAGAGAAAGCTATTGCGCGTCGAGGAGGGCGTGTTGAACTTCGAGTTGCAAGATGGATGTTGAAGACGACAGTCGGTTGTATGAGCCAAGACGACCGTTGGAATATTGGGTAAACGGCGACGGGGCCAAACCGACAGTTGGAAGGCGACAGGGCCCGTGTGATGATAGTGTCGGTTGTTCTTGCAGTAAGGAGTAGTTAGCGATGCACCAACAGGAGTAGCCAAGGTGCATCATGTTTGTACAATCTTAATTCAAATGTGAAACACACTCAAGGGCTCACATCTGCTTTTAGTTCCTTCCTTCAATCAATTTAACACCGCAAGGCGTGGGGAACGCCAACAAGCCGTAGTATCTCCTCGAGGAGCTCATCCATCTGCGATGGTGGCTCCCATCGGCCGCTCGCTCGACCCGTCGGTCCACTGTGTCCACCCCTAAGACTGCGAGCGCAGCTTGCTCGAGGCCGACCTTAGACCTCTTCGGCTCCCCTATGGAGAGGATCACTCCGAAGTGGACGCCCCCGAAGTGGAAAAAGACTGGCTTAAGCTGAACAGTAAAAATTTGGGAATGGTCTGCAATATCGTATAAGCCCAGCCACGCAAATCAACTAACTCAAATTCTACTCTGTATGACTCTATCTTTTTTTTGGTAGAGCGATAGCGAGAAATGTGTCAGTATCCGCCGCGTACAGCTTCCCAAGGAGAGCTGCACGCACATTTGGCTAATACTCGAATTTAATACTTGATGCTAGTGATGACGGTACCTCAGCTGGTAATGCAGTAGACACGTCCTGTTGAATAATGTAGCAATCACTGATACTCGTTTAGACGACGGTTGTATTTGTATGATTTTGGAGCTACACACTACACGGTCCGAACTTCTAAAGGGCGATTACTCGGCTCGGAAGGACGGACAAGAGTATAATGGTATAGGCGTTACACGTAGTTGGGTATTTGGTACCCTGTGTCTTAGACACACGGATGATATCCCACTGAGCAAGAAATATAATATCTTATCCGCTTACAGGGTCTGACTAGTGTCAGCCAATAGATAGGTGAGATATTAGTTGTGCTAACTCAGGACATAAGTGTCTAGATTAGGTAATAGTAGGATTAAGATATTCTATAGGTGTAAATGTAAACAAATTTCAGTTTCCCTTTGTGATTTTAAAGACACGTGCCTTGCGAGGCGTCTTTGGTCGTTGATCGCTGATCACTAAGAGTTAAAAACACCTCCTTGAGATGCTAATCACTCTTGAGCACTAAGTGCTGTCGATGCATTGAATCGTTTTGTCCCCTGGAACAAGGACCATAAGTTTTACGCTTGTTGACTTATTGGGTCTAGTTCTCTAGAACTAAGTTGCTCGTTGAACGTTAAGTCTTCCTCTGACTTAACGAGCTGTGTGGCTCCTCTACACTTGGTAGCACTTGTAGCCAATCTACGCCTGATTCGATTTAGAATGATCCTCTGTGAAGATGGACAACCCACTCCCCTCTCTGAGGCCCGAAAGGTCGCGCTTGATAAGCTGACCGCATCTTTGTGTCCAGAGTACGTGGAGTTCTTGTCTCACAAGGTCCTTAGGTGCTAAATGCGCGTGTTAAAGGCTTCATGCAGTATTAAGTGACCCTTCTAGGGCATGTTTAGGACCATGTAGCGTCGACTATGCCTACACGTTATGTGTCCGTACCAGACGAAGAGGCTAGGCCTCGTCCACTAGAAATGTAAGTTAAGAACTGCTCCGGTAAGGAGGGTGAGAATCTCATCCTCTGGATCCGGGAGATTGAGATGGCCATGACTTCAGGCCTGATCAAGCTTGACCATCAACAGGTCTCGCTGGCTATCTCCAAGCTCGATGAAAGAGCTAGAGAATGGGCCTTGACGTGTAGCACGTCTGTTGACATAGCGTTTCCTACATGGGAGTCGCTAAAGTCACAATCGGTACAGGTGTTCTCACCACCTAACCAGGCTTACCGCGTGCGTTCATGCTTCTTACCTACCCGCCAGGGTAAGAATGAGCTATCGGACTATGTCCGAGAGTTGTGATCTCTCGTGGCTGCAATGCAGTCTGACCCTCTGCTTGAGGCGGTTCGTGTGACTATCTTCATGGAAGGTCTCCGCACTGGCATCGCAAGATCCGAAGTTTTTCGGGTTCACCTCTCTACGGTTGAATATGGCATGAGAATTGCTCTTTCGGCTTAGCATAGCTTCAAGTCGTCCAGTCTCGGCTGGAATGAATACAACCTTAGCCCGGCGAGAGCAAACTTCACAATTGGTCCGGAATTTATCATACAGGAACCAATGGATCTCAGCTATGCTGAAGATGAAAGTGAAGTTAAACTTCAAGCTGCTGAGCAGCAACGCGTCGTACGATGATGTTTTACGTGCGGAAGCACTAAAGACTTGCGGCCTGGTTGCCCTTTGCGACAACAGCGTCAGGATAAAATCCAACACTCAATCCCGAGCCAGAACTCTGGCATGGCACGGGGAAATGCCGACGCCAAGTAGGCGCGGGGCGCCCTAGCAGGGAAGAACTAGGTTCTAGTACACATTTATCAGGTAAACTAAACAGGTATTAGCCCTAAAGTGCTCCGTACTGATTGGTACGGAGCGTGGATACAAGTCTGGCTTGTTAGTCGCCGAGGCGAAAATTAATGTGTCTGAGAGAGGCCTTGGTCGATTTTGACTCCGTACTGATTGGTACGGAGCGTGGATACAAGTCTGGCTTGTTAGTCGCCGAGGCGAAAATTAATGTATTTGAGAGAGGCCTTGGTCGATATTGATCGACTCTGGAGCGTCTTGCAATTATGCTCGACGTCGTTACCTTCGAGGGAAGTCATTGTTATGCTGAAGCGCTTACAGCGCATGAGGATGTTTCTATCACGGTTCGCTTAGCGACTAAAAGTCGCGTTACTGTGCCTTAAGTTCCATTGACCTTAGGTATACAGTTTTAGGCTTTGACAGCATTGAACGCTGTCTTGTCTGTAATTTGGACTCGAGATATAATCTCATGCTTGGTATGGCTTGGCTTGAACTCCACGAGCCCTGTTTTGATTTGAGGTCTAAGACCTTATGCGCCACGCGCAACGTTCCTATCAAAGTTTTGGATAGCTATGAAACCACCTTCGCTCGGCAACAATGGCACTTCTGGCGCGATCCATTGGCAGAAGATGTCAACGTGCTGGACATTGGAATTTCTGAGTTGTCTAACTCCAATGTTGTAAACATAGATTCCGAGCGTAGCTCGTTAAGTATAGGTAAATCGGCACGTACTCCGTTGAGTGTTACTTGTTGTGATTACGAGTCATTGCATGCGGAAATCATGGTCAGACTGGGAAAGAATTATCAAGGATGTGATTTCTTCGATGTGTGTGAGGTGGAACGTAAATATATGCCGGGTTTAAGCGGCAGTGATGGCACCACACTTAATAACGGTAATGACATTGTTG
The DNA here is from genome assembly GCA_921007115.2 of Peronospora matthiolae. NCBI lineage: Eukaryota > Oomycota > Peronosporomycetes > Peronosporales > Peronosporaceae > Peronospora > Peronospora matthiolae. The sequence goes on along the minus strand of CAKLBY020000035.1, from coordinate 928,777 downwards.
GCGAAACGCCGTTCAGGTTGGGGCTCGGTCGGCGTATTGTACGTGAGTGGCACGTGAACTACACTTGGTGAAGAGTTCAAGTTATGTTACCCTTCACCGGATGTCGGTCAAGACATCGACTCTCTTATAGAGCGTACTACTATTAATAGTAATGAAGGGGACAGCACTGTCTTCACCTTTAAGAGGTGTAAGGTTTTCAAGAGACGACTTGGACGCTAGGTGGCAACTGTAAAGCGCCAGGCGTCCACACCGTCACTAAGTGATACTAGTAACACACTACATAAGCTTGTAAATGGAGTGACCAGTCAGATTGATGGCAGTGCTTGCCTTGAAACCCTTCCATCTTTGGACGCTCTGTGTGAGCCAGACGAAATGTTTAATGGCGCGTTTAGCCAGGCCTCAAGGCAGTAGATTTATCCGAATCAGTGGTCATTAGACCCGATGTCGAGTTAAACTCGTCCTCATTATTGAATGGGTCTGTCCTAGAGGACACTAAGGCGGCACTTAGCGCGCGAAGTGGATTTTCGATCCTATAAGATCCCTTAAATCCTTCTATCCTTTGGATAAGATATTTTAAGATGTGGTGTGTCACCCCCTCCGTCTGTCTTACCGCCTGCTAGAGGTGCGCGTCATGTAATTGACTTAGTTTCTGGAACTGAATATTGCGTAACACAGCAGTGGCCTTTGCCTAAGGAACAGTGTGACATCATTGACGATTTCTATCGTGCTAAGTCCGCGGCTGAAACGGTTCGTGAAAGTAATTCTTCTTCCCATTTAACACCAAATAATGTGTCAAGAAGCCAAATGGCAAGTGGCGCATTGTGCATGCATATGATAAGCTTAATGCAGCCAATATACCGCCGCAGACGCCTATTCCATGAAAGGATGTTCTTTTAAGCCATTTGGTTGGGTGTAAATTGTACAGCGCACTCCACTTAGCCGACGGGTATTACCGGCTGCTCATGCAAGCGAGGGATACTACACTAACAGCGGTAAGTACTCCGAGCGGTATGCTCTAAGAGTAGCTCGCTATGTCACAAGGGCTGTCTAACGCGCCGGCTATTTTCAACCGTCTGGTGCAGCTACTGTTTAGACCTCATCGAGGTGACGCACAAAAATGCTTTACTGACATCTTTGCTCATATTCGTGCAACAAATGGTCGATCAGATGTGGAAAACCACAGTAATTATGCACGAGCGGTGCTCAAGTGCATGTACACGAACGAAATGTACGCTAACGCGTTTGATTGCATCTTTGATGCAGAATTTTCTTTTCTATGGTGCTTCGTTGGGAAGAAAGGCCTTCGAGCGGACCCCGCTAAAGTAAGGGCTATAGGCGACTGGCAAATTCCTAAGAATTAAAAGAAATTAAGTAAGTGGCTTGGCCTTGTCATTTTATTGCATAGTTATAGTGCAAATTGCGCAGAAATGGCTATGCCATTAACCAATCTTCTGGAAAAGGAATGGATTGGTGTTGGGTTCACACCAAACACGATGCTTTTATAGCGATTAAGAAGAGTCTTCTTCATGCGCCAATATTGGCTGCCCGATCCTGATCGGTTCTTCAGTTTCGTTTGTGACGCAACTGACTTTGCCATTGGCAGTACTCTGATACAAACAGATGTTGATGGGCGTGAGCGCGTCATTGCGTTTAAGTCTCGCTAGCCTAAAGCTGCAGAAAAGGGCTATTTAGTTAACGATAAAGAACTACTTGCTATGAAGTATGCTCGAATAAAATACAGAGTACACCTGCGTGTCTCAAAGCCTTTTGTGATCTGTACCGATCATGCGTCGTTGCGCACTGCGAACAGTCGCCGCATCTCTCTAAATAATGGCTCGTTAGCTTTCCTTCTTTGCCGAATATAAATTCGAGGTGAAGTATAAGCCAGGAATGCAAAATGCCTTGGATGATGCGCTACCGAGCCGACCTGACTACGAGCTTGCTCATGTTAGGACATTGTCGTCATCAGTCACTGACCAGATTCTTGCGGCTTATGCCGAGGATGAACAAATGTGTAGCTTTGCTACGGGCTCTTGGGAGCAATGAGGTTAAAGACTCGGAGATAGACTTGTCGGCACGTTTACGCGTAAGGCTACATCGATATTCTATCGATAATGGCCTGTTGTGCTATCGCACTGACATTAAAGATACCTCTCGTATTGCTGTTCTTCATAATGAGGAGTTACAGTATCGAATCCTCTATGAGGCACATGAAACCGCTTTAAGTGGCCATCTTGGTCGTGAGAAGAAAATAATTCAATGAGCAGATTATTGGTGGTCCAAACTATTACCTTTGTGCTTACGTGCGGAACAAGTAACAGGTCAAGACATCAGCACATGCGGCTGCGCCGCTGGCTAGTCTGCCTGTACCCGCTGGATGTTGGGAGTTCATGAGTATGGGTTTTAATCTCGGCCTACCAGAGGCTTCGGAAGGCAACACCGGCATTGCGGTCTTTATTGGCCATTTGAGCACGATGGCTAAATCAGCGGCTGTGCCGAATACAAACGATGCTGGAGGTACAGCAAAGCTGTTTATTGATCGTGTGTTTCGACAACATGGTTTGCCCGTGGCATTTGATTGGATAAAGATCCTGCTTCAATGAGAAATTTTAAGTGTCTATCTCTAAGATGCTAGGCGCCCGATTGAACATGCCCACGGCGGATCATTCGCAGACCGATGGTCAAACTGAGCGTGTTTTAGCGTCATTAATGATATTTTGCGCAGTGTTTGCGCTGAAACACCTAGGCGTTGGAGCTCAACGCTCTCTATTGTTGATTGCGTTGAATAACGCTGTTCATGCCTCCACAGGCTTTACTCCGTTTCACGTAAACGGTCTCACCCACCCTCACGTTCCGTTAACGCTATCACTACGTGATTCAGGGCTCAGTGGGGGAGCGGTTGCCGATTGGCTTGCTGATATCAGCCCTGCTGCTGTTCAAAAACAGGTAGGCGAGTTTATCGCAACGCGATTGAATGTCTTACGGCATGTGCGTGACGCAATGGCTGATAGCCAAGATACCCAAAAACAACAAGCTGATGCCAAAGGCAAAAATTGTATTGAACGTTATGAGGTCGGAGACCAAGTACTACTCAATACTAAAAACCTTCCTTCAAATTTAGTGTCTGCTGTCTTCAAGACAAGTTGCGTTCACGCTTTATCGGATCATCAACGATCACTGCCAAGAAGGGACTTGCATATACGCTCAACCTTCCACGCAAATTGCGAACAGACCCAGTTTTCTACGATGGATTACTTGGGCCGTACCGGGATCTTTTTTATGTGAACTTTGAAGCGCTTGCGCCAACGACGAGGGCGGTGACCCGGATTGCTGCAAGCAAACCGGAGATCCAACTGAGCCTCACTTCAAGTGTGAGCAAGCTACATCGCCTGAAGGTGGCTCTACATCTCATTAAGCATGCCTGGGTTTTCCTTAGGGACTCTCGAAGACCCTTCACTTCAAAATGCAATTTTTATGGGCTGCCAACCGTACACCGGCCTCCACCGACGCTTCTCGATGAGCATGGGTGTCGTCATTTTCATGTCGAGAGACTACTGAAACGACGTCGTCGTCATGGCCACTACCAGTATCTGGTAAAGTGGCGTGGGTACCCTGAGTCTGATAACTCATGGGAATACGAGGTAACTCTACGGCAAGATTGCACTTATGCTTTGGATGTCTTTGAACATCGTGGCCAAGGTCACCTTGAGACCACGGCCGTTTCCCAACACTTGGGGTTGGCGTTGGCGGGTTGGTGGTCATAGTTTGACCAACACTCGCGGATACCGTAGCTGCCGGAGCATATCGCGTGGAGTTACGCAATTGGCCTCTGGCCTTAAGCTTGGCAAATTCATACCAAAGATTGCGCTCAAGACGCACATCAGCCACATTGACACTAACTCTCACAGGACACATCCTACTGAGGCGACGTATGCGGTGCACCCAGCGGACAAAGGCATTGTCTTCTTCGCTCTCTTATTCGCCTGCAGTCAAGAGAACGGGTATACCCTTGATCGGTAGATCCGGTGCGCCACGGGCTTGCATGTGAAGGACTGCCTTGTAACAAGGTGTAACCGTTCACTACTTGTTATTACGTCATTCATATACATTATGCATTTAGGTATACCCTTTTAAGTATACATTTACATAGTATGCATACACTGTAGCCAAGCGTAGTGGCTACAGTGCGTCGTAGTCCTACTCTGCTGGTAAGTGGGTACAGACCCATCATCAGCCAATAGGATGCGACTTTTAGTTGAGTGGCCCTCGTGGCTCAGAGACCACTCGTACTTAGGATAACCTTGGGTTAAACATATAAACATTAAAATCGGAGTTGAAACTAATCTACAAACGACACCCGCTTACACGTGGGTCTCTTACGCCTCCTCGCAAGACCTTAGTGTAAGTGCCGTAACGGGTACTGGTCCAGTTACACCTATTAGCACTTAGTAGTCCGTCTTGATACGTAGATGAGCGCTCCGATACAGGGCGCAAAAGGTGGGGTGTTAGATCATGAAACTTCCGACACTTCAACACATTCGAGTAGGAAGCACTGCGCCGCTTGAAAGTCGTGGCTGGCATCAGTGCTGTGATCGCCGTGTTAAAGGACACGCCGGAGCACCTCCAGCTTTTCACGATATAAGGCTTTGTCGACCGTGAGCTCGCTGATCTGCGTCGGCGAGCCTCAACACCCACGGTTGTCAAGACGTCAGAGGTCGTCAAGCTAGACGGCTTTAGCTACAGCGGCGAGAGGTCGAAGCGCCGCGCCCTTAATCGCTGGCTCTGCGAGGCATTTATTGCTAACAAAGCTCGCCAACTCACTTCTTAAGTTCTCGCGCACCCACTTCCTCCCTTCCAAGTTGACGGAGAAGGCGAAGAGGTGAGCGCTCGACCAGATTGTCACTGATCCGGGGTGCTTTTCAAATTTTAAGGCCCTGAAGGAAGATTTGCGCCTCGCGTTCAACCACCCGCAGGACAAACACCACCTACGATCGGCTTTCCTCGCGTTGAAACAAGTCGCCAATCGATGCTGGATAATGTCCGACATGCTCGACATTTGGCGTCGTGTATTGTCACCGATTCTATCGTTTTAGTGACTTAAGTCCACGTGTTCATCACGGGTATAAACACCTTTCATCAGCCTTTTTTTTAACGCAGAAGCCTTCAATGTCGCTCGAAGTAGCGTTCACGATAGCGTTACGTGAAGACTTCAGCATCACGGCCTCGCACATGGAACATTCGTCGTACCCTCGTGCTGTTCAAGAGAACAAGCCTATGGAAATAAACGCGCTTATGAGCACCCCCTACTCGCGACGTGTTGTGAGCCATGGGGCTCGATAACCCGTGGCGACGAGTCAGCTTTTCTGTTTCCGCTGTTGCAAACCTGGTGACCGCGCGGCGGTATGCCACACGCCTTCGCCTGTGCCCGCTGTCACAGAGTCTATCACCACTGATGACTCGGCCGCACGGCCAAAGAAGTGGAAAAAGTAGGCGCGTGGCGTCCTACTGGGCGAAGACGGAGGACGTGCCCCAGGTGGCGACACGTTCCACTATCCCCTCTGCGCCTCACGCGCAGCTTTAAGCCACCACTTCCAGCAGCGACAATCTACTGATCGTGCTCAGCGAGCACGTCGACGGTGCGACGCGCCCGCTTCGACCGCTGCTGGATTCAGGCGCGACGAATAACTTTATTCGCGCCGAAAGTTTGAAGATACCTTCCTCGCGGATGCGTGTCTGCGAGTCTTCAGGAATGGTGATCGTTAAGTATGTCAATGGTAAGCCGAGGACGCACCGACAGCGGTCGGTTGTCGTCGCCTACCAATTTGAAGGCTTTGCAAGCTGTGTTGAGTTATACGTCACTGACCTCAGCGGGTCCTTCGACGGTATCGTTGGGATGCCGTGGCTTGCACGGCATCGTCCGGACACCGATTGGCTTAAATGCACTGTTAAATTCCGTGATATCGAAGTCAACGCTGTGCTCGCTGTGCTTACTGATCCCACGAGCACCTGGCAGCATGTTGCTATCGTAATATCCTATATCTGCGATCTCTAGTACCCGCCAAGCGTGAGATATCCCCTTTGCTCGCAGTACACGACACCGAGATGTTCTCCTCCTCAGTCTATTAGTGGTCTCTGAGTCAAGAATATACGCCGAGACAGTGATGTTCGGTGTCTAAAGGTCGAGCAATATCTCTCGTGTGCGACAAGCAAAACATTATCACACCGAAGCAGAGGCTTTCGTTGCGTCACGCGCGATCTGCGGCTTTCAAGCACTCAAGACATATCAAAACCGCTCCGAAGCAGATCCTTTCGGTGCGTCACGCGCGAGAAGCAACTCCCGTGCATGTGAACACCGCATAGGGGCAGAGGCCTCTCTCGTGCGTGCCTGAGTTACAAACTACACCGGAGAAGACGATTATGATGTGTCGCGAGCGAGCAGTGGCTCCCGTGTTTAACCACGATGAGGACATTGTGCCAAAGCAGAGGCTATGGTCACCGTCGCGGCAGCAGTGGCTGCTGCGACCACAGTCAACCGCCCGGCCAAATATTTAGTGTCTTGTCGCCGTCGGCGACGAAGGACCCGGTTTCGATGTACTCCCCGGGTCGCTAGGCTTGCTCTACCCTTCCCGATCGAGACTGTCAACGTTGTCGATCTGACAGGTATTGATCTCAACTTCCACCCTGTACGGGTCGCTAATTTCCTTCCTTCGCGTCTACCATCATGCACCTCCTTAAATTCGTTGGAATGACTTGCTGCGTGATTTTAAAAGGGGGATGTCGAACAACTATAATTTGTCCTCCAAGACCAGGCGCTCGACAACCTCGAGCGCCCGAAGGATTGGAGCCGAAGTCGGCACGCGAAGAGCGCTTTGCGGCGCAATCGTGGGAAGATCTCACCGCTTATAACAACCTGGCCCTCGCACTAGCGCGCGAGCTTGCAGATGTCTTCCCTACCATTATTACAGAGGTTTTACCGGCTGATTCGCGGCGTACGGCACGCGATTAAGCTCGTGCCAAGTTCTCACTATTTTGTCACACGACAATGGTCTATTCCTTGGGAATAAGTTAAAGCAATCGACGTCTTCTTTAAATGGCGTCGGCAGGCGGGCCGCGTGCGCGAAAGCACCTCACGCCATTTCAGCCCCACGTTCTGCGTGAAGAAAGCGATAGGCAGATGGCAAATCGTCCGCGTTAGGCTGAATGACGCGACAAATCCAACCCAGACTCCAATCCCTCGCAAGGACATGGTTCTTGACACCATGACTGGAAATATTATCTTCTCTTTGCTGGACCTCACGGACGGCTTATTTCAGATCTTAATGCGCCCTTAAGCTGTTCCTTTTACCGCTATAAGCAAGCTTGCTGGCATGCTGTGGGAATGGATCGTGATGCTACAGGGGCTTTAAAACGCTCCTGTTACCTTCAAACGGATGGTGTCACATGTGTTGTGCCCATTTCTCACCATCGGTTACAAGCTACTTCGACGATATCTTCGTGCATAGTAATGCCGCTGCCGGCACGACCGACCTTGCGGTCCACCTCAGACACCTCCGTCAAGTATCTAAAGCGATGCGTGAGAAAAAGCTCTAGGCCAGCCTTGAAAAATGCATTTTCTGTGCACCGGAAATACCGGTGCGTGGTAGCTTCGTCAGCGCGAAAAAGGTTCGCGCTGACCCGAAGGAGATCTTTTCGATCTGCTTATGGACTGTTCCACGAGAGCAAAAACATCGTCGCCAATGGCTGGGTCCAGCGAACTACCTACATCATTATGCCAAGGCCCTTGCTGCAATGATTCACTTATTGTATCATCCGTTAAAGAAGGACGCCACGTAGTTTTGGCTTTAGGAGCACCAAGATGCTTTCGAAAGAGATAAAAAACTTTTACAGCGCCAGTGCTGGCGCAAACCTGATCACTTTAAACCATTTCATGCGGTATGCGATGCGAGTGAATTCGCTATTGGTTTGTCTCTCATGCAACATGACAGCGAAGACACTAAACGAGTGATCAGCTATCAGTCGCACCAATAGAAGCTGGCGAAATGCAATTATCGTGTACATGATAAGGAGATGCTGGCTATGAGAAAGGCCCTCATCAAGTTTCGCGAATACCTGTTGGTCGAGCGGACGTTCACACTATACACCGATCTAGCCTCCTGGCGCACCGCAACAAAGAGCCCCCATCTCAACCAGCGCACGGCGTGCTGGTCGTCGGTTTCTCTGAATTTAACTTCGTTGTTCATTTCAAGCCTGGTTCAAGTAACACCCTTGCCGACGCTTTGTCGCGTCAGCCTGACTATGATCCTCTTTCTACTGTCACGGCTCCTGCTTTGACCGATGACGATGGCGACGAATGTATTGCTTGTGTCACGCTCAATGTGAATGTGACGCAGGTTAAGTGTAATTAATTCTTTTCGAACCGACATTGCGGCAGCTTACCCTACGATGTCTCCTACGCAGTGATCGTTCGATACTGTCGAGAAACGTCTGAAATGACGCTGCGTGATCTTGCAGCATCGGCTCGAGCACATATGTCGCGTCACCTACTCAACGGCGACTTGCCTATGTACCAGATCGATCAGTTTGACCCTCTCGCTTCGTCATCCCTCTAGACGACGATCCAGGTGCTCGTGTTCTTAACAAGCACCACGACAGTGCGATTAGTGGACAATTGGGTCACGAGAAGACGTATTTGTCCATATCTCTTACGTGCTATTGGTCCCACATGTATACGTGGGTCCGCAAATGGGTTTGCTTATGCGAGGTATGCCAGCGTGTCAAACTGAGTCCATCTTTCCAAGCTTTATTGTGCTCTCTACCAGTGGCGACTGAGGCATGGAACTCGGTCAGCATGGACTTTATCGTTGGTATTTTCGCCGATGAGCAAGAGCGCACCGGCATTTTTGTGGTCGATGACCGCTTCAGCAAGATGGTTTATATTGCTCCTGTCGCTGCGTTCAAAACCGCAGAGGACACAGTGAAATTTTTCTTCGACATCGTTTTCAGACACCATGGTCTCCCTGCAACGATTGTCTTTAAAAGGGACCTTCGCTTAACAGCTGCGTTCTGGTCGGCCTTCTGGGCACGCGTCAACAGATGTCGACGGCCGCTTATCCCAATACGAATGGACAAACTGAGCGCGCAAATCGCGTGCTGGAGGACGTCCTGCGCAGTTATGCCGCGTCATTCTCGTCATGAAGTGCGTTTCTACCCCTAAACGAGTTCGCTGCGAGTAACGCGATTCATGCGTTGACCGGACTGACGTACTTCTTCCTCAACAACGCTCGTCGACCTCGCTCTCCTGTTTTTCTCGGTCTACCTAAAATATCTACTCTTGGTGGGGGATGGACACTAGACGAGCTGGTACCGAGTGAAAGTGCACCAGCGACGACGTCGCCACCTTGTGACCGTGGAGATGCTGCAGACAAACTGGCATCTACTGAATATACAGCAGCAACCGCGTCTCCATGTGACCGTGGTGACCCTAAATCTGTGTGTTTCACACATGGAGACATCAACAGTTTTCGAGACAGCAGTGACCACAGCTCGCACCCGCTAGCTTAAGCAAGGTAATTATCGACCACTGAATGTCGACGACACGACTCGGTGAGTCACCGAGTCTTTAACAACCCCACGCGCCATTCAGATCATTTCAGACGCTCTCAACGAGCGTCACCTACGCTTAACTCGTGCTCAGACGCGTCGCCGCCGAGAAAATGTCTTGCTGAGTCGGCAACCTATATGCATTTTTTCCAACAGCGTCAGTGTGTCACGCGTTTTGTGAGTTACGCTATTGCAAACAAAGTCGAGAAACAGAAAGAGGCCGCTGGCAAGCGCGGTCGCACCAATCACTAGAAGTTAACCATAGGCGACAAGGTACTACTATTTACAACAGGCATTCAAGAAACGGCTTTTACCAACTCTAGTGAAAAAAACTGGCGCCAAGGTTCATTTGTTCTTTCAACGTGATTAAGACGATGGGTGATGCCCACACTCTCGACATTCATACGGATATGCGACTACATCGGACTTTCAGTTCGGGCGTCTCGAGCGTATCATTCGTCGCTTCTCCTGGCGCAGATGGATGTATTAAAGGCGCATAGCGTGCCTTCAATGTAGCGGAGACCTCGACGGATCAGGCGGACGCTGACCCCTCAAATTCGCGTATTCCGCCGTAGAGCCTCGTTTGACCTCTCGAGGCGATCACGTCGCCGAGCAAACCTGGCGACAATTGTCTCAGTTGCCAGTGAGCGACTGTCCGCCACCACCACCAGGTCACTAGCCTAGTGAACATTGTTGTCAACGAAGTCAGCACGACGCCCAACGTCGCAGGGCTGCCCTGCGACCTCTCCAATTTACGCGAGCGCCCTCTACACAGGCGCTGCAGTCATGTGTACTGTTTCAGCGCGACGTTCCTCCTCCTCTGGTTGCAGGCGCCCAGAATCTACGCTGGATCGTGGATCGCAATTTCGATCATCGCAATCTGAAGGTGTCTCCTCGTTTCGGTGATCGTCGCCGAGACGCTCATCGCGAACAATTTGATACACGAATATATAGCGTTTGCTGTAACGTCTTATCTGCTGAGAGTGATTCGTGGCAGCCACGTAAGGCGATTCTCGAAGAGGTTCAGACGGAGTGCAGGCGAAGGAGGCCGCGGCGAAAAAGATTGCAGACGATGGATGGTGTAACGGGGTGAATCGTTACATAACAATTTATAAGAAATTGTTAATAGAATATAACTATAAGAGCTATATTCTCAGAATATTGTCATAAGGACAAATATTCTGTAGCACTTACAAGTAGTTCCTAATTGGTTGATATAGGCCATTATATCAACCAACGAAGACGCGCCACGACAGACGCACGCAATGAGTGGTGAGCAGATAACTGATTTACACATTTGTATTTAGACATAGTTAGATGAAGATAAATAGTGATATATTGCAGACATTAACTATTATAAATACAGTTCTACTTTTTACTTTAACCAAATACTCGCTTCTTCTTACCGTCTTCCTCTGCACGTACCAGTGTACGTGAAGTTACGAGGCACCGCCTTATTCTGTCATCAGAATAAGTAGCTTGTACTGTCACCAGTACAAGCTTCAGGGTGCCCCGTTACAGATGGTCCGCGATACAAGGGGACTTGATGACTGAGATCGAGTACGATTATTTGATCTTACCAAATTTCTCTTAGCCAACCACGCGCACGAATGTCCGCGCTTTCAGAATCTGATCAGCGCTCGCTCGTAGCTCCCTATCCAAGGGCGCTATTTGTTTGATGGCTGGGATCTGAATAGAAGGCTACTCCATGCAGCACGATCAGGCTCTGCCACTCCACTTGCTGTACACCATCGATAACACTCACGATAGTGGACGAAGAAGCAATCTCAGTCGGCTTCCAAGACAAGTCACAGACCCGCGCGCGCAGTTCAGCGACTGCAAGATGCCTTCTATCAACTTACGTCGCTCCACTTGTTGTGGGAGCGACGCCTCCATGTTCCAGCGCGTCTAGAACGCTGTCCAAGATGCATTCGGTGATGTTTAGGTCACGGCGAGTGTAATTGTGACGGGTTTACCCCGCGTCGCTCTACATCACCGCCATAACTGGAACATCTCGCCGTCGCTGCATGCGCGTCGGATGCCAGTGCAGTCGTATTGCCTTTTACGTGTGGAGTGATTGGTCAATTGTAATCGCGCCGCTTATCAAAGTGTCTGGGGTGCTCGCGCGTTGATCGTTGTCACCTGCGAGCTGGTCGAGGCGTGTGCTTCTGTTGTCGAATCTTGAAGACATGATGCTGTGAAGCTGTCAAGTCGAAGCTGTCTTCACCGCGACGTGCCCGAGATATAGTTCGTTTTCGTTTCTTTTGATATTTTTTTCGCACGTTAAGTGCGATTTTAATTGAGCGGTGGTGTTTACCGTTACACTACTTGTTAAATAGGCATTCATATACATTATGCATTTAGGTATACCCTTTTAAGTATACATTTACATAGTATGCATACACTGTAGCCAAGCGTAGTGGCTACAGTGCGTCGTAGTCCTACTCTGCTGGTAAGTGGGTACAGACCCATCATCAGCCAATAGGATGCGACTTTTAGTTGAGTGGCCCTCGTGGCTCAGAGACCATTCGTACTTAGGATAACCTTGGGTTAAACATATAAACATTAAAATCGGAGTTGAAACTAATCTACAAACGACACCCGCTTACACGTGGGTCTCTTACGCCTCCTCGCAAGACCTTAGTGTAAGTGCCGTAACGGGTTCTAGTCCCGTTACATGCCTTGATTTGACTATGGGTCGTTTGGTGCGACTCCAGAAATTTCTCACAGATTGCCTGGCAGATCACCCCCCCCCCTCAGGAGACTACAAACCATGGCCGATGACCCAAGTTGCTTACGTCTGGCCGGTCGCTTGACGTAGGCCACCTCCACACTGGGTGGAATAATGCATAGTCACGTTAATGCTTAAAGTGTGCAACTATTCGTGCATGGCGCCAGGAACTTTTTTTTGAACAATTGAGCGTTGTTGATTATCAAAGCGGGCTCTTGATAATGGTATTATTTATACCGAGTGTTGAGCGCGGCGCCAACGGCGAATTTTATAACGTTTAGGGAATGGACGTGAGAGAGTGTGAGGATGTACCTCGGACATGGGTATATCGGACATTGTCCTTGCATCACCCGGGACACTATTATTGCTAAAATAGTCCACTATCTTCCTAAGTGATAGATGATCACTACCAGTCTTTATCTTGTAAGGTGATGAGGACATCGAAATAAGCTTTTCGTTACCGTGAGATTTAACGCAAGCGCACTTATTACGAAGAGGAACAAAGGTCGATTAAAATAAAGTTCGATTGGAACAAGATTCGATTGACGTATAAAAACGTCAGTTGGTGAAGAGGTTTTAAGTCTTACACGTAGTTGGGTACCTGGTACCCTGCGTCTTAGACACACGGATGATATCCCACTGAGCAAGAAATATAATATCTTATCCGCTTACAGGGTCTGACTAGTGTCAGCCAATAGATAGGTGAGATATTAGTTGTGCTAACTCAGGACATAAGTGTCTAGATTAGGTAATAGTAGGATTAAGATATTCTATAGGTGTAAATGTAAACAAATTTCAGTTTCCCTTTGTGATTTTAAAGACACGTGCCTTGCGAGGCGTCTTTGGTCGTTGATCGCTGATCACTAAGAGTTAAAAACACCTCCTTGAGATGCTAATCACTCTTGAGCACTAAGTGCTGTCGATTCATTGAATCGTTTTGTCCCCTGGAACAAGGACCATAAGTTTTACGCTTGTTGACGTATTGGGTCTAGTTCTCTAGAACTAAGTTGCTCGTTGAACGTTAAGTCTTCCTCTGACTTAACGAGCTGTGTAGCTTCGCTACAATAGTAATGGCTTTAGTTTGTTTTTTTTTCGCTGCACAGAATTTTAGCCTCTTGACGGACGCAACGCAAGCACGATTTTATACAGTCTAAATCGCTAATTGGCCACATTCGCATAAATCTCCCATTTCCTTAGGTAGTAGACCGTTTGCAGAGAGCGTTCTTGAGATCTTGTTGCTGCATTTTGCCTTAAGCCACCGATAATTCTTTATAATATTTAGCCATCACATATAGCTCTGCTCAGAGCTTCGTATACATGTCAAATTTTAATTTGTTGTCACTATTGTTGCGTATAAAATTTTGTTTCTTAGTGTCAGCATCTGTTACTTATGCGAAATCTACCCCGAAACGATAAAGGAGTGGCAACAACAAGAACGGCAGACAAATTACAGCACAGATGCACGCATTTGATCATTTTCCATTTGTCATTGGAAATCAGGCGTTGGTTCTCTAGATTGTGAGCTTAAAGATAAAAGTTTAAAAACTGTGCGCAAAGTTAATACCAACCTTTTTGTATTGTACTATTCTGTTTGTATGTTTAATTCACGCTAGGTGGATCTTTTACTTCGTAATAAGGGCTGTGGTGGAGTGGGTTGCTAAAACTGTTTTTCAAGACCCCAAACCACTCACTGTGCCGAACTGTCGGCCGTCAGAGGGATTTTTAACGATGCCGCTTGTGGACCTTGAATTACCTTGTGTACCCGTCGGCTTTGTGGATTTTACTCGTCGGATGACTTGGTGATGATGTAGATCTCGGCCTTGATGGAGGTCGACCTGCGGAGCCCCAAGCAAATTTTCTTACGTCGGGGTCCGATGTATGCGACCACTCAATCCACTTGATCGAGAGTGGTATTATAACCACTGTTCTTAGGTGCTGGTGGCGCCTGGCCTTCACTTGTCTCCGGGTTGTTTACCGCCTGGCCTATACGTTTATTTTTAAACCACTAGGGTATGAAGACGGCTTCTTTCAGCGGAATTTTTGGAGGCGGGGGTGCCACTCTTCGAAGATACAGGCCATTAAATTTCCTGGGTTTATTAACGCTTGTGTCGTATACACAACTGTCTCTTCGACGGGTGGGCTAAGCAGATTCCTGTCCTGGAAAAGGTCTATAAACTTACGATTTTCTTAGCGCACGACACGTCGTGCTACTTACAAAGCAGATTGAGTAGTTTTTAATGTCGTCATATCCTTTATATTTCTTTACTATATCCTTGCCTTGCACCTGGGTCCTATATGATGAGTGGCCAGGAGCCAACAGACCGAAAAAAAAGGCCAAGTCGATCTATGGGTGACCAGGTCGGCAGAAAGGTGGACAGGTAGGCTTATGTGACACCGATATCCACCTTACGCAATTAAGGCCGACTGATGAGTGGTTGAAAATGATCCATATCGATACCGTTTGAATGGTACCGTCGGTAGGTTTGACCCTTCATCAGTAACTTTAACCGATCGTCACGGTTAAGCCGAACGGTCGCTCCTTATCAATAACCCCCAAGTGTAACGGGGCACCCTGAAGCTTGTACTGGTGACAGTACAAGCTACTTATTCTGATGACAGAATAAGGCGGTGCCTCGTAACTTCACGTACACTCGTACGTGCAGAGGAAGACGGTAAGAAGAAGCGAGTACTCGGTTAGAGTAAAAGTAGAACTGTATTTATAATAGTTAATGTCTGCAATAAATCACTATTTATCTTCATCTAACTATGTCTAAATACAAATGTGTAAATCAGTTATCTGCTCACCACTCATTGCGTGCGTCTGTCGTGGCGCGTCTTCGTTGGTTGATATAATGGCCTATATCAACCAATTAGGATTTACTGTAAATGCTACAGAATATTTGTCCTTATGACAATATTCTGAGAATATAACTCTTATAGTTATATTCTATTAACAATTTCTTATAAATTGTTATGTAGCGATTCACCCCGTTACATCACCCCCTAACCATCAGTCACTTTAGTGACTGATTGACTAAATGGGTACTCGTCCCAAATGATTTGGGACGGGGTGTGCACTTGTTGGTCCGAGTCCATTTTCCAACATTTCATCGCATGGTTAACAAGCCCATGCGATGCGCGAGCAAGGCCGCCGAGAGCGCGTCCGCACGTCTCTGTGCGGACGCCGAAGCAGAAACTACAGCAACTGATGTCTCATCGGTTGCTGAAGCGACCCAGCCTGTGTCACTTGGTGATGCAGGCGCTGGTCATGAAGACACTCGTGTCTTCACAGAGTACGAGCTCGGTGTCTCGTACTCTCCTGATACGGATGACGGAACCGTATCGACGGCGATTGAATCTAAGCCGCCTGCCAAGCGTGGCATGGACGATGCTTTGCGTCGCAGCATCTTTGGTTCATCTGATGAATCAGATGAACCATCGCCGAAGCGAAGGCGCTCGAGGTCGCGAGACTCGGGCGCTAACAGTGGTGTCGGTTCTCCTATGGACACCACTTCACAGCGGGGTGCCAGTACTTCTGTCGGCACGTCGCAGGAAGAGCGGGACCGCAACGTCTTGCGTCTCGCTCCCGAGAAGAAGGCATGGATGCCTCCAAAATCCGTCATGGATCACTTGTCGGCGACGACGAGTGATCGTTATCGAACACGATTGTTCGATTCGTCAAGGATCCATCACCTTGACCCCAGCGCGAAAACCTATCGCGCTGAACATGAATTCTTCATCGATGCTTTCTTCAGACATCGATGGTACAGTGGGAATCACAAGCGTGATGGTCCCTCACTACTTCAAGCGTGGAACGCCTACATCCATAACCTTGAGGATGTAGGTCGTGACGCTTGGAACGACAAACTTATCAAAGCTCGTGATAAGTTTGAAAAGCGAACCCCGACTGGTGCACGCTACAAGCTGCATCGTCTGTCAAGGGAGAAAGGATTACCCTGCTTCTATTGAAGAGACTCGTGCCCATGTTGTGTGAACAACTCTGCATGAGCACCTAAGGAGGCTTACCTCCTTACTAGCCCGTGGTGGCGCGTATGTATCTCTACTGAGATGTACGAAGGGATTGACAACCTGAAATCCATTTACGACCGTGCCGGGAAGACTTTCTCCGGCGGTCCTTCTGCGGCACAGGATGTGCCGCGTCGTACTGCTCAACCAGACCCAGTACGTCGATCATCAGTTGGGAGCGGGGCTCCCAAGAATCCCAGGACGGGGGATAGCCGCGCCACCGGACGAGATAACTCGTCCGACGTCCGTTCACGTCGCGGTGGTTCAACAGCTGCTCAACTATATAGCGCTGGCCACCGCGAGAGTCCTCTAATGGAGGTTGAGGAGGAGGAAAGACGCTCTCCACACGATCATGTGGATCGGTGTGTTCCCAAGAGCTTCTTTGATCGCGTAACGCAAGGGTTACGCGACGACCTCGAACATGAGCGGAATAGGCGTCTCCAAATGGCGGACACTGCCTCGAAGCATCGAGCTGAGTTTGCCTTTGCTCAGCTCGAGAACGAGAGATCTCTGACATCTCTTCGTGACGAGCTAAGGGTAGCTCGTGGGATTGTTGATCGGTCTCGGGCTGAGATAGCTGCTCTTCAGACCCTTGTTGATGCCCACCATCGGGAGCACAAGGCTCTCTGCGAGATGTTTGAGCGCAAGGGCGTTCTTCATCGGAAGAAGCAGCGTACTGATGGTACGGCTTAAGCCGACCAACGTAAAACGTGGGATGCGTTCGCATCTTACGTGGTAACTCGATCGTGTATGCATTGCCTAGGCGGTGCAATACACGAAATGGGCCAATGTACTTGGGTAGTAGTTTACTGCTACCCAAGTTAGTCACTACATGCTTTGGTAGATTAACCGTAGACAGTAGGACTAAGTCACCTTTATTAAATAAAAGAGTGTTTGCCCTTCCATTCTTGTCAGCGTTTTGCTTTTGCTTATCCATCGCTTCGGCGATGGAGTCTTGCACAAAACGGACTACCGTTTCACGAGCCAGTATGAACTCATCTGATGACTCGTTAGCTTCAGTGCGCTGTGAGCGCACTGCAGCAACATCAATATCTTCTTCAGTGAGGGCTTCCGCACTCTCACTGGGATCATCTTCTTCAGTGAGGGCTTCCGCACTCTCACTGGGATCATCTTCTTCAGTGAGGGCTTCCGCACTCTCACTGGCATCATCTTCTTCGATATCGATGTTATCGATATCGGCATCAAACGCAATGACTTCCTCGTCAGAGCGTGATGAGCGTGAACCAAATCGGTTTTTGCTCGCGCGAGTCCCTCCCCCCTTAAACCAGAGTTACACTCTAGTAAGGTGGGTACACGCGGATGGCGCAAGCCATTCACGTAGAACGGTGTATGTGTCGTGGACGCATGCACCGAGTTGTTAATGGCAAACTCTACCATTGGCAAAAACTCACTCCAACTCTTAAAGGAGTGTACGTATCCTCGAAGTATCTCTTCAAGGACACGATTGGCACGTTCCGTCTGACCATCTGACTCTGGATGATCAGATGTTGACATCTTCAAGCGCGTTCCGAGTGATTTGAACACGGAACGCCAGAAATCAGCAGTGAATCGTGGATCTCTGTCTGATACGAGTTCACGGGGCAACCCATGAAGTCGGAAGATGGTGTCAATAAAGACACAAGCACAGCCACTTGCCGTGATTGTCTCTGGTACAGCCACAAGGTGTACCATTTTGCTGAATCTGTCAACAAATACGAGAATACCCGTATTCCCGCGTGCGTCTTTGGGTAACCCGAAGACAAAATCCATTGAGATGGATTCCCAGCACTCAGCCGGAACCGGTAGAGGCTGTAAAAAAGTGCACGCAGTGAAGGACTTGACTTCACTCGTTGGCAGACTTCGCATGCGCGAACATACTTTCGCACAAACTGATACTGGCGGGGCCAGTAAAAGTCTCGACTTACCGTGAGATATGTTTTCTCTCGGCCACGATGTCCTCCTATAGGAGCATCGTGATACTCGAACATGATCCGCAAACGCAGATCAGTATCATCTGGAATGACAGCACGTGGTGTGTCACCAGAAACGGCTGTATAATACAATAAACCGTTACGAGTAGTGTATCGATCTGATGCAGATCGATACGCAGGCGACAATCGTTTCAACGATTCTCGGGATGGTTGGGAGAGATGTGTCAACAACTTCACAATCTCACCATCTTGGGCGCATGCCCGCCTCACATCATCATACAACGTTGTAGATGGGACTGAGGACGTCATAACCGCAACAGTGACTGTCTCACTGTTGGGTTTCACGACTGGTTCAAAGTCGGGACGACGTGATAGTGCATCAGCGACGACATTAAGTCGTCCTGGTTTGTACTCGACCGTAAAGTTGTATTCCGCAAAGAATGACAACCACCACGCCGTTCGTTGTGAAAGGTGCGGGCTGTTCACTGCCGTGCGTAATGACGCATAGTCAGTGTAAACAATGAAGGGTCTATCTCCTAATAGATAGACTCTGAGCTTCGCGAGTGCATACTTCATGGCAAGGAGTTCCTTGTCATGCACTGGATAGTTCCGCTCAGCTGGTTGCAGCTGACGCGACTGATAGCAGACGACGCGTTCAACGCCTTCAAGATCGTACTGCATTAATGCACAGCCGATTGCAAAATCGCTGGCATCACAGACCACATTAACTGTCCTGTCTTGATCGGCTATTGCTAGGACTGGGGATTGTATCAAGCTCTGCTTGATACCATCAAAGGAGCGTTGACATTCAGCGTTCCATAACCACCTCTCGTTCTTTTTCAACAAACGAGAGAGGTGCACAGTCATCTCGGCGTAATTGCGTGAATACTTATGCAAATACGCCGCTAGCCCAAGGAATTTTCGAAGACCTTTGACATCGACCGGCACAGGCCAGTCGGTGATCGCCTTGATCTTTTCGGGATCAGGACGTACACCGTTCTTACCAACGATGCACCCAAGAAGTGGTATTTCGCTTGCTGCGAATATACACTTCTTGAGGTTAGCATACAATTGATGCTTTCGCATGATGGTAAGAACTTGTCGGACGTGGTACCTGTGAACCTCAACGTCCGACTTTCCATCCATAGCTCGACTATGGATGAATACGTCATCGAAATAACTCGGCGCGAATTCTCGTGCTGGTCTCAACAGATGTGATACACATCTGTTGAACGTGGCAGGGGCATTACTAAGCCCTTGTGGCATTACTAGCCATTCCCAGAGCATGCCGCTAGGCGTGCTAACTGCGGTATAGGGTATATCCCGTTCCCGCATAAGGATTTGATAGAAGCCATCCATCAAATCCATGGACGAAAAGATGGTACTTTTTGACATACCATCAATGATTACGTCCTTCCTCGGTATCGGCGTCTGAGCCGGTACCGTTGCAGCATTCAACTTGTTAAATGCATGCACTATCCGCCACCCTCCTGTTGCTTTTCGCACACAGAAGGTCGGAGAGCTATGTGGGGAAGTTGATTCCCTCACATGACCCGCAGCTAAACGATCGGCAAAGAACTTGTCGATCGCAAGTACTTGTTCACGAGGCAGTGGCCACTGCTTCATGACACAGTACTTCGAGCCTGGTTTAAGCTCGACCTCGTGTCGAATACCTTTATCCTTCGGTAATTCGCACGGAACAGTTTCAGGGAATACATCCTTGAATTCAACCAAATCTTCATAGAGAGGATTTTTCTTGAGCGATTCCCATGATTGGGAGTCATATCGCTCAATTCGTGTCTTTTCATCTAGGACACTCTCGTACATAGATGAACTACTGAGAACTCTCTCGTTCTCAGTGAACACTGTTGCTGACCTTATGTCGGTTACACACTCGTCGTCAGCGACGAGTATGCAGATCTGCTTGACTTTGCCACTACGCAGATCACGCAAGAACCTTTTATGTTCGAGCGTTGGCAACTGAGTGATCTCCGAAGTTAACTTCGGAGGCGCAATCAGATCAAGTGTATAAGCGCCTACACTTGATCCGTTATTGACTATGACATTCAATGTCTCTGTCATTTCCTGGGGACTTATTCCCTCAGGCTTCGAAGGACTTATTCCTTCGTCTTCCCGGGGACTTATTCCCGCGGGTTTCGGGGAACTTATTTCCGCCGTATTTGTAATCTTGGTACTTATTCCCTTTACTTCCTCTAGCTGGGGTTGCGCAACCACAGCGAGATCCTATACGAAAGACTCTCCAGTCGATCTAGGATTATCGTTTCGCTTAACCTGAGCGATCGATTATTTCTCTTCTAGATGTTCCCCGCTAGGGATACATCTTTGTCCCAGTCCACTCGACTTATTCGAGTGGTGGACCTTCGGCGCAGCCTGTGTTTCCTCACAGCCGCCGGAACTTTGCTCCGAAGTGTAACCGTTTGGTACACTAAGGTTTTGTGCAGTCGTACTAACGACCGTACCACAAGTGAGGCCATCGCACTCACTCGTAGTACATCCACACGCTTGTGGACGCTCCAAAACGTTCATCAGATGGCCATCTGATGAACAAGCGGCAGGCATCGTTACTGTCCGATGTTGCCAGTTTACCCGTGGTTCGTACCTTCTGAGCCACGGTATTCCAAGGATGACATCAAATTTGTCATCCAAATCCAATACGATAAATTCATCGTCATATTGGGTATCTTCTAGCGTATAGTGGATCTTCACTATACGCTTCATGACGGTTACGGATGCGCCTGTCGCAAGACGTACCGTCATCCTCGTAGGAGGTGTGTCACATTCACTGAACTTAAAGTGACCATCTTCTAGCGATTGGCGTCGCACAAAATTGTTGGACGCCCCACAATCGACTAGAGCTCGAAGGGACAACTTATTCGTCACTTCGAGTTTCAAGGTAATGAGTGAGACCTCATTACCTAGAGCAGCAACGCACAACGTTTGTGTGTTGGGAGCAACCTTCATCAAGAGGCCTACAAATTCTCTTGACGTTGCTAGACCAGTAGGGTGCTCCGCACCTACTGATCCTGTCCGTTTTTTGACGGTCCATCCCGTTGTTGCGTCTTTGCACCAACTGCGGACCCTCGTCCCTGCCCCTTTCTCATGGGTGGACGGTCACTACGCCCAGTGTCGCGAGACACTGGACGAGGGGCACTACACTCGTAAGCGTAGTGTCCTGTCTTTTGACATCTGTTGCATCTCTGCAACTTCTTGTAGCCTGTAGAGCGAGCCTTCTCGCTCTCTACATAACAGAGTTCCATCGGCTCTGGACCTCCGTTGTCATATCGTCTCGGTTGACGATATGATGTCGAGCTGGCGCGAGCCTGTCTCAGACTGAAGTCTTCCTGCTCCGCAATGGAAATGGCTTGTTCTAGTGAATCTAGTTCAAGCCGGAACAGGTGAGTCTTGACGGGACCATCCGCAAGACCCTGCATGAACACCGAAACCAACGTGTGTTCATCCACCGGATTGGAACTTATACAACTCGTAAGATGTCGTATATGTTGGGCGTAAGCGTGCACATCAAGCTTACCCTGTTTGAGCTTCAAGAGTTCGGTTCGAGCTCTGAACTCAGCTCTAGGCGGTTCAAACGTTTGTCTGAGCCGCGACTTGAAGACTTCCAACGACCCAAACGCATATGGGTCGTGCAACTTGAGCCCCAGTGCCCAAGTATTGGCACGTCCTGCCAGATTTGACTGGGCAAATGCAACTTGCATATCCCCGTCGTCGATGCGACGCGCCCTTATGGCGTCATCCAATTCGACGAACCATCTCAAGAGGGAGTCTTCTTCGACCCCCTATACTTTGAGATGTCAATCTTCAAAGTCTCGGGTCGACGCGAGTGCATCGACCCGCCAGCAGCAGCCTGCTGCTGTCTCAACAGTTCAAACTGTTGAGCACCTTGTTCTCTCAACAACTCTGCTTGTTGAGAACCTTGTTGGTGAAGCAAGGCTACTTTCTCGCGTTCTGCGTCAAGTTCATTTTGAATGAACTTGGCGATAGTAGCATGTTGGGCATCTCTATTGAGAGCCTCTAGCATGACGCTAACAGCATGGATGCCCATGGTCGAACCCATTCGTTCAACCGCATCCCATTCGACATCGCTCAAATGGGAGTAGCCGTCACGCGTAGCGTGAAAGCTTTGGTCATCTTCATCATCCAACATATTCATGTTAGATGTGAACGCGGTCCTTGGACGGACTACGAAGTGCTACCAGGTGTAACGGGGCACCCTGAAGCTTGTACTGGTGACAGTACAAGCTACTTATTCTGATGACAGAATAAGGCGGTGCCTCGTAACTTCACGTACACTCGTACGTGCAGAGGAAGACGGTAAGAAGAAGCGAGTACTTGGTTAAAGTAAAAGTAGAACTGTATTTATAATAGTTAATGTCTGCAATAAATCATTATTTATCTTCATCTAACTATGTCTAAATACAAATGTGTAAATCAGTTATCTGCTCACCACTCATTGCGTGCGTCTGTCGTGGCGCGTCTTCGTTGGTTGATATAATGGCCTATATCAACCAATTAGGATTTACTCGTAAGTGCTACAGAATATTTGTCCTTATGACAATATTCTGAGAATATAACTCTTATAGTTATATTCTATTAACAATTTCTTATAAATTGTTATGTAACGATTCACCCCGTTACACCAAGTCTCTAATCCCTTCCTGGCCGCGAGGTCCCATGTCCGTCCGGCTCGTCCATCATTTACAAAATACACGCTTCACCTTGGCAGCCCTTTGCATTTTTTCAGCGGATCAGCGGTTTAAGCACGAGTACGTCTTCGTCACGCCAGTATCGCAAATTACACCTTCTCTTGTAGCCATTGTCTTGTCACCGTCTAACCTGTGTGTTCGTAGCGATGTCTTCACCTAGATCATAATCTCCGTCCGACGGTTCGGCTAAAATCCCTTCTTCGCCAAAATCTGCACCCTCGGCAAAGGTCTGTCCCCAGGATAACGCAGCCTCAGCATCTCTCATCGTCTCCTTATCTTCAGCTCTGTCATCGTTTATGAACTCAGGAGGGGTGTCGTGACCACGCGGTCGACTTCCCACCAGTGGAGTCTGGTCCAGTCACCTTTGGTGTGGGACCGCCCTCAGTCGTGACTACTGTCCGTGCCGCTCCCGTTGATGTCTACTAGATCTCACCGAAAGACCTCGGCGATGGCCGTCCTCCCATGACCGCACCACGTGTCGATGCCGTAGCGTTGTCCCGCCGTGTCGAGGCCTGTGAGGGTCGATTAATTCCTATGTCTCCGTCGCCATATTTTTAGTCGTTCCGATGTGAACGCTTGGAACAGGTGACCTTAGCGCTCTCGTGTCTCAGCTTCGCGAGAAGCTGCAGCATGAAATGGTGGTGACCAACCAATGGCGACATCAAGTCCTACTTCGACGTCTTTGGACATCCCCGCTAGTGGCAGAGCATAGTCACTCTGATTTCGCGGTCGAACCTCAAAGGGGTGGACCTGGTGTAGCTCAAGGGCCGCCACAAGAATCAACCACGGACGATCAACTTCCTGATCCCGCCGCTGGTAAGCGGCCTCTGCAGAAGCCTATCATACTTCAGACCAATTGGCGAAGCAGGTGAAGGTGAGCGCGCCGGAAGAATCTTTGGTGGGGAAGACTGTTTTCAAGCGTTCTGGGAAAGCGAAAGTGCCGATCATCCCGACACCTTCTGACGTAAGCCTCGGTTCCGACAGCGAAACGATACGAGCTACTACGGCGATATCTCGTTCGTCTAGGCTTTGGCCACAGACTGCACCGTTGCCTTCTTCTGCGGCTTCGACTACCATGCCGAAGGCTTCAACCCCTCAATCTCTTTAAGAGATCTGTTTCGGCTTGTCTGGGTCCGGGTCCCAGCCACCAACTCAGAATAGGTGTGAACACTCAGCGAGTCTTAATCCATTTCGTCGTCCAGCGATTACCTGCTCCCTCAAGAGGCCATGATTCCGGGCACAAATCAGGTGATAGTTTACACCGTTAGAAAAGTGGCGCCTGGTAGGTCGGTCTTGTAAACTTCTGATTGCTTGTATTGATGACGCCGGGCGATCTGGCCGAACAATTGAAGTTGCCTTGAGGTTGGTTCGATCCGCCAGATGGGATTCTAGATCGGCCAGTGAAGTGCGAATCTGTGCTGTTCACTCCGCCCCTGGTCCATAGCCTGACGTCGACGAAGCCCTGGTCGGCCTTCAAGGTCCCTCTTCCTCCAGTGTCGTTCAAGGTGGTCGGCTAGTTTGCTAACCTGGCTGAAGCATACATGACTTTAGAGACTTAACATGTTAAGGCGCTATGAAATGATAACAACTGCCTCTGGATATCAAAGGATCAAGCCCGCACAAGCTCCTTCTTCGCCTCATACTACAATGCCCGAGAGAAACGGCGGGGTATGGCCTCTTTAGCGTGGCGTGGGATCGTCACTCGGATCTTTGAAGGGATGGCCACTTATCGATGTGACATCGAAAATCTCCCTGAATCCCTTCTTTCGGTACCCGCCTCTCCCTCGCCGCATAATTTTTTGGTTTCCTAAGTGATAAGAGGGGTCGAACCCGGTCGTCCTGTTGGCCGCTCTTTATGTATCGGACTCTACGTGGCCATGGATCTCGTGGTACAGCATCAAGTCTGAGCCCAGCCAAGGAACCACGGTCACTCGCATTCAGAACAAGTTTGGTTCTCCTTTTTAGGAGTAATCGTTAAAAACACGATGCTTTCAATCTTTTTAAATCCATACTGTTTTTTGGTTGCTTACTAGCTACTCTGCCATATCCTTTCCTTTGCCAGCCCGCGTTGCAATACCTTAATTAGCCATCGAAATTGTAAACGACTCCATATTAACCACGGTGTACCTTAATCTAGACTTAGTCACTCCGATTAAGTCATGATAGACTTATACATAGCTTTGTTTGGTCTCAAAACTTTTCATTACCGATCCACAGCGGACCGGGCCGACTATCGGGCGACCGGGTTTTCTACCCCACAACTAGATTTGTGACTCTGTATTACCTCGAAAAGGTTATAGTTTGTAACGCTGCGTTTAAACTCTCGTGCTGTAGCTCCACAATTTAGATTTATTTCGTCGACCCATGAGGGGTCCACATTACCCTCTTAACGAATTGAGAACTCACGCCGATGCCGACCGTAACGCGCTGTTAGTTAGTCAGCTAAAAGACTCTTTGAGTCCAAGACTTTCTCTTGTACGGAGCGTCAAGTAGCTCTAATACACTATAATTAATCCTGGTGAATTTTTTTGAGGAGAATGAAGTGCACCTGCACGTTTGAGATAGACCTACGATGAAGGATGTGCCGTCTGCTGGTTGCACAAAGGTGATGGCATTGTATCATTTAGCCAAGAATAAGAAATCTCACTGAGAGGTCTCGGTGTCCCTGATCTCGACCGATGTAAATGTGACTGTTTTTAGGTACTACGAAGCCTGACCTCGCAATGACGATAGATATATCTTTCGTGCGTAAGGTATCACCCGTCGGTCGTATGAGGGAGAAGACCAGTGCTAACAAGCACTCCGGCGGGAATTCGCTCATCCTACCGCCCGGCAACAAGCGTGATTTCGACGAGCTCGAAAATTACCTGCGGAACGATGTCTTTGTGCATCTATTTTAATTAATACGACGACGTGTACAAGGATGCTTTTGAGCAGTAGTTAGTTCCGAATAGAATCCTCTTGGCTACCAGATCGTGATCGACGTACAAAAACATCGACATTTTTTCAAGTAAACTGTCCATCTTTTATAAAGTTGGGTTGCTTTCGTGTGTGAAATATGCAGCTTTTATTTAATCACAAAAACACATAACTCGTTTGCCACGCCAGGATATCTCATCAACAACGATGGATTTAACGCGTGATCATCTGCTTGGGTGCTGAATCACAAGAAGCACTTTCAACAATGTATTTCTTTCGTTTGGCAGATTGCATAGTACAGCGGTGTGAAATCTCGCTCTGAAATTGTAAACAGTAAAAAACACTCTTTCAACAACCCGTCGCACCTCTTGAAATATGGGATATCCACTGACAATTTTACAGCACCAATCTTCGTGAAGTACTATAAACTGATTTTAAATATTTAGATGCGTACACGCGTATAAAAATACAATGCTGCCTGTGGCAATTTCTGCAGTTCTGGCAGACATGTCGAATGAATTTGCAGATTATATAAATAATTTATTGCATTAGTCCTTATCACGCGACTTAAAAAAGGCAAATTAAAGTTTTTTTTACTAATATTATGCATCAGGTATAGGCTCCGCTTAGCCATTCCCTTGAAGGACTGTGTCATCTCGTAATGAAGCAGCCATAAAAGACGTGACATGAACGCAAACAATTTTGTGATATTTAATGCCCAGACAAATTGTTAAAAAAGTTTCAAAGATGCTGAATGGGGTAAAGACTATGTCAAAAAAGACGCTGCAACAGATCAAGTATTACAAATTCTCATGCATGCGAAAATATGCTATTAACAGAACAGTGACGGGGTCGTAATTTTGCGTGAGGCTTTATAAAAGCACGGTAATTTTAAGGAACTTTCTGAGTGCCATACGCACTTATAACTTTTTATGTGGTCGAAGTACAGCGACAGCATACTTATTACAAAGTGTGTGTCACACACCTACGGATGAACCCACTACAGGACGTGATCAACATGGCATCATTGAGGTTTGTAACCAGCGCCTTTTCATTTATTAATTTTGCTGCAAAGACAGCTTCTCATCAAAGTGCGTGTGTAATCGATAATTTCATAGCCAACGACAATTCACTTTTTTGTATATTCATTAAATGTAATATTATGTATATTTGCAATTTTTGTAACGACTAGGCTAAAGGACGAAAAATTGCGTCGTGCCACACTCAGCAGAAGCTTATATCTCTCTGTGAGGCGAAGGTTCGTGTTGAGGTAGTGCGTAACAACTGTAATTATCCGCCCAAATTTTTTCCCGCCTTTTAAACGTACCAGACAAATGACACTTATATATGAAGGAAAATGATCGCTCGGTACTTCATTTATATGTAACTAGGATCTCATAGCAACGTTGCAACACAAAAAAAACCTACCTTTGATGGTTAGTATTTTCATACAGAAGCCGTGCTGACGTGCGTATGGGCCAACAAGCTGTGCTCAATGCAACGAGATAGCTTGTACAATATAAGTGACGTCCGAGTCTAATCACTTCGACCTTTGCAGCAGATTAATTGCACTAAACACATGTTGTTGGATGCAGTGCATGATCTTTCAGTGCACACTCATAAAAACAAGTAGTTATTCGTGACTCCTAAATGTCCTATAAAGTGGCTAAATCGAATTAATATAAGACTATAACAAATTACCAGAGTAAAGCCAGATGGCTTGAACAGACGCTCGATCTGTACAAACTGCTATTTCCAAAAGCTATGCAAGATAGGTGAATTGCCCGGAAGGACGTCTGGCTCATACGTTGAACTCTACTTTACTTTTAGCGAAAAAATTGTGCAGTCGACAATCTATTGAGTTTTCTTTCTGATAATATTAAGCACAAGTTTGTAAAAATCTCGAGTTGCTCTTAATTCTACCCTGCATGGCGAATTTTGATGATGTGGCTAGAGAGAAATTCTAGCATATTGCTGTACATCCCTCACTTGGTGTCAAATAATCTACGATCACAACATTTTTTAATTGATAAATAAAAAAGATATGAAGTCGCCATTAAATTAATAGTTTTATGCCTCCAGTCTAGATTCACAGACATGAAACTTAGATCGGAGTTCGTACAGACGGTCCAAACATTTGCTACATCGCAAATTTGGCTGCTGTGGTATTTTCGGACGGTGTTTGCATCTCTGTTTGATGTCAAATGCATTCGCAATGACTTTGCTTGATGAATTCTAGCCGAGTGAAGTGAGGTCGGATTCGCACACGCTGCTTAGACCGTATTTTAAACGCTAAGAGCATGCAGCTACGCTAGCTTAGCTTTGATGGGTGACAGAACTAATTTATTACATCTGACAACACTTTACAAGCACGACAAATCCTATACGACTAACGGTAGCAACAAAACAAGCAACGAGTCCCGACACTTCACCCGCAAATCATGAGATTCGCACAAATAAGTTCTGACTTATCATTATTCTCAACCTTCTAGTTGCGTCTATCGATCTACATAAAGCACTATCAAAAATGAAGAGAGAAGCTATTTTGCAGAAATGCAATTGATGTCGTCCACCGGCATCTATGTTGGATCGAACAAAATATTAAAATTGTCCACATTACCAGGCATTAACAAAGATTTGCTGACAAGGTCTTTTAAGCTTACTGACGCACTATCAACTGCGAATTATTGCAATCAAGCGACTCGTAGACCCATCTACATGTTCAAGCAAGATATTAAGAGATGGCCCAAACTATGGCGACATTTATTAATCAAATTACACGACACCCATAAACTACAATACAAGTCGCCCATCAAAGGCGTAGTTTGTATTTTCGTGTACGAAAAAAATAATTAATTTATGACTATGATACAGATACATAGGCACCACAAAAGATTGAAGCATTTATAAGTCGGTCTTGTTGCCATCGAGATTGCAACGGACGCAAAGTGTTTATTACAGAGGTTTTCGAGGATCAAATGATAATATGTCATACCCAGCTTGTCGATGGACATTTACTTTCTCTACATACTTCCTTTTGCGCTCCCTAAACTTAAAACTAAGTGAATATTCGGGCAAAAATGGATTTATACTTTAAAAGTATTAATGTCTAAAGATTTAATAAAAGTATTACTTTTGTACACGTACGGCAATATGTTGGTAAAAATTGATACAATGAAACATGTTCGACTTAAGGGCGTTCGGGTATCTCGGTTAAAAAAAGTAATAATGAAGTGTTGTCATATATTTTTTTTGTTAAATTTATCTCTGTGCACGTGCTCAAGCGCTTTTGAAACGTTTGACGCGGAGAACATGCAGAAAGCGATTTTATTACGACCTATACACTACTATAAACTCGAAATACTCTATGAAATGTATTATTCTAATTTATAAAAAGGGGTAGCTAAAATCATGCAATTTTCCCTTTTAATAGGCTCGTTAAATTGACTTGTATTTATGATGCCATTCCATTTAAATTCCTGATCCCGACGGGCTCTGATCGGGAAAAGGATCGAATAAGAGTGTGACATTTTGTGCAATAGTAATTTTATTACGTATGTAGGGCATAAAGTGCTAGCACTGGAGCTTGAGTCGCAAAGAGTAAAATGAAGAAATATATTACTAAAATGACATTGAGTGGGCTAGACTAATGCAATCAACTTCATTTAAGTTCTTGGAAGCAGGGATCTGCGTTTTGCTCGACATCACTGCAGTGTAAGTAAAGCCTTTCACCTGGTTGATCTACTACGACTTCGTCAGATGTGGACAAATTTTACATCATAATGCAATTATCTAGCCTTACCTGCATCCATGTCCATGTCTAACCGTACACTGTGAATTGACTGCAAACAACTTCTTGTGTTGTATCCATTGGAAGGATTTTTAATACTTCTACGTACTGGACTACCTGCCGCCCAAAAGCTATACAGGCAACTTGTTTGCCCGCACACAGGTGAAGTACGACGCGTTACATGTACGGCAACACACAGAGCATTAAGGTCGGCAACAAGATCAATACAGAGACGGATATTAGGGCGATCGAACTGCCTCGGCATTACTTTTAAAGGTCTTCTCACGGGATTTCTGAAGTTATGATGCGAGCTACTCGGGGTCTATGCGCTAGGTGCCTTCGGCCGCGATATTGTCGACATTTTTTTTCGCGAGTAGTCGATAATTCACTAATATTTTTCGGTCGACGGCGATCAGGACCAGCGCACATTCTATGATTCTATGAGCGATAAGATGAAACTTGTAGGCTTTTAGTGTTATAACTATACTTGAACACGATCCTGTACCGTTTGTGAGGCCAAGTGAACAAAATAGAGAAGGAGACGATGAACAAGATCGTGATTAACAACGTATTTGATTTTTATACGTTAGTATACGACATCTAATGTACCAACTGTAAGCTTACAATGCGGTGGCTAAAAATGATATTGGTTGGTTTTCATCTTCGTTGCTTTCTGCCTTTCTGTAGCTATCATTAAACTGGTGACGCAGACATGTACGGTGTCGGTTGCTTTTATCTGGACGACTGCATCAACATTATGGACATCTGATAATTAAGTACAACCCGAAGTATGAATATTCTTAGAAATAGTACGCGAAGACAAAGAAACCAACCGTGAAGCACGACAGGTACACGCCGACGCATTATACAGTCTGGCTATGTTTTACAAACAGGTAGAGAAAGCATGTTACCATCGACGCCGAAAAGTGAGCCAATTTGGTACGTCTAAATACGTGATGTGTCTTAAGAGTCCGGACAAGCTAACGCTCCGTGTTGATCTTCTTATAATGGAATTGTTATAGTCCTAATTTTTGAGTGCACAATCACTCTGCCGATATGCAACGGCATAAATATCTACAGCCATGAGCACCTCTTCTTAAGCACCGCGTGTGGCAATGAGCGGAAACCGTCAAACACCAAGAGCAGCAACATTGGAAAAATTGATGTCACGCAAGACATAACCGGCGTTACTCTTACGTTGACCGCCCTCGTTGTGTAAATAGCCTGTCGCTGCTACAGATTTATTCATTGTTGTAACGGGGCACCCTGAAGCTTGTACTGGTGACAGTACAAGCTACTTGTTCTGATGACAGAATAAGGCGGTGCCTCGTAACTTCACGTACACTCGTACGTGCAGAGGAAGACGGTAAGAAGAAGCGAGTACTTGGTTAGAGTAAAAAGTAGAACTGTATTTAGTATAGTTAATGTCTGCAATGAATCACTATTTATCTTCATCTAACTATGTCTAAATACAAATGTGTAAATCAACTATCTGCTCACCACTCATTGCGTGCGTCTGTCGTGGCGCGTCTTCGTTGGTTGATATAATGGCCTATATCAACCAATTAGGATTTACTCGTAAGTGCTACAGAATATTTGTCCTTATGACAATATTCTGAGAATATAACTCTTATAGTTATATTCTATTAACAATTTCTTATAAATTGTTATGTAGCGATTCACCCCGTTACATCACCCCCCCTAACCATCAGTCACTTTAGTGACTGATTGACTAAATGGGTACTCGTCCCAAATGATTTGGGACGGGGTGTGCACTTGTTAGTCCGAGTCCATTTTCCAACATTTCATCGCATGGTTAACAAGCCCATGCGATGCGCGAGCAAGGCCGCCGAGAGCGCGTCCGCACGTCTCTGTGCGGACGCCGAAGCAGAAACAACAGCAACTGATGTCTCATCGGTTGCTGAAGCGACCCAGCCTGTGTCACTTGGTGATGCAGGCGCTGGTCATGAAGACACTCGTGTCTTCACAGAGTACGAGCTCGGTGTCTCGTACTCTCCTGATACGGATGACGGAACCGTATCGACGGCGATTGAATCTAAGCCGCCTGCCAAGCGTGACGTGGATGATGCTTTGCGTCGCAGCATCTTTGGTTCATCTGATGAATCAGATGAACCATCGCCGAAGCGAAGGCGCTCGAGGTCGCGAGACTCGGGCGCTAATAGTGGTGTCGGTTCTCCTATGGACACCACTTCACAGCGGGGTGCCAGTACTGCTGTCGGCACGTCGCAGGAAGAGCGGGACCGCAATGTCTTGCGTCTCGCTCCCGAGAAGAAGGCATGGATGCCTCCTAAATCAGTCATGGATCACTTGTCGGCGACGACGAGTGATCGTTATCGAACACGATTGTTCGATTCGTCAAGGATCCATCACCTTGACCCCAGCGCGAAAACCTATCGCGCTGAACATGAATTCTTCATCGATGCTTTCTTTAGACATCGATGGTACAGTGGGAATCACAAACGTGATGGTCCCTCACTACTTCAGGCGTGGAACGCCTACATCCATAACCTCGAGGATGTAGGTCGTGACGCTTGGAACGACAAACTTATCAAAGCTCGTGATAAGTTTGAAAAGCGAACCCCGACTGGTGCACGCTACAAGCTGCATTGTCTGTCAAGGGAGAAAGGATTACCCTGCTTCTCTTGGGGAGACTCGTGCCCATGTTGTGTGAACAACTCTGCACGAGCACCTAAGGAGGCTTACCTCCTTACCAGCCCGTGGTGGCGCGTATGTAGTCTCTACTGAGATGTACGAAGGGATTGACAACCTGAAATCCATTTACGACCGTGCCGGGAAGACTTTCTCCGGCGGTCCTTCTGCGGCACAGGATGTGCCGCGTCGTACTGCTCAACCAGACCCAGTACGTCGATCATCAGTTGGGAGCGGGGCTCCCAAGAATCCCAGGACGGGGGATAGCCGCGCCACCGGACGAGATAACTCGTCCGACGTCCGTTCACGTCGCGGTGGTTCAACAGCTGCTCAACTATATAGCGCTGGCCACCGCGAGAGTCCTCTAATAGAGGTGGAGGAGGAGGAAAGACGCTCTCCACACGATCATGTGGATCGGTGTGTTCCCGAGAGCTTCTTTGATCGCGTAACGCAAGGGTTACGCGACGACCTCGAACATGAGCGGAATAGGCGTCTCCAAATGGCGGACACTGCCTCGAAGCATCGAGCTGAGTTTGCCTTTGCTCAGCTTGAGAACGAGAGATCTCTGACATCTCTTCGTGACGAGCTAAGGGTAGCTCGTGGGATTGTTGATCGGTCTCGGGATGAGATAACTGCTCTTCAGACCCTTGTTGATGCCCACCATCGGGAGCACAAGGTCTCTCTGCGAGATGCTAGAGCGCAAGGGCGTTCTTCATCGGAAGAAGCAGCGTACTGATGGTACGGCTTAAGCCGACCAACGTAAAACGTGGGATGCGTTCGCATCTTACGTGGCAACTCGATCGTGTGTGCATTGCCTAGGCGGTGCAATACACGAAATGGGCCGATGTACTTGGGTAGTAGTTTACTGCTACCCAAGTTAGTCACTACATGCTTTGGTAGATTAACCGTAGACAGTAGTACTAAGTCACCTTTATTAAATAAAAGAGTGTTCGCCCTTCCATTCTTGTCAGCGTTTTGCTTTTGCTTATCCATCGCTTCGGCGATGGAGTCTTGCACAAAACGGACTACCGTTTCACAAGCCAGTATGAACTCATCTGATGACTCGTTAGCTTCAGTGCGCTTTGAGCGCACTGCAGCAACATCAATCTTTTCTTCAGTGAGGGCTTCCGCACTCTCACTGGCATCATCTTCTTCAGTGAGGGCTTCCGCACTCTCACTGGCATCATCTTCTTCGAAATCGATGTTATCGATATCGGCATCAAACGCAATGACTTATTCGTCAGAGCGTGATGAGCGTGAACCAAATCGGTTTTTGCTCGCGCGAGTCCCTCCCCCTTAAACCAGAGTTACACTCTAGTAAGGTGGGTACACGCGGATGGCGCAAGCCATTCACGTAGAACGGTGTATGTGTCGTGGACGCATGCACCGAGTTGTTAATGGCAAACTCTACCATTGGCAAAAACTCACTCCAACTCTTAAAGGAGTGTACGTATCCTCGAAGTATCTCTTCAAGGACACGATTGGCACGTTCCGTCTGACCATCTGACTCTGGATGATCAGATGTTGACATCTTCAAGCGCGTTCCGAGTGATTTGAACACGGAACGCCAGAAATCAGCAGTGAATCGTGGATCTCTGTCTGATACGAGTTCACGGGGCAACCCATGAAGTCGGAAGATGGTGTCTATAAAGACACAAGCACAGCCACTTGCCGTGATTGTCTCTGGTACAGCCACAAGGTGTACCATTTTGCTGAATCTGTCAACAAATACGAGAATACCCGTATTCCCGCGTGCGTCTTTGGGTAACCCGAAGACAAAATCCATTGAGATGGATTCCCAGCACTTAGCCGGAACCGGTAGAGGCTGTAAAGGTGCACGCAGTGAAGGACTTGACTTCACTCGTTGACAGACGTCGCATGCGCGAACATACTTTCGCACAAACTGATACTGGCGGGGCCAGTAAAAGTCTCGACTCACCGTGAGATATGTTTTTTCTCGGCCACGATGTCCTCCTATAGGAGCATCGTGATACTCGAACATAATCCGCAAACGCAGATCAGTATCATCTGGAATGACAACACGTGGTGTGTCACCAGAAACGGCTGTATAATACAGTAAACCGTTACGAGTAGTGTATCGATCTGATGCAGATCGATACGCAGACGATAATCGTTTCAACGATTCTCGAGATGGTTGGGAGAGATGTGTCAACAACTTCACAATCTCACCATCTTGGGCGTATGCCCGCCTCACATCATCATACAACGTTGTAGATGGGACTGAGGACGTCATAACCGCAACAGTGACTGTCTCACTGTTGGGTTTCACGACTGGTTCAAAGTCGGGACGACGTGAGAGTGCATCAGCGACGACATTAAGTCGTCCTGGTTTGTACTCGACCGTAAAGTTGTATTCCGCAAAGAATGACAACCACCGCGCCATTCGTTGTGAAAGGTGCGGGTTGTTCACTGCCGTGCGTAATGACGCATAGTCAGTGTAAACAATGAAGGGTCTATCTCCTAATAGATAGACTCTGAACTTCGCGAGTGCATACTTCATGGCAAGGAGTTCCTTGTCATGCACTGGATAGTTCCGCTCAGCTGGTTGCAGCTGACGCGACTGATAGCAGACGACGCGTTCAACGCCTTCAAGATCGTACTGCATTAATGCACAGCCGATTGCGAAATCGCTGGCATCACAGACCACATTAACTGTCCTGTCTTGATCGGCTATTGCTAGGACTGGGGATTGTATCAAGCTCTGCTTGATACCATCAAAGGAGCGTTGACATTCAGCGTTCCATAACCACCTCTCGTTCATTTTCAACAAACGAGAGAGGTGCACAGTCATCTCGGCGTAATTGCGTGAATACTTATGCAAATACGCCGCTAGCCCAAGGAATTTTCGAAGACCTTTGACATCAACCGGCACAGACCAGTCGGTGATCGCCTTGATCTTTTCGGGATCAGGACGTACACCGTTCTTACCAACGATGCACCCAAGTAGTGGTATTTCGCTTGCTGCAAATATACACTTCTTGAGGTTCGCATACAATTGATGCTTTCGCATGATTGTAAGAACCTGTCGGACGTGGTACCTATGAACCTCAACGTCCGACTTTCCATCCATAGCTCGACTATGGATGAATACGTCATCGAAATAACTCGGCGAATTCTCG
This sequence comes from Peronospora matthiolae, assembly GCA_921007115.2. NCBI lineage: Eukaryota > Oomycota > Peronosporomycetes > Peronosporales > Peronosporaceae > Peronospora > Peronospora matthiolae. The sequence continues at coordinate 893,228 of CAKLBY020000035.1, read as the reverse complement.
TACTGGTCTCAACAGATGTGATACACATCTGTTGAATGTGGCAGGGACATTACTAAGCCCTTGTGGCATTACTAGCCATTCCCAGAGCATGCCGCTAGGCGTGCTCACTGCGGTATAGGGTATATCCCGTTCTCGCATGAGGATTTGATAGAAGCCATCCATCAGATCCATGGACGAAAAGATGGTACTCTTTGACATACCATCAATGATTACGTCCTTCCTCGGTATCAGCGTCTGAGCCGGTACCGTTGCAGCATTCAACTTGTTAAATGCATGCACTATCCGCCACCCTCCTGTTGCTTTTCGCACACAGAAGGTCGGAGAGCTATGTGGGGAAGTTGATTCCCTCACATGGCCCGCAGCTAAACGATCGGCAAAGAACTTGTCGATCGCAAGTACTTGTTCACGAGGCAGTGGCCACTGCTTCATGACACAGTACTTCGAGCCTGGTTTAAGCTCGACCTCGTGTCGAATACCTTTATCCTTCGGTAATTCGCACGGAACAGTTTCAGGGAATACATCCTTGAATTCAACCAAATCTTCATAGAGAGGATTTTTCTTGAGCGATTCCCATGATTGGGAGTCATATCGCTCAATTCGTGTCTTTTCATCTAGGACACTCTCGTACATAGATGAACTACTGAGAACTCTCTCGTTCTCAGTGAACACTGTTGCTGACCTTATGTCGGTTACACACTCGTCGTCAGCGACGAGTATGCAGATCTGCTTGACTTTGCCACTACGCAGATCACGCAAGAACCTTTTATGTTCGAGCGTTGGCAACTGAGTGATCTCCGAAGTTAACTTCGGAGGCGCAATCAGATCAAGTGTATAAGCGCCTACACTTGATCCGTTATTGACTATGACATTCAATGTCTCTGTCATTTCCTGGGGACTTATTCCCTCAGGCTTCGAAGGACTTATTCCTTCGTCTTCCCGGGGACTTATTCCCGCGGGTTTCGGGGAACTTATTTCCGCCGTATTTGTAATCTTGGGACTTATTCCCTTTATTTCCTCTAGCTGGGGTTGCGCAACCACAGCGAGATCCTATACGAAAGACTCTCCAGTCGATCTAGGATTATCGTTTCGCTTAACCTGAGCGATCGATTATTTCTCTTCTAGATGTTCCCCGCTAGGGAAACATCTTTGACCCGGTCCACTCGACTTATTCGAGTGGTGGACCTTCGGCGCAGCCTGTGTTTCCTCACAGCCGCCGGAACTTTGCTCCGAAGTGTAACCGTTTGGTACACTAAGGTTTTGTGCAGTCGTACTAACGACCGTACCACAAGTGAGGACATCGCACTCACTCGTAGTACATCCACACGCTTGTGGACGCTCCAAAACGTTCATCAGATGGCCATCTGATGAACAAGCGGCAGGCATCGTTACTATTCGATGTTGCCAGTTTACCCGTGGTTCGTACCTTCTGAGCCACGGTATTCCAAGGATGACATCAAATTTGTCATCCAAATCCAATACGATAAATTCATCGTCATATTGGGTATCTTCTAGCGTATAGTGGATCTTCACTATACGCTTCATGAAGGTTACGGATGCGCCTGTCGCAAGACGTACCGTCATCCTCGTAGGAGGTGTGTCACATTCACTGAACTTAAAGTGACCATCTTCTAGCGATTGGCGTCGCACAAAATTGTTGGACGCCCCACAATCGACTAGAGCTCGAAGGGAAAACTTATTCGTCACTTCGAGTTTCAAGGTAATGAGTGAGACCTCATTACCTAGAGCAGCAACGCACAACGTTTGTGTGTTGGGAGCAACCTTCATCAAGAGGCCTACAAATTCTCTTGACGTAGCTGGACCAGTAGGGTGCTCCGCACTTACTGATCCTGTCCGTTTTTTGACGGTCCATCCCGTTGTTGCGTCTTTGCACCAACAGCGGACCCTCGTCCCTGCCCCTTTCTCAAGGGTGGACGGTCACTACGCCCAGTGTCGCGAGACACTGGACGAGGGGCACTACACTCGTAAGCGTAGTGTCCTGTCTTCTGACATCTGTTTCATGTCTGCAACTTCTTGTAGTCTGTAGAGCGAGCCTTCGCGCTCTCTACATAACAGAGTTCCATCGGCTCTGGACCTCCGTTGTCATATCGTCTCGGTTGACGATACGATGTCGAGCTGGCGCGAGCCTGTCTCAGACTGAAGTCTTCCTGTTCCGCAATGGAAATGGCTTGTTCTAGTGAATCCAGTTCAAGCCGGAACAGGTGAGTCTTGACGGGACCATCCGCAAGACCCTGCATGAACACCGAAACTAACGTGTGTTCATCCACCGGATTGGAACTTACACAACTCGTAAGATGTCGTATATGTTGGGCGTAAGCGTGCACATCACGCTTACCCTGCTTGAGCTTCAAGAGTTCGGTTCGAGCTCTGAACTCAGCTCTAGGCGGTTCAAACGTTTGTCTGAGCCGCGACTTGAAGACTTCCAACTACCCAAACGCATATGGGTCGTGCAACTTGAGCCCCAGTGCCCAAGTCTTGGCACGTCCTGCCAGATTTGACTGGGCAAATGCAACTTGCATATCCCCGTCGTCGATGCGACGCGCCCTTATGGCGTCATCCAAGTCGACAAACCATCTCAAGAGGGAGTCCTCTTCGACTCCCCTATACTTGGAGATGTCAATCTTCAAGGTTTCGGGTCGACGCGAGTGCATCGACCCACCAGCAGCAGCCTGCTGCTGTCTCAACAGTTCAAACTGTTGAGCACCCTGTTCTCTCAACAACTCTGCTTGTTGAGAACCTTGTTGGTGAAGCAAGGCTACTTTCTCGCGTTCTGCGTCAAGTTCATTTTGAATGAACTTGGCGATAGTAGCATGTTGGGCATCTCTATTGAGAGCCTCTAGCATGACGCTAACAGCATGGATGCCCATGGTCGAACCCATTCGTTCAACCGCATCCCATTCGACATCGCTCAAATGGGAGTAGCCGTCACGCGTAGCGTGAAAGCTTTGGTCATCTTCATCATCCAACATATTCATGTTAGATGTGAACGCGGTCCTTGGACGGACTACGAAGTGCTACCAGGTGTAACGGGGCACCCTGAAGCTTGTACTGGTGACAGTACAAGCTACTTATTCTGATGACAGAATAAGGCGGTGCCTCGTAACTTCACGTACACTCGTACGTGCAGAGGAAGACGGTAAGAAGAAGCGAGTACTCGGTTAGAGTAAAAAGTAGAACTGTATTTATAATAGTTAATGTCTGCAATGAATCACTATTTATCTTCATCTAACTATGTCTAAATACAAATGTGTAAATCAGTTATCTGCTCACCACTCATTGCGTGCGTCTGTCGTGGCGCGTCTTCGTTGGTTGATATAATGGCCTATATCAACCAATTAGGATTTACTCGTAAGTGCTACAGAATATTTGTCCTTATGACAATATTCTGAGAATATAACTCTTATAGTTATATTCTATTAACAATTTCTTATAAATTGTTATGCAACGATTCACCCCGTTACAGACACTGCACGACTTGTCTATTGCCATCTAAAATTGAAAACTATAGTTATTATCCTGAGAGGACTCTCACATCTGCTACCACTAAGGGTGTGCGTCGTGATGAAACGACAGCTACACAAGATGCTAGTGTCATGACGCTACATTCACTACCGCAGTCGCGTCAAAGGCAAGTCATAGTAATTTTCTCTTGCAATGAATGCGGAGGATGTTTTTGCATGAATGGTAGACATTTATATGTCTTTTTTCATGTTGTCACAAATAGTTAATGACGACAGCGAGTGATGTGGCACGGGGATAAATTGGTTAATCCCATGACCGATGCACAATCGGTCATCTACACCACTACTGTGATGTTGCTGTAGCTTCACAGTCCATTAACAACAAACTTGTGCAAGTGATGTCGTCTACTAATAGATCAAAGATTACCTGAGCGAGCGCTAGCCCCGATTGATCGGCAGCTTGTTCATGTGTCCAGGTCTTTTCCGAACGTACGACAACAACAACTGGGAGTCCGACTCCGACCATCAGAGAATAAAGCTCCTACTAGGATACTGTACCATCTTAGTCAAAAGCGTGCTGATCATAGGGTAGCTTTCAATCTGAAAGTATCTTGCCGATGCCTCTGTTCACCGAGTGACTATTGGTGGACGTGTCTGTTGTACCGCTCTCAGCACGTGCAACTGTAGACGCGCATAAGTATTATGTCGTCTTACGTTCGTCAAAGGAAAAGAGAGGCGGTTTGACTGTACCTAAAAAATTCCTGTAGTTTTGTTTCCTAGCCAAAGTGCCCACCAATACAATCAACCCACCTGCAACTATCACGCTACACCCTGAGGAGGCTAGGCAGTGGTCGCATCATATGATCATCGTTCTGCAGCGCCCGTAAGCTAGTGGGCGGTATCATACTTTCTACGTCATCAAGCTGCGACGCTTCCGTTGAGCTACTACAACTTAGCGAGTGGGTGCAACTGGTTTACCTGCTTTAAAGAATCAATCAGCGTAGGCATTTCGACACACTCCGAGTCAACTGGCTTCCAAGAGTCAAAACGCTCGGGGTACCGTTTCGTTCGGAAAAGGATTCCTAGCTTTTGCTTCGTTCGCCGGTTGATAATTGAATATATTTTACAAGGAAGCAGTGGGTCCCTTCAGCATCCACAAGGGACGTTTGTGCCCGATATAAACCTTGACCATGCTCTTCTGTTCGCGGCTCAATCTTAATTGCTCAGACGCGAGCACATGACGCCTCTGTTAAAAGGGGACTCGTATATCATGAGAGTCAAGATTCGCAACTGACCTCGACTATGCACAACCTCTGTAAGAAGGAGCGTCAAGGTACAACCGATAGAAAATTCGAGTCGACACCCTGGATCAATTGTAGATGAGAGTCGCGCGATAGGTGCTTTGTCTCCCTTGCTTCGCAAGTTAGAGGACGGGCGGGGTTCAATATTGGCTGATAGTCCCCTCTAATGTGGTTTTTTACACGAAACTATATTTTGTCTCATGGTTGTCAACATGATTACCCTTAAATCCATGCAGAAATGTAATTTTTGGTGGATTCACATCTCGCATTAGACGATTCACGTCAAATGAGGGGTGTTTTTCTACATATAGTGGAAGAGAGAGCCTATAATCTAAGTTTTCAAATTCCTCTGCCACTTAATTTTAGGCCCGGTAAATCTTAGCAACGGCTTGGCACTACCATCAGGTAGCTATTAAACTGCATTTTATAAATAGGGCTCGTACTAAATAGTGCGTGGTTTTCTACTGCAAAGTATGTTAGATTTTTGCGTTAAATTTGATCTGCATACTGTATTTTGCCTTGTACTGTGCGCTCCCCATAGCGTCACGGACCTTACGTGTGATAGCTAATTGCTTATCTACAAACGCTGAACCTCTTATAACGTATATATCCATTTAGACGATGAAACTACCAAGAGGTCGATCACGCGTCATAGCTGCCATCTATGACCCATCGTCATTTATGGACCACATACAATGCGTGTCATAAAATTCGACTTGACACTCTCTTTATTGTCGTGATCACTGCGGAACTGGTAGGGTCACTACAGAAGATATCTTTCATAACATTGGCGAAACATTACGCTTTTACAAATTCGATCCGAGCTTAGTGAGGGGGCCATCCCATTAAGGCGTGGGCTGAGCGCAAACGAGACTGGTTCCGAGGATGAAGCCGTCCGTGACATATTAAATGGTTTTTCACCCGTACTGGCGTAAACACTGTTGGTAATAACAAACCTCACGAATAGGAAAATTTAAGCTTTATTCGATTTCAAGTTTCAATTTTGCGCAAAACGTCTGCCACAATATGATAGGCACTTTTAATCTGGCCATCTTTTATGTGACAATCGGCGGTAGAAAACATTCTACCAAGCATCTAAAAAAACTTGGCGCTAGGGCGCTAAAATCCTGACTCTTGATGTGGATCTCGGCCTATAACTATGGACTCGAGGATTATGTGTAGCCGATACATGTAATTCAGGAACAAGAAATCCGCATCCTTATCGATAATTTTGATGCAAAACGTACTAATTGCACCATTTGCTGGGTCTGTCAACAAAGACGACAAGAATAGTACTGACTATATATTCAGGCGGCAAACCAAAAAAAAATTTAGTCGAGATTGCATGACTTCTGATAACTATTCGTGAATTTTAGTACGTTCAGTATTGCACTACAATTAAGTGCAGACTTTACGTGCTGTAGTCATCGCTCCGTCAGACATTTTTGGCTACCCACCATTTTAGGTGGATCCACCAAAATTCATCTGACACTAGTAATAATGCTTCCTACGTTACAGATGATCAATTGATGATGCGTAACGAAACTTGTTAAGGCGCTTCTGTTTGAAATACGTGTCATGGGGGACATAAAAACGCAATGGATTACAAGGTGATAGTTAATGTCATATCGTAGCACCATAGTAGATCTATCGATTAAGCAATGTCTTGAGAAGAGACAAAAGACTCATCTGTCTACAACTGAAATGATCTATGAGCAGACGACAATGTTAGTCTTGCGTATATCTCTCCTACACATCAGAGTCCAGTATATTTTCCACATGGTCAAGCTACTGGGCTGACACTGTTGACGGCTCACTTCGTGCCATAGCACGAGACACGCTTTTATTCTGTCATGTCTCTCATTCTGGTCTGCGCGATAATTCTTCAGCCACGACAATCGACCTCCCCGGATTTTGTTTAATGTAGAACATTGGTTTATTATCGGAATATGAGCCACTGATTCATTTTAAGGTGAAAGTAGCGGCGAGAGTATCGGGGTCTGCAATCATGCGTGATCTGAATCGATCACAAATGGTTTGGTGCTTGAAAGGTGCACATCAACCTTACAAAGATCAAATTCATAAGAAATTGATTTTTTTTTGTGCACAGGGTAATTTAACTCCGCGGCTTTAAAATGTCGGGACTCATAAGAGATGACGTGGTCGATACGGTCATCATCTTTTTCCATAAAATAACTAATAGTCGCAACAACATCAGTTGCATTGCGGAAAACACTGAAGGGCTTACCGCGTCTGGTGGAGCCTAAACAGGAGCCATAAAATGTGACTGCTTTATTGAGGTTAAAACATCGACTTGAGCCACTGACCAAAACTACGTTGCGTTCTTACTAAGGAAGCTAGTTATCGGTTCAGTTTGCTCTGCACATATTTTGCCATGTGCAAGTAATTAGCAAGCCCAACCAATCGAAGTAGAAATTTCACATTTCGTAACTTTGACCTTTCCTGAACGCGTTTGACCTTCTCAGGGTTTGCTCTAACCACCTGTATACCCATGATTAGCCCAGTACAGGTTTTTTTGAAAAAATCTAATGTAGGCTTTTTTAAGTTGACGTATAATTAGGATTCACTCAGATTCTGCAAAAAATTGTCCACATGTCGATTGTGCAATCATATCTCAATATATTGATCCTCGACCCTTCTATAAACGAAAACCTGTTTAAAGTTATAAGGCGCGTAGTCACGTTGTGGGCGCGTCACATTAGCGACCACCCAATTCAACGTCAATACTGAGTATGTCAACTCGTGCGGCATCCCCAGTTACTCTCACAGTGTATAGCTCAAAATGCCAACTGCCGTATCGGCTACAACGGTCTCATTCATTAGTTCTCAATAGCAGCCATTTTTCTGAATCAACGCGGCGAAGAAAGTTTGACTTTTCCATCGACTTAAAAGGGCATATTTCGCGAAAATGGTGTATGCTCTGGGATGGTGTCCGTATTCAACTTGTAGCAGGCATGAATTTCGCAATACAAGCCTGTTGCCTTACGAACACAGAGATTCAGGCTGCATTAAAGCACTTTGCTATCACGTTGATGTCCCACCTTGGCTTTTTCTTTAAAAAAAACAGTCGATGCAATCGGCCTGATCTTTCGGCTAATACCACTGCTTGGTCAAACAATTATTGGTGCCAGGTTTCCAATTTAATTTCGTGCCAGATGCCTCCGGCACATTTGAAGGCAGGACAACGTGATGCATCAAAGAACTTTGTAAAAATGAATACCTCTAAGGCTTAGTATTCACGAGCAGACATTTTTCTATCTTGTTAAATTCGAGACACTTATGTTCAATGTAGAAGAAGAGCAAATGGCCACCAACTTCCCCTTCAAAAAAGGTGCAACTATCACGTACATTTTCCTACATTTATTTAGGATAAATGTAGATTCCACGTCATATAGCAAAGACTGACTATTTCTTCGGCAGATCTTGGTACAAGATAGAGCACCTCCATCGTCTAAAATGCTACCGGAATGTTACTTACGACGGTATCGAACGTTTCGTTGTAGGCCTTTCCTCTTACAACAAGACTGATCTGAAGGTTGCGAGTTTCGACGAGCTTTTTTTCGTCTTTAGAATTCGTCGAGTGTCCATCACACTTTTTACCACGACATTCCTTGACTAAATCTTTGGAATCGTTCTTGTAGTAGCTAACGTATTCCTACAACCGCACTAGGCCGTTAGCTCTCTGATGTTTTTTAGCGACACTTGACTTTAATTCAGCTATCGATTTTGATTATGTTATGTTCATCGAGCTGGCCAGTACTTAGTGACGTGTGTCTCATCGTCAATGCACCCTGGACTGCATTTGACTAAGCATCAATCACTGTGGCCTCTTGCAAGAGCACAGTCCCTCCGGTCTATCTTGTAAAATTAGCGATTGTGCGTGCTCACCAGCCTAACATTGCTGCTTTTTTACCAGAAAAGGCATGCCTTGATAGGGTCTTTAAGACTCACCTTGCCTAGCCCTGAGAATATAGTGTTCGCACGAGCAGTCACTGGAACGGGAAGCGATCTTAACGTAAATCCGTTATGATTTCACTAGCGTACCGTATGCTAAACGAACAACTGCTTCTTCATGCTTGCCATCTGGCCAATTGCCTCTTACTGTAGCGGAATCTTTTACGAAGCCGCGAGGTTTGCAAAGTTTTAATACACATACAAAAATTTGATAAGAATCATTATTTGATCATAGACTTGTCCTCGAGCGCTTCAAAGCAGAATGTAAAAGTACTACTTGTTTGGTAACTCGGGGGCTATGCTACCTGTAATTAAACAGCTATGAAAGTAGGCGAGTTTTAATGTGTCCGCGTCAGTATAGCATCTAGCCCCTACTGCGCTACTGAATTTTGATTCAGTCTTTGTCGATTCGGACTCCGAGTTTCTGGTCGCTAGTTGTAACAAATTAGCCCGTTGCATGATACAGACAACAAATGGTGATAGGGAAATGTCAAGCGTAACAATTCCCTACTAATATTATACGAGATGAATAATTTTGATGGAATATTATTCTTGTTGTAGGATAGTATTCATGCGCTGCTCGAAGATTGGTTGACAAAGATATTTCAATTAAGATTACCACCAATCGCTGCTAGACACGCGTAATGAGTGGCGAGAAGGTTGTCTTTATACGACGACGTAGTTTAGATTAGTTAGATAAAGACTGAAGTTGTATTGGTAGATTTTAGTTAATCTACCAAAATAACTTCAGCCTTTATCTATTCTCGTTTTACCCTTTACTCAAACTACCTGCTTGAGTAGATTCGCTTCATCTGCACGTACTAGTGAACGTGAAATTTCGTGGCACCCCAAACGAAGGGTGCCCGTTACACCTGGTAGAACTTAATAGTCCGTCCAACGACTACTTAGTGTCCGTCCAACATGAACATGTTGGACGTAGAAGACAACATCTTTCACGTCACACGTGGAGGCTACTCCCAAATAAGAGACTCAGAGTGGGAGATAGTTGGCCACATGAGTGTGCTCATGAACGAACACTCCATCAGTGGCATGTTGGAGTCTCTAAGCAGAGCGGAACAACTCGCTGCTATCAACAAGTTCCTACAAGGAGAACTTACCGTCGAAAGACACAAGAGAGCCTTGCTACAATAGCAAGGCTCTCATCCGTCTATGGGCGGACCGACGCAGATGCGTCGACCCTAAACTTGTAGATTGGTATCTCAAGGTACAAGGGAACCGATGAAGATTCCCTTTGAGGTGGTTCGTCGAGTTAGACGATGCCATCAGGGCCCGTCACATCGAGGGTGATGAGATGCAAGTCACCGTTGCCCAGTCAAATTTGACAGGACGAGCAAAGACTTTAGCCTTAGAGCACAAGCTTCACGACTCAAACGTGTCTGAGTCGTTTGTTACATTGAAGTCTCGGCTTAAAGAGACGTTTAAGCCGCGACGAGCCGAGTCCAGAGCACGGTCTCCAATCCTAAGGCTCAAGCAAGGTAAGTGTGATGCGTATGCTTACGCACAACACCTACGCTACCTTGCGAGTAGCGTCACGAAAAACCCTGTTGATGAGCATACACTCATCAACGTGTTCATCTACGGCCTTGTAGATGGACCGGTGTAGACCTACATGCTCCGAGAGGACTTCAATACGCTGGAAAGGCGATAGCGTATGCGGAACAAAAAGATTTCAGCTTAAGCAAATCTCAGGCTAACTCGTCAAACTATCGTCCGACAAGACGACAGGAAACAGGAGTTTCCGAACCAATTGACCACTGTTACATCGAGAGCGAGAACTCTCGCTCTCTGAGTTACAAGCGAACGGCAAGATGTAATCGCTGTCTGGAGATTGGACATTACGCTCATGAGTGGAGTGTCCTAAGCACCGCATCACGTTTAAGGACAGGGTGTGATGACCGCCGGTGGCCGAGGAAATATCCAAGGCGCGGATCTAACCATGTCGCCAACCCGCGACAGCAAGTTAGACCTCCAAAAAACCGGTCAGTGTCAGTAGGGGCGGAGCACCCTGCTGATCCAGCAACGTCAAGAGAATTTGCAGGACTCTAGACACAGATTGCTCCTATACGCAGTCGCTGTGTGTTACTACCCCTGGTGATGAGGAGTCTCTCGTCACTTTGAAGATCAAAGTGACATTTGGAATGTCACTTCGTGCCCTAGTTGACTGAGGGGCGTCGAACGGTTTAATCCGACGCCAGCAACTAGATGATAGTAGGCTCAACTGTGTTGAGCGAGAGTTCCCCCTAAAGAGGATGACGGTGTGCCTTGCTACAGGCGCATCCGTAACAGTGAATAAACGTGTAGTAGGAATACACTACACGCTGAAAGGAAAGCAGTATGATGATGAATTTATCGTAAGAGATTTGAATGACAAATTTGATGTCATCCTCAGTCTGCCATGGCTTAGAAAGTATTAGCCATGGGTTAGCCGGCAGCATCGATACGTGAAGATGACTGCCGTTTGTTTATCGGATAACAATATAATAAACATTTGAAGCATCGCCAAGCGTTTGGATGTACTACGAGTAAGTGCGATGGCTAAACTTGTGGTACGGTCGTTAGTACGACTTCACATTATCACAGTGTAGAAGGCCACTACAATGTGGAACCAGCTCCTGGCACCTGTAGATCCAGTCTGCGCCGAAGGTTCACCGCTCGATGAGATCGAGTGGACTGGAACACGGATGCACGCCGAGAAGGGTGCATCCAAGAAGAGAGATTAGCGTTTCTCGGGATAAACGACACGTTACAGCGAGATCGACAAACAAAGAGTCGATCGCAACGAAAACACGATCCGCTATCTTTCAGTCGACTCTCTCCAAGTCGATCAAGAAGGACGTGACAGTGGCAGTGCACCCACAGTCAGTACACGCGTTACAAAACTGTTCCAGCGATCATGAGAATTATCAGTCCCGAGAAAGTTGTGTCGAGTGTGTGGATTCTCAACCACCTGCGGATGTGTTTCCCAGGAAATCACCGAGACAGTGAATGTCTTGGTGAATGACGGATCAAGTGTAGGCGCTGATACACTTGATCTGGTTATGCCCCCGAAGTCATCTTTAAAGGTAATTTAGTTGCCAACGCTAGAATCTAAAAGATTCTTGCGAGATCTGCGTAGTGACAAGTGCAAGCAGATCTGCGTACTTGCAACAGAGGACGAGGACGTCGCCGATATTCGGTCGTCATGAGTGTCACTGCGAACGAACGGGTTCTCAGTAGCTCATCTATGGATGAGAGTGTCCTCGATGGGAAGACACAAATTGAGCGATACACGTCTCAATCTTGGTATTCTCGAAAGACAAATCCTTTGCATAAGGATTTGGTTGAATTTAGGGATGTTTTTCCGGGATCCGTGCCATGCGAGCTGCTAAAGGACAAAGGCACTCGGCATGAGATCGAAATGAAACCTGGTTTGAAATACTGTGTCATGAAGCAGTGGCCACTGCCTCGTGAATAGGTAACAGCGATCGACACGTTCTTTGACGATCTTTCAGCGGCTGGTCATGTAAAGGAATCAACACCCCCACACAGCTCTCCGACCTTCTGTGTGCGAAAGGTTACAGGAGTGTGGCGGATAGTGCATGTATTTAACAAGTTGAATGCTGCAACGGTACCGGCTAAAACTCCGATCCCAAGAAAGGACGTCATCATAGATGGTATAGCAAAGAGTACCATCTTTTCGTCCATAGATTTGATGGATGGCTTTTATCAGATCCTCATGCGTGAACGGTATACCTCTTGCACAGAAGTGAGCACCCCCAGTGGTATGCTCTGGGAGTAGCTAGTGATGCCACAGGGCCTAAGCGACGCCCCTGAAACGTTCAACAGATGTGGTACAGATCAGTTGCGATCGGTGCGAGATTTTGCACCGACTTACTTCGACCATGTCTTCGTCCATAGCAGGGCTATGGATGGAAAGACGGACGTAGAGGTTTATATAATCCACGTCCGGAAGGTACTTACTCTAATGCGAAAGCATAAGTTGTTCGCGAAACACAAGAAGGGCATATTTGCAGTAAACGAAATACCACTTCTTGGCTGCATCGTGGGTTAATACGGTGTCCTCCCCGATCGGTAAAAGAATAAGGCGATTAGCGACTGGTCTGTGCCAGTCGACGTCAAGGGACTTCGAAAGTTCTTTGGTTTAGCGTCGTACTTGCACAAATACTCACGCAATAACGCCGAGATGACAGTACATCTCGCTCGTCTGCTAAAGAAAAACGAGACGTGGTCATGAACTGCTGATTTTCAGCACTCCTTCAAAGTTATCAAGAACAGCTTGATACAATCGCCTGCGTTGGCACTTGCAGACCAGGACATACCATTCCATGCGGTCCGTGACGCCAGCGATATTTTGCAATCGGCTGCGCGTTAATGCAGTACAACTCAGACGGCGTTGAGCGCGTTGTCTGTTACCAATCGCGTCAGCTGTAAGAAACTGAGCGGAATTACCCGTAGCATGGCAAGGAGCTCCTTGCCATGAAATATGCACTGGCTACGTTCGGGTACATCTCTTATAAATAGAACCTTTATCGTTTGTACCGAACATGCGTCGTTACGCACGGCCGTAAACAGTCCACACCTCTCGCAACGAATGGCGAGGTGGCTGTCTTTCCTTGCGTAGTACAACTTCTCCGTCGAGTATAAGCCGGGACGACTTAATGTCGTCGCTGATGCTCTTTCGCGTCGGCCCGATTTGGAGCCGACTGCTCAACCCGACAGTAGGAGTGATCTTATTATTGCAACGCTGTCAGTGAGTTTTCCGTTGTCGATTCTGCTCGAGGACGTTCGGAAAGCATACGCAGAAGATGAGTATCTTCTGCAATTTGTGTATTACGTGTCTAATCCATGCATTCAAGCTTTGAAAATCTTGACGTCTCAGTACCGCTCTTTAACCGGACGTTATTCGGTCCATGATAGACTGCCGTACTATACAGCAGTCAACTGCGATACACCTCGTGTCGTCATATCCACTCATGATGATTTGCGATTGCGCATCATGTATGAGTGTCACGGTGCCCCCCAAGTGGGCATCGCGGTAGAGAAAGTCTTACCTCACAATAAGTCGTGACTTCTACTGGCCTTGCCAGTATGCGTTTGTGCGCAAATACATCCGCGCTTGCAAAGTTTGCCAACGTTTGAGAGGCTAGTTCTTCATTCCGTGCACCCTTGCAGCCTCTACCGATTCTGGCAGAGTGCCGGCAGTCCGTATCGATGGATTTCGTCTGTAAATTTCCCAAAGACGCTCACAAGGATACTGGTACTCTTTCGTTTGTTGATCGGTTTAGCAAGATAGTGCATCTTGTTGATGTACCGGAGTCAATCACAGCCCAGAGCTGTGCTCTTGCTTTCATCGATACTATTTTTCCGACTTCACGGGTTACCCCGTGAACTTGTGTACGATAGGGACCCCCGCTTCTCAGCGGAGTTCTGGCTATCCGTATGCCGTTCTCTTGGGACACGTTTGACGATGTCAACTTCTGACCATCCAGAAACAGCTGGACAGACGAAACGCGTCAACCGCATCCTCGAAGAGATGCTTGGAGGGTATGTCCGTTCGTTTACAAGCTGGAGTGAGTTCTTGCCGATGGCGGAATGGCCATTAACAACTCGGTGCACGCGTCGACAACGCCTACACCATTCTTCGTGAATAGCTTACGACATCCACGTTTACCCGTCTTATTAGAGTGTGACTCTAGTTTAACGAGGGGGTGTGGACTTGCTTTAACAAAATCCGATCTAGTTCTTGCTCATCACACGCCGAAAATGGTGTCGACGTGATGGTAGCCGCTGTCGATGCGATCGACATCGATGGTGATGATGACGATGATGCTGGCATTTTCAGCATCGCCAATGACTGCCACAGCGAGGAAATTGACTCCCTCACTGGTGAAGACGAAGTTCTTTCAGCAGTGCACACGACGCGCACTGCTGTTGACAAGGATGAATCAGCAGAGGAATTTCTGCTGACTCGCGAAGCGGTTGTCCACTTCGTTCAAGTTCAAAATGCAGATGCACCAGACAAGCAGAAAAGAAAAGCAGACAAACACGAAAGAGCTCGTCTTCTTTCATTTAATGAAAGATACTTAGTTTTACTGTCTACAGTAAACTTGACAAAGAACACAGTGATTAACGTGGGCAGCAGTAAATTACTGCCCAAGTACATCAATCCATTTTGTGTGTTGCGCCGAATGTGCAACGCATACACGATTAAATTGCCTCGAAGGATGCGTACGCCTCCGAAGTTTGCGTTGGACTTATCCGCCTAATGTATCAGTACGAGCACGTTTCGAGAGACAAAAACACCTGCGCGGTCTAGGGCAGAGACCACGTTCTATTGGTCCCGGTTCAACGAGCCAGTCTGATCGACTAGCGAAGCGACCTGCTTACGCAGTTAAGCGATCTCGTGACGAGCTGCAGTCAGCTTGTAACGAAGAAAACGAACCAAACGATCTTTTCAAGTTGCGCGAAAGCAAACGCGGCACGATCGTTCGAACGATCGCGCGCTGATAAATTGTAGTTGTCCTTTACAAGGTCGTAAAGCTCATAACGAAGAGTCCGTTCATAAGCCAGGTCGAGTAACTGTAACTGATCAGTTACACGGTTCAGTGCCTGACATTAAGCTGATCCCACCCTCGAGCTGGATCAGGTATTCCCGCCACCACCACATCCTTTGGTGGATTTGGCGGTGGTCAACGCTTTCTGGTGGTGCGAATGCTACGAGCCACCGTGACGTGAATGGAGCCCGAATTAGTCACCTCGTCCGCTTGCGTGGATATCCACCGGCCTGGGACAGCTGATAGCATCGTGTCCAGCTGTTTGTGGATGTCCTGGGTCTCGTAGAGCAATATGACGTGACCCGCCAGCTGGTTTTTAAATGGGCCATCGGAAAGCGACCTCTCCGACAGCGAGTAAAGATATTGCAAATTGTCAATCCCTTCGGCCATCCCAGCAGATATGCGCTCCCTCCAGTAGAAAATAGCAGGGGTGTAGGCCTCCCTAGGGGCACAATTCGCATTGTACTGGCAACTTAAGCACGTTTTACCCCACGATAGACAGGGTATCCTTTGCTCTCTTGACAGTCGGCACAACTTGTATAGTGCACAGGCTGGGTTGCGCTTCTTGCAACTAATGCGAGCTGCATTAAGTTTGTTGGCTAGGCCTCACGACAATACACTCGATGTTATGGATGAATACATTCCATCCTTGCACCAAGGCTTATCCGTCTCGACCACGGTTGCCGTTGTACCAGCGATGTTTGAAAGCACTTCGGTGAAGAAATCTTTCTCAGCACGGATATTTTTCGTGCTGGAATTAGGAGGACAGTTTCTCCTACAGTCGAACAACGGGGTATGATCCCGTTCGGTGGTCATGCCGGCCACTCGATATAATCTTTGGATGATGGCATCCAAGGAGTAACCACTTGAGGAGCGTAGCGCACGACATTTCGATTCCTGTCCTCTTAAGATGTGTATGCGTGAACACTGCCACCAGTGGCAGCTCGATCCCTCAAGTTGCTTCTCTAGTGGTGACGCTTAAGGGCATCACCACCATCACCGCACGTCCCGGTGTCCGATGGACTTGCGTGAAACGAGGATTCGTCTGACGAACCTCTCTGTCCGAAGATCTCGGACGTAATGCCGCCACGTTCCTCAGAGCCAGTCAACCTGGCTCTTGCAGTGTCTGTACCGAATGATACGGAGGCAGGGGGAGCCGCCTTCGATTCGGTTGCATCATCTGATTCTCCAGAGTAAATGAGCTCTATATTAGGCTCATCCACATTGTAAAAGTTAGAACTCACTGCAGACGCAAAGGATGTATCTGTCGTACGTGGTGACTCACCACGTGGACTATTCGCAACAGGAACTGCCTGTTGCCAACTTGCAACAGCAGACGAATGAAAAGATGCGGAGTCAAGAGAAGTACTCTCTTCGTCTGCAAGCACACGTGCAATTGACTTCCTGGCTGCTTCAGCAGCGCACCGTGTGGACTTTGACACCATGCAATGAATTATGAAACAATATGACCAACAAGTGATCCCCTACCCGTAGTGATCAAACGGTGTTCACCCTGTCAAAATCAGTCAAATTCAATTAACTTATGAGTGATTAATAAGGGGGGTGATGTAACGGGGTAGCCCGTTACTTAAAATTTGCACCAAACAGTGTCGATAAAATATTGTCTTGCATGACAATATTCTACCAATATTATTCGGGACGGATCATTTTGATGGAATATTATCCCGTTTTACGATCGTGTTCATGCGCTGCTCCAATTCAATTTGCTAGATTAGTATCAACCATAGATTACTACCAATCGCTTTTAGACGCGCGCAATGAGTGGTGAGCAGGTTGTCTTTATACGACGACGTAGTTTAATATAGTTAGATAAGACTTAAGTTATATTGGTAGATTATCTATATTAATAACGTTTCTTTTTTTTACCCTTTACACAAACTAGCTGTTTGAGTAAATTCGCTTCATCTGCACGTACTAGTGTACGTGAAATTTCGTGGCCATCCACACAAAGGGTGCCCCATTACACCAACAAGCTACTACCACGAGTAATAAATACAGCAACCAGTTCCTCTCTACTCACCATGCACGTCTGCTAATTCGCTCTCTTCTGTACTCTACCGCTTTGGCCGTCATGGCTTTTTTGTTGTTGGAAACGTCTTACTCGATCGTCAACTTGGTTCCCCTCCGTGACGTCACCGACCATAGCAACGACGATTCCACTAATAGGGCATTAAAGGCGCAGCCATTTCTGATGATGAAGAGTGAGCGGACTCGAAAGCGGCTGAGGCTGCACTCATTGAAATAGCTAAACGCTCTACTAAGCGCTCGACTGGGTGGGAAGTGACTGCCCATGTTTGGTCGAAGACGGCCTCTTATTCTGGTGAAGAAGACCGTTTGAGGATCTTGATGTGGAAATATGGAGGTCAAAAAGATTGAGTCCAGAAATTGGTCGACGTGTATGACAACGAAATCATTGTGCACGCGCTTAAAGTAATGATCTCACAAGATTTTGAATAATCTACATTGACACAGTTGGAAGGTTTCAGGGTCAATTAATGGGTCAACAGTACCGTTTTTCGTCTTATCCTTGGCTTCGTTGCCTCAAAAATTTATATAAAGTTAATTGTTTACTTTGCTTTTCCGGTTTTAACAACTCTTTAGGGTACATACCGCAGAATCGGTGTGTGAGGTCATGTCTATGCTTGTACATCTCGTCCTGACACCTGTGCATCCCTTCTACATGATGCAAAGAAGACTATGGGTAGTCTACAGATGTACATATCGAAAAATCCGGAAGTTTGTAATCGATAAATTTGCCTGGAATCTGATCAAATTACGTGGTTCGTCCAACGAACCAGGGCTACCGCACAGGGGACCTAGGGCACGGCAAATTAGTGTATAGTACAGCTTCCTTCGAACGATTAAACTCGACGACATCTCAAAGGTCACCGGAGGATAAAGACGTCTAGAGATTGACAAGCGTATACGCACAACACAAATCGCAAGCCCGTGAATCAGGTATACTGACGCTCAGATTATGAAGCACATACCCTGTCATTTCATTTAGTGCATCGTTCTGTCTAAAGCAATTACACTTGTGGAGTACGACCAAAGAAGCGCTGTAAATAAAGCATATTATTAAAACAGAGGTTGATCTTACGTTAGTGTTGCTCAGCTTCTTCAAAGGATTCTGCTTCTCCATGACTACATCTCTGTCGCAGTCAGCCTCCACGGCTAGACTTTTCGTTTCTCTTCGCTTACATTTGCCCGGCCCCGCGCAGCTCAACCTTCTTTTCACCTAACTAAAAAACGTGTAATCAAACGATTTTGACTTGAATTTTCCTAGCATTTATCATCATTCTGGGAGTTGATTTATGTCTGACAGACGACGATTCGCATCGTTGTTGATAACAATGTTCATTTAAATACGGGTGAAACAAGCATTTTTTGTCAGATTAAAAATACAACGGGGCAGCGTAAATAAAATATAGGGGACCAAGCTTTGGAGCCCGTACATTAACAAAAGTAAGTCAGGGAAGAGAACTGAATCAAATTCCAAAACATCATATAACAGCTGCACTTAATTAAAATAGATATGATGTTGTTGATGTCTGTATTTTCCCAGTATGGTAAGGAAAACGCGATCTGCCTGTGCTTATACAAGTCCAGCTGCTTATGTGATCATACTTAGCTTTAGTAAAAAAACAAGTAAACATGATTACGATATACCTGCAAGGGGGGGCAGACTAGATCGTGCTTGATACGTAAAAGAACGCATAGCCGCGTCATTTACAAACACAGACAGACACGTGCTGAGTTCAGTGCAGAAAAAAGCTCGTACTCAATTTTGCGCACAGTAACCAAAAGCTTAACCTCCGGGCTCGCAATAATATCGATCAAACCAGCTTAATTCATTTAATTACTAAGTTCAATCTTGCTATGCCCTTCTTTTTAAATTAGAGAATTAGATGATAATCGAATAGGTAAGCAAGCTTTGTATCTCGTCTCTTGATGTAAGTAGTTCAGTCCACGATGTGAAAGTGTTAAAGCGATAATAAAAGTTTGCGTGTAATCACACTTGTTAATTTTATTATTCTGTAGTGAAGAATGCAAGAAAGGGTAGAAAAAGAATGGTCCTGCTCGTTAACGCCTCCATCCAACATACGCGGTCGATAATATATTATTTATGAACTAATCAGCGTAATTACAAGCACGAAGGGTGCAGCCATCAATTATTGTGCGCGATGCGAAAGCCAAACTTTGCACTCCTACTAACTTGTGTGTGTGCTTGTCAATCTTAATATAACGCTAGGTGTATTCATAACGTCGTACTTAGTGCTATGCGGCATTTTTTGTCTGCATTGGTCTTACGCATCTTTACTAGGCCGAGGATGAAGCTGTAGGCATGCGGGTTAGCTGCCACACAATATCTTATTACAACTCTTTAAGCACCTCCGAGGAAGCAATTTAACTGTATGATATCACGTGCAGAAAAATTGGGTGGTCGCCTTAATACTGCCTTATCGATAGAAACGCACGATTAGATAGTGTGGCTCGGACGCATTTCCCCGTTTTCCGGCACACACTTTAAATATAGCGCAACATATAGGTAGATTGACATTTGAATGTTTTACAAAAAAATTAACATTAAGTGGCTCAAATACACACGATTATACGAATGCTCAGATAAAAAGCCTTTTTATACGCGATTGAGCCAAAATAGGGCGTTGATTGAGGACTTCAATGAAGCATAGTGATGACGTCAAAACTGGCGTCATCCGCTTGTAAAACAGATTTTGTGATTGGTACGCAATTGCTGTACCTTAAATACTTCAGAAGTCTAAGTGCGTACTGCTATTAAAATCTATCTCATACCTTTCATTTACTAATGCGAAAAGTCTCGCGCGTTGATGTAACCTCGTTACAGCAATTACTGGCTAAGCGCAAGGTACGTGAATTTCAATTGGTTCAATGGACTAGATACTTGCTTATAAATCATTTCTAATCTTGCTTTTGTATCGTACACTTTAAAGTCGCAACTAGTGACCTGTTAAAAAGATTACAACGTTGAGGAGTTAAGGGCTACTTCGTACTCACAACTACTCGAAAGGTACATCTGCTCTAATAGAATACACACACAGACAGATAAGTACAATTTTCAAAAGTTTGGTATTTCTCTTGTGCACAACCATCAAAATCTTTATCTACGGGCTGACAAAAATTTATCGGTTGTATAGTCATATTGGCATATGTAAAACGCGCTTATTAGACATTATTCGCTCTACACCCTCTGTGATTTTTAGGCAGGTTCAAGAACGTTAGACTTTGCAGGAGATAAACTTTTTATCTAAAGTAATTTTCTAACTTGATTTAAAGAAATGTTTGAGTAAATATGGTTAGTCTTGTCCGTTGTATTGATAAACAATTTCATATTGCCGTATGTGTCCACAAAATACTACACTTCGATAAATTATACTATACAATGTATTCAAAAGAAAGCTTAATCCTTTGTTTGGAACATCATTTTTAATCAAGTGTAGGAAGAAAACAAGGAAGCACTTAACGCAAAGTACAACGTCTATGACGTCAAGCCTGATATAAAGTATAACGGTTACTTATTGATCTTACTTTGTCTTAGAAATGAGAACTTGTGCGTCCATTGAGGTCTTAATGGCTGTAAAGCATTGATGATAAATGCTAACTTTTTGCGACACTAACGCGATCCTACATCCAAATATATATCATAATTGAAGACAAAATATAATTTGGCACACTTTCAAGAAAAATGGTGCTACAGGAGGCATTATTTGTTTAGAGTGCATTGTGTAAATTACTTGATGACGCTGTAGTATAACTCATTATCAGAAATCATGCTTAAACTATGGTGGTAAGACCACAAATAGGATGGTGGTAAATAACTTGCAAAGCTTTGATGCGCTTATCCATCGAAGCTAGCCTATCGTGCTTGCATTCTTAAGGCCTTAAATTGCAGACTGTATCGCTTGTGCGGATAAAAAATCAACAGCCCACAACATTCATTGTGTGAAGTAGCCGCAAGGTAAGAACTATTTTTGTCTTCTTGTGTCAGTGGCAGTCGGTCTTCTTTGGGTTCTTTGGTCTTTGGTTCTGTCTTGACCATAGAGTCTTCTTCATCTTGGGAGTCGCGGT
The DNA here is from genome assembly GCA_921007115.2 of Peronospora matthiolae. NCBI lineage: Eukaryota > Oomycota > Peronosporomycetes > Peronosporales > Peronosporaceae > Peronospora > Peronospora matthiolae. The sequence goes on along the minus strand of CAKLBY020000035.1, from coordinate 871,769 downwards.
GAAATCTCGCTAATTTTGAAGATCCAGGCAACCGAATCATTGTGATGAAGTAGGTTGTCAAAATTGTTTGACGAGACCCCAAATCACTCACTGTGCCGGACTGCCGAATGTTGGACGGGGTACTCAGATGTCGCTTGTGGACCTTGACTCACGTTTTGTACCCGTCGGCTGTCGGGTTTGACTCTTTGGAGGACTTGGTGATGATTGTAAACGTCGGCCTTATTTTAGATTGATCTGAGAGGCGAGGTGATAGGCTTCAGTCGGAGTACAATTTAGGCGGCCACTCGATCGACTTGGTCGAGAGTGGTCTTATAACCAGTTGTCTCAGGTGCTGGTAGTACCTGGCCTTTACTTGTCTCATGAGTATTTGCTGCCTGGCCTTCACGTTTAGGTAGAAAGTACTTAGTTGAGAGCATTCTAGCGAGCTGCATATACCGCATGCATGCATAATTTGTGCACGATGTTGGTCTTCCGACTGCTGTAGCAAGAATTGTCTGTTGTTTATGCCCGTGTTGTTCTGCAGACATCATTAAAGGAGAAAGAAGGTTTTAAATAGACGCAGGAATTGTAAGGATGCGGAGGGAAGTGACAGCGTGCTGAAGGATATTGTGGGGTCGGATATACTTGTAGTATCAAGTCGAAAAGACGGGAAGAAACATGTAGCTAGTGCGCTAGCGCCCCCACGTGGAGGTGTGCTGACTTCAAAGGTTCGACGAGCATCAAAACAAATCATCTAAAAGGGCAACAGTGCGAGACGATAATCACTATAGAATCACGGGCGAGGTCTTAAAATGTCCGAGCTTTGGCCTTAGTTTACGACAGTTGTGACTCGGTGCTGGAGATAATTCAGTATGCAAATCACCGCATGCTTTACCGAGTTCGTATACATCTGTACGAATTCAAGACTTGTTGTCGTAGTATTTCTGCACAAAGCTTCTCGTTACCAGGCCACAGTCTTGTGCTAGAATAGCGTGTGCACGACTAATGCAAGTCTCGACGAGCACTTCACGTGTCTCATGTGAGCGCTCCGTTTTGTGTAGGTTTCATTCTACCGACGCTGTTGCTACGCACCCCAAGAGTGAATTCATCCGATGAACAAACGATCTTGCAAACCCAATGACACAGTGGTACTTAGTTGTCAAAAACATCGGTAACATCGAGCGTCGTCAATGGCGACCAAGAAGGCAAGTCACGGCCGGGTCTGCCGAGCACATCACGACCTTTTCGCGCTTCTGGCCTACGTGTCCTCAAATTTATCATCTTTCATGACGCTTACCTCTTTCTGACATTATGAACTTGTCGGTAGCGATCACAGAAAACAAATCTTAAAATGAATAGAAAATTTTACACATAAGATTTCGAAGGAAGGGTGTGAATGTAAGGAAAAGGAGTGAGAATTTAGCAATTCCCTAAACGTGTAACTAGCATTCTTTATTACTAGCTACGAATTTGAATATTTGAACTTGACATTATGGCGAAAAGAATTTAAAAGCAATAAATGAAAAGGGATTTTCTGACGTCACGTACCGAATCGTAGTGCGTCGTACCTATTCACAACTTTATCCAAGTACAAGGGCATCCGTATTCAGAATAGTATCGACCTGCGCGACTCGATCGTCGGCTTTGCAGTCCCATGCTGTCATCGAAGGATAAGCAAGTCGGATTTGCAGTGATTGAACCGCTTTTAGTCGTATCATAGAAAGAAGTACCGGTATTCAGCCCCATCCGTCGTCGACCCAAGATTGCGCAATCAAAATAATAAGAGTGGTGAGGAGCTTCGCCAATGTCGCGCCTTCCGTCAATGGCGACGATCGCTCGGCCGCTCTCCTTCTCTATAGCCACAGCGTTCCACCGTCCACCACACGCACTCGCTAGTCCCCATCTATGGCGCTATGCGTCTGCACGTCGTGGTTGCGATTGTCTTAGCGCTTTGTTCTCGACCGACAGTCGCGATCGAGATGACGGGTCGAGTCAAGACGATGATGATGACGTCAACACAACGAATAAGAACCAGGACGTGGAAGTCGTCCAGACTACTGAGCTGGTTACGGTAGGGGAAGGGGAAAACGCCCCAGTGTACCCTCATGTGCTGGCTCTACCAGCGCGTCGGCCCTTTTTTCCAGGCATTGTGTTACCCCTGACGATTACGAATCCAGAGGTTACCCGTGCACTTTTGGCGCTCAAAGAGAGTGGACAGAAGTATGTTGGCGTGTTTTTGAAGCGATCGAGTGGAGATCTATTGAAAGACAGTGGAGGGGACGACCTCGTTCGACATTTGAGTGAACTGCACCATATTGGGAGCTTTGCACGCATTGACAACTTACTGCCATTTGATACGAACTCGGTGCAAGTGTTAATGGTGTCCCAACGCCGGATTGCAATTGATAGCATTCGGGACGAAGGACCTCCTATTCGAGTGAATATTAGTAATTTGGACAATCCGCCGTTCGACCCGAAGAGTAAATTGGTTCGAGCGTACTCGAACGAGATTGTTGCCACGTTGAGGGAGATTGTCAAGATGAACCCGCTGTTCAAGGACCACATGCAGTACTTTTCGCAACGGATTGATATCCATAATCCGTACAAGCTGGCAGACTTTGCCGCTTCGGTGACATCGGCGGATGGCGACGAGTTGCAGCAGGTGATGGATGAACTGTCATGTGAAGCCCGGTTGAAAAAGGCGCTGGAGCTCATCACGAAGGAACTCGAGCTGAGTAAAGTGCAGCAGATTATCAAGGAACAGGTGGAGGAGAAGGTGTCAAAAAACCAACGCAACTATTTGCTGATGGAGCAATTAAAGGCGATCAAGAAGGAGCTTGGCATGGAAAAAGATGACAAGGATGCCATGATTACAAAGTACCGTGAACGCCTTGCTGCGTTTGCACCGGGTAGTATTCCTGACAGCGTCAATGAAGTCGTGGAGGACGAGCTGAACAAAATGTCTATGCTAGAAAAGAACTCTTCCGAGTTTAACGTCACCCGTAATTACCTGGACTGGCTTACCCAGTTGCCATGGGGCAAAGCTACTGAGGAGAACTTTGATCTTGCCAAGGCGAAGCGAATTTTGAACGAGGACCACTTTGGTCTGATGGACATCAAGGAACGTGTTTTGGAGTTCGTTGCTGTTTCCAAGTTGAAGGGTGATGTCCAGGGCAAGATCATTTGCTTTGTCGGTCCTCCTGGTGTGGGTAAAACGAGCATTGGTAAATCTATTGCCCGATCGTTGAACCGCGAGTTTTTTCGTTTCTCGGTCGGCGGTCTTAGTGACGTTGCCGAGATTAAGGGTCACCGCCGAACTTACGTTGGCGCCATGCCCGGAAAAATTATCCAGTGCTTGAAGTCTACCCAGAGCTCGAACCCGCTGATTTTGATTGATGAGATTGATAAGCTAGGGCGTGGATACCAAGGTGACCCGGCGTCAGCTCTGCTGGAGCTTTTGGATCCATCTCAAAACAGCGGCTTTGTTGATCATTACATGGATGTGCCTGTTGATTTGTCTCGTGTTCTTTTCATCTGTACTGCCAACATTACGGACACCATCCCCGCACCATTGCTGGATCGAATGGAAGTCTTGCGTCTGTCAGGTTATGACTCACCGGAAAAGCTGGCGATCGCGAAGGAATATCTTGTGCCGAAGGCTCGTGAAAAAACGGGCCTGGAAAAGTCAGAAACCACGCCAGAGTCTCTGGGTCTGACTGACGATGCAATTATGGCACTGGTGAAGCAGTACTGCCGCGAGAGTGGTGTCCGGAATTTAGAAAAGCACGTGGAAAAGATTTTCCGCAAGGTAGCCCTTGAGGTTGTTGAAGATATCGAGAGTGCTCAGGCTGCTGAGACGCAGAAGACTGGCGAATCGACTGCCGGGACGAAAGATGCAGAGGAGATGTCGAAAGACAGTAACCGCTTTCTCATTACTCCTGAGAAGTTGTCCAAATACGTTGGGAAGCCCATTTTTACATCGTAAGTTGTTTTCTTAGCGCTGGATGTGCACGCGTTATCTGTATTGACCTCTTTCCTGTTGTGGAAACCCTAGGGACCGCATGTTTGACAGACAGTTTCCCGGTGTTGTTATGGGACTTGCATGGACGGCTATGGGTGGAGCATCGCTTTACATCGAGACCAGTAGGGTTTGTACCAAGGGTGACCGCTCGGGTCTTATCACTACGGGCCAGATGGGATCTGTGATGGAGGAGAGTACTAAGATTGCGCACACATTTGCTCGCAGCAAGATGCACGCTATTGATCCTGAGAATAAGTTCTTTGAGGAGAATGAAGTGCATCTGCACGTTCCAGAGGGAGCTACGCCGAAGGACGGGCCGTCTGCTGGTTGTACGATGGTGACGGCATTGCTTTCTCTGGCTATGAACAAGTAAGTACGTAAAAAGGTTGTGAATATCTACAAACTCGACTGACATGTATGTGATTTTTTTATAGGACTGTGAGGCCTGACCTCGCCATGACGGGGGAGCTGTCACTCGTGGGTAAGGTCTTGCCCGTCGGTGGTATCAAGGAGAAGACCATTGCTGCCAAGCGGTCCGGCGTGAATACGCTCATCCTACCGCTCGGCAACAAGCGTGACTTCGACGAGCTTGAAGAGTACTTACGGAAGGATCTCGTTGTGCATTTTGCCGATTATTACGACGACGTGTACAAGGCTGCTTTTGAGCAGTAGTTATGTCAGGTCAGCGTCTTCTTGGCTACCATTTCGTAATCGCAGCACATCAACATCGACTTCTTTTTCAGATGAACTGTCTAGCTTTTCCGACAGATTGATTGCTTTGGCGCGTGAAATATTCAACATTTCATGGATCAAGGTACTTCCTCCGTTTCATTGCCTTTGTCCCGAATCAAACGATTATCTGTTTCACAACCTTTGTCCATTTTTTCAAAGTGCATTTATAAAAGCTGAAAGGAAATTAAATATGTAAGCCATCGTACAGAGATCTTTAACATGATAGTACTGATAATATCCGAATCAAGATACGATGTTATCATAGAGGCAAATTAGTTTGATTTAAGCTAAAATGTGCGTCCATTTCGAAGATATAATTACGATCTAACACAGGCGATTTAGAAATCCGAGCACAAATAGCGGTGTTCACTCTTTTTGAGATGTTTATAAGCCCTCACACTCGACAATCGGTAGCTTAAACGCTTCGCAATCTGCCTTGGCGTCAAACCTTCCATAAAAGATAGGTTTTGAAGTGTGAAATTCTCGGCTTGCGGCCCTGCAAAAGTACGCGACAGACACTAACGGCTCAAAAATGAGCCTTTTTTTGGTTTTTCCTGAAAGGGATAAACCTGGTGAAACGGAGGGACTATGACCTCACTCGTTTGCCACTCCGGTGCTGGTTTTACGGCTGGTGCCAGTTCTGTGACGTTTGCATCAGGTTGGTGCCGGTATTGCAACTTGCTCTCGTAATAAATCAACGCATTTGCGTGTGCTTCGAGCAACTTAAGATCTTTTGAAGCAAGCAAAATGAGGGAGCGCTTTTAAAACGACAAAAATACTACTGTACATTCGATAAATTGTGTTTGAATGTAGTGCTTACATTTTCAAAAAGAAAGCCATAGCAAGGTCATACAATAGGCATTCAGATCGGCTGGTTTGATCGAAATTAGATTTACGCCGTAATATTAAAAGCTTGATACTTTTCAACATTGCACCAACTTGCTCAATTTCACCCACAATCGACTGCACTTTGCTAGTAGCAACAAAATAGATTCGCCGTGTATTAGAAGTGAATCTACTCACTAAACGAATCTACGGCAAGGAACTGTCGAATCGAGAAAGTCTGTGTCACAGGGTATCTTCGTTGTGTACGAAAGCAAGGTCGCGCTGCGCAGGAACGGGCAACCAAGGCAAAGGCAACGAACCGACTGAACGCGGATTCTACGTTTTGTATTATGAGGGTAGCCAAGGGTACTGTTGTCGCTAATGCAACAAGAAGAGGATAAAATGAAGAGTAAATTATTGTTAGCTAGGTCCTTAGTTCGACGGTTCTACTTCTAAGCCCATTCATATCGACTCTACGATAAAACTAACCAAAGATGAGATGGACTTCACCGTTCCACACAATCCCAATGTGAACTCTCTCCCAAGTTGTGCATGGTACAGGAACTCTTTTACACCATCGACAGTTACACACAATCCCGTTGTGTCGTCCTTTCCCATGTGTTGCATCTCTTGCCACCACAATCATCCCATCTGCACATAGCACCAGCACTACGTGCGATAAAGATGTAGCCACGGAGAAGTGGGGGCCGCATGCAAAAGCTGAGTCCCTATTAACGTACGCATAAAGAGATGCTTCATATGTACCGCGCTACTTCGGTCAACTCCCCCACCACAAATGTTTAGAACAACATGATGTACCAAATGTAATGGCATGTTTTAGCTTCTTAACCTCAGCATTGAGCGTTAGTCTCCCTTTGGCGACACTTACTTACCAGTCCCTCGAAACGATCCAAATTATCCATTCTAGTGACGGTCATCGTCAAGTCGAAAGACTGCTTGAGTTGGTCTACGTTGAGAAAGACATCATGACGAAAGCGTGCTTGAGTTGCTCTAAGTTGAGAGGGTCATATGGACGATTGTGTTCGCCCTTGAATTTCTTGAAATCTTTCTCAAGATAATGATGGTACGAGTGTAGAAAAGTAGACCAATTAAGCAGTTCCTCAGGGATGTGCCCATGATGGAAGCGCCAAGCCTCTTTACAAGCAGTTAGATCCGACTCTTTCTTCATGGACGCACGGTACAGGACTGTAACGAAATAGGCGTAACTTTCACCACAGGCAGCAAAAATGGCTTCGTTCACAGCGGTAGGTTTGACATTCTGCAGAAGTTTGGCGACCACGGGAAGATAGAAGTCTGTATCCTGGAAATTCTTGGTCGTGCGAAGCCAAGTGATCATAGCTAGTGGATCCTGTTTTGCCACCCAATGTTTGGCCAAGATCTCTAGCATGAATTCCTGTCCTGATGACAAGTTTTTGGCAAGGCTCAGTCTCACTGTCCACGGGCCGATCACTTTGTCTCCATATGCGTCGACCAGTTTCTTGACCAGTGCTTGCTCGGCTGCACCCTGGAAATCATTGGTCGCACGAATAGAAGCGATCATGTAGCGCAGAGCCGGGGTTGCGACCCAATGTTTGACCAATATCTCTCGCATGCGTTCCTGTCCTGATGACAAGTCTTTGGCAAGGCACGTTGTCACTATCCACTGGCCGATCACGTAATTTCCATACACGTCAACCAGTTTTGTTACCAGGGCTTGTTCGGCCGATTTATCAGCGCCAAACTTGGACACCACTCCATTCACCAGTCCGCGTTGAGACAACCCTTTCATCAGATTGTTAAAATGTTTCCCGCCAAAGGGCTGCCCTTCTTTGCGAAGCTTAGCGTGCACTTCAAGTGCTTGCATTGCGTATGTGATCGCAGAAGAACTACCCGCTCTCACTTCATCATCGGGAGCTGCCTGCGCCCTCAGCGCCCGATTGACTGAGACGTTGTTGCGGTGGTCGTCGACGTCACGGAGGGGTCCCAAGTGGACACTCGGCTGGAATGTTTCCGACGACTTGGTGGCCATGACGACTAGAGCGGCAGTATGCAGGAGAGCGAAGTAGCAGACGCGCATGGTGGGTGGTGCAGGTGTTGGTCGTAGCAGTTGTTGGTCGTGGCAGTGACTTGGTGACTGTTGGAATGAGAAAACTTGAGGCAGTCCAAACTGCCGTCAAGCCGTCGGGAGGCGCCTATTGTGGTTCATGCAGCCCGAATCGTGATCTCGAGGTGGCGATCGATCATACGATAACGGCCTCTTATACATGAAGTATGGTTCCATCCAGTTTCGCACAAGTCTGTGCGTGTTGTCGGGCGACCGCAACGCCAGCGCCTACTTTTACACACGTCTGGTGTCTTGCCACTTGGCCATACCATTTGCTGGTTCTGGCATTGTTTTCAAAATCGGGTTGCTGGCACCATGCTGTCGTATGGCGCATGGGTTGCCGCTTGTTGAGCATCCTATCGCCTGTGCCATGCAGAGGCATCAAAAAGGCTTGCGAGCTGAGCTGCAAAACTAGAGGAGACGTTCGCCGAGTCTGCCATGGGCGACAATATATACTGCCAACCGGTATGCAGATTCGTGACAGCTAATACATCATGTTCTAGAGATGCTAGTATCGCTTGAGCCCAGCTACGAATGGCTAACTAGTCTGAATACATTACTTTGCATGACAACGATCTTGGCTTTTTTGCACGCTGCGCAGAGCTTTCCATGTGGAACTGCACGCGCTCATAGCTACTATTCGACCTCAGTACTTGATGCACTCGACAACGGCACCTCAACTGGCGATGCAAACGACACGCCTTACTGGGCTTACTGTACTTGGTTTTAACAAGAATCATTTGAGGTGACGTGTCAAACGTTGTGTCACCGGTATTCTCGAAATTTGATGGCCAGGTGCTAGTACTAGTTCGATTTATGATGCACTTGATTTAGTAGAAAGGCAATACTGTCGAAAGAAAAAAAAGCAAATGACAATCTTGATCTTTGACGATAGTGACGCACTGTCACAGCTCAACGTAGACCGGACAAATTCAAACGATTCATCGAGCGACCAATTTTTCGGACGAGTGTCCCAGGTCTTCTAAGTGCTTCTTCTGTCGATACGACAAGACAAACAATGAATGCCTTCGGACACAAGTAAAGCGATAGCTGACGTCTGTAATGTGCGCATTTAGTATGTAGCATTTTCGATTGACACAACGTCAACACGGCATTGCAAAGTCTATCTAGCTGAGTGGCCCCGTCGGATACACGTCCCATTGCCGAAGTTAGGAGACCTTTATCCGTAAGCGTACGTGGAATTATCGTGCCTTGTTTTGCTCAAGGTCATCGATATGCTTTGGTGTGAGATATCGCATATAGCTCTGCCCAGAGCTTCACATAAATGTCCGAATGCAGATTATTGTCGCTATTGTTGCATGTAAAGTAAGGATGATGCAGTCATGTCAACATCCGTTGTCTGTAGCTAGAGTCTCCACCAAAACCAAAAAGGGAGTGGCAGCAACAAGATGTGAGAATGTATGGTATCTAGAAATGTATGCATATGATCTTTACTGTCAATAAAGATCGATGAGCAAACTCTGAACCTCATGATAAAAGTAATTCAGTCCAGCGAACAGAATCAAGTTACGGGGATTTACGTACCCCTGTCAGGTGGGTGGCGTCTTGGGGCATGGGATATGCGCCGTGTGTATATGATTTAAAAAGTGCTGATAGATTGCTAGTTGCAACCCTTCCCTTTGATGTTGTTCATGTGTTAAAGGAACAAATATCAACAAGAAAGACGGAGGATGATCCTGTGCAGAAACGCCGTCAACATCAAAGCGCGGCTAATGATTTAGAATTAACGATGAAAAGAGAAGTCAAATTGAGGGAGGTTTCTCTGCTACCGAGAGAAATAGGCGACTATAAATTCTTACTTTCTCAGGTTATCCAGTACTAGGAATGACAACTAATTCACACTTACTCTTCGCCGGAGGCGCGCAATTTCTGCTGCCCCTAAGCGTCGATCATTTTTGTCATATATATATTTTTTTTGTAACCGGGTGCCTCCATTGCATGATAGTTTACTCAAGGCAAATATCAAGTACGAATGTTCTGTTAGGACACACAGAATATTCTCACAGTATTTGTAACGGGGTGGCCTCTACATGATATTGACACCAAACGGTGTCAATAGGAATATTGTCTAGCATGACAGAATTCTACCAATATTATCCGGGATGGATTTTATTGAGGGAATATAATCCCGTCGGGATAAAATTCATGCGCCGCTCAAAGATTGGTTGATATAAGACAAAACGACCATAGATTGCCATCAATCGCTGCTAGACGCGCGCAATGAGTGGTGAGCAGGTTGTCGTCATACGACGACGTAGTTTAAGATAGTTAGACAAAGACTGGAGTTATATTGGTAGATTAAAAATGCATTAAATGCAGTTCTCTTTTTCCCCTTTATTCAGACTAGCTGTCTGAGTAAATTAGCTTCCTCTGCACGTAGTAGTGTACGTGAAGTTTTGCGACACCCCAAACAAAGGGTGCCCCGTTGCAGTATTGGCCAAATAAGTAATGTGGTGTTGCAGAAGTAATACACTGCTCATTAGTTGACATAGATAAACGATTTTAATTAATAAAGCCGAGCCACGACAGAAGAATGCAGTGAGTGGTGAGCTGATGGTTAAAATACATGTTTGTATTTAAACATCGTCGAATGAAGACTAATCGTAATTTACTGACAGCATATTTAACAACGCTAAATACAGTTCTACTTCTACACTTCTCTCGTGTTAAAACCTTATCTGCACGAAGCGTGTAAGTGAAGTCTCAAGACACCGCCCTACTCTGTGTTCTGTGTAAGTAGCTTATACTGTGACAGTACAAGCAACCGGTACCCCATGACATGAGCGTGTACTTTTAAAAGAGCTCTGTTTCACTGGATAGGCACAGCATGGCGCTGTGTCAGTGCTTAACAGACAGAAGCCAACGTGCTTGCGATCAGATCAGCTGGCTCCATTATTCGTCTTTGGACTCTTTCGCAAACTAAACAGACACATCCGACGCGCCAAGCGACCTCTTACTGACTCCATCACGGCACACAAAGGATGCGCATATGCTTCAGTTCAACCCTACAGCAGCGGACGTCCTATTCTTAGCAAGTCACATACTCTCGATGCGCTTTTGAAATTTAAATACAGGTCAAGCGATTTGTCGGGAGCACAATTGGACTACATCGACGTTTAGCAGTGATGGTGCTCTCTATCCACAGCAAGCCTGTAAAGCTAATCTATATGCTTCATTTGAAGCTAGTTTACAGGGTGGTCACATGGAACTAAAACCTGTAAATGGAAGCTCTAAAATCTTCGCATCATTAAACTAATATATGCATAGCAAAACACGGATAAATCAAACCATTATCTTTATAGCTGGTCGTGAAAACGTTTGACATCGTTTGCAGTACGAAATAGCATAATTCAAAGTACATAAAAGCCTCATCCATGACATAAAGTGATCGCATGACCCGACCCGGCTCGAATTTATATCCACGATCTCTAACTCTAGTTTTGAGCGAGGGAAGAGAACCGACTATAAAGTTGGTGGCTGACGTCGCATTTCAGATATTGGTGGATGAGATCGCACTCCATAGGAGTCCGCAATATTGCCTGATCCCATCCACTAATGGCGAGCTCGCACAACTCTACTCTGCATGACAATGATCTTTTATTTTGTATAGTGCTATGCAGGAACTGTGACTTTGCACATCGCGCAGAGATTATCGTAAAGAACTGTATGTGATAATAGATCACACCCAATCTCAATACCTTATGCATCTGACATCAGCACCCCAAAAAATTAGTGACGCGAAAGACACGTTAATAGTTTGGGGTAGCAAATATTGATACTCATTCAAAAACGAGTTACGCTGTCGATTTTCGACCAAATTACTAAACGCTACATGTTCCTAGACCGCTACTTTTCGCACGGCTCGAAGGGATGTGCAAAGTACAAGGATGTCTACATCTGCTTCTGGTGAATCAGGAAATATAGCTTTCTTTAAAGACGCAATGCGTGCACGACATTCAAAAGTCCATCCTAGATGAGTCGCCCGTCCAGATGTATGTCCGATTGCAGAGACAGCAGACCTTTGTCTGCAAGCGCACATTTAATCACTTTGCTCCTTTTGCTCAAGGAAACTGATACGCTTTGGTGTTTTGAGTTGTTGCATTCAGCTCTGTCCAAGCTTAACCTAAATTTCCGAATGTAGACTCTATTTTATCTATCTAACATATTGTCCGAATGTAGACTCCATCTTGCTCAAGGACACTAATACGCTTCAGTTTTTTGAGTTGTCGCATTTAGCTCTGTTTATAATTAAACATAGATGTCCGTATGTAGACTATTGTCGCTGTTGTTTCATGGATAGTATGATGCTAAACCGATTCCTGAACGAAATGGAACTGACAACAACGACATGCGAGAACGAATGACAACAAAAATGGACGGTTTTATTCTTTACTCTAATTGAGATAGACGAGCACGCCGTATAGCTCATGGTATAAGTAAATTAGTCCCGAGGACCGAATCAACTTATGGTAACTTAGTCCCATGTCGGGTTGTTAGCGGATAGGGTATCGGGTCATGCAATGTGTATTTAAACATGAAGGTGATCATGGATTTTAGAATGGTAATGATATCCGTTAGTGTGTTTAATGGTTTTCAAAAGCAAATGTGAGAAAGGGGGCCGGGATGTTCCTGATCAGTAAGCCGTCAGCTGCAAAGAGAGGATGCCAATTTATTATTGATGATTGAAAAGAAAATTCAAATTGAAGGAGCTTCATCTACAATCAAAATTTAAATAATAGAAAATTCTTACATTTTTGGTTTGTCCAGTACTACAATGTAAATTACTCCACGCTTTCTTTTTGTCGGAGGTGCACGGTACTCATTGTACCTAAGCTTCGAGCGTTTGAAATCTGCCGGTTGTTCATCCCAAAGGCGTATATAGCTTCTAGCATAATTAAATCGTTTGTGTACCAATTAGGGATCAGCATGAATTACGCTTAAATTGTACGCAGAAAAATCTTCACAGAAGTCGGTAAATTTATACGATAGGGAGCCAAGGAGGCCAGCCCATTATTAAAGTAATCCAGTCCATGGACCTAAATTAAGTTGCAAAAACTATGCTACAGCAGTCCCGTAATTGAGTATGATGATAATTGTGTCTGTATTAGCCAGCATAGTATACTCAAGCCAAGTGGTCAGCCTTTGCTTTTGAGCATTCGACATATTAACGTGACAATGTTTACATTAAATTGATTTTAAGTCATTAAAAAGCGCTTGCCGCAAATTGTAACCCGGTCAAAAAATGGCTTCGAATTCACCTATACAGAAATATTTCGAGTAACTCCTATCCTTATACCTTATAACTCATTTATTTCTAACATTCGCGTTACACCATGCTCATTCTATTGTCGCTAAATTATGTCTCTTAAACTAATATCGATCGGAAATTTTGAGTATTACAGAAGACAACAATTTCATGCAAAATACTCCCGATTGCACGAAATCATCTTCCTTAATAAAAGTCCACAATTAACGTGGACCAAGTGTATGAGGGCACTTAAAAGTGTGTTAACGAGAATCAGGGGTGATCTAAGTGGAATTCATATGGATAAACACCTGAAGTACCATCCTCATTGGCCGTGAATGAAATAGAGATCATTACATAAATAAAATAAAGAAGTTAACCGCTATTGAATCTAAAAAAAATCGAGCGTCACCGCTTATCCTGATAATAGGTTCTTTTAACCTTATACCTCTTAAGAATATCAATCTGTTTCGACGCAACTGCATTTTTAATTCATACCGTAAATGATCTGTAACATGTATCAGTAATTAAACAACATCAACCTAAATATCTCTTTATTAATTCATAGAAACTAGTTCCATCAATGCCTAAAACATATTCGGGCTCAAAGCAAGCGATTAGAGTCCGTAACTCAGCAATGCTGCATCCATGGCTTTATCACTTGCTTAACCAATCTCGCCAAAAATCTAGATGAGGCATAGATTGTTTCGCTACTGTTGGTTCTGCGACTGACAACTCGAGAGTTTAAAGGTATCCTGCAGTAGGCTGAGGCGTTCAGATAATACCAGAGAATTTACCTCGGTGGTTCTCTTGTTAGTTAATTACTCTTTGCTTAGCATTAAATCACCTAAGCTGACAGTCCTTCCTCCGTTTTTGGATCGTGAGCGACTACGAGGCTTTAATGGAGACTTCGTCAGTCGTGTGACATTCTATACCGGTGTGCTTCTTAATTACAGAGAGATGACGTTCTGGGTGATCTGAACTCTAAAATTGCTAGAATCCCAATTTTCCAGCACACTGTGACTCATTTTTTATACATTCTAGGCCTTGAGCTAACAGATGTCAAGCTTTTGTGCATCGTTGACAATACTCAAGCAAGACTCATTACTATAATTCCGATAGTTAAATCGTTATATAACTGTCTATCTTTTCTCAAATGAGATAATCGCAAAACCGAATTCCTTTACTTAAAGCTCGGCTATTTGATATCATTTGTTTCCACCAAGACTATCTGTTATCCGAAGATTGGCTGTATAGGTTTTATATGGCGAAGGTTTTCAACATCAACTTGCGCGATTAGTAAATTGTAAACATCAAACAGCTTAAAAATTAAGAATTTAGCTATATATAGAGCAAAACGAATAACATACCGTTCTAAAAAAGAGCGCGCGAATATTACCTCATTGTAGCAAAAATAAAGGCGGTGACAGATTAGATGTTAACACCAGTTCGCAATTGAATATTACTGAATCCGTTCTGAAGTCATTTTAGGACAGTATAGGTGTCATTCAATCAGTCAGTTCTAGAGGTTTCTGCCTATTTCGTTGGTAGGAGTTCATTGTAAAAAGTAGGAGCTAAGTAAAGTAAATAACTTGTATATTACCGCGCACCAGACGCGTTTCGGCCCCCCGCCGGGGGCCTCATCAGTGGTTTGTCAATCTACAAGTGAGAACTATCCATACGTCTAGCTGCCGTACGACCTATAATAATGCATAGAACCCTAAAGAACATTCTAGACATACCCTATCATGGGTCGAATCTCTGGAGTCGAATCCAGTGCATCAAGCACTTAAAACACTCCCCCTCGAAGACATGAGATGCAGACCACTTTGGTATCGACCCGCCTGTAATCCTCACTGCTGCATCCGTGCACCATGGGAATCTTGATTGAGTCTTTCCCCTGCGCTCCAGCCAACCTCGATGATACCGAGCGTTCCAGGTATTTAGGCTCCCCCATCGTCCAGCACCATGTCACATCTTGACATCTCGTAGTCGTCGTTCGCCTTGCATGTAGTTTCCACTTCTTCTTGACCACAAATACACTTGTCACCACTTGACTTGACTCTTCCTTCGATAGCACTCGCGCATTCAGACCATCTCGCGTCACCACCCTTGCACAAACCCTTTTCGACTGCACGCGCACCGTCAACGATCCCTGTCGATGAATTCTTCGGCGCCTTACTCGTGCATCGAGCGCCTTCTCTGACGGGGTGTCCCTCGCACAAGTTGGTCCTTGGTGAGGTGTCTGCAGCGAGCACTTGGGCTCATAACCTGTAAAAATTAGGAGCTAAGTAAAGTAAATAACTTGTATATTACCGCGCACCAGACGCGTTTCGGCCCCGCCGGGCCTCATCAGTGGTTTGTCAATCTACAAGTGAGAACTATCCATACGTCTAGCTGCCGTACGACCTATAATAATGCATAGAACCCTAAAGAACATTCTAGACATACCCTATCATGGGTCGAATTCTGAGTCGAATCCAGTGCATCAACACTAAAACATTCATGTCTTTTATAGATGCTACAGCTCAGTGGTACGGGGACCAGGCTTCATGAGAGGTACCATTGAGCTAAAGGTGATTGCACTAAGATTTAGGACATGAAGCTATAATTTTTAGTCCACTAGATGGGGTAGAATCTCGACCCCCTCACTGAAATAATGCTGGTCTGTACATTAGACCTTTACATGTTGTGAAAAACCTAGGGACCGCATGTCTACCAAACTGTTTCCAATGACATAATGAAATCGCGTGGAAGGCAATGGGTGGAGCATCGCTCTACATCGAGACCAGTAGTGTTAGTACTAAGGGTGACCGATCGGGTCTTATCACTACGGGCCAGATGGGATCGGTGATGGAGGAGAGTACTAAGATTGCGCACACGTTTGCTCGCAGCAAGATGCACGCTATTGATCCTGAGAATAAGTTCTTTGAGGAGAATGAAGTGCATCTGCACGTTCCAGAGGGAGCTACTCCGAAGTGCTGGCCTTTACCTTATTTTAAGATGTCGAAGGCATTGCTTTCTCTGACCATGAACAAGTAAGCATGTTAAGATAGGGTAGCAAGCTCTGGAGCTCAACCTTGATGTAATCCAGTTAGGAGAACAGAATTAATTTGCAAAACACCACACAACAAGAGTCACTGAAGAATGAGTGTGATGCTGTTAATTTCTTTAGAAACCCTTTAAGGAAAAGTAATAAACTCGATCAGCCTATGCTTACAAACGTATAGAATTTGTTTATGTGATCATATTCACCCTTGATTGATTATAATCTTTGAACATGCATAAACAACAATAGAGAACTAGCCGAAGAGCGAGAGGTTACACAAAAGTGTGTAGAGGTTGAATTTGTACCAATATGGGGTAGTAATTCTGTTTAAGATCAGCTTAGAGAGCGGTTTTTGTGCTGATGACACCGTAAATCTGAGGCAAGGAGTATCTTGTATGAAGGTACGTTCATTTTCATGTGACAAGTAGTGCAAGGTATAGTTACTGTATAACAAGGTTTTCTTATCTAACTTAATTAAATATGTTGGTAACTGCCTCCTACACCGCTGAAACCCTTTTAGCATTCTTTCTATTCCCACAGTGTTTGCAGAGCCTCTTAATCATTGCTATCTGAATGAGCACTTTTGCCTTTTCGACAAAATGAGATGCTCATCAATGAGGAGTCAACCAAAAAAATTGCAACGTTGTTTTTTTCAAAGAATAACAACCCAGCAAACGACAGATTGGCTGCATATCTCTAATTTCGAGGTATAGCCTGGATCAAATTTCTTACGAGCAATGTAGACCGTCGTTGCTTGTCTCTAGGGCACTTATTCTACTGAGCATTTGGGGACTTCGGTTTTGTTGTAAAAATAGAATTGGTGATTTTGGTGGAGTATTTCTTTCGATGTAGTTTTAAATGTTACAGTTACTAAATTGTATGCATGGGCCACTATAACTAGGTAGCTTATAACCTCTGATAACATACAGTAGGTAGCAAGCTCTTGGGTTCGCCCTTTGACATAAGTAATTCCGTTCGGAGAACGGAATCGAGACGCATAGCACTAAACAACAGCAGTCAATGAAGGTGAAGTATGATGCGAATCATGCGGGCATTGACTACTTTAACTATACTCGGGAAGAGCGATCAGCCTTTTCTCATACGCATTTAGCGATTGCTAATTTGATAGTATTCACCTTGAATCGATAAAAGAACAATCACAAGCGTGCGCCACAATAGTGACATAGCCAAATTGTGACTAAAAATATGTTCATCTACCCACAAGTAGAAACAAAATAGACTGTATTAGCATGTGTAAGGTACTCATATCCGCTTCTATTACATAGGGATATTCACACAGACACAAATGAACACATCTAAGTACAATTATAAAGCTCAGCATTTACTTTGCGCACAATCACTTTTAGCTCCACTCTTCAGTCTTGTTATGCCGTTGTGAACTCGTTAACCTCGACTGACATACACATAACTGTTTTAGGACTTTGAGCCCTTATTTTGTAATTAAGGGAGGGTGTAACTCGGGGGAAAAAAGTTGCCGCTATACCTATAATTGTAGCAGCATCGCAAGGTGCTGCAGCGCTTTAACCACGACTGCATAAGATGGGTCTAACACGCCCAAGTCGGACCTTAATTTAAAACAGGAGCATAATCAATAGAAGTTAGTATATATCGAAGCCACATCTAGAACTTGAATCAAGGAGGTAACGCCGATGTGCGTAAATGTATGAAGGGGACAAGTAAGTCAAACGTGACTGATAGCGCCAATTCAGTCGTTCTCAAAACTGCTAAGACATCACTACGCAAAGCTTCCCACTTACCAGTTAGCACATTCTTGTACTGAAGACAGGAACTTGCAAATTGTTGCTCGGCCGTAAGATCTTACCTGTCGGTGGTATCGATGAGAAGACCATTACTGCTAAGCGGTCTGGCGTTAATAAGTTCCTTACACATCTCTGCAGAAAATCTAACTTAGACGAGATCGAAGTGTACCGACAGAAGGATCTCGTTGTGCATTTTCAATTACAGCGGTGGCGTTTGCAGGGCTGCTCTAAGTAGTAACCAAGTCCTGTGGGTTTCTTTTTGCATACCAGCTCGTAATTGTAGCACATCTCCATCGACTTTTATTGTACACATAATCAGTCCAGATATTCCAAGAGATTAGTAGATTTAGCGCACGAAACATTCACTTTTTAGGATCGAGTATGATTCCACTCGTTTGCCATTTTTTGGTCTCACTCATAAGACATAGTCTTTCGTACGTGGGAACATCGGCTAGGGCGTAGTATTATTTACATCACTTATTGTACAGCGGAGTGAAATCTCTCTCTCTTAACTTATAAAAAAAATCGTGAAAACGATCGCTATAAAAAATCTTGCTATCAGCCTTGGTAGAGAAGTTTCTTACTATATTTTCAAAGCGTACGATGCTTGATGCATACTCTATATAGGTCTTTACCAGTGTGATGCGTACACGCATACAGGTCAAACAGCTCTCTCCTGTGGCAAGATCTGCAGTTTTAGCAGACATTCCTAGAGGTATCGCTGGTCGTTTATAATCGTTAAAAAAAAATCTTCTCCACCATTCCTAACTTTAGTCACAGATGAAGTGGTCGTTAAACTGACCTTCTGCTCCTGTCCAATCTCGATTACGTGTCAAGCCTGTTTGCTGAAGGCCTGTGTCGTGTCGTAGTCATCCAACACGACGTTTCACAAACATAATTTTTATTAATCAGGCAAAAGGATGAACGACGTCGAAGAATTTCTCAAATGATACGCTTCTATCGATCTGGTATCGAAATTGTCTAAACATGCGAGGAACTACTGACACCAGAAATATGCCGTCACCAGAAACGCGCCAGAGACATAAAGCTTAAATCTGATAGAAAACTTTTCGCTCGGTGATATGTCCTAGGGTATTTGGGCATCTTCAAAGGTAGCGATGTCTCAACACAAAGCGAAGGAACCAACTCGCTAGGCTAGCTAAACAGAAGTCAGGCTGACTTGTGTAGATGTGCCAGTTAAGAAGTGACCAATGCAATGAGCTGGCTTGTACATTATTTGTGACCTTCGAGTCAACAAATTTTTCTTGCAGTAGACTTAATGCCCTACAAAAAGATTGTGGTCCATGAATGTAACGGGGTGAGCCTGTTTCATATTATCAATTTTTATATTTGTTGATAACCTTTAGTATCAAATAGGCTGACAATGCTCGTAAATGTTGCCGTAAGAGGTAATATTTAAAAACACGCACCGATTGGCTGATATGGGCCATCATATCAGCCAGTAGCGGTCCAATCAGCGATGGACGCGCGAAATGGAATGTGAGCAAGACTTCAGCTTACACTTTTGCAGATTGATGTTATCAAGATAGGACAAACATGGGTTAAATGATCAGGACTTGAATATATTTCATATAGTTTACTTTTATCAGCTACTATTCAATTCCTCGTTGCTTTCCCTTCCTCTGCGTAGTTTAAAAGGTAGCAAGGCGCCACTAGCGCTGCTTTAGGTGATAACACTGGTTGTTCTGTGTGCTGCAACGGTGCCCCATTACACCTTGTAACACGTTTTAGTCCATCCAAGGACTACAAAACCCGTTACACATGAAAATGTTGGACGATAAAGTCAACGATACCTTCACGACACCCGTGAAAGTTACCTTGTTTAGAATGATGTCAAATGGAATGCGATCGAGCTAATGCGTTCGACGGTGGGAAAGAATATGTCTGGTCTCTGCTATTCACAAGGAAAAGTGCCCAGCAGCATTCCGTAATCGCCAAGCTCTTGCAACGGGAATTTGACTTGTCGCGAGCTGAAGTGACCCAGCTGCATCAGCAAGGTCACCAACAGACTGAGCTCCTGATACAGCACCAGTCTCAGTCGGATACTGCAGCCTCGACGCTCACGCGTCGACACGAGGCTCTAAACTTAGAGACCTCCAAGTTGGGGGAGTTGAGGCAGACTTTTTGTTAATTTGCTTTCTCACGTGGATGAATCATTAAAGCTTGCCACATTAAACATGAGGATGTGCAAGTTGCATTTCCCAAACTGGATTAGTCATAGGTGTTAGAACCAGAGCCCTGAATCTTCAATTGCACGATACAAACGTGTTTGGATAGTTTGGTGTTCATTAAGGCTCTGCTTAGCCAAACGTTTGAGCCTCCAAGAGCTAAGTTTATAATTATTTAGAGCTCCTGAACATAAAATAAGGTAATGGTGACGTTCTTGCTTACCCTCAGCACGCTCATTATCTTTCAACTTGCCTAGTACCGAACCCTGTAAGTGTTTTTGTGCTGATCACAATATTCTTGCAAGGCCTTTAAGATATTCCCATGATAGACTACCTATTCTACATCGAGTTGAAGTAGCTTGAGGAAGCGATCACATTTGCGATTCAGGATCACTTTAGTGTGAGAAAGGCTCACATTATTTTGGCCCTCAATCGTCCTTCAAGACGAATAGAAGCGGGAGGTCTAGAGCCAATGGATCTCGGCTGTGTTGAAAGCGAGAGACCTCGCTCTTTAACAGTAAGCAATTGCAAAAGTGCGATTGCTGTCAAAAAACTAAGGCACTACCCCTAGAAGTTTATTGCCTCACGCCTAGCGTCTTAAAACACTAATCAAATTGATCAATTATCATCCAAGATGGTTAAAGGACGCGGGTCGGACACTGTTGCAAAGTTGCAACAGCGTGGATGACTTCACAAACGGTCGGGTCAGTAGGGGCGGACGCCTACTGATCCAGCAACCTCGACAAAATTCCAAATCGATTGATAAAAGTTGATCCAAACTCGAATTCCTTGTGTATCTCTGCACAGGGAGATGGGTTTTCCATCATCATTTTAAACATAGAAGTAGCGAAAGAATTGTCTGCCTCAAGCCCTGTAGCTTATGAGGCTTCGAACAACTTTTTATGTCACCAGTCTCTAGAGGATCGTAGGATCAAGTTCGTTGAGCGTGATAATCCTCCTTCGAGGATGACGGTGCAACTTGCAATAGGCACATAGATAGCAGCGATGAAACGTGGAGTGGCACTTCTCTACACGTTGGAAGATTCGCAGTACTATGATGATTTAATTGTACTTAATTTGGACGACAAAACTTGATGTCATCCTGGATTTACCCTGAATTAGAAGGTACGATCCACGAGTCAGCAGGCAGAATTGAATTGTGAAAATTTCTGCCACAGGTTCATTATATGGTTGTCTGATTAAAGTCTTGAAGCTTTTTAAACTGTGTGCATGTACTGCGAGTGAGTGCGATGTCCTCACTTGAGGTACGGTCATTACCACGACTGTACAAGATCACAGCATGACAACCAATAACACTATGGAATAAGCTGCCAGCGGCTGTGCGGATGCACAGGCAGCGCCGAAGTATCACCACCCGAACAGGACGAGTAATTAGGGACATAAGTGAAATCTAGCAAGCGACATCCAAGTAAAAAACAAACCAGATGCCCACACGGGGCAACACGATGATCCTAGATTGGCTAGAGAGGCGATCGTAAAGATACTAGTTGTGAATTTGCATCCACAGCTAGAATACGTCGTGGGATTAATTCTCCGCATGCTTAAAAGAGATTCGATCAAGCTTTTATTAATCAGGTAACAAGATCTCATCATCCTGGATTAATGATCCCCGGAATCCTGTGGAAAAGGGCTCACAGAAAGAAACCGAGGTGTTAAATGTGTTGGTTAATGACAGGTCAAGTGTAGGCGCTTACACACTTGATCTGATCGCGCATCCGGATTTGACTCAAAGACCACTTGATTGCCAACGCTAGAACCGTAACGGGAATTGCGAGATCTGCTTCGTGTTGAGGTCAATTTGTGTACTTGTCATGGAGGACGAGTAGGTAACATACATCCAGTCGGCAGCAGTATTTGCCGAAAGCGAAAGCGTTCTTCGCAGCTCATCGATCGATGAAAGTATTCCCGATCAGAAGACTCAGATTGAGCTACACATGTCTCAACCTTGGAATTCTCTTCACATAGATTCTTTACACAAGGATATACTGAATTCAAAGAAGTGGTCCATCAATTTGTGTCATGCGAATTGTCTAAGCAAAAAAACACTTGATACAAAGTAAGCTCAAACGGGGCTCGAAGTTTTGTGTCATGATGCAGTGATCACTGCCTTAAGAACAAGTATTTGCGATCGACAAGATCTTTTAGATTGCTAAGCTTCGGGTCATATGATGGAGTTTAATTTCTCTCACAGCTCTTCGGCAATGTGTGCGCAAGGCTACAGGAGGATGGCGTATTGTGCACGCTTATAACAAGGTGAAGGCTGCAAAGGTTCCGGCTAAGGCGCCGATACGGGGGAAGGACATAATCATAGATGGTAGGTCCAAACGTACCGTCTTCTCTTCCAATATCTATAAGAAGGGTTCTATCAGATCCTCACGCGTGAACGGGACATCCCGTACACAGCCGTGATCCTCCCCAGCGAGATTCTGTGGAAATGACTAAAGGTGCCTCAGGGGCTAAATGAATCTCCTGCAACGTTCAACATACATGTTACTAATCTGTTGATACCAGTACAAAATTTCGCACCGAGCTACTTTGACGATTGGTTAATCCATATCCGAACTATGGATGGAAAGACGGACGTAGATTTTCACATAACACACGCCCGGAAGGTTCTTACACTTATGCGGAAGCATAAGCTGCATGCCAAGTTCAAGAAGTGCATAATCGCAGCAAGTAAAAGTACCACTTCTTAGGTGCATCGTGGGTAAACACGGCTTATGCCTTGATCCCTAAGATTCTAAGGCGATAACCAAAATCATGTGTCACTCGATGTCAAGGGCCTTAAAACGTTACTTGTTCTCGCGGCGTGCTCACATATCAACTGTCGCTACTACGCAGAGATGACCGTATTTCTCTCGTCTTTCAAATGAACTATTAAATGTCATATCACGCGGATTGACAGCGTTTTATAAGTGTACAAAGCAGAGCTTGATGCAATAGTCCACCTCGGTGATTGTAGATCAGGAAAGACCATTTCACGTGTTCTGCGACGCCGGCGATTTTGCAATCGGCTGCGCGTTAATGCAGTAAGATGCAGACGCCGCAGAGCGCGTCGTCTGATATCAGTCGCGTCAGCTGCAAGCAGTTGAGGCTCAGTATCCAGTACATGATAAGGAACTCCTTGCCATGAAGTACGTACTGGCGTTGTTTTGCGTCTATATCCTAGGAGACAGGCCATTTGTAGTCTAAGCGGACCACGCGCATTACGCACAGCTTTAAACAGTCCACACCTCTTGCAACGAATGGCAGAGTGGCTGTCTTTTTTCGCGGCGTACAACTCCTCCGTGGAGTACAACCTTGGACTAATTAATGTCTCCCTGGACGCGTTGTCGCTCCGACCTAATTTCTATTTGGCTGCGCAGTCTAGCATTAAGCTTGATAGCACTGTTGCAACACTTTTCTCTAGTGTTTCGTCTTCATATTGCTTGATGACATAATATAGGGCTGTGCAGAGAATAAGGCTCTCCTTCGACTAATGGATTATATGGTGACTTCATCTCTCAAGTCTTGTAAATGTCTACCAGTATTTATTGATCTTCCGCGGATCGATGCACAACGCGCAACGGTTTGCTGTATTTTACAGCCGTTGCCGCCAACACACCTCGCGCCGTCGCTCCCACTCATGATGATTTGCGATTGCGCATCATGTATGAGTGTCACGATGCACCAACTAGTAAGCATCGTGGGCGTGAGAAGACTAGTCTCAAGGTAAGTTGCAACCTTTACTGGCCCCTCCAACATCAAATCGTGGTCAAGTACATTCGTGGTGGCGAGGTGTGACAACGGGTGAAGCCTAGTCTTTCATCTCTTGCCTTACTACAGCCTGAATCAATCCCGGCAGATTTCTGGAATTCCGTCATAATGGACTTCATCATCGGTTTCCCCGAAGACTTTCACAAGAATAATGGTATTATTGCGTTTGTAGACCGATTCTGCAAGATGTACCATCTTGCAGCTTAAAATGATAAACATCAGCAAACGGCTGTGTCTGTGTTTTCGTTAACACGGCATTCTCACTCTGCGGTCTACTCCGTGAAAGTAGTCTCATATTGCGATTCTCGTTTAACGGCGGCGTTTTGACAATCCGTATTCCGATATCTCGGCACACGTCTAGATATGTCTACTTCTGACCATCCCAAGACTGATGGTCAGATTGAACGCGTCAACCGCATCCTCGAAATTTCATTTCGAGGATACGTCCAATCCTTCACAAATTGGAGCTTTTATTTGCCGATGGTGAAGTTTGCTATCAATAACTCTGTGCATGCGTCGACAACGCATAGAACATTTTCATTGAAGTGCTTACGCTATCCATATCTACCCACCCGTTTAAAGTGCAAATCCATTTTTAAAGAGGATTTTGCTCGATAATAAACTTTCGGCACTTGCTCATAACGTGTCGAGGTAACGACGCGAACGTTGCCGAATTCAATCAATACGAAATTCAAGCTGATGATCTCATCATAATGACGACACTATCGCTGTACTAGATGAGGATGGCGATGCTAATACACTTAACATCGCCAATAACTACACCAGCGAGGATGATAACATCCTCGCTAAAGAAGAAGATGATGACCTTCTAGCGGTGCGAACATTGCGCACTGCAACAAACGAAAGTGAGTCAGCAAAAAAATTCTAATGGCTCAAAATGCAGTAGTCCGTTTTGTGCAACACTAATTTCTAGCGCGGTCGATCGGCAGAAACGGAACGCTGACAAACATGAAAGGGCAAACGATCTTTTACTAAATGTCGGAGACTCAGCTCTGCTGTCTGCGGCAAATCTGCCTAAGCACGCATTAACCAATGAGAGTAGTAGTAAACTACTGCCTAAGTACATCCAACTGTTTCGTGCACTACACCCCAAATGCAATGCGTACACGACTGCGTCGCCTTGCACGATGCGTACGCATCCTACGCTAAATGTAGGTCATATCCTCCCATACCATCATCACGGGGTCTCTCTTCGGGACAATCCAACCACTACGCTTAAGAACCTCCAAAAGATTCTTTTGGTCCCGAGCCAGCTTCTCAATTTGGTTCTGTAGTGCGGTATGTTTGCGAAGAATAGCATCCCCTTCATCGCAAAAGGCTTGACGCCTCCGTTCGCTCTCCAGCTGATAGAATTCGAACTGATATCGGTCGTCTGATCGATATAGGCAAAGGCGTTCCACTTTAGCTTTAAAAGATAGACGTACCTGTCTCTCTTATTTGGTACAAAAACGACATATCGTGTAAGCGTTTCTGGAGACGACCAAGTTCCACATGCAGATCCAACAAACTTTTCAGAGTTGACATTCCCGTCCTTGCCATAGCCATTGGTAGAATCGTACGGTGGACAACGCTTTCACATGGAGCGTATCTTGACACAACGCATTTTGAAGCGGCAGCGAGCGAGTTAGCTTGTTCTCTGGCGCGACTGTACGCCGTCGCACGACAGCTGGGAGATTTGTGCCTATATGATTGTTAAAGTTGAAGTTCTCGTCCATCATTGCAATGAGACACATCCGATGACTTTGAAGGGTCATCTGAATACACGCGCCCATGGAGATGATAGAGCGATTGCAGGTTAGCAATTGCATTATGCATTTTAAAAGGGACGTGCGTCCTACTCAGGGTGAAGAAAGGGAGTAAACCTCCCTTTGGATGCGTTAAGTGTTGTCGAAACAACACGAACATGTGTCGCCCCACGTGAGGCATGGAACTCTTTTTACAAAACAGATAGTGCACCTTACTTTTGCTCATGTCAAGGTTCGTTCCTCACAACTAACACGAGCTAGGTCAAGCTTCTGAAGCCAAGCTTCGCGCCAGATGCGTTGCACATTAGGTATAAAAGCGTTCCACACCTGTAGCAACGAGCTTTTGTCTCGCTCGGAGTTGTCACTATACCAACGATACTTCAGAAAAGCTTATCAAACAGATACTTCTTCAGCGCTTAAGTTATTAGCGCTGACGTTGAGGCCGTGGAACAACCTCGCATTGAATAATGGAATTCGATGATGAAGACTTATCTCGCCAGACCGGTCATTCCCAAGCATTAGTAATAACACCAATGCTTTCATTCAGAAGCTTGACGCAGCACATTACCATAAAGAGCCTCATTCGTGGTACCAAAGGAAGTATTGGTACTACTTAGAATAGTCATCACGACGGTGAAAATCATTACCGCAATCGCTAGAAGGTGCCCACATAGTAGAAGGCGCGGCGGATGAGTCAGCATGCTCATCTTCCGAACTAAAAAGACTCTTTTAGTGACGATTAGAATGAATACCCGCTCGATTTATATTTGTAGGCTCGTATTGGGACGCTCTATATACTCGGGCAAACTAGGTGTCTTCTTCGAGCCGGACCCACCGTCCGACGCCCCTAAAACAGATGAGCTGCACTTGGTAACCATTATCAGTAACACATGGTGATTTAACACGTGCCTCTGCAGCAACTGATGCTGCAGGAAGAGTTGCAGCGGCAGCAGACGAGGCATCGTCAAGAGCAGCCGCTTTAACACGCACAGCTGCCTTCCAAGCAGCTTTCGCCGCGCATCGCATGAAGTTGCTTACCATGCGATGAAAATCCAGAAATGAGTGGATCAGACCAATACAAATGCTCCCTGTCCCTGATGTATTCTAACGGTGACCTCATCAACATAATAGTTATTGATTGATTATCGTTAAAGGGGGTAAAGTGACGCGGTGAGCCTGCTACATGCAATTACTTCTTAAATCATAATGGTCGATAATGCTCGTGAATTGCCACAAGAGGCAATGTTTGGAAACACGCACCGATTGGCTGATATGGGCCATCATATCAGCCGGTAGCGGTCCAATCAGCGATGGACACGCGAAATGAGATGTGAGCAAGACTTCAGCTTACACTTTTGCAGATTGATGTAATCAAGATAGGACAAAAACATGAGATAATTGATCAGGACTTGAAGATATTTCATATAGTTTACTTTTATCAGCTACTATTCAATTCCTAGTTACTTTCCCTTCCTCTGCTTATTTTACAAAGGTAGCGAGGAATCACTCACACTGCTGTCGGTAATAGCAACTTTACACTGGTTATCCAGTATGTTCCTCCTGTACCCCGTAACATTGAATGACACTTTTTCTAAAGTTTTGTATGCAACTGGACCTCCTGACTACGACCTACGATCTGACGGTAGTACTTGTCCAATATCGAGTAAATATACTGATCTGTCATGATAACTATTGCCGTTTGACTGGCGCCTATGTTCGGGTTGATCAAGATTGGATTAGACTGCATAACCGGTGAGTAGCCAACCAAATTCTTCTGAAATTTGCTGGCGAATTCCTCGACGATTGCTGCCAAATAAAAGAGTTGCGAGTCAGTCACCACCAAGCGACAAGTGGTCCCGTCACCCTTTTTTAAGCACACTATTCGGAAATGACGTAAACTACAGCGGTATCTCCAAGTGATATACGAGACACCCTCCCATACTTTAAGTCAAGCTGCAGAAAAAACCCGCTTGTTCTTCTTCGCAGCGTCGTTGATACTTTGCGATCCTTCGACATCCTTCCATGGGTTGATTTCGTTTTCGTTCCCACATCTTTGGTAAGCGTAAATTTTTTTGGCAGCGTGTTGAAACAAAAACCAAATGGTCAAAAGCTCTTCTATCAGCACAAGATCTTTAAGCATTATCCCTGAACCCTTCTTTCAATCAATCAAAGAGTAAAACCTTAGCCTTGACTCCATTACATGTAGATTTAGGATGAGCTGAATTTGAGCGCTGAAAACATCCTACGCGTTTACTCGCTGTCTTGGCAAGCGTTCTTGTTGTAAGTCGCCAGGGAGAATGAAACTTTGATAAATTGAAAGGCTACTCATAGTAACGAAATTCCACCTAAGTACAGCGTGGAGTCTGTACATAAGTTTACAAGGAGTAACATGTGATCGAACAGGCACTAAACAATGGCAGTTAAGGATAGTATTCTAAATCGTGGGCAGCATAATTATTCGTCAGTGTAAAAGACGATAAATGACGACAAATGATTAATCAGGCATCGTACTGCTGTCACATTGGTTGCAGTTTTCGTCAGTCGATATCATGTGTATTCGAAATCACGACGGATGCGCTGTTGATTGTTACCGAGAAACTAGCAACGATTAGCGAGCAACTCGTGTAACTGGCTAGCCAATTTAGGTAGCATACACTCATCTTCTTAAGTTCTTGCGTGCGGCACTCCCTGCAATATTAGTGTGTGTGAGGCTGCATATGATGATGACGCTCTTCGTAAAATTTACTTCCGAACCAAAAGGCATTCAAAATCGTCAGTCGACAGCAAAGCGATCATTTTGCCTTATGTTATTGGACCTGCCCAACTTTGTAGTGCTCTAACGAATATAAGATCAAGTCGCGATCAAATGTGTACTTCATTTTACAATAATCAAGGTACGGACAAGCTTAGTCTTCAAAAGCGTACATTACGATACATAGGAAACCCTAAAATCACGTAGGAATAATTAGTGAAATTTGCCGCACGCTAATCTGCCTTAACTGATATCCTTGCTTGAATGGCGCAAAAAGATGGTCCTAAGAATTAGTTTTGATGGTTTTTACTGCAATCCCAGATGAAGGATTCCCACTGCAAGTCACAATTTCGGCGCGACTAATTTGACACACTTGATGTGGGTAATACGAGAGAAGGTGATGGGTCTACGTTTGGTTTGCACATGCAATTGTGTACATTCCCTATTCAGATTGAAGGCCATACATCCGCTACAAAGTCCTGGACTATCTAGCCGGTGGTATGCAGTGTTTGTTTAGTTGGGGGAGAAGATAACGAGTGACGTAGCGGAGCTACACAGCTCCTTAAGTCAGAGGGAGACTTAACGTTCAGAGAGCAACTTAGCTCTAAAGAATTAGATTCAATGAGTCAACAAGCGTAAAGCTTATGGTCCTTGTTCCAGGGGACCAAACGATTCAATGAATCGACAGCACGTAGTGCTCAAGAGTAACTAGCTACCTCAGGAAGGTGTTGCTAACTCTTAGTGATCAGCGATCAACGACCAAAGACACCTCGCAAGGCACGTGTCTTTAAGACCAAAAGGGGAACTGAATTTTATCTACGTTTACACCTATAGAATATCTTAACCTAAGTAAGTACAACTAAGATCTCTCCTATCTCGTGGCTGAGATCAGTCAGCCTCTATAAACCGATAAGATACTCCATATCTTGTTCAGTGGGATATCATCCGTGTGATTTAAAAATAGAGTACCAGGTACTCAACTACGTGTGACTCCGTTACACCCTCCCCCACCAGACTGACGTTTCCCTAAACGTCAATCGAACCTCGTCCTAATCGAACGTTCTCATCGAACTCGACGACTCTCAGTGATTACCTCGAAATGGGGGTGGTATTGGACTATGGTAGAAATACCAGTGTCCCGGGTGATGCAGGAACAATGTCCGATACACAAATGTCTGAAGTACAACTTCTTACTGGCCCCTGTTCATCCCCTGAACGTGAAAATGACAATTCGCCAATGGCGCCGTGCTCAACCCCCCGGTTCGGATGATACTATCATCAAGAACCCGTTCGATGAGCAACAACAGCTAATCCTTTAACAAGGAGAAAGCACTCGGCGCCATGCACAAATGGTCGCAGCCCCTGAGCACCAACGTAACTATGTGTTCATTCCACCCAGTGTGGAGGAACGTCAACGTCAAGCGGCCGGCCAATCGTTGGCAACGTGGGTCATTGGCCATGAGCCTAAGTCTCCTGAGGAGGTGGCGAGCGGACAGGCACCTCGCTAGAGGTGCCTGGAGCCTTACTTAACGACCCAAGGTCAATACAAGGCACGCCTTAAAATGCAAGCACGAAGTGCACCTTCTCACCGATAGAGGGTATACCCATTCTCTTGTCTGCAGGAGAAACAGAGAGCGAAGAAGACAATGCTTTCGTCCGCTGGGTGCACCGCATACGTCGCCCCAGCAGTATATCTGCTCTGAAAGCTAGTGCCAATGCGGCTGATGAACGTATAGAGCGCAAGCTTCGGTATGACTACGCCAAGCGTAAGGCCAGAGGCCGTTTGCTTAATTCCACGCGATATGCTTCGGCTACTACGGTAGCCGCGGTTGGTCAAAAAAGGACCACCAACCCTCCAACCCACACCACTAGTGGTGGGGAACGGCCTCGGTCTCAAGATGATCTTGGCCACGATGTTCAAAGACATCCAAAGCATGAGGGCAATCTTGCCGTAGGGGTACCTCGTATTCCCTTAATTTCTCAGACTCATGGTACCCACGCC
Organism: Peronospora matthiolae; assembly: GCA_921007115.2. Classification (NCBI taxonomy): domain Eukaryota; phylum Oomycota; class Peronosporomycetes; order Peronosporales; family Peronosporaceae; genus Peronospora; species Peronospora matthiolae. The sequence continues at coordinate 841,526 of CAKLBY020000035.1, read as the reverse complement.
ACTTTGCCAGATACTGGTAGTAGACATGACGACGTCGTCGTTTCAGTAGTCTCTCGACATAAAACTGACGACACCGTGCTCATCTAGCAGTGTCGGTGGCGGCCGGTGTACTGGCGGTAGCCACGGGAAATTGGCTCTCGAAGTGAAGGGCATTCAAAAGACCCTGAGGAAGACCCAATGCATGCTAGATGCGATGCAGAGCATCCTTCAGGCGATGAAGCATGCTCAAACTCGGAGCGAGGCTCAGTTGGACTTGCTGATTTGATTTCAGCAATCCGGGGCACCGCCCTCGTCTTCGGCGCCATCGCCTCAAAGTTCACATGGGAAGGATCCCGGTGCGGCTTAAGTAAGCATACGTAGAACACTAGGTGTGTATAGTGGCTAGCACCAGTTAGCCCCCACAAATCTATAAGATATTCTGTATCTCTTTCAGTGGGATATCATCCGTGTGTCTAAGACACAGGGTACTAGGTACCCAACTACGTGTGACTCCGTTACAAGTGATGTCATTGCACTGGATCGTAAACAAAAAACTTCCGATGATTCGAGCATCTTCATCACGCATTATCGGCTAAGTGTAAGTGACAAAGCACTCTTGCGATCAGGAATCCTCGCAAGAAAAGATGACAAAGTCACTAATTGTGAAGACTGTGACGCAATTCTTCGCTTTACATCGACGAGACGCCAACTACATGTGACCTCCTCACTTGGTGTCACTCTCAATCTCTTCGCTTAGTTAAATGTGACAGAGTGTTCATTTTTTAGAACGGCAATCTACCAGAGTAGCAGCAGCATCGTGCTGACGCTGACTGTGACAACGTTTTTCAATATTTTTACATTGCTCAATAAACCAGCTAGCGATTTTATTGCATCGACATGATCAAAACGGACTTCGATAAACTGTTGTGCATGACAAAATAGCAAGGGGAAACTGGCCGAGATGGTACATCATGCCATCGACACGCAGTAATATCAGCAACATCAGTGAGTTGGATATCCCGAGCAAGACACGATTTGTGAGTCTTTCTGAATGCGTTATCCGAAACCACCACTGATCCGTCGTTTGGATAGATCTAGTTATGGTAAACTTTATGTTGATGCTAAGATCGCTGATATTTTAGTGTAAGGGTGTCCTGTGCACAGATCATTCTGGTATTATTGTGTTTTTGAAAACACGCATTGATCGGTAGCGTCCTACATGAAAACGCAATTTTTTCGTTTACATGTAGGGGGGTGCTACAGTTTGCTCCTATTTTAAAAGCACAAGTCCCTAAACAATCGATGCCTAGCTATCGCAATTGGCTGCGTGATCTGCTGCCTACGTATCACAAGTGGACAGAAGAGTTATCAACTGATTATATAGTTGCGAAACAGTTGCTTCAGCAAAATGTGCCTCCTTCTCACAATTGGATGAGCTATCGATAGGAGAGCCACCTATCGTATATACAATCTTCAGTATCACTCGATGAAGATGCTGCCGCTTCCAGCGTCAATGAAAAAATTGGGTAGAAGACAGAGTCATAAATACCTGCTTAGGAAGTACTGGCAGTCCCATCACCGCTTCAAACCCGATTTGGTATGTGCAGTCCTTGGCGCATATACATTCGGTCAGCATCTCCCAGACACCTTGTAATGGACTTCTGTCGCGGAATTGCTGCCACGTCTCATCGAGTGTGCATCGACACACAGCCAAGCAGCAAATCCTACATGGCATGCTCACAGGTTGAAGTCGCGTCATGTATTCCTTATAAAGATGACCAACAGTTCTCACGCATTGATATCAACAGTTCTGTTTACCGGTTCAGACATTTGCGATAGCAATAATGAGCGATAAGAACAGTCGTTTAGCCCCCTGCTAATGTACCGCTCGCGGACACTCGCTCACGCATGGACCACCGTACGTCGTGCTGTGTCGAAAAGATAGGCACTAAAGGCTGCTGTTGCGACGTAGAGACTGTCGACTCTGAGCAACGCTCTAGGTGGTCACTACGTGTGGTACGTTGTGGAGCATCATGAAAAATATCGATTACCGATTATTGCGTGTTCTTGTCGCAGGATCCATCACGTTGCACAACTTCCGTTCCAGGTGATACAGCACTACATTGTGCTTGCAATCATTACAGGAAGAGTCGATGACAATGGTAAAAATGGAGAGCTTTTTACTTTGAGACGAGTGAATAAGCACTGATCATTGTAATTCGTGAAGCGGCACGGATGTCTTCTAGCAGACGGTAGCTTCGATCGGCCATTCTGCCTTATTCATGATATAAAATATGATTTACACACGAACAGAAAGGAAATGAGCTACCGAATCGATGTCATATCTGCACGACAAAATCACAAAGTCGGTTGCTGCGTACACGGGTCCTTTCATTATTGGACTATGTAGCTGAGAGAAACCCTCATCCATTTGTACAATAGTGGGGATCAATTAGCTAGGTGTACCGAAGTTAAGTTTCGCACTACATGTACCTCAGGTACTTGGCTTCTGTGCAATTTGCCTCAAGTATAGTCACCTGACAACTCCAAAGCCCTCTACAGTTTCGCAAGTGCCGTCGATGGAAGGGATACACTCCTACGTAAGGTAAATCTTGCACGTCCTGACGTACAGTCGGATGGTGATTGACAGCGACTATAAAAGAGTCCTTGAGAGCTCTCACCACTTCTGCTGAAATTATCCGTACGGTACCATTTCAACACAACCTATAGCATCTCAGCTGAGCCAGTTCTTCGTTTCTTAGCCCCTATTATGAGAACTGACTATGGCTGAGGTACGTTTCCCAGCAAAATGGAGGTTGTGAATGGATGGCTCATCAGCTATGCAAGCGCTCACCATTCTTGAGAAGGTTAGAACGCACGAGCTCTTCACGTTGTTAGCTGCAAAATATGTCATCGGCTCGTGGAAGATGCCCGACCATTATTGGTAAACTAGCAAAGATGGCAGCGCCATCTTTCATCATTGAACGCAACCACGACGTTGGTTTAAATCACCATATATCTGATGCTCAGACTGACTATGCGAGTCGCGCATTGAGAGCATTTTCGAGTTGAAGTCACCTACAAAGACGTGCAAACTGCGTCGCTTTAACGGGCACGGCACGGTGTATTGAAAAAGAATCAGTATCCGCAAAACAGCACTCGCTCTTGTCCCGACCTTCTCACTCAACTGCACCGGACGACTCCTTCATACTCGTGCTGCTTTAGATGTATGGCTTAGCTGTAAAGATCCTCCTCATCTTCTTCGTCAGCCGCCACAGCAGCACCACTGCCAGTGTTAGCACTGACGTTGCGACCAGGAAACGAAAAGTTGGCCAGTGAAGTTCCGCCCGCAGTCACATGCGAACGCGCCTGTTGGAGCGTCTGCGCAAAGGTCGAGTACTGCGCCAAGTCGCGGTCGCTGACCGAGCGGCGGGCGTTGCGCACGGCCTCCTCAAAGTGGCGCGGCGTAATTTCAGGTACCGGGTCGTCCTCTTCAATATCCTCCATTTCGTCCCCAGCTTCCGCACGGAGACGGTCGCGTTCCATGTCACGGGCAATGCTCTCACGGATTGCCAACTTGGCAGCTCGCTGGCAGATCTCAGTAAGATCAGCACCCGAGAACTTGTCAGTTTGCTGAGCAAGGAAGTTCAGGTCCACATCCTTGGACACAGGGCTCTTGCGCAGCACAGAGCGAAGAATACTCAGACGCGAATCAAAGTCAGGCATGGGAATGAAAATCAGCTGATCCAGACGGCCCGGACGCATCAAAGCCGGATCAATAATATCAGGACGATTCGTGGCACCAATAATAAAGACGTTCTTCTTCGCACCCATTCCATCCATTTCCGTCAATAGTTGGTTCATAACGCGATCACCAGCACCGCCAGCATCGCCAGAACTGCTGCCCCGCTGTTGAGCGATCGAGTCCAGCTCGTCGAAAAATAACACGCACGGAGCGGCACCGCGCGCCTTGTCAAACACCTCACGAACATTGGCTTCGGATTCACCAAACCACATGGTCAACAGCTCGGGACCCTTGATTGAAATAAAGTTCGCCTGGCATTCGTTAGCAACAGCCTTGGCCAGAAGCGTTTTGCCGCATCCGGGTGGACCGTAGAACAGCACACCCTTTGACGGACTCAGACCGTACTTTTCAAACTTCTCCGGGTGCTCGACAGGGTACTGTACCAGCTCGAGAAGCTCGCGCTTGACGCCTTCAAGCCCACCAATATCCTTCCACGTAACCGTTGGTACTTCCACCGTCGTCTCACGCAGCGAGGACGGATTCGATACGCCCAGCGCGTATTTAAAGTGAGCCTGCGTCACTGACATGGCATCAAGAATCTCGGCGTCAATCGTCTCATCCTCGATGTCAATCACATCCATCTTTTCACGGATGCACTGGAGCGCAGCTTCTGTACACAATGCAGCCATATCCGCCCCAACGAACCCCTGCGTGTCCCGCGCAATAAGCTCCGGGTCCACATCATCGTCCAGCTTCATGTTCCGCGTGTGAATCCGGAAAATCTCGAGCCGACCGTTCTCGTCTGGCACGCCGATGTCAATCTCGCGGTCAAACCGACCAAACCGACGGAGAGCAGGGTCCATACTGTTCGGTCGATTAGTCGCGCCAATCACCACAACGCTCGCCCGCTGCTTCAGGCCGTCCATCAGCGTCAGCAGCTGCGACACAATGCGACGTTCAACCTCGCCATTGGTCTTTTCACGCTTGGGTGCAATCGAGTCAATCTCGTCAATAAAAATGATTGCAGGCGCATTCTTTTCTGCCTCTTCAAACGCTTTGCGCAAGTTACTTTCCGACTCGCCGGCCATCTTCGACATGATCTCGGGGCCATTAATCAAGAAGAAAAACGCGCCCGTTTCGTTCGCGACAGCCCGCGCAATCAGCGTCTTGCCCGATCCCGGGGGACCATACAACAAAACCCCTCGAGGAGGTTTCACCCCCAGTGTCTTAAACAGCTGCGGATGACGCAATGGCAGCTCAATCATCTCGCGGATCTGCGCCATCTGACGCCGACAGCCGCCAATATCGTCGTACCCGACTTCGTCCATCTTCTCCTCGTCTTCCCGACGGACGGGTTCGCCTTCACAGTGGATGATCGTATCCGGAGCGACGATACAGTAAGGACCTGGTTCCGTCTCCACCACCTTAAATTCCACCGGATGCATGGCCTGCCGGACGAGGAACAGATCGCCCTTTTTCACCGGACGATAGGCTTCCACAAAGTAGGGCTTGAGGTACACGTCGAAGAGGTTGCCAGTCACGCCTTCGATTGTATCGTCGATGGGCAGCACGTGGATGCGTTTGCCGTAGGGCACGTCTCCACACGTGTGGAGGCCCACGACGTCGCCCAGCCGCACGCGCAGATTCTTGCGCACGACTTTGTTCATGCGGACATTGTGGTCGTCCACGGTCTCGTCCTGGAGCACGACACAGACGGTCTCGTGACCCTTCTTGCCCTTGAGCAGCACCGTGTCCCCTCGGAAGAGCTGCAGCTCCTCCATCTTGGCCATGCTGAGGGCCACGACCGAGTTGTCGTCGTTCAGGGCTTCGTCCACGACGAGGCGATTGGGCGACCGTTTCCGGTCCATGATCCCGGCTTTGAACTCCTCTTTCTTGTCACTCATGACGTTGTTAAAGAGGTTCGAACGTCGTACGTGGCACTTTGTTGCTGCTGCTGCTGCTGCTGTTCTCGAGTAAGTATCCTTCAGGACACACACACGCGTGTGGCTACATAAACGATAGAGAAAGGTGCATGTCAGTGTGAAGTGGACGTGGGTCTATCGACGGGTTTAGAGAAAATGGGCAGTGTACAAGTGCTCGTGCAGTTGACCATCTCTCTCGTGTAGCTACTACGATAGTGCGATGGCTACAAATAAAGTGGTTCTTATGCTATGAGCGTTGCGGGGCAGAGATGTGTCGTTGGCACAGGATGGACGGACGTACATTTGGACGTGTGCTTCGTACGGGGCTTTCGCGGAAGTGAGCGTTTTCTCTATCTTTCTCTATCGTTTGATACCCCCCCCTCCGCCACGTCGCGAAGATATCGTGTTTAGAGAATGCGATTTCGACCAATCAGGAGGTAAGGTAAGCAGCCCTCGCAGCGATCGCACAAGGAGTGGTCAAAAGTCGAGAGAATCTTCGAACGATGTGAGGGGCGATGACGTGGCGCTGATCATCATAACGGGTTAGAAATGACGCGCTCGAACCGGGCATAAATGCAAAAAGGGATAGCGTGCATTTTTACGTTACGGAACCGAAATGTCGAACTCGCTAGTTACGACGGCCGTGGTGCGGCGGCTTCTCGCCCTTTTTATTGTTCAAGAGCGCAATGAGAATACGCACAAAAATGGACATCAAATCTGCGAGCAGCACACATCACGTCAGCTCCTTCTCAGAAACCGGTACATTTGCAAAGAACCAAATAACCGCAGCGAAAGGAACTGTACCCATAAAGAGGTCGAGCGTGTGCTTGAGCACATCCTTGTCACCCATGCTGGCCTTCTCAATGATCATCTGCGTGTCAAAGACCACGTAGCCGCAAAACAAGAAGAGTCCGCCATACTGCAGCAATCAAACACAGTCAATTATGAGCACAACCACATAAACTTAGCCTGCCTTGTCGATCTCCCCCTCTCTCCAAACACCACAACTGCCAGCCGTACCAAGTTCATGTTAACCAGATACGACGAGTGCGACACGAGATTCAGCACGCTCGTTAGAAACATCAGCGACAGCGCCGAGCTCAGGATCCCACCCAGGTACAAGTACGAGCAGCGCGTGGCTACAAAAAGGACAAAAATAACACACACACACACACATCAGTCCACAATAGCTTCGTCCACAACATCTCTAAAAGAACAGCAAACACTGCAACAAACCCCACCAAGCAGGGCACTTGCAGTAAAGCACGTGAACACCAGCGTCGTCACCAGCCTAACACACACACACACACCGAACAAAGTCTACATCACTACTTCTCTCCCACTCCCCCACATGACTGACCTAAAATCACACTCACATGGCCAAGACGAGGAGTCCAGCATCAACTTGGATCGCGACCGCGATGAGCGTGGACACCGTGAGGCCCATTGCAGCAGAGATGGCCATGAGGAGTCCGAACCGACGCTTGTAGTTCTGCTCCGGCTCCAGGCAGAGCCAAATTGAGCCCACTGTGGACACGAGGGCCGAGCTCAAGAGCGACCAGCGCTCGGGACCAAAGGCCACCATACAAGCGGCACTGAGCATGGCCGAGAACACGCAGGCAGCCAAGGTCGCGTACACGCGGATGAGATGCTGCTGCACGTCGCGGGAGATCCCGCTGGTCTTCAGCATCGTCGCCATGTTCCAGGGCGACGTCGACACGGGAGCGACGGCCATGTTTGCGATATGCTCTTCGTCTTCTTCTTTCGTTTCTATGCGGTCGCTGACTCGTTTCTATCGAGTAAAGCTGATTGAAAGGCGTGCGTGGAGAGCGATGAGATTTTCATAATCTGCTTTGGCTTTTCAATCGGATGATTCGATGAGCCGACGCACCCTTAATTGAGACCGTCTGTCCGAGGAACGAACTTTAGCACGAGCTACTTTTGAGCATTCCTAAATGAATTATCAAACACTGACCACCCGAACGTCTCGATTGAGATAGCGTAAACCTGTCCGAGAGCTCCTGAATCCGTCCAAACCATAAAAAAAGAGTAAACCCGCGAGATATCTCATCCCATTCTCGTGGCTACATCCACTCGCACGGTTTCCCATGTCGGAGCTCTACACGAACAAAGTGTGTCTATCGCCCATGGTCCGTTGTGTACGTCTCTCTCTCTCTCTGTGGTCATTTAGGCGCTTTTGCTAGGCCAATACAACAACAACAACGGTTCTACGGGTGTAGCTTAGTTGCCTCGTGTTTTTCTTATACAGGGAACTCTACCGCTGCGTCTCTTGTCGTTGCGGTACGGCGCCGACCTCGTCTACGGCGAAGAGATCATTGACAAGCGCATTATTTCTTCGGTCCGTGTACCTAATGGTGCGACTAACTGCTGTTGCTATCGCCTTGCAAAGACCTCTTATATTGGTGTCTGTGCTGCGGTTTTCTAACCATTTTTGCTATTTTTTCTTCTCTTGTAGCGGTGGTTAATTCCGTCGACTTTGTCAGCCGCAACGGCGACTCGGTCGTCTTTCGCACGTGCTCCGAGGAGGCTGAAAAGGTGGTTTTTCAGATCGGAACAGCGGATGCCGTGCTGGCGCTCAAGGCAGCGGAAACAGTGTGCGTTGCGCAACTGCAACTGTCTTTGTTCTTGTGAGAGAACTCGTGGTTGCTGGACTGCTGTCTCTTGTTTACTGTTTGGCAGAGTGTTTTTCTTCTTCTTGTCCCTGTTCTTTTGTTCTTTTCCTGTAGCGCACGGGACGTAGTAGCTGTGGATATTAATATGGGCTGCCCTAAACACTTCTCCATCCAAGGTGGCATGGGCGCAGCGTTATTGCAGAAACCAGAAGTGGCATGCGATGTACGAGTTGTGTTTATTTTGCGGCGCTGCGTCGTTGCGTGAAGTTGTTCTGGGTTCTAACTTGGTAAGCTTACGTCAACAGATTATGAAAACTCTCCGTCGAAACCTGAACATTCCAGTCTCTTGCAAAATCCGGCTACTGCCAGACTCGCGCGACACAGTACGCCTGTCGCTTCTTTCTGTTCATTTTTTCTTGCAGAGGGATTTCCTCATATAACTTTTTTTTCTCGATAGATCGATACTGCGAAACGACTGGAAGATGCTGGAGCATGTGCAGTTGGTGTGCACATGCGGCAAATTCATGAACGTCCTCGCGACAAGGCGAGTTGGGAAAAGCTAGCACCTGTTGTGTCGGCATTGTCAGTTCCTGTACTTGCGAACGGCGATGTATTCAGGTATGAAGATATTGACAATCTCTGCAAGATATCCGGGGCATCTTCCTTCCTCATTGCTCGCGGCGCCCTCGCTAATCCATCCATCTTTCGAAAAGAAGGTCTCTTGCCTATGGACCAAGTAGTACGTGACTATCTTGGAGTTGCGGCGGAGGTCGACAATGTGTTCCAGAACACTAAGTACAACGTCATGCGCATGATTCCGAGTTTCTCCGAGGATTCGTTGGCAAGTGGCAATCAGTACGGACGGTCGACAGGAGCTCGTGTCGTTACTGTTCCTGAGCTAGCTGCAACGAAGAACGGTATGCAGATGTATTCGCTGTGGAACTTGCAAAACACCTACAAAGAGCATCAGGACCGATTTCAGGCCATGGCTGCAACGCTTGATAGGAACGCAATACATGAGGGGCAAGTATCTGAGATGTCCAGAAGTCTGCCTGGTGCACCTGAGCGGTACGCAAAGGCACTTGTGCAGGACGGCGAGTTACCAAGTAGTTACGAAAGTTGTTCTGGAAAACTGGGGCTTTTCTGCAAAACATGCAAGATCCAGTTGCTGAGCGCACAGGATTTCAAGCTGCACTGCAAGGGTCGAAGGCACAAGAGTGTGTTGCGAAGACAGACTGCTACTACCATCTCCAAGCTCGTAGCAAAAGCTCATCTGGAGCAGCAGGATGTAGCAGAAGATACTTCTGACTTTGACTGCCTACATGGCGAAAGTGTTGAGAGTGGGGATACGGCACTAGAGCCCGAGGCACAGGAAAACCGGAGTGTCAAACGCGTGAAGCATTAGTATGTGGACGAGGTGGCGACAATGTGGCCAAGCAGAACGAGAGAACTGACTTTGGATCGCGAACAAAGGCATAAATCTTTTCTCCATGGTTTGCTGCAATCGAAGGAGAGCTTCATCTGGAGTAGAATTGTTCTATGTGGGCAACAAGAAAGCTCATGCTTTTGTGTGCACATGTACGATCTTGTTCAGCTTCACCTTACCTACACATGATACGAACTCATCGGTCTGCATCGGCTTGAATGAAGATGTGTCAACCCTTGAATTCAGGTGTCTCAGTGGAAAATGTCACGCAATATCTTGACATCTCGTGCATCGTGTCGATCGAGTTCAAGCTTGCACCCGAATTTTCTTCGTTGTGACAGGCGGCGTGTGCATTAACGTGCTAGTTCACTAGCAGCAGCAATGTACGGAGACAGAGTCAGCTAAAAGTGACACGGAAATGCATTGCTTCATTCCTGACTTCAACTACCTCTGCATCGACTCGGTACTACGCTCCATGGCAAATCCTCACTATTGATGTCTAGAATTCGATCACACGCACACACAGCTAGCAATTTGCTGACATTCACCTTCTTTTGTCTTGCCGAAAACGGGGAGCATTTGGCGCTACACCACAAGGTTCTCGCACCACTATCCCCCTCATGTTTTCACGGTACAGAACCTTGAAAAAGATAGTCCGGACAGCAGGCGTTCGCGACGCAATGGCATGGAATGCGCAAAGACTAGAACACTATTCGGTAGCATGCGACACGGTTCGGGGATGGTCCAGGCGATAAGCAAGCCGATCCCGACGATTCAGAGTGAGGCAGATATTCTTTACCCGTAGCGGTCACGACGGCTAAACCTGCATCACGATTATCGACTGCTAGAGCTACAAGGATTACCGTTATCGGTGGCAGGTGGCAGGCAGCAACATACAGAGATGTGCTAGTGTTAGAAATGATAGAGCCAGTGAGAGCCGGCGTCAACACGGCCAGCACATGTTTTTTGATGGCATAGAGAGTCGATTAGCGCAGTGTCGAAGTTGGAGAGAAGCATACAGCATGCAAGTAGTTTGAAGTAACGGTTGAAGTAGCGGCTGAAGTAGCGGCTGAAGAAACGGCTGATGACTTAGAGAGATGTAGGAAGATTAGTGATTGAGTGGACAGCATAGTGGATGATTGATTGAGTGGATAGGAGTGATGGAGAAAAGAACAACTAGTCAATCACGGTAGCAAGAAACGAATAAACTAAGACAATGATAGAATCCATTCATCCGTCTCCTCGACAAGTGTATCCTAGAACAGCTAGCACATTCCTCGTTGAGGCAATTGTCAAACGTGTGGTCTGCTGCCGAGATTTCTTTGATCTTTTGCTCCACATCGCGCAAGCTGTGCATCCATGCTCGAATCCGAACTAGATCATCGTGGCGTTTTTATATCCATATATGGACGGCATACTCGTCTACGCGCACAAGTGCACAAATGTCCGGAGGACTTTCTTCGGGAGTGCCACCCTTCGGTATGTTAAACAACATGAAAACGCGGACCAGGTTGAAACGACGCCCAGCCAGTCAATGATGCCTGACAGTTTACGAAGAGACGTGGCGCCACTGTAACGGGTCGGTTAGTCAGTGTGTTATCAGTAAATGGCCTCAACGAATGGACGCATTCGTTCGTGTAGATCGAGTCTGACAGATCACGCAGTAGCTTTCTGAATGCCACTTTCGGTGTGAAGGCGAGCGGGTGTAGCATGCACAGAAAGTCACCTGAGTAATCATATCCACTGGCTTGCCTGATTAGTTGGATAACCTGCACTGCACCGAAGTCGCCTTTATGCTACAAGAGTAAGCCTAGAACGTTCAGCTCAGAGGCGCCAGCTGCCAAAGTGGTGGTGCAGAGCTCATTCTGCACTTTGCTCTCGACAGCTCACTCTTGCAGCACTTGCATCTTCACCTTCACACTTTCTCTCTCTTCAACGCGGTCCTGCTGCTCATCATGCATCTGAGCTACATCATCTCTGTCATGGCCTCCGTCAGCACTACAGTCCAAGCGACCTCCGAGTCACAGCAACTTGAGCTATCAATTGTCGCCATCCCGAACGCTGCGCAATCAGTCGAGACGACCGAGTCAGAACCTTGCTTGAGCGAAAGATCGTTGCGCGAGCAGAAGCTAGAAGAAGACGGAAACGCCATCGTCACTAGTGGTGACTTTGCGTCAACGGAGGAGGAGAGAATGTTTGGTATCTCAAACGTGTTTGCAAATGTAAAGGAACAGGCCAAGAAGGTTGGCCCAGGTATCAGCTCAGTTCTGTCGGCAGGGGCTGAGCATGTTGCACAAGTTTGGAAGGTTGTGCCGGCCGTCAGCTCAGCTGTTAGGGCACAGGCCGAGAGGGTTGTGGTGGCGCTCGACTCGGCAAAGACTTCGGTTGTGAAACAGTTGCATGTCCCATTTGGTGTGCATGCACTGAAGAAAGCAGACTCAGAAGACGCTAATAAAGCTGTTGAACGACTGGAAAAGTTGGTTTGGGGACCAAGTGTCGTGAAGGAGCTGGATGGGGATTTCGCACTCGTGAAGGAGCTCGATGATGTACCGGAGAACACCATGGTGAGGCTGGATACGATAGAGGAATCGCTGAAAAAGTACCGCTCGCTTCGTGAGTCATTTCCAAAGCACTTGGATGACTCGCTGACGGCGAAGAAAGTTCGTGGTTTTATCTTTGCAGCAGATGCCACGGACGCTAACAGCGGTGCTGATCCAGACGTCTTCTACTCGATGGTGTATCGGGATTGGTTGCTCAAGGACCTTGGCCTTGTTGATGCCTCCCGAAAAGAAATGACTGATAAGGGCCATGAACTACTGGAGCAACTTCTCAAGAATCCGGTTGCGTTAAAGTTGTTCGGGCCTCTCATGGACGAAACGAGGCAACTTGACGAGATCTACAGTGCGCTATCTCGACCGAAGATCGGGTTTTCGCAAATGGAGGAGGACGCCGCTGAGCTTCTGGTCAAGATCCACACCTACGTGAAACTACTCGACAAAAAAACAGCCAAGAAAAAGCAGGCTGAAATTGATCAGTGGGTTAAGAATCACTACAAGATTGTGGTTGAAGGGTGGAAACTGCCAGAAATGAAAAACCACCTGCGCATTACCGACGAGACACGACGAGACAGCCTTGCGTTCGAGATGCTGGTCGGCCTAAAAGTGGCCCGCATGAAGAACGACTTGTTCAAGGAAGGCACTCCTGAAGTTGTACAAAATAAAGCCTTTCATGTCGTAGACGATCTTGAAAAGGACAAGCTTGCTCAGAAGTATCTGCCAGAAGCCGTAGGAAGCGACAAGTCGGAGCAGCAAATTGTCCATCTACTAGACGAAGGCAATATAGAGCTTGGTGAGGTGCAACACACCGATGTCATGGAGGCATCGAAGTTACTGATGCGGGTTCGAGAATTAGTCAAGCACATGTCGATCTGAGCGTTGTGCGATCGATGATGCTGTTGCCTAACAACAACTATGGCAGCAATCCTTCTCGATGTTGGCCTGAATACATGTCTATCATCTCTTCTTCGTCTGATTAAATTGCCGCTTTTTCTAAGCTATCCCTACAAAGCATTCATGTATATCAAAGGGGGCCTTTTCAACTTGGCCTTGATAGATAATGTACAATGATGGCTAGCGGATCGCGATTGCAGTTAAAAAGGTTACTTTGTGTCCTCTTCACCGTCGCTCTCAGAGGATTGACAGATATATAAAGAGTTTCGTCATCTCCGCGCCTACAGTCCAAGTCTCTTATTTCGTGCAATCACACAATGGATACTAGAAGTTTCAATGTTTTTTAGTCTCTCGATTTTCACCACTGCACGCTATCTAGCAAGCTCAGGCAGATGACCATCGTGAAGGTAAAGGGATCATCACGCTCTCAGGCTAAATGCGACCTTGAGGTCCTAGTCTATATTGCTAAATGATCGATGAAACAATTGACTGGATCGGCTAGTGTTAGTGTTGTACTGCCGGCTTTTTGCAGCCACCCATTCGCACACCGTGTCAGAAGACTCGAAATTAAGCTGAAAATGCTTTTTACACACGTAAATACCGATCCTGCGCTGTCAACTGTTTTTGTCAACCGGATTACGCTACGAAAAAAAAACAACCCAAGCAATCGGACGCATCGTAACCAGCAATCGGACGCATCGTAACCAGCAATCGGACGCATCGTACCCAGCAAACGGACGCATCGTACCCCAGCAATCGGACGCATCGTACCCAGCAATCGGACGCATCGTACCCGATCATCGTGTGGAGAGACCCAGTAGTAGCAGCAGTATCGGAGGTTGCCAGAAGTGCTTGGCAACGCCTTTGGCAGTCGTGAAAGGCAAAGGAACAGTGGGAAGCGCAGGCAATTGCCGAGTTGCCTTTGTATCGGAGAGGAAAACAGCAGCTGGGAGCAATTTCAATCGCTGGGTCTGTCGCCTCCTGAGCAAGATCAGGTATGGGAGGCCAAAACGTCGGGAGTGTGAATGGCTGGGAGGTGTTGGATTTGGTGTTAAAAAGGGACGAACCAGTCAAAGTGGCGCCGATGTGTGTCAATGGTTTGGAAGTTGGTGACAGGATGTTGGACCGCAATCAGTCGATCGATTGATGTTGAGAGTATTCGGAAAGTGGCCTTTGTCAAGATGATGGACCTTTAGAGTTGAAGCTGCAAGTCTCGACGGTACTCTGCCATGGTGTGGTTGTTTGTTCTCGCAACCACAGATGAGTGTACCGCGTCAACGATGTCCAGACGTTGTGGCTGCTAACGTGCGCGCTTCATTAAGCGGCCAGGACTCGTTCGCTGGTACTGATGGTGGTGACAGGTATTTATCTAAAGTAGCCAAACGTCGAGTGCATTTGGTGGACCTCGATTGTCAAAGAAGTCACAAATTGCGGCATGACACTATAAATCTCTTATTATACGGAGGTGCATGCCCCTGTTTCATCGTTGGTGCAAACCGTTTTGGCAGACTTTCAGCAATGTGATACCAGCGATAGTGATAGCCTTTCTATCAAGGTGAAACACGCCCGATCGGTAGCAGCAGTACCAGCATAAGGGCAGATCGGGTAGCTTCTTTTGCACTGCCAACATCATTTCTGCAGGAGCGGCCCGAATTGACTATTGAACACAAGCGTGCGCAACTGCGAGACCAAGCAGTGCCTGTTATTGATTGCAGCACGATGCTGCCCACTGAATAGAAGAGAAAATTTATGAGCTGGGCAATGAGTCAGGTCTCAAGCAGAGACGCTGCCCTTGCAAAATCGAAGAAAATGCTGCGACCAAGAAGTACAGAAGCTGGCTGTCACTAGGGACGAATGTGCACGATATGGGCAACAACAGCGAACGTTGATCGAAAAAGAGTGGGAGCGAGAGCGCACGAAAATAAAAGAGGAGAAGCTGCGTCGACGACAATGCAAGCTGTGTACGAAGATTGCAGTATCTCGACGACCAAATCTGAACGAGTGCGGGGAAGTGGAAATGCTCAAGGCGCAGATCGTGCAGATGCAAGTTGACGGAAAAGCACGTGTAGGCAAATGGAAGGCAGCAAATGACAAGTTGCGGCAACGTGTTTATGTACGTGATGTCAGTCAAGCTATTGATCGCTATTTGCCAAACGTTTTGTCATGTGTTTGCTCTCATTGCATGTCGTACAGGAGCTGGAAGAGTGACGAAATTGAGGTCATGAAGAAGGGTAGCTATAAGCAGTGGGTAGACTACGACCAGCTTCTGAAAGAGACGCGAGATGGTTCTGGACTGATACCGAAGTCCAGCGTAACTTCCACATCCCCTCTTGTGCTCAGTGAGAAGAGCTGTTCACATACGATGAGCGGCTTCGTTTGCAGTAAAGATGTAGAGGCACAGGGATGGAGTCCTTCTGACGACAGCATACCTGAGATTGACGAGAAGATGGACTGTATGGCATTATCGGACTGCAATCATCATGACACGGTGAACAGCAACGAATAGGAATGTGACGGACTAGAAGTCGAGGGCGTTCAACGCCCGTGCGTGTCTGGTGTCTCATCGAGTGGAATAACTTGTCCGAGTGGAAAGGAAGACTGTACCAGCGACTCGAGTCACGTGCGTGCAAATAATCCTGTAACGTCCGGTTGGCTCGTTTGCAGTTCGGAATGGCGAAGGTCGGTACGACACTGGCTACACTGACCTACATTGATTGATTGCGAGGAGTAAGGTGTGTGTGACCTCAACGTTGATACCTTCATTGGAACACAAGGTAAGTAAAGGATTGTTGTACACGGATGGAAGCAGAAAGAATGTGTTCTCGGATGGGAATGAAGAACCTGTTGACGCGAATCGCCACATTTTCGAACGGTGCCTCATCACATCATGCTTCGTCATGTTCATCACGTCCGAATCGTGACTCGTCCAGGGATACCACGTCCTCTGACAAGCTTCAGCCTCGTCAGTTTCTGGCAACCTCAACTGCTGCTGTTGCTGCTGGACCTCCTCACACTTTTCGTGTCTCAGTAGTGTCCTGCAGCATTGTAACTGGCAAACACTTCGTCCTCCGACATCAATTCACATGGCAGTTGCCCGTCCACTAATTCTCAGCTCGTGTTGTTGTCGAGCAGTTCGAGTGAGGTGGAAGCGTGTTCTAGACTAGAAACGGTGTGGATGCATACAAAAATACTCAAGCAATGGGAAAAACAAGTGTGGAAATATCGATTGTAAGCCAACAGCAACAGACGAATCAACCGCACGAGGCTCTGCATCACATATCTAGATCTAAGTCGCGAAACCGCTTCAGGACCACCGAGGAATGTAGAACTTCTTCCAGATCCTTCAGGTCAAGACCCGGCTTCTCCGCGCCCAGCAGAGTCTTAAAGACCTCCGACGGTTCTTTCTCCAAAGCATGCGAAAGATACATTCTGGCAAGCGGGTGTTGTATAAGTGCTTCTACCACCTCAGCTGCTTCATTTTTAACAGCGGAGGTTCCGCCATTCTTGACCTTGTCTTCGACAAGGCGAGCCGCAATGATATTCCTTAGCTCCGTGTATGCTACGTCGTCCAAAGGTGTATCGTCGGTAATTCCCAGAGCTTTCTTCGTGCGCGTCAGGCTCCACTTCTGCTTCACCGCCTGCGCCAACCTGTCGCCGTGCAGCAATAAAGCCCGGTTGAAAGCACCACGAAAATCGATCAGGAAATTGACAGCATCTTTTTCCCGACTGGGCTTACCCGACACGCGTCGAGTGTTCAATGAAGCCTCGTTTAAATCCTCCGTTTCTTGCATGACTCGCCCAAACTTTTTTAGAGCGATCGGATCGTTGACGATTTTGTTCAGTCTGTCTTTGAAAATCCTTTCCACAACGGGAGCATCAATGCCCTCAAGGTCGTCGAGCATCCGTCCCCGATACAGCAACGAGTAGAGGACGTCGGGATCAATAAGCGCGCGAGTTTTCTGGAAGTCTTGTTCCCAGACGCGCTGAAACTGCGCCGCCGTCCAACCTTCCCTGCGGAAGTTTTCGGAATACTCCGTGACAAGGTTGGTGTAGGGCTTGAGCAAAGCATCCCGATCCGTCGACAGCTGGAGTGCGTCCTTCGGCACCTTGATCGTCTCCTTCATAGACTGCTGCTGGCCTCGAGCCTGCTGCGGGTTGACCAGATCTAGTTCAGGTGCTTTTTTGATAATGTGCTGTAGGGATTGAGGCTCCGCAACGAGCGCCTCAGGTATCCGATTTAGTTTGCTCGACATCGCTACGGTCTGCGGCTGGACCGCAGTCTTTACTCCGCCAACACTCGATGGTAAATACCCTCCAAAACGTGTCCCGACAAATGACCACACGGCAGCTAGATCTCTGTTCTCCTCCGTTGACGCAAAGTCGGCGTTGCTAAACTCGCCGTCTGGCTTGTCCTCCTCTTGCTTTTGCACGCGTAATGACCTCTTGCTGACGCGAGGGTCGGAAGCGGTACTTTCGACCGATTGTGCTGCGTTTAAAGTGACGACAGCCAACGGCTCGAGCTGCTGTGACTCGGAGATCGCTTGGACTGTAGTGCTGACGGAGGCCAGGACAGCGATGATGTAGCTCAGATGCATGGTGAGCAGCAGGACAGCGTCAAAGAGAGAAGATGTGTGAACGGGGTGATGCAAGTGATGCACGAGTGAGCTGTCGAGAGCAAAGTGCGGAATGAGCTCTGCACAACCGGAAGTTGGCACCTATGGGCTGAACGGTCTTCGACTGCACGAGAGCAGACTGAAGGCTTGATCGACAGGACGACTTTCAATACATTGACGTCGCCTTTACACCGGAAGTGTTTTCAACGGGACGACAACATGGTCTATTGGACTCGATTTACCAAAGCGAAGATGCCATTTCATCAAGGCGATTGACAAGTACATACGGACTCGTGACATGTTGCAACGCTTTGTCGCTCTGGATGCAGTAACGTATTTCATGGATGAGGCGTCCCTCTTATCGTGGTCCTCCATCTTCTGGTCGTCCTTTTGAAGATCGCACTCACGGACATGTCCTACGGACGATTGTGCGCAAATGGACGTAGACAGGTATTACACGCATGGACATGGATAAAACCGGGAACCTCTTGATTACCGCTACCTGTTGTTTCGTCACCATCAGGATTACTTCATGGGGCCTAAGAACAAAAAGTGGACCAAACCGGTCGTCAATCGCTTGGGTTTCCAGGATTTATGTGCTGCAACAGCTATCACCATACTAAGCACAGACCGGTCCGTGGCAGTGGGTAGAAGTCATGCAACAAGAAGACGAGGACAAACAAACGAAGGAATGCCACTAACGAAGAAGGATACGCAGTCGCTGCTTCAACGAGAGAAGTGCATTGAACGAAACGATGAAGACGATACAATGCGTAGGAAAGAAACGATATCGTCAAAGGCAAGTCGGTCTTGGTGTTGCGGCGACCGAAAGTTTCCTGTTCGAATTCAGCTTTAGGTTGATCTTCTTTGAGTGGGTTATACTGCCGGCGATGGTACAACAAGGTAGCGGCGATCGAATGATTCCCTTGTGTATACATATCGCAATGATGTGGTCATTATCGAGCATGGGACTGTAGAAGAGACCCACCTGATTGTCTACTTGCAAGGTAGTGTGTACCGATGTCTACAGCATCCTGAGCTAGGATGTGAGCGCCGGTTGTGGCAACGTATCGTGACTGACACTTGTGTAAGCCGGGCGTCCTCTTAGATCGTGATACATATGCTACGACAAGCGTGAAGCCAGACGCCACGTACGGCTGTTATTGCATGCCAATGTTCACGCATTGCGACGGCCTTCAAACTGACGGAGGCCGGTTTCCCAGAAATCAGAGGCGCTCGATGCAAAAGGAAGTTGGGTCCTCTGCAACACTGCCGCACACACTGGTTCGCACATTGGCTAAAGCGTTTTGACGCCACTGGACATCTGCACTCTCGCCAGCCAAGTGTTGCATTAATTGACTCGAACACACTTGTTCGTAGGGCATTCCTGAAAAGCGTGCGCTGTGGTCTCTTTACGCCCCTCCCATATCAGTAGTTTGTGCGACTCGAATCAATCGAGTACTTGGTATGACATACGTTCAGCTGCTAAAGTACTACTGTTGGAGTGATTCCCAACTTGAAAAGGACAATGACGTGCTACTGCATATCGCTACCAAGCAGCGTGCCTCCGCATCAAAGCGGATCAGCCAAGGATGAAAGGCTTGGCGTAGCAGGCCTTTATAGTCTGGGAATGCGTGAAGGTGCGACGACACTCATTCCTACCGTTCGACTACCTGCCTGCTTCATCGAATTGTCAAGCGCGATACGCGGCGGACTCGGCTCAAATAGTCCAGTATGGCCTTGTGCTTGTATGATGTCAGTGAGTGGCCAAAGAATTCCTGGCAGCAGATAACTTGATTCAATCTTGCCGCAACAAGTAATGCGCTAAAACGATGCGCATGCGTCCACAGGTCGATATGGCGATACAGAATTGCTTCCGAGCTAAAAAAGCGGCGTCGATTTGGGAGACAAGCTATCGTCGTTCCTGCGTCGTATCCTAACACCGTCAGTAACGCTATCGACGAGCTCTGAACAGTTGGAAGGGGTCAGCAAGTAGTATGCGGACAGTACGAACGATGACTCTTGCAGGTAAAAGAGACGGCTATGTGAATAGGTTTGGCCGTCGTGACTGCGACCACAGGCGAATGTCCGCGACACTGCAAAAACACATTCTCGTAGGTGCACGACAGCAGTGAGTGCACGTCAAGTCAGCTGCCACATCAGAACTCCGCGTGCCGGCTGTAATCCAGTGCCACAAGCCCAGCTGGCTTCGGCTCATGATAATCTGCTCAAGCAAATTTAGCGAGTCTTCGTCTCATCAGCCTTTCGCAGCGTGCACTGCTTCCATCTGACGCTCTGACTCACCATGAATCCAAGAGGTCTGACTTTTGGAGGAAACTTTCTACAGCGCATACCCACTCCGTATCACTCAGTATGGGACAGACACCTTTGTAAGGATCAAACAAAGCAGACCCTGCTCTGACCTCGACCAGGAAATACACGGTGCGATTTGTCACGATTAGCGCTGTCGCGCTCGTCGTGTCACAACCGAATACCGGACTCGACTTTTGTTGCTTACTTGTCGGAGAGAACAGACAGCATCATCACGGCTGTTCTTTTGTCTTCTCGTGGACGTCCGATCGTCGTTAGTGCAAACACACGCCAATGTACGCGTCGGCGGTCCTATACGTTCTTGCAGACCTAACATGAGGCTTCTTGGACGTGACACAAGGACAACTTTAAGTGCAAAAGCCTTACAAAAGATAAGCGAGCACCCGCACCACCAGGAAAGTCGTCGGGTCACGAGCCGCTGTCTGCCGCTCTATCCGCCGATATCAAAAGGGCTGCCTACCATTACCTGATCCTTCGTGATCTTGCTGAACTTCCGGTTCGTGACAAGTACATCGCGTTCATCACCGTTTTTCTTTCCCGATAGCGAGTGTTTTCTTCATACAGTGCGTCTCGAGCTTTTGCATTGATACAGTCAAGAGGTAGTTTTGCGCACAGACGCAACTAGTTGCTCGCTTGAACGAGCGTCATGATCGACGAGGGTTTAGATGCAGCTGCAATGTTCTTTGGTCTAGTGCGAAACAAGGAGGCAAACCGTGTAAGCCTTAGGAGCTATCGTTGTGTCCTCTCCACTTCGTTGTGGTCCGGTGAATCAGCTTTATCACAATAAGTTCATCTACGCAACAGTCCGCTGGCTAAACTTTTAGTAGCACCTGCTTGTCGAGTGCCCGTTGACATGTTAGAGACATCAAAATAGCCACAAAAGCGCAAACACTGCTACTAGTGGTCACCTGGATCAATGTACGCCACGACCACCACAATGATGATAAACGAGATAGATAAATTATACGAGTTATGCGCTATTCTCTTGACGATCTTGGCACACGCGCATTTATCCCAGCACGCGCTTACTGCTGGTGCAAATGACAACCTACCTTTCTTCACAAGACGCTAGTGCCTATTTCGTTTCGGTCGCGTAAAATGAATGAGGATGCACCTCGGACGCTAAACCACCCATAGCATTTATTTCTCCTTCTCAGGATGCTCCGCCTGGTAGTTGTGTACCTAGGTTGTGGATTGCAGGTGTTGAACATTGAGGAAGCATAAGTATCCACGTTCTAACGTTCTATGACTAAAACGTGTCCAAGACAAACAATCATCGTCCCTTAAATGTCAAGTCCTGACTGAACCTACACTGTTCGTATACCGCCAAACCATTTTCCGCCTCGTGCTTCGTTTGGGCGGACGGGTGAGCGCTTCCGACAACAAAAGTCCACGATAAAATGTAGGTAAATCACAAAATGCGTGAAGACAGTTCTGCAATTCTGTCTTCAAGCATTTGTACATGTGATGTACCTGGCGTGCAATCGTGGTAAGAATCACGTACAAATGACCGGTGGGCGTCACTGCCGGCCGATATGTACGACCTCCTGTCGAGCCTTGAAAGTGCCGAAAATGATGCACAAGGAAAGCAAGCACTCTTTCGTGGCGACCAATGTGTACTGGCTTGCAAAAATCGTCTTTCGGGCGATAATCGGACATGTGTCGCCTATTCTGACGAAGCGGCAGGAAAACTAAACCTTTTGAACGCGCACTAGCTTCGTTCCAGCGTGAGCAACACAGATTGGTCTTGCCGACTCTTCAAAGCTTGTTCCAGCTTTTTGGTACGTGGGCTGGCAGGACGAACACCTCAATGGCTACCTACGTAAACTATACATGCTGTGTATGAATTGCTTAAGCACAAAAGATTGACAGATTGCCCTCATGACACGACGGTATCTTTTGAACCGCTTTGAACAACTAGTCGTGAAAACCTGCACAGCGAGCGGCTTCGCAAGTATAAAAACATCGACAAAGTATCGAGATGTGGTCTAACTCGGAGCTTTTCGTTCAGCCGGAGCGCACGGGCTAACCTGGAACAGCGATAAGGATGATCCGTTCCATTCAATCTCTAACTTATCCTGGGCACAGTAGTTATCACTTATGCAGGTGCTTAAAGACGTAGATTGGACGCTGCTTGGCTCTCGTGCTTAGAATATTGCTCGTGGACGCATAACGTGATGTACTATGTAGTACAAAACGCTTGGTTATCAACGCAATGTAGTACAAAACGCTTGGTTATCATCGCACACAATTCTACACATTTTACACTGATACGTTTGGGATTGCACCGTATCGCAGCTGGGGCAGTGTCGTTTCACCAGATGCTTCTATCAAGATAAGGAGTGTTTTCTCTCGTGACCGATTCCACTCAATTTCGACACACTGTACGCAAGAAGGTCGACTAACCCTTGATATACACTTGCGTGCATTATTTGCAGTGACGACTGTCTGTGCGTGGACGATCGTTGTTTACTGTCGAAATACATGTCGGACCATTGCGTGAAACATTAGAATGGTTTGCATACATTGAGTATAGTCGAAAACAAGCATTGTCGATGTTCATCCAGCACTGCGTACGACCCTGAACAGCCATCTCAACTCATCAAAGTATCATCTTGTCACCTGGATAGCTCACAGTGAAGGTACAAAGCGATGGTCGTGCACTTTCACACTGTTTGAAACCGTCAAAACATGGTTTTTACCAGCATCTATCACTACCACTGGCAAACACCAGAAGTTTGGCTATCAAGCAACCATTCCAGGCGCTAATGATACAGTAAGACTAGTATCTTTCTGCATAAACAGCCGCCTGGCAATCGCTATCACTATGTACAAGTACTCTCTCGCTGCAGTCCGCCATCAAATTACTTCAACTTGCTCACGATTTTCCTCGTCTTCTCACTTTGGCTGCTCTATCTTGACAACAAGTTGTAATTATAGCAGACGACACCATTGTTCGAAGTTCCGCTTACGAATGTTCACCATAGCAGTCATAATTCGTGCAGTACAATACCTAGTGTATAGTGATCATTCGTTGGCACTATATGCGCAGAGCCTCCAACTTATCTTATGCAAGTCATCGGAGGTCGAGCCTACTCTAGGGACGGGATTTACTAAAATACCGTTTTAACCGTGCAAAAACGTACTTGCGTACTCGACAAAGACACCCCAAAAGTATCCTACTCATCAAAGGTTCGCAAGCCGTTTGTATACACTTGACACCCGCAGCTTTAATCTAACACGAGTCCAGAATAACTGAGCCCCTGGACACAGGGCGACGAAGTAGCATTGAGCTGCATTTTTCTAGGTAATTTTCTTCCTTGCGTCAAAACGATACCTGATGTTCCTAGTGCTGATATTTCAAACGCCACGCTGACTAATGGCCATTTGGGAAATTTGTTTATTTAATAACTTTAACTGATGGCCATTTGGGACAGGACACGTGCTGAACAATGGCAGCCCTGATAACGGTGCTTGTTGTTCGAGTAATATCATGATTAGGACTTGATTACATTTCGGTCCTTAGATCGCTACCCTGAGCTAGGTCTGATACCTTTCTTTTATAGCCTTATTACTGACGCATCTAGTAACGTCATTCTACGAACGTCATGGCCTTTCAGGTATTAGCCGTTTATCAGATCCTCTAACGACATTCGCCTGTCAAACATGTATTCTACGGTGTAATATCAGCAATCTCACTCACCGCTAAAGCTGACTGCACCTTGGTCCGATACTACTTGCTCGTAGCAAGTACTTGGGTCGCTTAGTCCCTTATGCCTTGTCCAACCTTTCTGCAAGATGAATCTCCGTAGACATGTACTACAACACGATAATGTATTGAGCCACGTTCTCCCGTATGAAGTGGTGACGAATGTCGACTTGCTCAGAACCTAGCATCGTAGACCGCATTATTGGCAAGTCCGATTGCACCCTATCATCTTCCCAGAACAACGTATTTTTCACTAACTAACGGCCGAGATCATCAAGCATCGCACAGACCCACAGCAATCCTAAGTTAAACAGGCTCAAAGCCATGTACTCCGCCTCGACCGAGCTTCAAGCTACCTTGCGATAATACTTAAACATGAAAACGACTGGCGCATCACCAATCATCACCATTATCTCCGACGCAGATTGTCGGTCGTCGATACAACTGCCTTCGCTCGCGACCTTCGATGCTGCAACTTGTGCTTTGCGCTGCCGTCGTAAGTTGTATCGTAGTCCGTTGTTGTCTTGAGGTGGCTGAGAACAAATATTGCAGCCTTCCAATGCTGATGACCCGGATTCACCAGGACAAGCAACAGCTGTGCGACTACATACGCCACATAAGTTTGCGTACATGTTGGGATGTAGAGCAAACATTCAAATGAGGATATGTACGGCTTCGGGTGCATTTCTACTTTCTCATCTCTCGTCGGTGGCGATTGCATCTCCGATAACTTCATGTGCATTGGACCTGCTAGTCTTTTCTTTTCGCAACACTTATTGATACGTGTAGCTTTTTACGTACTTGTTGATTCTGATCTTCTGCTTGACCCCTTCTTCTTGCTCTTACTACACAAATTCGTTTCATTGAAAAATATGATATTTACGGTCGTTCCCAAATTTTCGCCGTTTTGAATCTTGTAGCTAGTGTTTGTCAATATCAACCGCTACCGGTCCGCCAATACAAAAGAAGTGGCAAATGAATGCTGCGCAGTGTTCTAATATTCACGGGAGAATGAGTCTCACAGCAAAACAAGAAGCAATGCTTTGTGCGTTAGTGGTAAACCACTCTGTACGACCCATTTTAATCAATGAGCAAAACGAGGTGTTTTTTTAAGTCTACAGAGGGAAGGACCAAGCGATGCCGATTATTAGAATCAATATCGAGATAGATTTGTCAAAGTGACTTCGCTAAATAAACGTTTTTTCATTGTTTGAATCTCCAGACAATTCTTGAAAAAGTTGAAATTGTGGTTAGGACTGACGAGCAATTATTCTGAATGGTTTTTAAAGCGTTATAGGCCTGGACAATCGTCGAATGTTTTCAGACATTGTCCAGTGCTCTGAGCGATATCGGTAATGCTTGATTGACACTTCAAGCAACAACTTGATTTTCACTGATCAAAAGATGGTCGACCTGTGGAACAACGCCACGACGCAACCTGCTACATACAACAAGGGACCGAAAATCTATCCTCAGTTTTCTGGTAAAACTATCTAAATTTAAAATGACCCTGAATAATCGGCTAATGAGAGGACATGATTAGAGAAAAGGATATGACTTTTACGTATTGCAAAGCATTTTTTTATTTCAGTCTATTCACCGTTGGTTTCTTTTTGATCGTTGCGAAAAGTCTATCAAGACCATTTTTGGAATATTTTGCGGATTTGAAGTTGTCGCGCCCACTGATGCGTAATATCGTCCAATTTACTAAATACAGCTGACGTTGTATGACAGGGTGTTGGTTCATCGCGCTTTACAGTCAATTATGTACGTGCTAGTAAGTAGCAGAATTAATCTGTTATATTAATTCATGTTATGGCGTATTTGCTCGCGTCGTGTGCACAGGAGGCGTGTGGATTTTATTAGTTCCGCCTGGTATTGTATAATCTCGTCAAGTCATGTCGGTTCCTGATCTATTCTTTAAGCAGTGTTATTCCGCATTGATAGAATGGACAAGATCATTAAACTGGTGCTTGTCGAGTACACCCACCAGTTGCGCTCTCATGAAGCCAAAGAACGCGACTTGTCGCACAAAATTGTTCAGACACCGCGACACGTCATGTTCGATTTCACGTTGAATCACAATGCTGGATCTCCTCATCACGCTAAAATGATGCAACGAAAGACTACACGCTCGCACAATCAAGATCCAATGGGTTATCAAATGAGCAAAAGTGCCCTGAGATGGTCTGTGCTACATGAAGCAAAGAACTGACACCAAAATGGGTCTTGACGAATGTGGGATGTCAGCTCTACTCGATTTTTACATCGTCAGGAATTGTAATCTACCTTTTGAAGCAGCCACAACTTCTATTCATGCATTAGTCCAAGTCTGCTTTCATTCTCTTAGTTTCACACGTATTCGTTACATTCCATGAATCAGATGTCTGATTCCATCGGGCCACTGTTGATAGTCTTACGCAACGTGCACAATTGAAGGACATTGTTTTCAGTAGCTGGAGCACCGGCATTGATGTCCTCAGGTGCTGCTTCTTGTGAAAACTAGGTTCATTTGTATATGCGTAGTACCAAAAAGACTTTAAAACAGGTTATGACGATATCGTACCCTATATGCAGCGGAGCTAACGTTACTCCTTTGTCGCAGGAACACTTCTAGACTCGTAGAGTCTCTTAGCATATCAACCTAAACGGGTATCAACCCGAAGGGTCTCAAACCTTTGTAGACTAAGTGAGACACAACTCTTAGTACATTAACAATCTTGCAAGCTTCTATTTCGGGTCCAGAGGACCAATGAATTTAAGAAATCATGTGGAACGCATGCCCAGGAGTACTAGCCTCAATACTGGCTCTTGACTCTTACGATCAAAGACGGCTCTATAAGACACGTGTATGAAACTGATCAAAAAGGGGAACGGCATATTCTTACTGATTTATAGCGATCATAGACCTCACTTGCGTCTTTAACCTTTCAAACTATGCTACCCAATCGAATAGTTCTCGTGGAGGTTCTTCTGGTGTTGCCGCACCAGAACTACGC
This sequence comes from Peronospora matthiolae, assembly GCA_921007115.2. Classification (NCBI taxonomy): domain Eukaryota; phylum Oomycota; class Peronosporomycetes; order Peronosporales; family Peronosporaceae; genus Peronospora; species Peronospora matthiolae. Next base: position 814,720 of record CAKLBY020000035.1, on the reverse strand, counting down.
CGTCCATTAAAACCTCTATTACGATAAATACCGTCTATCCGTAATCGATAAGGTACGCAATTATCGCTAAGCGTATGTGATACAAAAGTACGCCTTACCAGCGAAACTGATCTCTTTCTGTGAACATCACACCAATGTACCTGGTTATCACAACCATTCGTGTAACCCCGTTCCAACAACCACAGCGCAATCGGTTGAGAGTACCCAGTTATCAACAGGTCATTACGCGTGCAAGAGCAAGAGGAAGACAAGAAAGACGGCAACGACGATACCAACGGCTACGACTTTTCGTGAACAAATGAGGAGAGAGCGGCTCCACCCTCGATCGTTGGGGAGGCTCTGGACGCCGTCAAAACTGCGCTTATAGCCATGAGCAAGCTAGCTGATCTCCCTGCACTCAAGTCACTGGAATTGAGTGCTGGTTCACAAGCCGGTATGCCGTCCGCGCAAGATGTTGCAGAAATCACTCTCTTGATGAAGAATAAAGTCGACGTTCGCCGTAACAACGCGGCCACGATGGACGCGATGTGCGCGGGAAAAGGCGTGCTGAATCCGCACGGAGGCTTGACGCCTTCACTTCAGTACGCGGACGCAGTATCGACGTACAAACTCCTTTTCGATGAGGATTGCGGCATGTCCATGCCGCAATTCAGGACCTTTTTGCCAGAAAGGTTCGTGCAGCCTACAAGGATCTCGATGCGGATACCATGGACTCGACGTACCACTTGAACGAGCTGCGCAAGGAACTGGATCCTGCTGACGCGAAATTGTATAGTACTGACAAGGTCGTACTGGACAAGATTGAAAAGACCTTGATCGCTTTAACGCATTTCGGACTTCTTAAGGACAAAGAGTCGCAACTCACACAGTCCGTCAAGTTCGATGATGCTTCCATCGTGGGAACTATAGACGAGAAGATGGAAGCCACCGAACTTCTAGTCAGGGCCAAACACTTTACTTGACTAAGTCGCTCCAGCAGAAGAAAGCCGCACAGGAGCTTGCACAAAATATCGCTCCGCAGCAAAATCGGCCGACATTACGAAATGGGTTCGTGCACATGGAAAATCAGCCGTAACTTGGAAGTGGAACATGAGTACAATAAAGAGGATCCTTGCCTCTATTGCGACTGCCACGGACTCGTGACTTGTGGAAACACAAGTCGCGTGACGTTTAAACAGGAAATGCGGTTGCATTATCCTTGGGCTTTGGCCTTGATACATGAAATCACACTTTCGTCTTACTTTATTCATCATTTGTAACCTACTACTCTCAAGAGAATGAATACTGAAAAAGAAAAGTGCACGAATAGATGGCGGATCGCGATTGCAGTTAAAAAGCTTACTTTGTGTCCTCTTCACCGTCGCTCTCAGAGGATTGACAGATAGAAAGAGTTTCGTCATCTCCGCGCCTACAGTCTCTTGTTTCGTGCAATCACACAGGGGATACTGGAAATATCAGCTAGCTTAGTTTCTCGATTTTCACCACTGCAAGTTTTAAAGCAAGCTCAGATGACCGTCGTGAAGGTATCGAGAGATAAAGGGATCATCATGCTCCAGTTTACGTGCAACCACATGTTTTCTACTGTCAAATACTACAATGACTACATTCGTGACCAGCTTGCTCTAGCTGTAAGCGGTGCTGTGCTGCCGGCTTTTCACTGCCAGCCATTCATGCACGGAGCGTAAAAAGAATAAAAAAGAGGTGAATCAGCTTCTTACGCGTAAATACGAGACCCGGCGCTGTCGATTCTTTTTGCTCAATCGTAACCAGGTTACGAAAAAACGATACAAGCAAATGGACGCATCGTACCCCAGCAATCCGACGCATCGTACCCCGCAATCAGACGCATCGTACCCCAGCAATCGGACGTTTCGTACCCCGCAATCGGACGTTCGTACCCCAGCAATCGAACGAATGGTACCCCAGCAATCAGACACGAGGAACTCGTCTCCGTCCTCTTGCGCCGTGAGTCGACAGGAGCTACGCACGGCGCATGAAGCGAACGATTATCAGCTTCGTTTCAAGTTGACTGCAAATGCTTCCTTCGTCTCTAATGCCAACGGTGCGAGTAACGAATACGCAGCTACAGCTGCTCTCGTGGGTTGCTCTTTTTAAACGTGTGATTACTATGTTTCCCTTACAGGACAATCAAACGCGTTTTTTTCAGCACCATATCGCGTAGAGAAAACGTCTCCAATCGCTGACGTAGCAAATAACGGGAAGCTCAAGGTGCATAAAACGCACTCACTTGAGTCATCAATCGAGACGGCAAGAGAAGAACGGGCTGGGAGTCAGCAGTCAAAAAGACGGCAGCGGTTTTTTTCAAGCTGGACGTCCACGGGTACGTGGTTCCCATCTGCGATGCTGGAAGAGCACAACAGACCCGGCAATTGTGAGGAGGTCCAGCAGCTGCCGTGGAAGCTGCCAGAAAGTGACGAGACTGAAGCTTGGCAACGCACGGTGGATCCTTTGAGGCCACGAGATACGGACGTGATCAACATGACGAGCGTCCGACACGCATGGAAAGCAAAAGAACAGCAGGTAGCGCAGGAGATTGCTGAATTTGAAGCAATCGAGCACGAGTTAATGGCGGAAACAGCTTTGAATTGGAGAGAAAAGCAGCAACAACAGCAGCAATTGAAACAGTTGGATTTGGCACCTTCTGATCAAGAGCAGGTATTGGATGACAGTACGTCGGACGTGACTGACTGGGAGCTGTCCGATTTGTCGCTGGTATCGGACTTTGATGGAGAAGACCGACCGAGGTGGCAGAGGACCAGGCACGAGTTATTTGATGACAGTATCGACAACATGGTGGATCCAGCACGGATGTTTGCCAACAAGTCATCTAATTCGGTGGATGACATGATCGTTCAATGTAATGAATTGACTGATCGTTCTCGAGAGCAGTCAGAAACCGAGATTTGTTGTGGTGACCTACCTTCGGAGTTGAGTGCTACAAGCCTCGACGGTTCTGTGCCATGGCATGATGGTTTGTCCTCGCAACCACAGAGAAGTGTAGAGCACGAACGATGTCCAGACGTTGTGGCTGCTAACGTGCATGCATCATCAAACGACCAAGAGTGGTTCGCTAGTGATGGTGGTCGTGACAGGCATCAATCAGCCAAATATCGAGTGCTTTCGGCGACCCCCGGTTGTCGAAGGAATTGCATACAGGAAACGATGAACTTTCAGTTAGGAGGAGGTGCCCCGGTTTCGTCGTTGGCGCAAACCGTTTTGGCAGACTTCCAGCACGTTAATAACAGCGATCGTGATAGGGCTTCCTATGAAGGTGACACAAGCCCGATCGTTAGCAGCAGTACCAGCACAAGGGCAGATTGGGTGGCTCCTTCTGCGCGGCCGATATCATTTCTGCAGGAGCGGTCCAAATCGACTATTGAACACAAGCGTGCGCAACTGCAAGATCAAGCAGTGCATGTTATCGACCAAAAAGTACAAAATCTGGCAGTCAGTAGGGACGAATATGCACGATATGGGCAACAACAGCGAACGTTGACCGAAAAAGAGTGGGAGCAAGAGCGCACGAAAATAAAAGAGGAGAAGCTGCGTCGACGACAATGCAAGCTGCGTACGAAGATTGCAGTATCTCGACCAAATCTGAACGAGTGCGGGGAAGTGGAAATGCTCAAGGCGCAGATCGTGCAGATGCAAGTTGACGGAAAAGCACGTGTGGGCAAATGGAAGGCCGCATGTGACAAGTTGCGGCAACGTGTTTATGTACGTGATGTCAGTCAATCTATTGATCGCTATTTGCCAAACGTTTGTCATGTGTTTGCTCCCATTGCATGTCGTACAGGAGCTGGAAGAGAAAAATTGTGACCTAAGTAAAGAAATTGAGGTCATGAAGAAGGGTCGCTATAAGCAGTGGGTAGACTACGACCAGCTTCTGAAAGAGACGCGAGATGGTTCTGGACTGACAACAAAGTCCAGCGCAACTTCCACATTCCCTTCTGTGCTCAGTAAGGAGAACGGTTCACATACGATGAGTGGCTTCGTTTGCATTAAAGATGTAGACGCACAGGGATGGAGTCCTTCTGACGACACCATACCCGAGATTGACGAGAAGATGGACTGTACGGCATCCTCGGACTGCAATCAGCATAACACGGTGAACCGCAACGAATGGGAACGTGACGGATTAGAAGTCGAGGGCGTTCATCGCTCGTGCGTGCCTGGGGTCTCATCGGGTAGAACAACTTGTCCGAGTGGCAAGGAGGACTGTACCAGCGACTTGGGTCACGTGCGTGCAAATAATCCTGTATTGTCCGAACGGATATCCTTTGCAGTTCGGAATGGCGAAGGTCGGTACGACATTGGCTACACCGACCTACAATGCAATGGCCGCGAAAGAGCGAGTGTGACCTCAGTCTCAACATCTTCATCAGAGCACAAGGTTGTTGCTAACGAGGTAGAGCTGCAGGGTGGAAAGCGGGAGTTGCTGTACACGGATGGAAGCAGGAAGATCGTTTTCCCGAATGGTAGTGAAAAGGACGTTGACGCTAGTGGCCGCGTCGTCATCAAGTTCGCAAACGGCGACCATCAAGAGGTACAAAGGATGCTGTTTGTTGAGGTGCCGATATCGACAGTCGTTAACGATGGCATTACTTGTGGTTGGTGTTGCTGCCACAGCTCTTCCCGGACACTGGAGTCAGCGTTTATCACTACTACGAGGCTCGGACGAAGCTGACGAAGTATCCGGACAACCGCAGGGTGTATGAATTTGCGAATCAACAGACTGAGACCACGTTGCCCGACGGCACGATTGAGATCCAGTTTGCTGACGGCATTAAAAAGACCATTCACGTAAGCGGCGACGAGTTTTCCGTGTTTCCAGATGGCACAACCATGATGGAGCAGCTCGACGGGCTGCGCGAGGTGACGCTCGGGAACGACAAGACCATTCGCTTTCTACCAGATGGTCAAATCACGGTTCGGTCCGATGTCGTGCGTCAGGATCGACTACTGGGAAGTACGTGAAAGTACTAAGCCAAGCAGACTACTTTTTGCTGAAGTGCCACATGCCTTGCACTTTCTGCACGCACCATCGAGACAAGCAAGGTCTGATGAGTCCAGTCTTAGTCGTCCTCTTCTTTGTGCGCGCGCCGAGCACCAGTCGAATGATTATGGCCAGTCCACGGTCTCCATTGTAAAGTGGGATCGTCGAAAGTCTCAGGTGATCATCATCTTCGAAAGTCTCAAGTGATCATCGTCGTCGGCAGTACCTCAGCGATTTCAAGGATGGAGGAGACGGCTTTGTGCAAACGCCATCTACAAAGTCCCGTGTCTGTGACCTGCCGGTTATATGCTAGTGAACGCCGTGGTGATGAGCCCAAGCGTCTTCAGTTAACGGCGAGGGGTATTGAGCTGCACTCTGTTGTGGCGTCGTCTGTCTCCTCCGTGTCGGATCTGATTCCCTGGTGCTGGATCCTCGGCGCTTCGGAGTGTACGCGCAGTATCCGCCACCGCTTTGTACCTGTCGACGAAGCAGACAGTGACTTGGAAAATGACAGGGAGTTTGTTGTCTTTGGGTGCATGCCAAAGTCCGAGAAGTTGTCCGGCAGAGGTGGACTGCTTGGCTGTCTCACATCACTGGCTATGGCTGTGCTACCTTCAGCTCTCACAGGCAGTACCTCGGAGAATGCAGGTGTGGATCGGGTACTGGTTCAGTGGTTGTTCAAATGTGAGGCGAACGACATGGGAGGTGAGGTGGCGACGACGATAGTGAAGGCCATCCAGTTCTTTGCAGATCCACGAGCTGGAGAGATGACGGAAAAGCTGCTGGATGGTTACGAAGACCTGCCCTTACGAAAGGTTCGAGAGAGATGATGGACGTTGAGTGAGTGAGTAGACTGATGCTAATGGGGCTGTAGTTTTTGGTGGTGATCAACCCTGCAGGAGGTACGGGCGATGCGCAGCAGACGTACGAGCAGCAGGTCGCTCCGGTGTTCGAGCAGGCGAATATAGTCGTGGAAACGGTCGTTACTCGACATGCTGGACATGCGACGAAGCTCATGGCAGAAGTGCCATTGAATCAGTTCGACTGCATCGTGGCGGTGGGAGGCGACGGACTGCTGTCGGAGAGTCAGTTGAATAGATCATGGTGGCATGCTGAACTTGATGTAGATGGGACTAACACTGTGGTTGTTGATCAAAGTGCTGCAAGGATTGATGCAGCGCAAAAACTGGCAGCAAGCAGTTCCCCAGCCGCTTGGAGTACGTGCTGGCAGCAAATGCCTGTGCTGATTCTGTGCTGACGCGGTTTTGTGCCCTCGTAGATCATTCCTGGTGGATCAGGCAACGGTCTGTCTGCATCGTTGTTGTCGCGAGCTGGCGAGCAACCGACGGTGCTTAATGCAGCCTACTCCCTCGTCAAGGGCCATGTTGAGGATCTAGACTTGTTCTCTGCTACCAATGGGAACGGAGCTGACATGTACGGGTTCTTGTCGCTGGAGTGGGCTTTTGTTGCCGATATGGACATCAACTCGGAGCGGTACCGCTTTTTCGGCGATTTGCGGTTCTTCATTGCGACGGCACTGCAGATCTTCGGCTTTGGTCGGACGAACTATCCTGGTCGACTGCGTTATCGTGCTGTCAAGAACGAGGAGCCCCTTCCCGAAACATACCATGACGCTTTCAGCTCTACTGTCGCAACTGCAAAGCCAATTTGCGCATGTTTGGAGGAAGAGCAAGACAGTCGAAATGCTGAAAAGTGGCTGGAAATGCAAGGATCGTTTTACATGTTCTGGGGCATGAACACGTCCCACGCTGCGGCAGATGCTCACATTGCACCGACCGCCGATATCTCGGACGGCTTGTTCCACCTCATGCTCGTTTCAGGGGCGCGTTACTCGCGCTTTCAGCTGGCGAGATTGATGATGGGGATTGAGGATGGTTCGCACCTGGATTTGGATCGAGTCCAACTCATTCGTACACGTGCTTTCACGATACGTGCCAGCAACGCGAACGACCTCATTTGCGTTGACGGAGAGCTTTTCCCTGGACCGGAGATCAAAGTCGAGGTGCACCGTGGATTGGGGCGCATACTCTGCTTGCCTGCAAAGAAGGACAAGTAGTGCTTGAGGATACTGAAGCGGTAACTCGGTGTATGGTAAGGTCTCACCACGTGACTTAACTACGATGTGGTCGACTGAACTCATCCAGCGACTCATTGTGTCGAACGAAGCTGACACATTCACCTATGTCAGATATGCAAGTAAGTTGGTTAGCAGAATGTGTAGTCAGGAAGTAGCTGCACGCGGATATGACGCCTGGCAAATGTGTTGTCCGTTACTGAACAACAGGCTATTTAGACTGAAGTGCGATCCAAGTCGTTGGTTGGCCACGGCGACCAGCTTGGTGTGGTCCCCCATCCGTCATCCGTGTACCCAAACTATGCTATATGAAAGGTCTGTCTACCACTCACGACAGTGTACCCCCCCCGCTCTCCAGAGCGTACGTACAAAACATCAATTTCTTGTCCGGTCAGTTTGTATTTTATTTTCTGTACGATGGGCAATGCCGCGCCGCGCGCGCAGCCGCAGAGCGTCCTGGACAGTGCGTCGCAGTACCGGACGTTCCTCATGGACTACACGCCGCGGTCGATGGACATGATGTTCGGCAGTTTGATCGGCGATGGCAAGTTCCTCAAGAGTATCTCGTGCAAGTGTGACGAAGGGCACCTCGTGGTCAAGATCTATCGGAAATATGACGAGCGCGAGTCCCTCAGTCGTGCCGAAGTGGCGCTGCGGCGCTTGGCACTGGCGTTTTCGATCGAGCACGAGCCGAACGTGATGCCGTACGCGGACTTTCAGCTCTCGCACAAGAGCCATGTGGCGTTTCTTGTCCGACCGTTTTTCGCGTCGAATTTGTACGACCGAATTTGCTCGCGACCCTTTTTGACGCTCGTGGAGAAAAAGTGGCTCGCGTTTCAGCTTTTGCGGGCGCTGGCCCAGAGCCACGCCAAGGGCATTTGCCACGGCGATATCAAGCAGGAGAACGTCATGGTCACGAGCTGGAATTGGGTCTTTCTCACGGACTTTGCGCCGTTTAAACCCACGTACATTCCAGAAGACGACCCGGCGGACTATAATTACTACTTTTGTGCTATTGACGCCACGCGGCGCGGCTGTAGCGTCGCGCCCGAGCGGTTTTACGGCAAAGGAGGAGCAGTTCCCACGAGTGCCGCAGCTACAGCAGCTAGTGTGAGTGCAGCAGCAGCTGCTGCTTTATTGGGTGCCAAGACGTCGGATGCAGTTGTCATGCTGTCGAAAATGGCTGACAGTGACGTTTCAGTGGAAGAAGTTGACAAGCAGATTCTGGCCATGGGTACTGGTGGCGGGACTGGCGCTGGTGGCACAGGGACGGCCTCATTTATGCAGCCACCGCCGCCATCGTACTCGCGTTCGCGCCGGGAAGGCAGTTTGCTTGAGTCGATGGATATTTTCTCGGCTGGGTGTGTGATTGCGGAATTGTTTTCAGGTGGGAAACCTCTTTTTGACCTGCCGTCGCTGCTAAAGTACCGCACGGGAGATTCGGACGCTTTGCGTCAACGGTTGAAAAAAGTGGACGACCCACGGCTTGAAGAGCTACTGCTGCACATGTTGCAGTTGGATCCGAACGCTCGGCTCTCAGCGAGTGGCTATTTGGCCAAATATACGAGCTCCAATGGGCTATTTCCGACGTACTTTGACAACTTTTTGTTCAAGTTCCTTGTTCTGGTACTCAGTCGTGGTGGGAAAGTGCCCGACGCACGAATTCGACTAGTGTGCAAGTATTACGGACGGCTGGTGCGTGAAGTTGCGGGCGTTGAAGACCCGGAAGGCGAGGAGTTTTTCAAACTGCGTCTTAAAGAAGGTTACGGATCCGACCGGCTAGCAACTGCGACAGGAGGTGATCAACAAACGCATGTGGCGCAGCGTGTGCTTGAAGAGCTGTATCAAAAGATGCCTTCAAAGCACGATAAGCAGAAAGCTGAGCGTGACAATGCTGTTCTTGCCAAGTTACATCAGATCAAGGAACAAGAGAACGACATGCGTGGTCTTAGTGCGAGTATGCAGAAGAGGAAAATTGAGAAGCTTCATGATCAATTTCAGGCACTTACACAGAAGAAGCAGACGTCGCTATTGCTCGATTACTCACGCGACCCATTGGACGGTCGTTTGGACGAAGGTATATCTTTGAAAGTTGCTGAAGCTAAAGAAGGAGTTATTGCAGACAGCTACGACCTTTCGTTGGACAGATCGAACAATATGATGCCTTCTTCCCACACAAGCAGCGCACGACAAATGAAGCCACCAGCAAATCAAAGCAGTGAACCGTGGCCTCATGACCGTAACGGCATCGTCATCATTTTGTCGTTGATTTGTTCGAGTCTGCGGCATGTACAAGTCCCGGAGTCAAAGCTCACTGCGCTGTACTTGATCCGCTCACTTGGCCAGTACACGAGCGATGAAGCCCGCTTGCAGCGCCTAATACCTTACTTGCTTGAGGTTATTGATGACCCAAGCGCGACAGTGCGCGCATTGGCGCTTCGTACAGTCACTTACTTGATATCGCTTGTGGAATCCTTTCCTCTCGCTGACGCCTCTGTGTTCCCGCAGTACGTGCTGCCTGCAATGGTACCTTTCCAGTCTGACCCTGATGAGTTGGTGCGCATCACATTTGCCGAGTGCTTGCCGCAGCTGGCCGAAACCAGTCGACGTTTCTTGGAGATTGCGCACGCGATGAAGCAAAAGATGTTGACATCGTCATCATCTGCCAAATCAGCAATTTCTGGCCGGAGCAATGATTCATCTGCTCCCAGCACGTTGTATATGGCGTCCAGCAGTTTTGATAAAGAGCTGAGTGTGCTGCACAAAATGATTTCGCGATTTGTAATCCAGCTTACGACTCCCGATCAAAAGGCCTCATCATCTCTTGTCAAGCGTGCACTGCTGGTCGATATTACAAGGCTGTGCGTGTTTTTCGGCCAAGAACGCACCCTGGATGTGGTCTTACCACAGCTTATAACGTTTCTGAACGACCCGGACTGGGAGCTACGAGGGGCGTTTTTTGACTACGTCGTTGGCGTGTGCTCGTTTGTAGGTCCTGAGGCCGTTGAACAAAACATCTTACCTTGCATTGAGCAAGCGCTATTTGATGTACAAGAGATTGTCATCACTAAAGCAGTGGAGTGTCTTACTGGATTGTGCCAACTCGGACTGTTCCAGAATAAAATCAGCACGCTCGTGGAAAAAGCGCGTATGACTTGTTCCTTGTTGCTGCATCCAAGTTGGTGGATTCGCGATGCTGTGTTGAAGCTGATGGGTGAGATTGCGCTCAAACTGCGCAGTGTAGACGCCAACGTTTTCTTAGGTCCACTGCTTCGGCCCTTTTTGCGCAAGACGATGGTGTTTTTGCCCGACGAGAAGGTTCCTGTGGTCACGAAGCGACTTCGTGACTGCTGTCGGCCTCACGTGTCGCGGGAGACATTTGACCGCGCACTACTGGCCTCGTCATTATCTTCAGGTTTTACCGAGGTCATATCCGACATGGAACGATCTGTTGTCCAACTGCCTGATGACAGCGACGACGACCTGGTTCCAACCACGCCTCTCTCGGCTATGACGACAACTTCGCGTGAATCACTCGAGGAATCAGTCGGCGACATGTCAAAGTCTCGAAGGAACAGAGATGCCTTGCTGAGTGCGGACTCTCTGGATGGATGTGGTGTGCCTCGTCAGCAATCATCTGGTGCAGCCGTTGCATCTTCGGCAGCGACAACAGCAGCAACGATATCGAATAGTGTTGAGGTTGGCGCGTTCTCGGTGTACGACCAACGCAAGAATGAGATCCAATTACTCAAACTGATGCAACAGTACGTCTCAATTGCCTCGATGCAGATGCGGAGCAAGTTGGAAATGGCTAAAACTGAGCAAGCGGCGCGTATGCAAGGAGCCTCCAAAAGCGACCGCGCTGGTTCGCCCCGCAGTTCGGCGATCAAAGCTTCTGCAGTAGCAGCCAGTGGTGCTGCTGCTCGCACCAACAGCAACCCATTTGCTCGAAAGCTGTCGCGCTCACACCTTCGTATGCTCTTCGTGCCGGATATGCGTTTTGCACTCTCGACAGCACAACCCCTGAAGCCAAACAAATTCGGAATCCCGTCGTCGTCGTCTCCAGCGACTAGCAGTGCTACGTCGATGTCGACACCGGCAACGACTATATCAACCGCTTTGGTAACAAGATCCCGGTCGCATGCGCCTAGCAGCTCACCGTTGCATCGCGAAACAGCAGCAGCATCGACCGGTGCCGGGATGACAGCAGCTCCCTCTCTGGACAGCCTATCCTTGTCGCACGTTGGCAAAATGTACAGTCTTGTCGAGCCAAGCACGCCTGTTTCCGCATCATCTATTGCTGTCACGGGCCCCTCTACTATGGTTCCTCCTGGGTCCATTTCATCGGCACTGGACGACCCGGGACTGAGTCAAATGGACTCAAATCACTTTGCACCTACCAGCGGTGGAGTCATGGTAAGCATGCTGAACATGAATATGCGCGACATGTACGGTGGCGATGGAATGAACAGTTTATTGGATCCGCATCATCACCACCACCCAGCGCATGCGTCGCCAGTGTCACCTCCGCGACAAAGAATGATCAAGAAGGCGCATACGACTTACCACCACTACTTTGCTTTCAAGGAGTCGGCAATGGATCCTGCACTTGGGAATCCGCGCAAATTGCTTGCGCGGTTGAATGCACTGGGTATTCCTCCGTTGCCACCGGATCTTGGTGCGCTGCAGCTGTCTGATGGATCGCCATACTCGATTTACAGTCATGCGCCAAGCCCCTACTGTCTGACAAGTGGTGGCGTTGGCATAAACAAAAGTGCGGGAACTACTGGAGCATCAGGAAACGATCGAGCAGGCACGAGTGCTTCCAATGTGGCATTGCCTTCGATGCAAGTTGGTAGTGGAACGTATCCTCCTGGCGTAGGGGCGTTCAACGTGGCTGCAGCAGCTGCGGCAGCAATCAACGGAGGTGTGACGCCCAGTAGCTTTGGCAACTCCAACAGCAGCAGTGGATCCGGAAGCCACTTGAGTGGTGGAAACGGTGTTAGTGGGGGCGCTAGCTACCCTAGCTCATCGTACCACAACTGGCAGCCACGCAAGAATGTCCTGGTGGCGGAATTGGCTGAGCACTCGGGAGCTGTGACTCGTGTGAATGCTGCTCAGGACTACAGCTTCCTCGCGTCTGCCTCGAATGACGGAACGGTGAAGATTTGGTCAGTGCGGTCATTGCTGCATAGCGTGAATCAAGGATCACGGTGTACATATGACGGGCAGAGTGGAGTGATTACCGACATGAAGGTGCTGACGAACAGTCACTCGGTTGCTTCAGCTTCCAGCGACGGCACTGTTCACGTCTTTCGTGTGGACAAGGTGAGTTCTGTAGGTGGGAACGTCCAGACCACTGGTCTGAAGGAGCTCCGTGCGAATAACAGTGCTGTTATGGCAATCGACTACCTGAACAACGTGACGGAGGCTCTGCTGCTATATGCGACCCGAGACGGCAGAATCCATGCGTGGGATCTGCGCATGCGACAGGAGGCCTGGACGCTGAGTATTTCTCCCGAACTTGGCTATGTGACGTGCGTGACACACTCACTTGATGTGAGCTGGTTAGCTGTCGGAACAAGCAGAGGCTTTTTGTGCTTGTGGGATCTGCGCTTCTTGGTGCTCATTCGTATCTGGCGCCATTCGTCTCACCGCGCCATCCATCGACTGCAGCCGTGCTTGGGATTGCCGAATGCGTTGCCGCTCGATGAGACGTCGGTACCCCTGGTATTTGTGGCAGCAGGTGATGGCGAAGTCGCGGTGTTTGATCTCAGCATTGGTGCATGTCGGGCAGTGTTCCGGACGCTCGAGGCACAGGCATCGGAGGCTGAAGCCAGCAAATGTCCGACACTGCTGCATGTGGCAATTCCACACCGCAGTCGAAGCGTGCTGGGAAGTTATCTCGGGATTTATGGTATCGCCACGGCTTTCGACGAGATTTCGACATCGCCACTCGGTGAGGAGCCTAGTGTCCGTGCAATATTGTGCCCGTCACTGCACCTTCGTGGCATTGGCGAGGCGTTGATTACTGGCGGTGAAGACCGTCAATTGCGTTACTGGGACATTCGCAACGGGAAGCAATCGTACACGATCTGCGGGAATGGTGACGCCAAGTCATTTTACGACAACCAGCTGCCTCCTACTGACTGGTGGCGCATGCCCGATCCTACTCCGCGTCGTTATGATGAAGTGCCTGCAGCACCTCTTTCGACCACGCACAACATCACGAAGCCAGAGATGGCTTGGAGCAAGTTGAGCCCACCACTGATCACGGTTTGCCAGGACTCGTCCGTGTACTCGACTCCAGGTGGCGTGTCAGCCTCAGGTGCTAGTGGTGCCGAGTCTTCGATCAGCGTCGAACGCAGAGGTCTCGTGCCTCCATCTCCGGCGCACACGGACTGTATTTTGGACCTGACGCTTGTTGAGCTTGGAAGCAGTCACAGTTCGAGCCCCATGCTCGTCTCGAGTGGCCGTGATGCACTTATCAAGGTGTGGAAGTAACCTGGTCAAGCACGTGCACGATCTGGGCAAGTCGAGAACAGCTAGTATAATGGATAACAACAACCCGTGGCGTTGAAGATTAAAAAAGTTGCGTGAAAGATTGACTATACCTTCTTTGCTGGTAGCAACATCTCGCATACCTGGCTGACCAGCTATCGCTGCTTCTGACGCTTCTGGCCAGTGCTCTGACTGCGCTTCATCTTGAGCTTCTTCCTGAGTTTACCGACAGCAGTACCTGCTCCGTCGCCATCTTCAGCCCCCCGTTTCTTGCTCGGACCAATGATGCCACTGCTGTTACCTTTCTTACCCATCATGGCCTTTCGTGCAGTCCGTGCCTCTTTAAGCTTCGAGCGCTTCGACGGCAGCGCTTTGCCCTTACGCTGCTGCTGTATCCGCTGGAAAAGCGTCAAGTGCTGCTCGGGATCGACCTTCCACTTCTTCGCACGCAGCGCACCAGACCCGCGCTGACCTGCAGTGTCGTCCGCTGCCTCTTCCACTGCCTCCACACTGCTGTCACTGTCGTCGCTATCACTCTGCACATCGCCCACGGCCGTCGTGACAGTCACCACGTCACCAAACTTGCCCTGAGTAAAGTCGTCACTGAACGTCGTGACGTTAACGACCGCCTTGGCGTCACCAGAGCGAAGCGACACACACGTCCTCTTCGTCTCGGACGCTTCCTCCTCCTCCTCATCTGCCTCCTCTTCTTCCTCCTCTTTTGTCTTCTCATCGTCCGATAGCAGATTCAGTGCTGCCAGTTTCTCCTTCTGCTCTGCTCGCCGGTTCTTCTTTGCCTCCAGTTGAAGTTTCTTGACCTTGTACGCCTCCATGTCCAGCCCAAAGCGACGACGCTCTTGTTTGCGCTTATGGAACCCCGTCAGATACTCCCTATACAATAACAACAACAACAGCAATAACAACAACAATAACAATAACAACAACAACAACAACAGAATAAGCCAAAAGCACAAGTCAATCAAACAAACGTTTGTTTGATTCACGAAACGCAGTGAACCAAACACAGGTAGCCAAACGGACGTACTTGCGCTTCTCCGGGTTAAACGTGACAACGAGCTTGGACTTTTTACGCATCGTCGGGTGCGCGCCAACGCCGGTGCTTCCCCGTCCACGCGAGGACTGACGAGCCGATGCGCCACTTCGCGCCATGTGATAGTGAGCGATAACGCAAGCGAACCACCACTCAGTTAACACGCGTGTGGCGGTAGTCAAAAATGGCTGGTGGGTCCAGGAATAGTGTGGACCACTAGATCTACACACACGCACACACGAACCACATCGATTCGATTCGATTTAACAACAAGACGACCGACGCGCGAGACAATGAAAGACACAAAAGACCCATGTCGAAGGAATGTACCACCCACTGGTACCTTTGCATTGCACCCAACTGCCGCGCCCTGACGACAAGATGACCGTCCAGCCGCTGCCGTTCATCACGGTCGACGACGCGAGCGGCGACTTTTGCGTGAGCCCCGAGGCGCGCGTAGTGCTGGAGACCGTCAAGACGCGTCTCGTCGTCGTGGCTGTCGCGGGTCTCTACCGCACGGGCAAGAGCTTTCTCCTGAATCTACTGGCGCAACATGCCGCGACTCCAGACGTCGCAGGTTCCATACGTCCAAGTGTACGGATTCTTGCACAAGACAATAATTGCAATTATTGTAGTGTGTCATAATTGCAATTATTGTATTGTCCAATAATTGCAATCATTGTATTGTGCAATAGTTGCAATAATTGCAATTATTTTCGTGTCTTGACGACTAAGATGCTCGATCGTACTGACGAGATCGACACAATCGTAACCATAATGTATTGCTATCACCTGTCCTGTTTGCTTGTTGCAGGGGTTCGCGGTGGGTCGTACCGTCAACGCATGTACCAAAGGCATTTGGATGTGGGGCCACCCCATTGCACTTGACGAAGACACGAGCGTCCTGTTCTTGGATACGGAAGGACTGGGTAGCGTGGACCGTGCTCAGACACACGACACGCGCATTTTTGCACTTGCGCTGCTCCTGGCGTCAAATTTCGTGTACAATAGTCGTGGAGTCATTGATGGCAACGCTCTCGACGACCTCTCGCTCGTCGTGAACTTGTCCAAGCACATTCAAACGTCGTCAACAACAACAACGACAGCATCTCCTGGCCTGGATGTAGCGAGCGCTGGCGACCGCTTGCACGAGTTTTTCCCGACTTTTATGTGGGTCGTTCGTGACTTTACGCTGCAACTACTGGAAAACGGCAAACGCATTTCGTCCAAGCAGTATCTGGAGAATGCACTGGAGCCAACAGGAGGATTGAGTGACGACGCTGTGCGTAAAGACGAGATTCGAGCGCTTCTGAGTGGCTTTTTCCGACAACGCGATTGCGTCACATTGGTGCGACCTGTGGATGATGAAGAGAAGCTTCGGAATTTGCCGCAGGTGCCGTACAACGAGCTGAGGAACGAGTTTCGAGCTAGTTTCGAGGGTCTATGCGAGAGGTTGTTTGGCAAAGCCAAGCCGAAGACAATGTTTGGCAAGCCATTGAACGGAGCCATGCTCGTCAACTTGGCGGGATCGTATGTGGAAGCACTGAATAGCGGCAAGGCACCGGTGATCTCTAGCGCCTGGAGTCGCGTCATGCAGGCACAATGTCAGGATGCACTTGAAGATGCTGTCGAGTGCTACAAAACCGAGATGCGTGCACGAGTTCGCAGTTATGTGTCAGCTAAACAGTACGAGAACGATGTTGGATTTGAAAAGATTGGTGTCGAGAACGATGCCTTGAATGGTGGACTTGAAGTGGGAGGTAACAGGCAGGGAAGCAACGCCATGTTTGATGAAGACGGGAATTTGCAAAGCATAGTTTTGCCACCAGAATTGGCGACGACGGATGGTCTGGATGAGGCTGAAGACGACCAAGTGGTTTCGCAAAGCAGTCCCGTGGATATAAGTGCAAAAGAAGATGACACGAAGGCTAAGAGTGTCGTGAACAGCGTGGAACGCACACGATTGCCTTGTTCGGATAGCAGGCTGAACAGTGTGCATCGTTGGTGCAAGCAGCTGGCCAAGAAAAAGTTGCGCGATGTTGTCAATGAAAACATAGGCAATGAAGCTGAAGCTGGTGGTGATGATGATCATATGGCTCAATTCCGCCAAGCGGTAGCTGCCGAGTTCAAATCATACCATCAGCAGAATGCAGCGGCATCAATGGCGTATTGCAGGCACGTGCTGGACGATTTAAGTCGACCCGGAAATGAGTACCTGGCACACCCGAAGCTTCATAGCCAAAAGTCATCTGCGGAACTTTTTCGTGAAACCCAGACCTTTTTGCTAGACGACCTGGATGTGGTGCATCAGCAGTATTTTGATCGTGCTGTGGGTCCATCAGCCGATGCCGCGTATTGTGAATACATCAGCCAGCGTGTCTTGTCCCAAACCATCCAACGCACGGAGAACACAAACGCAGCCCATATGGCGGAGGTGCGCGCTCTTGAGCAGCAAATGAATGAACTGAGTGTGAAAGTAGCAGTGGCGAAAGGACAGGCAGGTGCGATGCAGGAGCTGTCTACTCAGCAGCAGCAGAAGTGTGAGCTGGGAGTGAAGGAAGCAGAGCAACGTTGTACAGCCGAGCTCGCTGGATTGCGCTCGACGCTGGAGTTCAAGACGAATGAACTGGAGCACATTCTAAACCATAACGCTACTATGAAGCGCTTGGCGGATACAGCACAACAGGGTCAGTACCGTGCAACGGAGTTTGCCTCGTCGGCTTTTGCTCAAGTCCTGTGTGGGTACCTTATCAAGCAGTACGTGGCATCTGGTGCTACTGGATCTACACGTGCGAAGTGGCAGCAGCGATACTTTGTGCTGGAAGGACCGCAACTAAGCTTCTACGATACGAAGGAGGACTATGAGCGTTGCCGCTCGGTCAATCCGCCCATGGATGTCACTGGGGCGACTATCGACGACAATTGTGCGGTACCTGAAGCTTTTGGTGTCTCGTTCCGCAATGAGGAGTACTATCCGCTACAGCTCCACGCCAGATCGCGCGAAGTAAAGCAGCAGTGGGTGAGCAGTCTACGTGCTGCTGCAGGTGGTCGAGCTGCTGGTCGAGGAGCTTCAGTGAGCTATGCTTCTTCGAGCTCGTCGATGGATTCGTTTGCCTTTGGTGATACGAGTGACTCGTCTTCATCAGCTGGATACCGGGGTGAAAGGACGGCAGCTTCTTCAAGTCACACGGAATCAGCATCTCCAGCTTACAGAGCTGGAACAAATCACGCAAATGGGTATTCTTCGTCGGAGGGATACGGACCCAAGGGTGGAGGTGGTGGTAGCCGGTACATGCAGATGTAAGTCAAGTGGACGTAGAGTGCGAGTGCAGGGGGCACGATAATGACTCCCTGGTAGTCATGCAGCTTCCGTTGTGATGACTTTTTAAGGTCATTTTTTGATGTCAACTGTTGTATCTCTCCCGTGACGACCGTCTTTATGGTCCGAATTACTTTTTTGTGAGTGATTTTCGATCCAAGAGTTTCCAAATCTCGGCAATGCTGCCAACGTGTACGAACCATGTGTTTACGATCAAGTGCCTTGACTACCGATCACAAGAACCCTTTTTGATGCTGATTCAAAACTGAAAAATATACTAAACCCCTACTTGGCATATATATCCCTAATAACGATCGGATGCTAACTCCGCGTGCGAGCTCTCGCTGCCCCACAAAAGTACGAAGGTGCCTCTTAGCTGGTACACTTTCAGCAGCTTTCTCGAGGCTCCCCGTCACTCAGCTCGAGGTCACCGGAGCTCTACATTGCCACACGAGTCCCGCGTTTTCGTCATGTACGCCTCACAGCTCCGAACGAAAGACGAGATCCTAGCGATCCGCGCTGCTGAGCGCAAGTACGCAAAGCGCGTGCAGCTTGCGCAAGCGATGCTCATAGTCGTCCGCGAAGAGCTGGCCACGTGTTACCGTGAGAACGGTGTGAACCACAAGATGGCGTGCAAGGGCCTTCGTGAAGAGTACGCCAAGCTCGTTAAGGATCCCACGCACGGCGCTGGCTACCCGGTAGGCTTTATTTAGACTCCTGTAAATGGTCTGGAAAGGTGTAAAAGTAGGACGAGTGTCTAATTATGTCATGGTTTATCATTTGTTCCCGTTCCACAACACAAACAGACACGACCCCAGTTTTAGGTGCGTCCGGAGACGCAAAAAGCGATACGAAACAGCAGTTTGTGCCTCACGAGGAACCCCTGACGAAAACATGAGACTATTTTTGTAAACCCAAAGCGACAGCTTGTATATAGTGTCGGCGTTTCCAGCTCCAGGAGCATGTCCTGTCATGCATAGGAGACGGTACCTTGTGCCCAACTGATGCAGCCCTGTTCACCCCTGTTACCATATTCGCAGAATGCTGCGACGCCTTGCGCGGAGAGCTTCAATCTGCTGAAGTGCTCCTTGAAGGCTCGTGCATTGCATCCCACTTGCCTCTTTCTCTCTCCACACCTCGTCGTCGTCGTCCTCTCGATATTGGACTGGAGATTCACATAATGGTGAGCAAAGAAGTGAGGCTAATGTATAGCTCCTGGAATCCATTTCCCGTGCTTCGACGCTCCGTTTTCGCTTTCTACTTGGTCTCTCAGCACTCACCGGTGCTTCGACAGGTGTGACTTCTTGAGTGCAAGAGCAAGCGGATGCTGCCACAGCTGACAAGAGTGCGTCGTGCTTCGTGCCGGCGTCTTCACGTACCTCCGCAACGAGACCTGAGCATGACTTGACGCTGTCTTCCACTGTCTCAAAACGGGCTTGGAGGCTCGTGAGCACCGCTTTCACGCCCGCTGTTTCGTTCATCACTGCCGTGCGGATCTCGTCACAAACTGCTGTGCTATTGCTACAACTCTGTGGGTGGTGGAACGCAAAACATGAGTATCACTAGCAGCAGCAACTTTGATCCAGCCCAGCTAACAGTGTCATAAAACCTGCTCACGAAGCGCCGAGACTGTCGCCATCACGTTGTTCACGCCTGCTGCAAGCTCCGCAACAGCTGCGTCGTGTTTGTGCTGCGCTTCAGTGCACAACGCGAGATTCTTCTGGATATCGTCCACTGACGTTGAGAGCGGACTGACAAAGTCCGTTAGGAGCTGCTGCTGTTGTTGTTTCTGGTCGAGCATTTGCTGGGAAAGAGCCTTCGAGATACTTTTCTCAAGCTCTTGTAGTTGTATGCCGCAAGTTGCAGGAGGCGGCGGGAGAGCTGTCGGCAGCAGCTCTGGCGTCCGCCACAGCTAGAACCAATGATTGTCACAATCAGTGACAAGACACTGAAGAAGGTCCCACCCGTGTCACGGCAATCTCGTGTTTTCCTCACCTGATCTCCCTCTTGACTCGACCCGAGCAAGTTCTGCGACTGGAACTGCGACACGGACGACTGCGACATGGACGTCAGTGCACTCCACTGCTCGCTCTCCGCCTCGAACGCTGCACAAACAGTCAAGCAGACCGTCAGTCACGCAGTACTACAAGCAGTAGCCGTGGCTACTACTGTGCATACGGTGAATCAGTGAAATGTAGCCATCACCTTCTTGAGACATGGGTGCAAACACCGAGCTTGAGCGGAGACTCTCTGGCTGAGAAGCGGACGCGGCATCGCGCACGCTCTGAGTGAAGCTCCGTGGCTTGTCTGTGAACGGCGCGGAGCTGATGATTGGTGGTCGACTGTCTCCGATCTTTGGACCTTGATCCGCCAGTCGTGGCTTGGTTAGTCTTTGTCTTGAGGTTTGTAAGGCCAATGGCGGCGGCGGCGGCGGGCCGTGAGCTGTTTGTCGGTGCTGTCGACCGACACTGGAAGGCACGACGTTCAGTGGATTAGGTAGCAGGTGACGCGGAAGAGACAGAGCGAGCGCTTACGAGGAATCGCTGCGACGCAGCAGCTGGGAGAGCGAGACCACTTCGCGGCGGACCGACATGCTTTCCGACGGACGTGAGGCGCTCGTTGCGGAGGTGCGCGCGCGGATGCGGAATCGAGAGTGATGGCCACTTCAACTTCAACGTGGAGGCATTTTATAAAAGGTGTCTTTGTTGATGGAAAAAGGCGCTTTTTGTCGAAAGTGGTAGTGAAGACGCGCTTTTTTTGGGGGGGGGAATGTCGGTCGTCGATGAGTTGCAAGGACTGAAGTAGGGTGGTCAACGCAACGGTAGACGTTGATGCTGCAAGTGGTTAACAGCATTATTCTCGGTTCATCAACCTATTTTTGGGGGACCTGAAGACCTAGTGATCAAGTTAAAAGCTCAGCGAACTGCGAAGGCGAAAGATAAGACAAGACAGAGAGCGTAGAGAACAGGATTTTGCATGGTCTTCGCCAATGACTTAGCGAGGGCCAGCTATCGAGAGCAAAAGTCCAGTTTGGTATCGTCGATCAAGAATTGAGAAATCTGGTTTTGAAAGATGAGCCGAGAATGATCTAGAGGCCAAGAATGAGCAGAAAGACGGGGTTGAAAGCGCAATGCGACGTGATGAGAGTGTTAGAATAGGAAGATGCCAATGCAAAATGTAGAAGTGTTATTGTCGTTACCAAGTTTCTACCATGCTTCCATCTCTTCGACACCAACCATTTTCGCCCTGATTTTACTACACCATCCCAGGATAGAAACTGCCATTCAACTGAAGTGGTCGGCCGACTGCCACGTTTTTGCAGCGACTACTGCTTCTTCAATACTCCTCCTCGGACGACGCGCTTCATCCGGTCCACCTGCAACATTCAAACAAGGTTAAACAATTCGCGTAGCTCCGCGACCCTTGGCGCCGGCAGTGTCTTCGTCAACAGGTCTGCTTTCATCAACTTCGACTCGACGAATTCAGGTTTGACGATACCCTTTTTAGCATAATCGCAGATGAATTTCATCTGCACATCCACGTGCTTCGCACTCGCCATGCTTCCTTCAGACTCTAACATCTTGATTGCTGCTTGATTGTCCATTAGCATGCTCATTGGCTCCGTCACAGGAAGTCCAATCTCCTTCAGCAATTCTCGCAATCCCAGCAGCTCTCGTCCAACGTGCGACGCCGAGGTAAACTCGGCCTCCATGGTAGACAAGGATACTCCGGTCTGCTTTTTGCAGATCCAATGCACGATGACTCCACTCACCGTAAGTACTCCACCGGTTATTGACTTGCGGTCGGACTTATCTGCCGCGAAGTCTGAGTCACTCCAACATGTCACCGTGATAACATCTTTCTCATCTTCGAGGCTCATCTTGAGTTTCATGTCTTTTGTTGTCTTCAGGTATCTCGCGACGCGTTTTGCCAGCTTCCAGTCGCTGACAGTGGGCTGGTGCGTACGTCTTGTGGCTCTGTGAACCGCGAAGCTAATGTCAGGCCTTGAACACCGGGCAATCCATAGAAGGCTACCCACTAAAGACTGAAAGTTTCCGGACAGTAGGCTCGCCTTTCTTGCCCCGATTTGCCGACAGGTACACACCTTCTGACACATCGTCGTTGCTGTCGTCACCGATGGGCGCCCTCACGCCGTTTGCTGCATCCAGACCATGTTGATTTAGCATCTCATCGATCGCCGTAGTCTGATCGACAGTGTAAGTCTTCGAGTCCTTTAGAGCCATCCTCATGCCCAGGAACTTGTTAACTTGACCCAAATCCTTAATAGAGAGGACACTCATCGCTTTAAAGAATTCTTCCACCTTGTCCTGACTTGTCGCTGTCACCAACAAATCATCAACATATACCCCGACAATTGTCAGCTCGCCTCCATCGTGTCTGAAATACAGACATGCGTCAGACACGCATCGACTAAAACCAGCCTCGACCAGTTTCGTGTCCAGCAATTTGCTCCAAAGACGACCCGCCTGTTTAAGGCCGTAAAGCGACTTTTTAAGCCTGAGCGCCAGTTTGTCGCTGCCTTGTGTTCCAAATTGCTTCAAAATCACATCAGGTACAGTCATGCCTTGAGGTATGGCAAGAAAAATCTCCAAATGTTCCTCTTTGTTCGCCTTCACGTAGGCGTTAGGTATGTCACCATGTCTTGCTGGTACTCCCCAACGTAGGGCAAGTACCAGTATGACCTTCACCGTGCTCAATTCCATCACCGCAGCAAACGTCAACCCGTAGTCGACACCGTAGACCTGCTCGTTCCCGCATGCCACAAGCCTCGCTTTGAAACGATCGATCTCTCCCTCTGCTGTAACGGGGTGAATCGTTACATAACAATTTATAAGAAATTGTTAATAGAATATAACTATAAGAGTTATATTCTCAGAATATTGTCATAAGGACAATATTCTGTAGCACTTCCAAGTAGTTCCTAATTGGTTGATATAGGCCATTATATCAACCAACGAAGACGCGCCACGACAGACGCACGCAATGAGTGGTGAGCAGATAACTGATTTACACATTTGTATTTAGACATAGTTAGATGAAGATAAATAGTGATTTATTGCAGACATTAACTATTATAAATACAGTTCTACTTTTTACTCTAACCAAGTACTCGCTTCTTCTTACTGTCTTCCTCTGCACGTACGAGTGTACGTGAAGTTACGAGGCACCGCCCTATTCTGTTATCAGAATAAGTAGCTTGTACTGTCACCAGTACAAGCTTCAGGGTGCCCCGTTACACCTGGTAGCACTTCGTAGTCCGTCCAAGGACTGCGTTCACATCCAACATGAATATGTTGGATGATGAAGATGACCAAAGCTTTCACGCTACGCGTGACGGCTACTCCCATTTGAGCGATGTCGAATGGGATGCGGTTGAACGAATGGGTTCGACCATGGGCATCCATGCTGTTAGCGTCATGCTAGAGGCTCTCAATAGAGATGCCCAACATGCTACTATCGCCAAGTTCATTCAAAATGAACTTGACGCAGAACGCGAGAAAGTAGCCTTGCTTCACCAACAAGGTTCTCAACAAGCAGAGTTGTTGAGAGAACAAGGTGCTCAACAGTTTGAACTGTTGAGACAGCAGCAGGCTGCTGCTGGCGGGTCGATGCACTCGCGTCGGCCCGAGACTTTGAAGATTGACATCTCAAAGTATAGGGGGTCGAAGAAGACTCCCTCTTGAGATGGTTCGTCGAATTGGATGACGCCATAAGGGCGCGTCGCATCGACGACGGGGATATGCAAGTTGCATTTGCCCAGTCAAATCTGGCAGGACGTGCCAAGACTTGGGCACTGGGGCTCAAGCTGCACGACCCATACGCGTTTGGGTCGTTGGAAGTCTTCAAGTCGCGGCTCAGACAAACGTTTGAACCGCCTAGAGCTGAGTTCAGAGCTCGAACCGAACTCTTGAAGCTCAAGCAGGGTAAGCGTGATGTGCACGCTTACGCTCAACATATACGACATCTCACGAGTTGTATAAGTTCCAATCCGGTGGATGAACACACGTTGGTTTCGGTGTTCATGCAGGGTCTTGCGGATGGTCCCGTCAAGACTCACCTGTTCCGGCTTGAACTAGATTCACTAGAACAAGCCATTTCAATTGCGGAGCAGGAAGACTTCAGTCTGAGACAGGCTCGCGCCAGCTCGACATCATATCGTCAACCGAGACGATATGACAACGGAGGTCCAGAGCCGATGGAACTCTGTTATGTAGAGAGCGAGAAGGCTCGCTCTACAGGCTACAAGAAGTTGCAGAGATGCAACAGATGTCAAAAGACAGGACACTACGCTTACGAGTGTAGTGCCCCTCGTCCAGTGTCTCGCGACACTGGGCGTAGTGACCGTCCACCCATGAGAAAGGGGCAGGGACGAGGGTCCGCAGTTGGTGCAAAGACGCAACAACGGGATGGACCGTCAAAAACGGACAGGATCAGTAGGTGCGGAGCACCCTACTGATCCAGCAACGTCAAGAGAATTTGTAGGCCTCTTGATGAAGGTTGCTCCCAACACACAGACATTGTGCGTTGCTGCTCTAGGTAATGAGATCTCACTCATTACCTTGAAACTCGAAGTGACGAATAAGTTGTCCCTTCGAGCTCTAGTCGATTGTGGGGCGTCCAACAATTTTGTGCGACGCCAATCGCTAGAAGATGGTCACTTTAAATTCAGTGAATGTGACACACCTCCTACGAGGATGACGGTACGTCTTGCGACAGGCGCATCCGTAACCAATATGAAGCGTATAGTGAAGATTCACTATACGCTAGAAGATACCCAATACGACGATGACTTTATCGTATTGGATTTGGATGACAAATTTGATGTCATCCTGGAATACCGTGGCTCAGAAGGTACGAACCACGGGTAAACTGGCAACATCGGACAGTAACGATGCCTGCCGCTTGTTCATCAGATGGCCATCTGATGAACGTTTTGGAGCGTCCACAAGCGTGTGGATGTACTACGAGTGAGTGCGATGGCCTCACTTGTGGTACGGTCGTTAGTACGACTGCACAAAACCTTAGTGTACCAAACGGTTACACTTCGGAGCAAAGTTCCGGCGGCTGTGAGGAAACACAGGCTGCGCCGAAGGTCCACCACTCGAATAAGTCGGGTGGACTGGGACAAAGATGTATCCCTAGAGGGGAACATCTAGAAGAGAAACAATCGATCGCTCAGGTTAAGCGAAACGATAATCCTAGATCGACTGGAGAGTCTTTCGTAGAGGATCTCGCTGTGGTTGCGCAACCCCAGCTAGAGGAAGTAAAGGGAATAAGTCCCAAGATTACAAATACGGCGGAAATAAGTTCCCCGAAACCCGCGGGAATAAGTCCCCGGGAAGACGAAGGAATAAGTCCTTCGAAGCCTGAGGGAATAAGTCCCCAGGAAATGACAGAGACATTGAATGTCATAGTCAATAACGGATCATGTGTAGGCGCTTATACACTTGATCTGATTGCGCCTCCGAAGTTAACTTCGGAGATCACTCAGTTGCCAACGCTCGAACATAAAAGATTCTTGCGTGATCTGCGTAGTGGCAAAGTCAAGCAGATCTGCATACTCGTCGCTGAAGACGAGTATGTAACCGACATAAGGTCAGCAACAGTGTTTACTGAGAACGAGAGAGTTCTCAGTAGTTCATCTATGGACGAGAGTGTCCTAGATGAAAAGACACGAATTGAGCGATATGAGTCCCAATCATGGGAATCGCTCAAGGAAAATCCTCTCTATGAAGATTTGGTTGAATTCAAGGATGTATTCCCTGAAACTGTTCCGTGCGAATTACCGAAGGATAAAGGTATTCGACACGAAGTCGAGCTTAAACCAGGCTCGAAGTACTGTGTCATGAAGCAGTGGCCACTGCCTCGTGAACAAGTACTTGCGATCGACAAGTTCTTTGCCGATCGTTTAGCAGCGGGCCATGTGAGGGAATCAACTTCCCCACATAGCTCTCCGACCTTCTGTGGGCGAAAAGCAACAGGAGGGTGGCGGATAGTGCACGCGTTTAACAAATTGAACGCTGCAACGGTACCGGCTCAGACGCCGATACCGAGGAAGGACGTAATCATTGATGGTATGTCAAAGAGTACCATCTTTTCGTCCATGGATTTGATGGATGGCTTCTATCAAATCCTAATGCGGGAACGGGATATACCCTATACCGCAGTTAGCACGCCTAGCGGCATGCTCTGGGAATGGCTAGTAATGCCACAAGGGCTCAGTAATGCCCCTGCCACGTTCAACAGGTGTGTATCACATCTGTTGAGGCCAGTACGAGAATTCGCGCCGAGTTATTTCGATGACGTATTCATCCATAGTCGAGCTATGGATGGAAAGTCGGACGTTGAGGTTCACAAGTACCACGTCCGACAAGTTCTTACAATCATGCGAAAGCATCAATTGTATGTAAACCTCAAGAAGTGTATATTTGCAGCAAGCGAAATACCACTTCTTGGGTGCATCGTTGGTAAGAACGGTGTACGTCCTGATCCCGAAAAGATCAAGGCGATCACCGACTGGCCCGTGCCGGTCGATGTCAAAGGTCTTCGAAAATTCCTTAGCTAGCGGCGTATTTGCATAAGTATTCACGCAATTACGCCGAGATGACTGTACACCTCTCTCGTTTGTTGAAAAAGAACGAGAGGTGGTTATGGAACGCTGAATGTCAACGCCTTTGAGGGTATCAAGCAGAGCTTGATACAATCCCCAGTCCTAGCAATAGCCGATCAGGACAGGCCATTTCATGTGGTCTGTGATGCCAGCGATTTCGCAATCGGCTGTGCATTAATGCAGTACGACCTTGAAGGCGTTGAACGCGTCGTCTGCTATCAGTCGCGTCAGCTGCAACCAGCTGAGCGGAACTATCCAGTGCATGACAAGGAACTCCTTGCCATGAAGTATGCACTCGCGAAGTTCAGAGTCTATCTATTAGGAGATAGACCCTTCGTTGTTTACACTGACCATGCGTCCTTACGCACGGCAGTGAACAGCCCGCACCTTTCACAACGAATGGCGCGGTGGTTGTCATTCTTTGCAGAATACAACTTTACGGTCGAGTACAAACCAGGACGACTTAATGTCGTCGCTGATGCACTCTCACGTCGTCCCGACTTTGAAACAGTCGCGAAACCCAACAGTGAGACAGTCACTGTTGCGGTTATGACGTCCTCAGTTCCATCTACAACGTTGTATGATGATGTGAGGCGGGCATACGCCCAAGATGGTGAGATAGTGAAGTTGTTGTCACATCTCTCCCAACCATCTCGAGAATCGTTGAAACGATTGTCGTCTGCGTATCGATCTGCATCAGATCGATACACTACTCGTAACGGTTTACTGTACTATACAGCCGTTTCTGGTGACACACCACGTGTTGTCATTCCAGATGATACTGATCTGCGTTTGCGGATCATGTTCGAGTATCACGATGCTCCTATAGGAGGACATCGTGGCCGAGAGAAAACATATCTCACGGTAAGTCGAGACTTTTACTGGCCCCGCCAGTATCAGTTTGTGCGAAAGTATGTTCGCGCATGCGAAGTCTGCCAACGAGTGAAGTCAAGTCCTTCACTGCGTGCACCTTTACAGCCTCTACCGGTTCCGGCTGAGTGCTGGGAATCCATCTCAATGGATTTCGTCTTCGGGTTACCCAAAGACGCACGCGGGAATACGGGTATTCTCGTATTTGTTGACAGATTCAGCAAAATGGTACACCTTGTGGCTGTACCAGAGACAATCACGGCAAGTGGCTGTGCTTGTGTCTTTATTGACACCATCTTCCGACTTCATGGGTTGCCCCGTGAACTCGTATCAGACAGAGATCCACGATTCACTGTTGATTTCTGGCGTTCCGTGTTCAAATCACTCGGAACGCGCTTGAAGATGTCAACATCTGATCATCCAGAGTCAGATGGTCAGACGGAACGTGCCAATCGTGTCCTTGAAGAGATACTTCGAGGATACGTACACTCCTTTAAGAGTTGGAGTGAGTTTTTGCCGATGGTAGAGTTTGCCATCAACAACTCGGTGCATGCGTCCACGACACATACACCGTTTTACGTGAATGGCTTGCGCCATCCGCGTGTACCCACCTTACTAGAGTGTAACTCTGGTTTAAGGGGGGGGAGGGACTCGCGCGAGCAAAAACCGATTTGGTTCACGCTCATCACGCTCTGACGAAGAAGTCATTGCGTTTGATGCCGATATCGATAACATCGATATCGAAGAAGATGATGCCAGTGAGAGTGCGGAAGCCCTCACTGAAGACAATGATCCCAGTGAGAGTGCGGAAGCCCTCACTGAAGAAAAGGTTGTTGTCGCTGCAGTGCGCTCACAGCACACTGAAGCTAACGAGTCATCAGATGAGTTCATACTGGCTCGTGAAACGGTAGTCCGTTTTGTGCAAGACTCCATCGCCGAAGCGGTGGATAAGCAAAAGCAAAACGCTGACAAGAATGGAAGGGCAAACACTCTTTTATTTAATAAAGGTGACTTAGTCCTACTGTCTACGGTTAATCTACCAAAACATGTAGTGACTAACTTGGGTAGCAGTAAACTACTACCCAAGTACATTGGCCCATTTCGTGTATTGCACCGCCTAGGCAATGCATACACGATCGAGTTACCACGTAAGATGCGAACGCATCCCACGTTTTACGTTGGTCGGCTTAAGCCGTACCATCAGTACGCTGCTTCTTCCGATGAAGAACGCCCTTGCGCTCAAGCATCTCGCAGAGAGCCTTGTGCTCCCGATGGTGGGCATCAACAAGGGTCTGAAGAGCAGTTATCTCAGCCCGAGACCGATCAACAATCCCACGAGCTACCCTTAGCTCGTCACGAAGAGATGTCAGAGATCTCTCGTTCTCAAGCTGAGCAAAGGCAAACTCAGCTCGATGCTTCAAGGCA
Source organism: Peronospora matthiolae (assembly GCA_921007115.2). Classification (NCBI taxonomy): domain Eukaryota; phylum Oomycota; class Peronosporomycetes; order Peronosporales; family Peronosporaceae; genus Peronospora; species Peronospora matthiolae. Next base: position 785,810 of record CAKLBY020000035.1, on the reverse strand, counting down.
GTGTCCACCATCTGGAGACGCCTATTCCGCTCATGCTCGAGATCGTCGCGTAACCCTTGCGTTACGCGATCAAAGAAGCTCTCGGGAACACACCGATCCACATGATCGTGTGGAGAGCGTCTTTCCTCCTCCTCCACCTCCATTAGAGGACTCTCGCGGTGGCCAGCGCTATCTAGTAGAGCAGCTGTTGAACCACCGCGACGTGAACGGACGTCGGACGAGTTACCTCGTCCGGTGGCGCGGCTATCCCCCGTCCTGGGATTCTTGGGAGCCCCGCTCCCAATTGATGGTTGACGTACTGGGTCTGGTCGAGCAGTACGACGCGACACATCCTGTGCCGCAGAAGGACCGCCGGAGAAAGTCTTCCCGGCACGGTCGTAAAGGGATTTCAGGTTGTCAATCCCTTCGTACATCTCAGTAGAGACACGTACGCGCCACCACGGGCTGGTAAGGAGGTAAGCCTCCTTAGGTGCTCGTGCAGAGTTGTTCACACAACATGGGCACGAGTCTCCCCAAGAAAGGCAGGGTAATCCTTTCTCCCTTGACAGACGATGCAGCTTGTAGCGTGCACCTGTCGGGGTTCGCTTTTCAAACTTATCACGAGCTTTGATAAGTTTGTCGTTCCAAGCGTCACGACCTACATCCTCAAGGTTATGGATGTAGGCGTTCCACGCCTGAAGTAGTGAGGGACCATCACGTTTGTGATTCCCACTGTACCATCGATGTCTGAAGAAAGCATCGATGAAGAACTCATGTTCAGCGCGATAGTCTTTCGCGCTGGGGTCAAGGTGATGAATCCTCGACGAATCGAACCATCGTGTTCGATAACGATCACTCGTCGTCGCCGACAAGTGATCCATGACAGATTTAGGAGGCATCCATGCCTTCTTTTCTGGAGCGAGACGCAACACATTGCGGTCCCGCTCTTCCTGCGACGTGCCGACAGAAGTACTGGCACCTCGCTGTGAAGTGGTGTCCATTGGAGAAACGACACCACTATTAGCGCCCGAGTCTCGCGACCTCGAGCGCCTTCGCTTCGGCGATGGTTCATCTGACTCATCAGATGAACCAAAGATGCTGCGACGCAAAGCATCGTCCATGCCACGCTTGGCAGGCGGCTTGGATTCAATTGCCGTCGATACGGATCCGTCATCCGTATCAGGAGAGTACGAGACACCGAGCTCGTACTCTGTGAAGACACGAGTGTCTTCATGACCAGCGCCTGCATCACCAGGTGATACAGGCTGAGTCGATTCAGCAACCGATGGGATATCAGTTGCTGTAGTTTCTGCTTCGGCGTCCGCACAGAGACGTGCAGACGCGCTCTCGGCGGCCTTGCTCGCGCATCGCATGGGCTTGTTTACCATGCGATGAGATGTTGGAAAGTGGACGCGGACCAACAAGTGCAAACCCCGTCCCAAATGATTTGGGACGAGTATCCATTTAGTCAATCAGTCACTTAAGTGACTGATGGTTAAGGGGGGAGTGATGTAACGGGGTGAATCGTTACATAACAATTTATAAGAAATTGTTAATAGAATATAACTATAAGAGTTATATTCTCAGAATATTGTCATAAGGACAATATTCTGTAGCACTTCCAAGTAGTTCCTAATTGGTTGATATAGGCCATTATATCAACCAACGAAGACGCGCCACGACAGACGCACGCAATGAGTGGTGAGCAGATAACTGATTTACACATTTGTATTTAGACATAGTTAGATGAAGATAAATAGTGATTTATTGCAGACATTAACTATTATAAATACAGTTCTACTTTTTACTCTAACCAAGTACTCGCTTCTTCTTACCGTCTTCCTCTGCACGTACGAGTGTACGTGAAGTTACGAGGCACCACCCTATTCTGTTATCAGAATAAGTAGCTTGTACTGTCACCAGTACAAGCTTCAGGGTGCCCCGTTACATCTGCGTTCAACTTGGTTTTGAACACCCATTTGGTGTGTAGGACATGGCTTCCCTTGGGCGGCACTTCCACCTTCCACACATCGTTGTCTTCCAAAGCTCGCAGCTCCTCATCCATTGCTGCCACCCACTTATCTTTTAAGCCGCTCTTCATGGCCTGACCGTAGGATTTTGGGTCGCTCTCACGAATGACATTCACCACATCCGAAACCTCCTCCTCTTTTTGTTCTGCATTGTCTTCGCGTGACTTTCTCGAAGTCGCCCTCGTCACATGCGCCTCTCGCGTCCAGCCACCAACTTTCGAGTGGTTTCTTCTCATCGCATCATGAACAGTCGCTTGCGTCTTCTCTTTCTGCGTCGAGCCATCGCACGCAACTTCATAAATCTCCTTCAGATGCACACGCCGTAGTTGATCGTTTTGTTCCTTCGTAAGGGTTTCAACGTTCTTAACATGTTGAGTTACGACCACGACCTTGTCCCTTGGAATGTACACACGGTACCCTTTCACTTCATCGCTCTTGCCTATGATCACGCCTTGCTTGCCACGAGCTCCTAGTGACTTGTTCTTCGCGTCCTGGTGCACAGTGCACGGTGACCCAAAAACCACAATATCACTTAAAACAGGTACCTTCTTGGTCAACATCTGTAGAGGTGATAGGCGACCAGCGTTGGCTTTACTTGGGCTTCGATTCAGTATGTAGGCCGCATACTCCGCCGCGTCCCCCAGAAGCTCAGCGGCAGTCCGCACGCAAACACCATGCTACGCACCATATTCATAATGGTGCGATGCATCCTCTCGGCCTTCCCATTGCTGGCTTGGTTGCTTGGCTCACTAATTTGCCTCGCAATTCCTGTTTCCTTGCAAAAGAGGTCCAGAGTACGATATTCTCCTCCGCCGTCCGTTCGCAGCACGTGAATGCGACAATTAAATTGCCTCTCGAAAAATGCCATGAAGTGTTTAAACTTTTGGGCCGCCACGTCTTTGCTCTTCGCCAGGAAAACTCTGCAGTAGTTCGTGCGATGATCCACAAAATTAACCATGTAACGATTTCCTAATCTGTCGCGAGGAGTCATGGGACCCTTCAGGTCAGAGCAGATGACTCCTCCGATAACATCAATCGGCGCATTCGTGCCAGTGTCTTTTCTCGACTGCTGGTTCTTGGTCTGTTTACCTTGAGCGCAAGCTAGACAGTTCTCACGCGTTTCATCGGTCAGCTGTATCCCTGAGGCTGGATCCTTTGCCATGCGAAGGATCGTGTCATAATTCAGGTGAGCCAACCTTCTGTGAAAATGCATAAGCGTGCCCCGTTGCACGTCTTGACTCACTTCGAATTCTCCTTGCGCTAAAGCCGTCATTAGTATGTCCGATGGTAGCTGAACACTTCCGCGATCGTGGTCCCGCACTATTAGCACGTTGTTCTTCTTCTCCACGTCAAAGACAACCACCCCACTGTCAATGTTGCCGACGACCCTGCGATCACCCATGTAGGCTATCCCAAACCCTTTAGCCTCCAATATACCGTAGGATATAATGTTCCTTTCGAGGTTCTCGGCATATTGCACGTCCAGGAGTCGCACTTTAGTGACCTTGCCCATTACAGTGGTCGTGATTGTGACGCTTCCTCGCTTCGTTATGCGCAAGGGCCCTCCGTCAGCTGCGATACACTCGCTTTGGCAGTCCTCTGGGTTCTCGAGCATGCTCACATCGTTTACCAGGTGACTACTCGAGCCACTGTCCAGTATCCAATAGCCGTGGTTAGCGCTCAAGTTGCCCACTGCGAGCACAAAGTCCACGTCGACGCTTGCTTCTCTTGAGACCTTGTTCCCCGGGCACGCAGCTTTTATGTGTCCAGATTTCCCACAGCTGTAGCACTTGCGATTGTCCTTACGCCCGTTTCGTGTCTTTTCGCGCACATGTCGAACGTTGTTGACGACGTCCTTTCCAATGTGCTTTCCGCGCAGCTCGATCTCCGTCGACTGCGCGAAGTGAGCCAGCTCCTCCGCTTGGCGCAAGTAATCAAATCTTGTTAGATTCAAACGCGCCAGCATTGAAACTCTCATTGCCGGATCAGCGTAGTGGACTATGTTGTCTTGGACCAAGTTGTCTGCTCCACCGCATGCCTCGCTTACTGCGACCAAATACAAATAGTGTTCTGTCCAGCTGCGCTTGGGGCTCTTGGCAGCAGTAAATAGCTTCATACTTTGCGCTGGCGTTATCTTAGTTGCGAATGTATGAAGCAGCCTTTGCATGGCGTGTTCCAATGTTGGCTCTTCTTGCCACCACCCCTTCAACTTGGCGATTATAGTACCGCTCAGCCATTCCCGTGAGATTGTGTCCAAGGACGTCTATCTTGACATCCTCACTCCACGGAAATCCGCTCGCACGCTCAGCAAAAGAGACTTCCCGTACAAACTTCTTCCCCCAGGATAGAAAACCGCTCCCTAGCCCCTGGTAAAGCTCTTTTCCATCGAAATGACGGATGTTCAGCTTGCGCTGTCTAGCGTCCGGCACCTCTCGCATACGACGGGACGTGCTGCGGTATCTGCGCCTGCTGGCACACTGGAGGTGGCACAAAGTGTTGTGGTAACCCCGGCTGCGGCGCCTGTGCCCTCTCGACGTTCTCAGCCGCCCTTGCATACCCCGGTTGGTTCATCCCGAAGTACGTCCCCGGCGACATATGTGGAGAAGGAGCCCTCGGCGGTGTCACGTCGAGAGCACGCCGATTCATCGGTTGCCCCAGGCCTATTGCTGACCCGAACACACTGGACTCCTTGTCCATCGGCTGGTCCTTGGTCCCTTGTGACGCCTCTAGCTTAGCCATCCGCTCCGCTAGTCCCGTCAGTAGGTCCAACATCCTTTGCTCCGTGTTCCCTGGCACCGCCTCTGCCTTGACTTCTAAATTTTCGCCCTGTAGGCTGCTGGCCCTTTCGCGACCAGTCAGTGCCCTAGGTTGCGCGCCAGTTGCACCAGCGGCATCAGTATCACCGTTTGGGCTCATAACCTGTTAGAATAGGAAGATGCCAATGCAAAATGTAGAAGTGTTATTGTCGTTACCAAGTTTCTACCATGCTTCCATCTCTTCGACACCAACCATTTTCGCCCTGATTTTACTACACCATCCCAGGATAGAAACTGCCATTCAACTGAAGTGGTCGGCCGACTGCCACGTTTTTGCAGCGACTACTGCTTCTTCAATAGAGAGGACGTAGGTGAATTACGTTTATTCGTAGAGTAAGACGTAGAGCGCGCAGAAGAAGAGCAAAGTGTATGTTGGATTGTGGATGACTTCAACTGTGTACCAGGAAATTACTTGCATGGAAGCAAAAGATGTGGGAAATGTATGGAAACTTTGATTGTAAAGTCGGGTCCAATGATGTGTTGACAAAACAGCGGACGTCGCTCTGCCCCAGCCTAAATGCAAGAACTAGCGAGCTTGAATCAGTGAAAAGCACAAAGTTACCTGCGCGAGATAAAGTCACACACTAGAATGTTGCCCGTAACATGTTCTATTGACCCTCCACAGTCTGAAAAATACAGCATGACCGTCGGGAATATGGTGAAGTCTGCGTATCGTAAGAGACCTATTGCCAATTGAGAACAGCTTGCGCTTTCACGGAATCTTCTCGATTCAAAGCAGATGGTCCTGCCAACATGAATCGAGCTCAAAACAATCTGGTCAGCGGACATTGTCAGGCGCACAGAAGACCGCAATCAGCGACCCAATTTACACATCCACACATGTATCCACTGCTTTGCTTTACCCGCAATCAGCGTAAACATTCACCATACCAAATGGGCGATACTGTTGAAGTCAAGCGATGAGGAAAAGCGGCATTCGAACATTAGTTTGTCCGATCCGATGGCCAGTGGTAGCGGCTATCGTTTGCTCATGCCTTGTATCGCTCCTCCTCCGCATAGTATTCCGTAAAGCCCACAACGTCCTTTACGTGTCCAAAGTCGCACAGCAACTGGTCCAGTGCCGCACACGGCGTGGCGTTTTCGGCAGAGCCTTCCTCTTTCTTTTCACCTGTCTGGCACTTGAGCAGCTTCAACGCCTTTTCCATCGCAGAGATACTGGCGCTCAGCAATGTAATCGGGTACGCCACGAGCGTGTATCCCATTTTTCCAAGCTGTTCCGGCAGCAAAACTGGCGTCAGACCATTTTCCACCATATTGGCCATCTTAGGACCAGGCACTTCTCTGCAGTACGTCTCCATCTCCTCGATCGACTGTGGTGCCTCGAGGAACGTAATGTCTGCCCCGAGGGTTACAAACTCTTTGCAGCGAGCAATCGCCTCATCCAACGAATGGGTTCCACGAGCGTCCGTCCTCGCCAGTATGACAAGGTCAAATTGACCTTCTCGACGAGCGTCTACCGCCGCACGCACGCGAGCAAACGCTTCGTCTCGCGAGACGACCGCTTTTCCAGCAGTGTGGCCACATCGTTTCGGCGACACTTGGTCTTCCAGCAGGATACCGGCCATACCTGCCTGGGCATATGCTGCCACAGTCCTTTTCACGTTCACGGCATTACCGTAGCCCGTGTCAGCGTCACCAATGCACGGAATGTCACGTAGCGACTCGCAGATGATTCCAGCAGTGCGACTCATTTCGCCAAACGACACGAGCTACAAGTAGCAGGATATAGGGTTAGGAGGGGGTTAGGGGTGGCAGAAAGTACAAGTGTATGCGCCAAAAAGTGAGTAGCTTGAGTATACACGTATACCTGTGTATCCGGCAGGCCATGGACGGCAGACACGCCAAAACCAGTCATGAACGTCACTTCGAAGCCTGCGCGCTCAATAAGCTTCGCACTCAATCCATCGTAGCAGCATGGCATGACAGTAACTAGATCGTGAGCAAGTAGGTTACGAAGGCGCGCCACGCGCTGGGACTGCGTCGACCTGGATCGCGTGCTCATGGGACTGTCCTGGCTGTTTCGTACGCTATACGAATGTGTATGTATACAGACGCTCGCACGGTCTCGCATCTTCTATTGTCGCTACGACAGGATACCTTTTCAAGAACAGTCTCTTCCAGTTAATGATGATAAGTGCAGGCTCACTGATTTCATGTTCCTGAGACTGAATACTTAAATGCGTGCATCACCATGTCGCAGGAGAGCCGCCGTATGTGACGTATACGACGTATACCTGCTCCTGTCCGAATTCTAGTTCCGCAGCCGTTGAGACGTACTTACCTGCGCCCATAATAGATGGAGCTACATGGCCAGTTTTTGTCCCGTTTTCATTCGGACAAAGCGCAGCCTGTGCGACTCTCTTGATCAGTTCGTATCCGAAGTTTAGTAACTATCGTAGGTGTCGATTCCCCCACTGCGTCTGTTGTTCTTGTCACACGTGTATATCGACTTGCGCAGGTGCATGCCCCATCCAAGTTCAACATGTCGCTTGATGCGACCAACGGGCATCATCCCAGAACAAGAAAAACAAAAAAAGGAACTCACTCGAGAGCTCATTTTGAATTCCACGGTCCGAGACACAGGACCCCTCCCCCGCTCAACGTCCGTGCATCTGCGACACGTGCTCCAGAAGAAGAAGAAGAAGAGCTACAAGCTGCACGACTTCTGACCACCAAGTCTGCATCAAACGCCTCAAGAACCACCGAGTTGCTTTTTGCTATGACGGACAAGACGCACCATTCTCAACCCCGCTTGCCCGCAATGCCGGGTTTTGTCGGAGAGAATTCTACCAACGACGAGTACGTGAGTGTACTGACCCCCGACCACAAGGTACAGACTCCGAATACAGCGTCAAATGCTTTTGACCCTAATGGGTTCCGCATGAACGAGTGGACGGTCACACTTGACGATGGCGATTGGCGCACGGCCTTTTACTGGTGGGTCTCCTGCTGTCCGTGCTTTCCATTGGCCCAGCTCGAGACCCGTCTGGGTCTTACTAAGTCGTACCCTCTTGGGTTGTCACTTGGTCTCCTTGCTTATGCGAGTCGCTTGGTGCTGGTGCTATTGACGATCTTTGCGCTCTTGAGTGGCAGATTCGTGTCGTTTGCCATTTGCCTCTTGCTCGCGGTGTTTAGCTTTGTGGCTGTTGGCCATCGCGTGTCCCGAGTGCGCAAGCACGTTCGGGACCGTCTTGAGATCGCTGGCTCGGGCAAGAACGACCGCACGATGGGTTGCTTGCGTAGTGCCAGTGTGATTCGTCAGATGGCTGTTCAGCTCAAGTGCGACCAAATCCACGCTAAAGCGCCTACTACGCTCCAAGCGTATGAAGTGTAAGCCGCAACCGACTGGTGGAGGAAGGAGGAGGAGGGCGGTGAGAGAGAGTAAAGCAGGTGTTGAGTTAGTTGCTGAAAGTGACACGAGAGGGAAGGAAACGGGTATGAACAGGATAGTAATGAGCTCATTGTAGTAGCGTGAGAGCAGAAGGAATGGGTGACACGACGACTATTGGCGGTATAAAGAGCGACGATGGACGATATAGTTCTTGTCAAACGGGAGCACACTGCTGTAGTCGAAAGTGGTGGTTAATAGTGATAATAATGGCTACACAGGTTGAAGTTGTCCATCAAGTGCAGCACCAAATACATGGGGTTTACCTAGACCCACGTCGCAAGTTGACACCCTAGCCATGCTTCTAGTCCACTGCGCTCATGTCCAGTCGAGAGATTCGTCGCTTGGAGAACAACGTCGGCTCCGGCAAGTCCACCGTGTGCATCTTCGCTGCCCAGTACACATTGTCCGCAGCATGGCAAAGCTCGGCAAACTGGAGCGAGCACTTCTTGCGTCGATGCTCCTGCTTGGATACGAGGAATGGACGACTGCGGTACCTGCGATATCGCACCAGTACATCGGTCACCTTCAGGCAGTGACAGCAAACTAGACGGTGACGACGGAGGTGACGGCCACGCCGTTTGAGGCTCAACCGGTTGATAATTCACCGGCGAGGGAACGACTGCCCCCCACGCGTACTGCTCCACCGCTTCAGGCAGTAAGTCATCCGGCATCGGCATTGCAGCAGTTGCCTGCACACTCACGACGTAACTGCGTCCGGCTTGTACGTCAATGTCGAGACTCTGCAGCTCTCGATCCTCCAGCACAGGACTGACGACGTCGGGTTCAAGCACGATCTTTCTGCCACGATCGCTTTGCGTTGATCGGTGCTTCGTACGAGGCTGAACGTCGGCGAACCGATTCGACTTCGACTGCTTCTCATCATCATCGTCGTCGTCTTCCGTGTCGGCGTTGTCATCCCAAGCGGCTTTCGTACTTGACGTCACCTTTCGGAGCGAACGGGCCCGAAGTAGCGGTCGACTCGCCCGTCGCACCGGTGCAGAGCGAACATTCCGCTCGGCTTCAGCAGCTCTCAACTCGTCTCGATCGTCGTGTCTCGTCGATCGATTCTTGCCGGGATTGTTCACTCGGCTGTTGCTACGACGACCCCGGCTCCGTGACGTCGCGTCCGTGCCGTGATGAAGCAGCCCACGTCTTCGACCCAACCGCTCACGCTGCGTAACTTCCTGTCGTGCAATGTCCAGCGACGCCAACCTTCGCGCATGCGTGAGGCAGTGCGTACAGATCACAACCGAGCGCTGCTCCACTGTCTTGTGCCCGGAACCCGAGAAGCTCAGCTTCTTCTTGACAAAGCAAGTGTGACAGGCTCGAGCATCGCAAACGCGACAGGTGTGGCTTCGCGAGAAGGGACCGATGGGTTTCGTACACACGCAACAGTCCGAGCGCTGTTTCTTCACGGTGATCTTGTCCGGTCGAGTGGACGCACCACTCTGCGGCTCGGCTGTCTTGGGGCGAGCAAGTAGCCACGACAACTTCTTGTTTTGCGCACAGATGGCCGACTTCAAGCAGTACGTGAGGCTGTTTACCGCAAACATGAACGCGACGCTCTCGTGAGCTGATCCATGCGGCTCAAAGTTCGTCTTCATGTGGACATCCACCGTGTTTGTCGACGTCTGGCGATACAGATAACACGACGAGACCTGGCCACGAACAATCCGCTTTCGTTCCAGCGGACCAAAGCCTTGGCCGAGGTCCACCGAGTGCATCAAGTGATACCCCACGCGTTCACCACTTGGACGAGTGAGCACTCCAGTCGATGCAAGGACGGTCACGTCTCGTGGCCAGATAAACGCCTTGACCGTCGACGAAGCCGATCGGACGACCCACTTGAGTCCGAGGAACCGGAATGGCTCCTTCCGGGTTGGTCCCTGAAGTTGATGCAACGTGTCGGCGTCCACGACCTCTTCGTCCGTGTACGACGAGCGGATCAACGACCCAGCAGCGTCAAAGGAAGTCAAGCCGTACATGACGTCGTCCAGCGTCCCTTCAATGGTTCCGACCTGCAGCAACGTTGGCAGCAGCCACTCTCTAGTAGCTGTTGGGTTTGACCCTCGCTTCGGAATCGTCCACGAGGACACAGTGACGGACTTTTTCGATGAAGCAGACGACGACACCGAGTCCGTGGTTGCAGTCGTGGCGATTGAAGTCGTGGGAGGCAAGTCGATGCCGTCCAGAGTTCGACTCCGTGTCCGGCGGGGCTTCGTACTCGATGGAATCGTCACGACGGCATCGTCTCTCGGGACTTGCCGGTAGACAGTGAGCTGTTCACAGGACTTGACAGGTTTCCACATTGCTGGATGCAACTGGTGCCGAAGACTCGGGGGTCGAGACGCCTGCCATCTCCGGTACTTATCGTAGTCGTGCAACGCCAAGGTGAGCTGCTGGTGGGCCATGTCGACGAATGTCGCCTTGGTCGACTCGGACAAGTGCAGCGGAGGAAACACCTTGTCGTGCAGTGGAAACCGGTGACTCATTTGCTCGCGGGGACAGTCGACAAGTCCAGTACTAATCGGGTCTTTACGACAGTCGATGGATGGATGGATGGATTGACTCGCTCGCTCGCTGTCTCGAGCAGTCGACAAGTTGGAAAGTGGAAACGGTCATAATCGTCCGCCGATGGGACAGCAGGTCACGACGAGATGTCGCACTCGAGGACTTCCTCGTCTTTGTTTGGACATGGGCATTAGCCAATTGACGGTACCCCGCAAAAGAGCAGGACATGGGACGAGTCCCACCGTCTTTAGCAGAGACTTATGTTACGCATGGCGCTCGCCCTTCAACATCCCATCTCAAGGCACTCTCGCTTCTGTCGACTGAATGTATTTTCCAGCGACGACCATGCGCGGGTCCCTGGCTACTACAGGCATTTGTGCAAATCCTTTCTTTCGAAATGAGCGGGTCGCGCATGGAGAGATGGATGGATGTAACACGCGTGTGTGCGTGTCATTAGGTCTCAATGAGACGAGTGTCTCAAACCGCTTCTCAAGGTCGCGTGAACGGCACTGACCGCGAGACGTGCACGCTGTTGTCTTCCAGTACTTCTTCTCGGTCGACGACGATAAGTAAAGGAGGATCACGGACCCTCACGACAGCTGTGCTTTGCTCATGTTTGCCATCTCTACTACTGCGCTGCCTCTACAAAGGTTGCAGCAGTGGCGGCAGCTTGACCTAGTCATTGCTATCAGGAGGTTCGTGCTCATTTTGCACCTTGTCACCGCCACGGCATATCGACGTCTGCTTCGTGTGGAGGCAGGTACAAGCATGACGTTGTCATCATGACACCACATTGTCGCGGTGTTTGGGTGGTATTTCAGCAGGAAGATGACGGATGACAACCTGCTTGCGAGGCTGACAGCTTTTTTTTCACGCTGGAGCAGGATGCACCGCATAGGACGTTGGTGTTATAGCAGCACACCATCGAGTCGGGGACTTTATAGCTGTAGCGGTAGATGACAATAACAGCGGCATTTGTTTGACGTCCACCTACCTACCTACCTGACGTTAGGGGCTTTCACGATGACTCGCGTCTATAACCTGGAAAGACACGGACACGGAGTAGCTTGAAGGCGAACAGCACGTGCTCATGGTCATAAGTATTGCAAAGAAAACTGAACCGAATGCCTAGACTATCCACAAGCTTGACTGTTGACGTCGTTGCGCGACGAGATCACTAGCGATTTTGTGCTGGGCTCGTACAAGTTGTAGTAGTCTATAGACGTAGAAGCTAAATCCAGTGAGGCGGAACTCGTTCACGTACGTCGTGGTAGGTAAGTGCCGGGTGCACATTACAGATCGGCACAACTCCATCGAGTCGTAGCAAAACGTGCTCAGACTTCACAAGTACTTGACAAAGTCAAGCTTTTCATCTTAACCTCGTGAAAACACTTGTGAAGCTAGGCTTGCATCGCTCCAGAGTTTGATGCGATTGATCATACGCCTTAATCACGCGTGAATCCACAGGAAACAAATGCCGGCTACGCAGCACGTTGTATTGACGTGCGCGTGTCGTTTGTTGGGGTACCATCTCATGGCACTCTCTCTCGTAGTAGTCTGACAGCAGCTATCGACCACTTTTCTCTTGTCGACCGCCATGCCCAGGTACTTCCTTCACAGCAACGCGAGCTCTTTGAAAGCACGTAGTGCAGCAATAATCGAGATTCAGGTGAAAAACTACCCACGCTTGCTGAGATGCGTTTAAGGACGTTTTGGATCTACGTGGTATGCCGAATTCTCCTTAACAAAGACTAAAATTGTCCTGAACCAGTGTTTCAGTGTGAAAGAGAAGCTTTAGTTTAGTGTGAACCGTGCAAGTGCACGCCCACTATGGTGCAAAGTAGTGGTGGTGGTGTCTTCTAGTAGAGACGCGAGATCAACAAGAATAACAATTGACATTGCTGCATCGGCAGAGAGGTTGGACGCTCAAAAACTGCTGCTGTCATCTGTCAACCGATCAAATAGGTATGCCGTTCGTTTTCATGGTGACGCTTCTACTGTCTTTGCCACTTGTTGTTCCTCATTCGCCCTCAACTTTGATCTCGGCGTCAAATGCTTACCTTACAATACTTGGTGGAACCAATTACCGAGGCAAAGAATCAATGAGTTGAACAAGGACAGCGACAAATGACTCGATGTCAAGGTTTGCAGGTCGAAGCCGTTGTCTACCTTTCTTTGACGTCGACCGACTGTAAGATGACTCTTACAAAACGCTTCGATATACGCTGGATAATAAAGGCTACCTTGAGCCTCGATTAGAGGCTCGAGTGCATTTGAACCATTGACTGGTCCTTCCGCTAGTATGAAAATGCACGACAGCGCAGGTTTGGGCTCATGTTACAGGTCAAAGCGCACTCGATTGGATCAGCCAGGGGACCATATACGATCGAAAGATGTACAGGAGTCATCCAGGCTTGACTTGGCCGAATGTACAAGCTTGTCATGGCATGACTTTTATCCATGACACTTCTTGAGGTAGAGTTGTACGGGTATAATAGTGACTTGCCTCTACTGTCATCACGAACACCGCAACCGCAATTTGCTTCTGGAGAGACTTACATTGGAGTTTTCTCCTCCTGGCTCTGCTGTACCGCGGTCAATCTGCAAAGGACAAGCAAGCGTTCGAAATATGAGGTCAGCTAATATGGAGTTGTTCAAGAATCAAGAGCTAGTGCGCACTTTTGATCTGACTTTCATCTCTGTTAACATGACAAAGTCGCGTCTGCTGTCGAACACGTGCTGGAGTTTCTTCGGCTTCACTAACGGACCGTAGATCCGTCTCGGATATGCCTGCGAGGTGCGCTTGTAATAATATCAATGCCGTTATCGTTATCGCTGTATGCACTTGCATGTTGTCGCGCAAGAATGCGTAACCGGAGCATTGCCAGCTCGAAAAATTTAGTGTCCTTGTGATACTGCAGTCGAGCATTCTTGCCCATGTCTCTTCGCTGATCCACCGTGTAGTCGTTCAGCAGGTGCTCTACTGTCACACACAATTCGTCGGCTGTGAATATAGCCATCATGCCTGGCTCATCTCGGAGGCCAAGTTTTGTTGAGCTCATTCCACCCAAGAAAGCGTCGTAGTCGTGCATAGATCGTGCTGGCACTTTCAACCCCATCTTGTCGCTTTCGATCAATTCCTTCATCGGATCCAGATCGGTCGTGACAATAACGCCGCCGGATGCGCGCGCCTGGTTTAAGTAGTGTCCGTACCCTTCTAACTGACTTGGACACAAAAAGTAGGCGCTCTGAGCGATTGCCTTGTGAAACGTGCTGGTGTTCAAGTTGTCAGTGTTGAGCCGGATCTGACTGCTAGCAATGCGCTTGTTGTACGCGTCTTTGAACATCGTTTCATACAAATCATCTCGAACGTACAGATCCAGCGAAGGGAAGTGAGGTCGAGACAACCAGCACTCAATCACCTGCCGCGTACCTTTCCAGATACTACCACCTGCAGTGTGAGTAAACTGCACGTCGGTGAAATTCTTCGCTTTCACCTGATTTCCAAGAACGCGTCGAGCATAGCTTGCATGGTCTGACGACGTGTGCTTCGTGTAAATGACCTTGGCGTCGTTCGGATTGCCTCTTTGCTCGTACCACTTGGTCACCCGTTCGTTACAAATACGCGTCTTGCACAGCACCACATCCACTCTCCAGTAGTGGCTTGACTCGAGTTCCCACATTTCAATATTCGGCATCAAATACATTTTCTTCTGCCGCGGCCACCGCGACGACGATGGAATATTTTCCCAATAGTGTTGGAAGAAAAGCATTGGTGTTTTTGGACACAGATCAAAATAGTCCACAATGCGTTGCGACTCGGGGTCGTACATCTTTTTCGTCACCGCCCATAGTGGCAAGACTCTTGTGTGCAGGTACTTGGTATATGCCATGGCATCCTCGCAGTAGCCATAGCCCCGCAACTTGGACGGCAGAAACAAGTCTATATCTGGACATTGCTTTAGTTTCTCGAGCAAATTTGCATCGTCTTCATTCACCAGGGTACCCATGCGGTACGCCTCCTCATCCTGATGTGGTCCTGGAGCTCCAAATTTCCACGAAACAATAGCGTCCGTATAGTTTACGCACGCTCCATGTAATAAACTGAGATGATACAGATCCGCAGACTTCACTTCTTGATCGTCTTGAAAATTGTTCAAAGCATTGTTTTCCATACTATTTAGCAACTCGATTAGAGTGTCTTGCTCGGCATCTTTCTCGGTAAAAATCCTCGAGGTCAAGTCTGTGACTGGTTTTTTGTATGGATGAATATTTTGGAAAAATGCCAGACGTCGAATTGTATCTAGGGAACCATTTAGGGTCACGATCTCAAATACTAGCGTGCATACACTTGCACCTATGATAACTGCGAGGATACTTTGGATTCGTACACGGATTGACTGTCGATGAGTCTCGATACGCGGCTTGGTATTGTCCATGTGAGTTACTGGTGCTTTATGGCTGGTGCTGTGACCCATAACTCGTTATGACGGGTATGAAAGTTATTGCGAGCCCGAAGGGTGAAGCTATGAGTGACTGTGCGCAAGGTTGAATGCCGAGCGTTCAAATCGTACTTATCTGTGTGTGGTGTCTGTAAATAACGCGGTTAGGTGTACGCTGCACGTACTAAGTGCGATCTAGCCTGTCCCCCCTCATAGGTATATAGGCATATCCGAGGTCACTTTGGCCAGGTCCCTTTTTTTTTGATGCACGCACCTGATTGGCTTAAAATTGATCGAAGGTGAAAATGTTTACAAAAGCAAATGCTGGACGATCATTAGCACAGGCAGATCGTGTTGCCTACCTTACTGTACTGGGTCAATACAACATTAGCAGCATCGCATCAATTCTACAGCAACTGTTAAAGTATAGTGTTTTGCAACTTGATCTAGTTATCTGAACCGGATTACTTTACTAAAGGGCGAGCTCCAGAGCCTGTTCCCATATCATTTTACGATTGAAAGTATTTGAGTTGTTATGTGCTGATGCTGCTGTAGATCGTCGACGGCGACTCGATGGACGGACTTCTCTCTGAATAGGAATAATTACGACGACGCGCGGAGTGAACTGGACTCAGGGTAGGGGTGACGCGATCTGAGTCGGGAACGTCAATATTGACACGATATGTAATAAATGATTACAATCTGGTGCATTTGTTTGTTATCTACCCAAAAGAGGAAATATTAAAAAAGAGAAACGTGCATAGCATTGTAGGGTAAATGGATTCCCAAATTTGCTCGAACAATGGGTAATGTCAAGTAGTCTATAGATGATGTTGGGTTGGCCTCCACCGTCTACAATATGACGCGGATTAATCGCACATATCGTCTAGCAGATGAGCGTGATAGCGTTGCACATGACTCCGTAAAGAAAAGATACTATACGTTTGTTGAAGACACCGAGACAGACCTGCTAGCAAACACAATACCAGAAGACTGCGGCAAGCAAGCTGGCATGGCTGAGCAGAAGCAGCATATCGATAGCGTTACTATTGCACATGAGATGCAAGTTTCGCGACTGTGGTCGTACATGAGCCATATCCGCCACCGAAATAGCACGTTGCGGCGGTACACTATAGATTCTTGGTGGTCGTTTACGTAGACTCGGGTGAGCAAGTTTTGCAATTCTGGATGCGTTGGAGTGTCTTTGGATGGTCATCAGTTATTTGTGGTGGTCTTTGCGATTTTTGTTGCTAACCCACTGCATGTGGAGCGCAAACTTACTGTTAATCTTACCATGATTCAATAAGATGCGCCAGCGCCAAAGCTACTGCGTCACGCTAAAGAACAGATCCTTGACACATTATGAATGTCATCGTCGTCTTTGACGTGGCTCGCTTGCACTCACAATTTTTTGTGTACTATGCTTACGATCATGCGACTACAAGCGTTGCTGTAGGGCTCATGATTTCTTTGGTGACTCTGTATTGACTCGATCGTAGAGTCGCTTAGCGTGCTCATTGCTCAAGCGTCGCCGACAAATGGATGCGTCTGCGCGGAGCGGTAGTTATCGTAGCGGCCTGGTGTCATAACCAGACGATAAATTGAAACTCATGCAATGAGATTGAGTATCTGGTTAGAAGCGTGTGCCCGGTACATCTACGCATAAGACCTTCGTAGATCACATCGGCTTTGGGAGCTCGTCCGTCAGCATCTCATCGTATACAAATGGTAATTGTATGCGATGGAATCTGAAGAAACTAGGACGTAGTTGTGACGTAGGACGTAGTTGTGACGTGGTGGATGCCCGAGTGTAAAACTGCATGGAGGTGAATGTTCGAGAACGCAACTACGCAGAGTCTTCGCAAACGATTCGAGTGAGTTGTAGATAATGATATAGCTTGTGTGGCTTGTAAAGACATCAGAAACCACAACTTCGCTGATGGTGCTTAGTCTTCAGCGAAGTTTTGCACTCAGTCCAATCCACTTGTTCTTCATATTGAGGCACGCTTGATGTCTCCACAGGTCCACGTAAGAAACTCCTTCGGTTAGTGGCACGAAAGAATGGTAAGTCGCACACCTGATGTCCTCTCCACTTCATATGCACTGACACGGCGAATGAGTTGCCGTTTCCTGGCTAGTAGTGGCACTTATCATGCATACCCTCCAGCATAACATCGATCTCAAACCATAGCAAACATTGGCAATAAAAGCTAGTGGTACGCCAAACGATGACGACAGTAATGTCGCGACGAGACAAAGTTCACTGCTGCGAGCCGTAGGTCTCCCCAGTCTCGTCTGCCAAGATCAGGTAGCTGAACAAAACAGTTGGGTGTCGGAACCTCAAAACGCACTAAACGATCAATTTAGAGAAGCCCACAGCAAATAAGCGTAAATGCGTTCACCCCACCGCCCTCTTTTGTACCAATCACTACCGATAAAAAGTCAACATGTAAACAACTAGAGTCGTTAGTCATCGTCCACAGTCATTCAAGCCCCACCCATTTCGCCATTGGGACATCGGAATACTCGACGTCATGACCAAGTGGAGGGAAGCTGAACGTCCTCAGAGGCCCCAGGGCCGCGTGTGTCTCGTGTTAGCCCCAATCTTGTGCATAGTGGCTCTTATAGTAATTACCGAGATGATAACGTTGCTAGGACCTCTAGGGGATCACCTCGTTGGACTGCGTCAGCTGGCGTGGCCCTATCGCCTCCCGACGCTGTCACCGGAAGAGACAGTTCCCGCTCCAGATTTGTTACACTTGAGTTTGCTGCATGAAGTTTGTGTGAACGACGTCAATGCTTCGGTGTCGTGGCAATTCGGGGCACCCGGGCACCAACTTGTGGGTGGAACAGCCAACAATTCTCACGTTCTGGTCCACAAAGACGACACCGATCTGTTGCCGAAACTTCGTCACTGTCCAGACGTGGATATCTTTCTACCTCATAAATCACATACTGCCGGCTACTGTCAAGACGCCGCGGCATATGTCAAATGTACGGCTAAAGTCATGGTTTTATTTTAGAAATACCACCCTTTTTTGATGTGGTTGTATTGGCACTAATGTTGGTATCTCGTGTTTGCTCTTGTGTAGATTTGGAGTCACGCTTACTTCCGGAATGGGTTCTGGATGTCCAGTTGGACGATCCTGACCTCGGACGTCAAGTTGATTACTTCAGTCTGTGTCCCCGGACCCCCGTGCTGTTCCTAGGTCATCACTGGAGTAGCGTGGCCATGACGTCTCGGTGGCCAAGTGACAAGCCCATTTACATGATGCCTAACATTGAAATCATGGAGCTCACGCCCTTGCACTTCCTTCGGGTTGATGCAGTGTTGTGCAAGACACGGGTGTGCTACGATCGGGTGACGCAATGGTATAAGCAAGTGGGAAACCCGCGCAATGCGTCCGTGTTTTACACAAAACACACCTCTTCTAGTCCATCCACGCTGGTTCGCAAGCGCTTGGGAGAATACGCCGTGGCGTCCAAGGACTATGCTGAGGTGAAGTTTACTCACCTGGCTGGTGTGAGTTCTGTGAAAGGCACAAGAGAGGTTTTGGAGTGCTGGCTGCATACTTCAGACTTGCCTCTGCTCGACGTGTACATTGACCGCAAGCCGTTCTATCGCTTATTCTCGCCGTCGTTTAAATCGAAAGTTGCCCACAGCTTGAGCCCCGTGAACATCCGATTGGGCACGCATGACCATCTAACCTTTAGCAAGGTCGTAGCTGAGGCTCTCTATATGGTAAGCCCGAGCTACGGCGAAGGCTACGGCCACACTTTGAATCAGGCACGCTCTTCGGGAGCTGTTATTGTAACGACCGACTTGCCCCCAATGAACGAGCTGGTGACGAATGAAACGGGCGTGCTGATCCCGGTGAGTCGTGTCAAGCATCCGATGGTTCTAATGGGTGGCGACTACAAAGGAGAACAGGGGTTGAAGGACGTGGAGGGTCTCGTGGCCTCGTTCGAGGCGTCTGACGTCTGCAAAGCTGTTCAGCGTATGATGCAGTCAACGACGGTTGATGAACGTGCCAAGCTGGGTCTCAATGCCAGTCGGCAGTACCATGCTGATACGAAGTACTTCGCAAAGGCGATGGAGAAGCTACGTACGTTTGCCAACCCGTAAGTAGAAAAAGCGTAACAAATACAGTGTACGAAGGTGCGTTGGTCTAGTCAAGAAACGCACATTTGCATGGTGCCAACCCATGTCCAGGAACTGTGCTGTCATCACGTCGGTATCATTTTGTAATGCATCGATATGGAACGATTAGTTTTATGGACGTACGTCGTACCCATGTTCCACCTCGTGTTCCGAAGCACTGCATCGAATATGGATCGATTCTCTGCGCATGGTCCCGTGATGCGGATTTTGTTCCGCACAATGATGCAACGTCTGTAGTCATCCCGTTCCCATTCGATTCATGCGCAACATTCCAGCAAAGTAGTAGTAGATACCTTGAAAAGCAGTGAGAACCAGAGACGCCTCGCTTTGACCAGCAGTTCCCACTTGCTGTCTTGACGTCACAGATGAAACTACCTAGACGGTCACAGAGGCCACTAAGCAGGCGCTCTCGCTTACTGATCGCTTTAGCAGCTTTCGTTGTGTTAGGATGGATCACCCTCGTACTACAGATGATGCCGCTGTTCGGATACTTTCCAGAATCTGGATCCCAGCGAGACGTAGGAAATGTCTTACGAGTGCAGACTTTTGAGGAGGCAAAGGTTAGTAGGAAGGAGGTGTTGGAGGCAGATCGACTCCACTTGAGTCTACTGCATGAAAATTGTGTCCAGGATCCCAGTGCCTCACTGCCGTGGACATTTGGGAGTCCAGGTTATCAACTCCCGAACGCAACAGCAAGCAACCCAGAGGTTTTGATGCACCAGGATGACCCGGACATCTTGGCAAAACTTCGACAATGCCCCGACGTGGACATTTTTCTGCCAGTTGGTATACACGGAAACGGGTACTGTGAAGATGCCGTGGCGTATGTAAAGTGTGAGTGTTTCTTGTCAATAGCCATGGGTTGATCTAGTTATCTGATACTAAGGCCTTCTCTCGACTCACGACGTCCTGTTGTTGGGGCATAGATTTAAAGTCGCGACTGCTGCTGCAGTGGACACTCGAAGTCAAGCTCTTTGATCCGGATCTCGGGCGCGAAGTCGACTACTTTGACTTGTGCCCGAAAACGCCCGTGATTTTCTTCAACCACTACTGGGATGGAGTGCCATCGATGCCCCGTTGGCCCAAGGACAAACCCATCTACGTGATGCCAAACATTGAGATGTTTGAAATGACGGCCAACGATTACTGGAAAGTGACTGCGGTGCTCTGCAAGACAGAGGTGTGTTACGACAGAGTGACGAGATGGTACGAACAAGAGGGGAACCCGCTCGATACAAGGGTGTTCTACACGAAGCACACGTCGTCAGATCAGGCCGACTTTGCTCGCAAACGCCTGGGCGAAGAGGCTATTGCCCCGAAAGACTTTTCTACCATCAAGTTCATCCACACAGCAGGCACTAGCAATCTCAAAGGCACAAGGCAGCTGGTAGAGTGTTGGGTGAGTGAGCCTGATCTGCCTCCCCTTGACGTGTACATTGACACGGGGGCATTCAATGCAACGATCAATGACGGCTTGAGGAAATCGATGCAGCACAGTCGTAGTCCACTTAACGTCAACGTAGGTATGATCGAGCGCTCCGCGTTCACTAAGCTGACTGCAGAGGCGGCATTTTTCATGTGTCCGAGTGTGAGCGAGGGCTATGGCCACTACATCAACCAGGCACGTGCCGCTGGAGCGGTGGTTATCACCACTGATCTACCTCCGATGAATGAGCTCATTGTCTCGAGCCGGACAGGCTTCCTGATCCCAGTTGAGCGACGTGAGGAGTCGAGGCAGATTATGGGTGGCGCTTACAAGGAGGCGCACGGTCTGAAAAGCGTCGATGGACTGGTTGGATCATTCGGCGGTCCCGAAGTGTGCAAAGCTGTTCAAGAAATGGTCAAGTCCACGACAGCTGAACAGCGAGCTGCAATCGGAGCCAACGCCCGCCGAGCCTATAATGCAGACACGTTCTTCTTTGCCAGCGCCATGGAAGAGGTTCTTGAATTTGCAAGACGCGGCATGGACGTGAACTAACGTCTGTAGCTTTTAGCGGACAACCGGTCAGCTTGGCATGATCGGTGAAAGTGAGCGCCAGGCAATGTGACGGAAGCGCTCGGACACGAAAACGTGGCCTTGCTTTATAATGATCGTAGCAACACCAGCGACTAGGACAGGACTTTCATCTTCGCAGCACGCGTTTCCTTCGCAACGTTATCTACGCTTATGAACACGGTGGTCAAATTCATGTTATTGATCGGTCTTTCGAATGAGGAACTCAAGTCTCCGGAGCACCTTTTGTGCTTTGGCAGACGACATGCCTGATCTTTCTCAAGAGGTCTTTTCTCTCTAAGGAGGCGAGGGTCTGTATCACTGCGACCAGGTACGACTTGATGTGGCTATTTGAGATCAGTTGCGATGTTCGATCAATGATTAGCGGAGCAATCGTCGAGGCCTTGACGCGTGCCCATATTGGACGAGCTAATTGTGGGAAGCAGTTGTGGAGGAGTCATGCATGCTTGACTACCAGTTCAGTGTTGTTGCAAACTAGGTAACATGATGGACGAGATGTAGGGTATCTACAAGTCAAATGTCCGACGGACAGTGGCCACTTGCTGCAAGAAAGAGATCAAAGCCTTTTGTTGGTCATCTTTTGCGTGTGATGATGGAAAGGAACAATAGTACCTGATGGGTAGCTGCTAGCTGACCCTGACAGTGCATCGTGTATATCGAGACGTATGGTACACTTCATTGTGTCCTCACGCAATGCCCTTTACGCATCCACGCCATCACCGCTCATGCTGAGAACCTTTAGCTGCCGTAGATTGATAACATGACCCGCAGAAAGCGAGACCAACAGCGTCCAGTCAAAGTTCTCTCCTAATGCGAACGAGAACGATGCCACACCATCAAGAGCCACTCATTGCATATGACGTTCAGAGCTCACGTAACAATTGGCGAATGGAACAGTTAGAGCTTGAGGTCAACAAGATGTGAGCGCATGCTGTGGTGCTCCTGGAATCCATCAGCGCCATTTCACTCAGTCGTCAAGCATTAGGAATCCAGCATTCGAACAAAAGATCGACTGCCAGTTATGGAAGCGCATGTGTACTTGAGCGATGACAGAAAAGATAGAACCGCACTGTCCATAGAGTAGATCACTTAATCTGGTGACCAGCGTCTATTCGGATGCAGATCAGGATACGGTCCTTTGCAGCTTCTGCTTCATGTTGCGTCATCTGGTGCTTTGCTCCGCCATTGGAAGTTCATCGTCAGCAGCAGCAGCAGCGCGCGAACTTTGGATTGGGTTGTTCTGTCCCCTCACTCCTGCTTTTGCAACCTATTTGACAGGCTGGAGTCAGCCTGTCATCCTGCAGCTTTCCCGATGAAACCAATTAAACATCCGTCAGCACTGCTATCCAGATCCAGGATATTGCTCTATAGAGATGATCCAGCAAAACCTAGCTTTGGATGTCGAGGCAGCATGGCGCTAGTGCTTGTGGCACTACTGACGGCTGGAGTCGTAGCTTTCGACGTCGTCATGGAGACCAATATCGTCTCCAGTCGCTTCGAGTCTCTGCAACTCCACATCAACGACAGCAGCGCCTCCAATGGATCTACTCAGGAGTCAACGTGCAGTCCAAGTGTAGTCAATGTGAGTGCGATCGAGTACCACTCCGGTCATCGATACTACCCGCTTCTCCAAGATGCAACTCCTCTTGCCTCTCCTCGTTTCCAAGACGAACACACTGTCCTATGCAACGAAAGTCGTCGACACGATCTCAAGTACAGCTACTGCTTGCCAATCTCTGGCCGCAAGGACTCGCCATTTTGTACCGGGGCTGACCGCATGGACCTATTGACCCCACACTCGGCCCAGTCTCGATGTTACGCTAGTGTGCTGCACATGCTCTTGATGGAAGTCTACGAGGAGCTCCATGCCTTTGGACACACTCCACTTTTAGTATACGGCTCCCTCCTTGGTGCCGTTCGTAACGGGTCTATGATCCCGTTTACCGAAGACACTGATTTAGCATACAGTGGACCCCTTGACGTTGATGGCGACATCGAGGCGTGCTCTGGTGGCAAAGGGTTACCACTTTTTCCATTATGACATCTGGCGGGTCTGTGTGGCCCCTACGCATCCTCTGGCTGCGAGACTGTACGATCCGAGACTTCCCATCACGTCGAACTTTGTGGTGCCGTATCTCGATCTGTACGCAATGGACAAGTTGAATGACACCGACTGGAGCATGGAGTGCTTCAGTGACAGTACACTGCCTCATGAAAAGATGCAGCCGTTTTCTCAAGTGAAGATCAACGGACTGTCGTTCGACACGGTCGCGGATCCAGATTATTTTTTGAGGAAGATGTACAGCGAAGATTACATGACCCCAAAGCCGCGGAAGTAGGGACCGACAAGTGCTGCTGATAGCAAGAGAAAATGTGCTTGCTGCGTGTATCTGCGGACAAGGGTTGTTGCCAGCTTGAACAGCTTGACATTAAGTTACGTTCAAATGCCAGGCTGCTTTGCTGGTTAGTCCTTAGCGCTCTTTTCCAGGTTCGTCATTTATAACATGTCATGACTTCCTCGCTCTGCTTTTTTGCATCCACTACGCATTGCGAACGCATTGGTGCGTGGCATGATGGTAGATAATCGAACAACGGTAGTGGCACGACAAATGAATCGTGACCCCGCTAGCAGATGAGGGGTTATAGATGGCACTGAGGTTGTCAAGAACGATTTCTTGCATGCAACAAGAGGTGCAAAACGTTGTTAATCATTGAAGCGGTTGACAGTATCGAAAGGATCGAAGTGGCATTGAGTTGATGTTGCAACTACCTGAACAAACTTTTCATCTATCCTTAGCTAAGATTATCTCATTTACGCAACTCGCATCGAAAGCAGCCACCAATCTGCGCGTACCGCCAAGTGCGTCACGTCGTGGACCGGGATACATGTCGTGGAACAAGATACTCATCATACACATGCAAGTAAATGATTGATTTTTTTGGCTTCTTGTTTTTCCCTTTATTTTGCTGGTCGTTGTACGAAAGTGCTACTGACGCAGACACGCAACGTGCAAGCGACGCAACGGCCACTGCAGGTTGCTATGTCGTACTAAACGTGATCAAGTGACGTGCCCAAAACGAGTGGTAAACACGAAGAAAAAAGAAGGACGAACCAGGGACTGCGCAATGGCCGAATAGCGAGAGGAGCAGACAATAGCAAATACGGGCATTTGCTTGCTAGATGGAACATGTGAATTGGTTACATTTCGGTTCATCCAAGAATCTACCTTTGCAATCCATCGTGTCCAGGGATTCGCGGTAAAGTATGAGGGATCTACCACCTTCAATTTGCTTTACACCTTTGCACATCATTCTCAATCCGTTCATGTGTCGGATCCGTGTTGACTAGACTAATAGTGCTGCACACCCGCTCAAGATCGTCAGCGCTACACTAGGTCTACAAACTGTGCGAATGCGATCACTTGATCAACAATTGGTTGCTGAAAACCTCACTGCACGCACATACTTTTGCGTTTTACAGCGCTACGACCTGTCTGCTGAATAGACTAAAAGTGATGATCGGACCGTGACATATGGCTTTGGCTACATCGTCACTTTCAACCATTTCGCCTTCACGTCGCTTTGCTTACAAGGCCACCATGTATAGTTGAGTAAACGGGAATCGCTGAAAGATGTACCTCGAATTGTTCTGTAGCTCGCGTTAATTCGGTAACACTGAGGCCTCTTGCGGAAGTCGTGCTTTGCTATCAGAACATTTCGTTCTGGCTTGTGTGCTTCGGATGAAGTGGATGTAGGTTTACTATATGCTGCGATCGTGCCTGGCTAATCGCACCGAAAGTGGATTTCTTTGAGCAGACAGCAAGTCCTAATAAACGAGATAAATTGTCGTCGATGGCTGCTGCTTTTCCGTTGATTATAAGAGCTGAAGCTTATTTGTCAAGGTACCAAACAGGTTAACAAATCATCCAGTCACACTTTGAACAAGCTCATGAGCACGATCAAAGGGCCGGCTCCTTCTGTGTAGCACTACACGCGATGGCAGGTATCCTTTTCAGAACAAGTTGAATCGTTACAACAAGCCGCATCAATGGTTCGCATGCTGCGCCTGAAAGCGCA
This sequence comes from Peronospora matthiolae, assembly GCA_921007115.2. Taxonomy (NCBI): domain Eukaryota; phylum Oomycota; class Peronosporomycetes; order Peronosporales; family Peronosporaceae; genus Peronospora; species Peronospora matthiolae. The sequence continues at coordinate 760,367 of CAKLBY020000035.1, read as the reverse complement.
CGTACAGCTTTCGTATCGTATCTGTAAGTGCAACGATCTGTCTTGCGCTTAGCTGATAGGGATCATCATCATCGTAATGCAACACCTTCAACATATATGTACCTTTCTTTCGACATCTAAAGATAACAAGCAGGAGCAGTCACACGACGGTTGTACTGCAGCAAGACAATCGGTCAATCTCCTTGACGATTTGCGCTTTTAGAGCGGTGAGGGGCTTCATCTAGCAATTTCTTAGACCAATGGTGGACTCCCTTCGAGTATCAAATTTTGTTGCATCGGTACAGGTGACTACACGATGAATGCTGTGAAACCATTGCCCTTGTGATCAACGGATCTGTTGCCAGCTACTATGCTTACTGCTATCTTGCTTGCTCTCATCACTGCAATCACTAAGTCGTCGGATATCGCAGCAGCTACTTCAGGTTCGAGCTTCCAAGATGTTGATGTATCGGAGCGTGGCAGCTAGTCTAATGAATCGACGGTGGCTCAATCAAGCATAGATAGCACTGCTTGTACATACAGACATAATCCGATGACGGCACCTACCGAGCCACCGCCAAATTTCTGGTTAAGAAGCACCTTGTCGCTTTCATGGTAAAACTGTCCGCACTTGTGGGTTAGCTGCAAAAGACGAGTATAAAAACGATAGAAGTATGACATCGAGTAGCGCGTAAAAGCAGGGGGTGATCGCCAAGATCGCACACGTAAAACCACCAGTTGGAATGGAACGCTTAAGGTTTCTCGGTTTCTACCGTGATTGGAGCAGACCTCAGATTTCAAGGTGCAAATGTGGGGCAGACTTCGAGCATCTCCAGCCGTGCGTACTACCGAACTTATTAAGAACCACTTAGAAATCCGTGTAACTTTCGCTAAAACTTTTACGAAGAAAACTTCACAGCAGTTGATGTTACTATACAATGTCAGTATTTTACGACCGACTGTACAAAAAAAGCACGTTATTTGATTGGACAGCAACTTGAGTCCTCCTAGTACAAACAACTGCTCGTGACGCTCTGAAGTTTTGCTTGGTAACAACAGTCAGTCGTCGCGCGTCGAGCCACTCGTCTTGGCCAGGTATCATTTCAGCCAATGGTATCGTCCAGCGATCCCACCTCAAACATGAAACTCAGTCCGATCAATCCAACTAAGTTCGACACGTGGTTCGATCGTCGACCCTCCACCGGCTCTTGACCTCCTTCCGGTCCATTGTTAAATATCATGAAGGTCGAGAAGATCGACGAAGAGGTCGAGAAGATCGACGAAGAGGTCGAGGAGATCGATGAAGAGGTCGAGGAGATCGATGAAGAGGTCGAGGAGATCGATGAAGAGGTCGAGGAGATCGATGATGAGGTTGATGAACATTCCCCAGCCCTTCCCATTGACCCTAACGAACAGGGTCCCGACCAATACTTGCACACGAAGAGAACCTTCATTCCAGCTCTCGTGTTGTTACTGGTCGGACTCGTGGTGCTCGGGTGTGTGGCGGAGACTCAACTGATGGTGGGGGCGCCCTTGCCCGTGGAACTGAACGTCTCCACTGGAGATTGGTGCATGCCCGAGGTCTCGAACATCAGTGAAATCGAGTACCACTCGGGCCACCGCTTCTATTCAGCATTGAAGGACATGAGTCCACTCGAAGCGCCAACGTTTCGTGGTTCCCACAGAGTGTTATGCGGACAAGAGATGCAATGGAAGCAGGACTACACCTACTGCTTGCCGATCTCAGGAAGTGTCGACACCCCTTTTTGCACGGCAGCTGATCGAACGGATCTACTAAACGTGCGTACACCCGAGTCACTGTGCTACGCTAGCGTGCTGCACATGTTACTGGTCGATGTGTACGACGAACTTTTGGCGACGGGAAACATTCCGCTCATCCTCTATGGCTCGCTCCTTGGTGCTGTTCGAAATGGATCCGTCATCCCGTACACGGAAGACATTGATATTGGATACGTTAACAAATTCCGAGCGACACGTCAGGTCCAAAAAGCGCTTCGAAAGAAAGGGTACCACATGTTCGATTACTACATTTGGCGCGTGTGTGTGGCGCCAACACATCCGCTGGCTTCCCGTCTCTATGACCCCAGTTTACCACTCACGACGGAGTACAGCGTGCCGTACTTGGACTTGTACAGAGTGAAGAATGGCACGAGAGGTTACTATGATGTAGCGATGCTAGAAGGCAGCCACGGTTCCCTGCTGGCGAGAAAAAAGGTCGAGCCGTTCTCGCAAGTAATGATCAATGGCATGCCTTTTGACACGGTGCACGACCCGCACTTCTTCTTGACGGAGGCGTATGGACCTGACTACATGACTCCGATACAGCGAACAAAACCGAGCTTACTTCCGGAAACATCATCATCCTCATCCGAAACGTGACACGACATTATCGGCATCGTCGTCTAAGCTTTGAACCACCTCAAACCAGAAATACCTATCGCTGTCGTTGTGTGTGACGTGGTCGTCCACCTGAACTCTGCAGCTCTAAAATAGAGAAGGCAAAAGTCCGACTTGACTGGTATGTCGTAATCAAATGTTGTTTTGCCCGAATAGACAACAAGAGACCGGACAGTCGACGTCAACACGTGTATACCCGTTTGTATTCTTTCGTGTGTATACCCCGTCAAAAAAAGACGTCCACATGATGATGCGACCCGATACAACAACAAAAAGCGCCAGTTTCACCTCACCTCTCCCGCTGCGCTGACGCTATTGCGATCTGATTCCCCTAGCCCTCTTCCGTCGATCCAGTTCTCTTCCCCTATTCGTTTTACGGTCGCAGTTACAGCTGTTGTTGCAGTGCTCTAACCCAGCGCTTCGTCTCGCACTATCCGCCATGAGAGGCCATCACCACCACCACCACGTCGCGTGGCACTTCTCGGCGCTGCTCTTGTCGCTCCAGCTTGGCGAGTTGAAAGCCGAGCCGTGCAATGAGCTCACACAAAACGTTCTCACGTCTGTGGGCTGCCCCTCGCGTTGTGCGAGTACGCCATGCGTCCTGTACTCGCCCTCGCAGAAAGAATGCATCGAGCTGGGCGCCAGTGGCCCGTGCTATAACGAGAGCGACTATGAGGTGCCCGGGTCAGCCACCGAGTGTGATTTGACCTACCAGTGCCTGGACACGTTGTTATGGGACGGGAACCAGTGGCTTTTGGCCCTTGAGGCGAACGCTAATACGGACGAAAAGACCATGGCGCACGTCACGCAGATTGCCCAGTTGAGTTACAGCCCGTCAACGCTATCCGTGTACGTATTTCGAGATAGAGTCGCAGTTAGGGGGAGTGACGACGATCTCGCTCTATCTATGTCACCGTTTCAAGTGCCACGGTTGGTTTTCTTATCCTGTATGTGCAACCTATGTGTGTTTCTTATCCTGTATGTGCAACCTATGTGTGTTTCGGTTTACTTAGCCAAGTACAGGGATCGCCGAGCGAGTCGATCGATAAAAGCGTGGTCAAGAATATCTCGCTCGACCAGTCCTTTTTTGACACACCGAGCGGCGTTGTCAGCATGTTCTTGATCAGTGTCAACTTGAGGAACGTTCTCTCCACCGTGTCGCTTGCGACAACGTACTCGACGCTGTTTCTGACGAACACCAATTTGAACCAAATTCCAGAGCAGTTGGGCACGTTTTCGGCAATCACGAAGCTCGATCTGTCCCTGAACTATATCTCGGAATTGCCCGACAGTACCAATGGTGTCTGGTCGGGCCTTGGGACTGTCACTGACCTCAACTTGGCTGGCAATACGCTCACGGAGTTCCCCGTTGTGCTGAACAATTTGCAGACACTGAACCTGTCCGGAAACGCCTATACGTCGGTTCCAGACAATGTGTACACGATGGCAGAATCAGGTGCACTTCGATACCTGTCTATGGTTGGCTGCAACTTGTCAAATGTACAAGTGTCAGACTCGCAGCTGGCACTGTTGCAGAATCTAGCAGCTTTTGATGCCGACGTGACAATTACCGAGTGTGGCTCTGGTTACTCGGCCACGAAGCTAAGTAACGCTGAAGTGCAGGTATGCGCAGCATCGACGTCGTCGTCGTCCAGCGGCGGCGGCGGTCAGACACTCGCCATTGTGCTCGGTGTAGGTTGCAGTGTGTTCGTGCTCGCCATCATTGCGTTCGTGTGGTATCGCAAGAAACACGGTCGAGCGTTTTCTACAAAAGGCGGATCGACAGTGTTTGGCACGGACATGGGCTCGAGTCTTACGGGTGGTGACACGACGTTTGGCTCGTCGATTTGGGATGATCCGGATCTTCTTGCAGTGCGGGTTGAGCACCGTGATGTAGAGGCGATTAAGCTGCTCTCTCGTGGCGGATTCGGTGAAGTCTGGCTAGGTCTATACATGAACGAGAATGTCGCCATCAAGCGGCTGCTGAGTGACAAGAAAACCATGCAGGACGCACTGGCATTTGCGACAGAAATCAAGGTGATGGCACGTCTCGAGCACCCCAAGATTGTCCATTTCATTGGTGTCTCGTGGACCAACGCACTGACGATCCAGGCGGTGACTGAGTTCATGGACTGCGGTGACCTCAAATCGCTGTTGGACTCGAGCCGTGCTAGCTCGTTGACGTGGGCCAATCTGAAGTGCCAGATCGCGATTGATATCGCAGACGCATTGGTGTACTTGCACACGCTGAACCCGAAGCTTATTCACCGTGACCTGAAGTCTCGAAACGTGCTGATCGATGCGCAGAGCGGTGCGAAGCTGAGCGATTTCGGTATCTCGCGCAACCGCAGCTTTGACGAGACCATGACAGCCGGCGTAGGTACGGCTCGCTGGATCGCGCCGGAGGTCATTCTTGGTGGACACTACACGGAGTTTGCTGACATTTACTCGTTTGGAGTGGTGCTGTCGGAACTGGACACGTGCAAGGCTCCGTTCTACGATGCAACCAATACTAATGGCGGTAAAATGCAGGACGTGACCATTTTGCAGCTTGTGTCAGCAGGGAAGCTGCAGCCAAGCTTCAATGAGTCATGCCCGTCCTCCATCGTGAGGCTAGCGCGCGCATGTTTGTCATTTGACCCGGCCCAGCGTCCAAGTGCCATCCACATTTCCTACGAGCTGCGCAAAATCATGAAGGACGAGCTGTAGGCTGGTTGGGTGGGACCAGAGACTGACAGTGTAGTGCTTTGTTAGGAGATCTTTTGTACACTCGTAGCTCCGTTCGAGTCTCTACATACCGGCGTACACAATGGTACAGCATGCTGCCGGCATTTTCGATGAGGTTTATTGCAATGATTTAATGTTGAGTGTTGGTCAAAACATGGACTGGATTGGATGAGCTGTACTGCTGCAGGTCAGCGTTCACTGGACGATGTACGACGTACGCGACTACCACAATGACAAGGATCACGCTCACAATGTTCACTATCCTTCCTCAAAGATAGAAGCAAATTACTAGACTTGCCTGGAAGTCGTTGTCTTGGTAGCAGGCACAAACGAAATCGCAGCTTTGACAATCACCACTGTTTTCATGCAGAGTCTACTATATCGAGGGGAACGTACACATACGCAATACCATCATCCCTCGTCGTTTTGATCTGCCTTCGTGAATTTAGTCGAACGGCTGGTCTTGCAGCCAAGACTTCATTTTGCTAGACTTGGGATAAAAACGGAGTCAGTCAAGCAACCAACTTTTCTTGCTTAAACGACAACAACCCGTACCACGGTATTCCCTACAGAGCCTTACTTACGAGCGGAGTCCCCGAAACTGATCTAGCTTGTAACACGGTGTAGTTCTCGTGTACATGCGGTGTAAGAAGCTAGATCATTTTCTGCTGTAAAAAATCAAGATTTGTAAGATCCACTCGTTCTTTCTATCATTCTACCTGCCACATCAACAAAAGCCGCAAACTATCCCGCTACAGTTCTCAGTTTTATGGACGGAAGACGGCTACAAGGGTGATGATGTCCGACATGATCTACTCAGTACACATCTACGCTGCACTCTTTGGCGACAACGACAGGACCGTAAACAATATCAAATGAGCGAGCTCACCATAATCAACAGAGGAGACCTTAAATCCCACAGCTTTGTGCTTCTAGCGCTGGTGGTCGTGACGACCTCACAAACAACGCACAACAGTCAGATCGAAAGAGCAGTATCGTTCTGCTCGAGCGATGCTGTATTGATACGAAGCTGTAGTGAGCGAATTGCTCCCCGATTTGTCAGTACAACGGAATCCAAATATCCATCAAGAAGAGCGGCAGACACGTGTGTTTGCGCATTCCTTCATTCCAACCCATTTAAATTCAGTCTAGAGACGGTGCTCACGGTCATTCTGTCCAAAGGTGGACGCTGCAACCATAACGGTGTACGATTCGACTACCAAGTGTAGCCAGCCTTGAAATCATCACATCCGATAGCGACGAGTCTCTGGACCGAGTCACCGGTTGCGCGTGCTTAGAGGTTCGGTATCTACTGTCAAGTAGATCACAACAATTGCAGCAGAATGATTCTCGGCCTGCCGCATAATGCAGAGCGTATCAAAAAGTGTCACCGCAATCTTCTCCTAGGTTGTGGAAAATCAAGTTCCGGGTCGATCCGATCGGTAGTTATCCATTTGTCTGCACAACAGCTGCAGCAGCCTACTCGTCGTATGTTTGCGTCTGCCATGCACCGCGAAGTATGTGCATCAATCATCTTGCCTGATTTATCTTCATTATTGGCGTGCAGGTGTTCCCAGCAACCGGTCTGCTGTAACAGCATCAGTGGCAATGATGGCTTGTCGATTCTATGCATGACAGGTATCAAAAGAATGCACGCGCTTATCTATTGCAAAACAAGTACATGAACTGATGTAAATACGGCACAATTGCGTCCGACAAAGTAGCGTCGAAGGTAGTGGCTGAGCTGAGTCCGTGCTTCTAGATTACAGCAGTCGATCTATCTACTATGGACGATATCGCCCTGGAGATCCCGCCTCAGCATCGTACTACGCTAGAGCAAAATCTCAATATCGACACGAGCTCGGTCGCCGAGTGCTGAGGAAGGTGCGAAGGGACCGACAGCCGAAATGCTCTACACGTTTGCATTGATCTATGAGAAGTGGACGATATTTTTGTGCTTGTGGCGACAAGGATCGATCGTACAGATTACTCAGCATGTCCCTTGCAGCAAGTCGCCGCAACAGGCACAGTTAGCGTGTAATGGTCGCAATGATGTGTTACTACTGAAGAAGGTGGTGTCACAAGCCAGGAAAGCGGTACGATACTGCAATGCATACTGCATGTTATGGACGGGTTACGAGGGAGCCAGCGCTTCTGCTCCAGTACTTGAGGTCGAACGCTCGACGGCAGTCGTGCTGCAGACCTCACTCCTTGCAAACACATAAGATTTAGATGTTGCATCTCTGCCTCTGCGAACAACCGAGAGAGAACAGATGGAGGGAGACTCTGCCATTCATCTGGTCACAAAAAGATGCCATGCTTTGTCAGAGCCGTACAGAATGCGTCTCATTGTTACGTTGACGCAGCATTCTTTCCAGTTCCGCCGCTCGATAGATGATACCGTTATCGCTTTTCAACCGTCAAATCGATGGTCCGGAAGTCTCACATCAGCAATGCATCATCAGCATCCGTTCGTTACACTCGTGTCGCATGAGCACGAATCTATGGTCTCAAATGAGCCACGGCCCCCCTCCCCATCCTACGCTTGCCTCCTTTTTCTCGAAATAAGTGACCCCTCATATCCCTATGCAGCTGTTGCATCAACTGACCCTCCTACTGGCATTAAACGCGCACTTTACCGTCGCAGTGCTCCGATTACCACTCGCAAGACGTGGGCCTGAGACCGTTCGTAGACCGACCACCTCTGTCGTATTCAAAGATGCAGCGCACCGATCGAGTCGCACTCGTGTAGAGACTGACTATACGCTTGAAAACCCGAAGGTTATTGCGGACAATGGAGCCTTACGTCCTGGAAACCGTGTCAAGCTCCAGAATTTTGGCAACGTGCAGTACATTGGATCCGTGGGATTTGGGAACCCACCGCAATACGTGGACATGGCCTTTGACACTGGCTCTAGTGATACGTGGATTCCCGGTATCCATTGTGCCAGTTGTAGTCCCCACCATCGATTCGATGTGTCAAAATCGACGACTTTTTTCGACACGAGAGAGAAGTTCTACGATGAGGTTGGTGCTTATTTCCTGCTGCCACTTTATTTTTTCTTTGTCATGCTTGCTATGACAGTTTTCTGACTTTGCTTTTCTTGTGCATGGTTCTCTTGCCAGTACGGCAGCGGCTCCGTGTCCGGCACTGTGGGGGTAGACTCAGTTACTGTTTCTGGTTTCGTGGTAACGCACGTCCGATTTGGTGTAGCTGTTGCTGAAAGTACACGACTCCAGACCTTTCTAGCCGATGGTGTCTTCGGCTTGGGGTTCGAACACCTTGCTCGGATTACTCGACCCACTGCGTTTGCAGCACTTGCAGAGCAACAGGCCGACTTGGCAAATATGTTTGCTTTTCATCTCACATCGGAAGCTTCTGTCATAGGCAGTGAATTGCATCTTGGAGGGTACGACTTGTCCGTCGTCGGTCCCAATGCATCTTTCCACTACACGCCTGTGGTCCGACTGCCTCCATTCGACTCGTTCATGTACTGGACGATCCAGATGAATGACTTTTCAGTGCTTTCTCGTCATACGGACAAGATGGACACCGACGTCAGCAATGGGGCCAGTCCCGAGAATTTAGCCGCTCTGAAGATGTGCACGCCCTTTTGCTACGCTATCGTCGACACGGGCACGTCATTGATCAGCATCCCAGCCAGTGACTTCAACGACGTAATCCGTGAGATCACTGGCGACAATGACTGCGACGGCGTCTACTGCAACGCTGTATCGTTCAGGGACTTCCCCGTGCTGCGCTTTGGCATGGTGCCCGACAATGTCTTTTTGCTGCAGCCTCAGGACTACCTCTCGTGTCTCGACTATGGTCGGTGCACGCTCCAGTTGGAAGAGACAAGTGATCCCTACTGGGTCCTCGGAGACGTCTTCCTTAAGACGCACTACACGCTCTTTGATGCCGAGCACATGCGCGTAGGCTTTGCGTGCAACGGCAGCGTCTGTCAAGGCGGCAGTGGCGACATCTTTGGTGCGGACAAGGAAGAAGACGCGTTCAGTGCATGGGAAACCGCTTTCTTACTGAGTGCGTGCTTTGCAGCTACGAGCTTGGTCCTCGCGGTCTTTCAGCTCCATTATCATCACTACGAAGATGACCAGGAAGCAAACGAGTCGTGTTTACGGCAAGACCGAGGCGTTTGTAGCTCGTTTTTGCATGGCGACGACAGAAGAAGTTGACGCAAGAGACGACGTGCATGCAAGAGAAGTTAGAGCAGCCGCTACTGCTCAATAACGGCGACAAGAAGCGTCAGTACGCGGCTGCGGGGCACATTTACGTCGGTGGTAGGTAGATGGCAAAAGGCGTGTGTTGTACGATCGACTAAGTACGAATGAGCCACTCTCGTCGTCCAAGGAACGTATCGACACGTAAACAGTCACCACACCCAACACGAGGCAGTTAGTCAGCTGGGCGATTGTTCACCCGTGAAGAAAAAAACGCATGGGTCCAAAACACCAACCCAAAGAAGAAACAACCGAATAAAACCACACACACAAAAAAACACGAGACACGCACAGAAAGGTCAGCTCCCTCCACTGTCTAACACCCGCGGTCCCCTTCCCCTTCCGCCATCATCCTCGTCTACGACGGGCACATCGCGCTGGGATGTCCCTTTTGCACCAATGACCGCGTGGCACCCTGCCTCTCCCGCCCTCGTTTCGTCCAGTCACTAATCGAGTTTCAGCACCCCTCGCCACTTGGCCCATTCGTTCGTTCCTCCCTTGACAAACGACGCGCTCCCTCTCTCTCTCTCTCTCGCTCTCTCTCTTATTACGACTTTCGGACGACCTCACGCAAGCAAGCAACCGCGTTCTCGATCAAGCGTAGCCACTTCCTCGTCCGCCCCCTCGCCCACGACGCCAGTCGCATGCGTCTGCCCTCCTCCTCCTCCCCTGCGTCTTGCACGCGGTGGCTCCCGCCCCTTCTCTACGCAGCGCTGGCCCCGTCCGTCGATGCTGCCAACAGCTCGCTGCCCACGTGGCTCGCCTATGTCACCGGCGGCTTATTGGTCATAATTATCGTCTATTATTGCTGTCGCCGCGCGCGATTCGACGAAAACCTGCAACAGCCGCTTCTGGGCGGCCAGTACACGGAAGACGGGCAGCCCATGACGCGCCAAGACGTGCAAGAGTCGCAGGACGAAGTGACGACGCAGTGGCAGTGCGAAGTGTGCGACTTCCAGAACAAGAGCTCGACCAAAGCCTGTGTGCTCTGCGGCACAGAGCGCGGCTTTAGCCTCGGCCTGCACTCGCCGCCGGCCCGTGCCACGACGTCAACGACGACGTCGTTTACAGTGGGGACGGACGTCCCGCGGGAAAAGAGTTTCAACCGCACGCGGTCGTTTGCCATTCGACGGCTCAATATGCTCAACGCCCGTCAACGGGGCGCACGGAATCGACAGGACTGGGTCCGGAAAGTCGGTACTGATGGCAAACGCTATTGGGCCAAGCGAGAGCTGCCGTTCCCGTTGGGCAATGCCAAACCCTTGACAGACAAGACGAGTCAAGCAGTTTCGACTGATGAGAGTGTCCAGGTGCCGAGTCTTCGGCTCGATATCTCGGTCACAGACGCTGGACTGCTGTCGCCAAAGAGCGGGACAGGTGCTGCTGGTACTGTGGCAGGGACGACGGATGCTGGAAAGGAACTGGTCCATCAGCCGTCATTGGCGTTTGTGTCGCAATTGGCGCAAACGCCGCGTCATCCGGAAGGTCGCATGACGTTTAAAGAGTACCGGGAAGTGGATGCCCGTGTGGCGTCCCGTGGCTACGAGATTTCGGAACAGGATCTGGAGGTACTGGAACAGGTGGCGGCGTTGCCGTTTAAGGACAAGTACGCGTGGTTCTTGGAACAGACATCGGCGCTGATTAAACCGTGGGAAGATGGGCACTTGAAAATGCGCGTGCATCGCGAGAATATCCTCGTTGAGTCGATGGAGCAGTTGTTGGGTGTGCAGATGGAGCACATTCACATGCCGCTTCGTATTGAGTTTATTGGTGAAGTTGCGATTGATGCAGGAGGCTTGGAGCGCGAGTGGTTCTCGCTCGTGACGGAGCGTCTATTTGACGAAACGATCGGGCTGTTCATGTGCGCACACGTAGACTCGCTGGCGTATGTCATTAACCCGAACTCGGTCGAAGCCTCGGCTGACCACTTGTTGTACTTTCGTGGCGCGGGTCGGCTGTTGGGGCGTGCTTTGCTGGAAGGTCAATTGATGAAGGCTCACTTGGCGCTTCCTGTGTTGAAGCACCTGCTTGGTGTTCCCATTTCGTTCAGCGACTTGGAGTTTTTCGACCAGGAAGTGTACAATTCGCTCAAGTGGATGAAAGAAAACGATGGAGTGGATGCGCTCGGTCTGGATTTCACGGTAACCAACCGCAAGCTGAACGGTGAGGTGGAAACTATCGATTTGAAGGAAGGTGGCAAAGACATCGACTTGTGCGACGACAACAAGCAGGAGTATATCTACCTGCGTCTGCGCTACATCATGCTGGATTCATATGCTGAACAGCTGCAACACCTCATGGCTGGCGTGTTTGAGGTTATCCCACAAGAGTTGATTCTCGTGTTTGACTACCAGGAGCTGGAACTGGTGCTATGTGGTGTGCCATCCATTGACGTGGAAGACTGGAAGGCACACACCCAGGTCTCGGATGAGCTTCCCGAAGAGCTGTTATCGTGGTTCTGGGAAACGGTCGAGGCATTTTCGGACGAGGAGCGTGCGCGTCTGTTGCAATTTACAACGGGCTCGTCACGTGTGCCCGTACAGGGATTTAAGGCGCTAACAAGTTATGATGGGCGTATTTGCCACTTTACGCTGAAGGCCGTTGCTTTTCCGGAACATGCTTATCCGCGGGCACACACGTGCTTCAACCGCATTGACTTGCCACTGTACAAGTCAAAGCGGGAGTTAGAGGACGTGCTGTCTCTGGTGATAAATATGGAAGTTACGGGATTTACGGACGAGTAAGATGGTATGTACAGCTAAACGCTTTCTCACTGCGCCTGTTCCTCCTCTGCGTCGCATCGCGCTGCACACGTCGTCGATTGGCATCTTGAGTGGGAAGCAGACCGGCTTGAACAAGGTACTGTGGAGCTGCTCTTATCGGCATTGAAAGGATGCGGGGTGCGATGGTAGTGCCACGCAGCTGGATGAGGAGAGCAGCAACATCACGCGGCGTGATGATCGGGGAGAAGAGGAGTAGCATGAAACAAGGCAGAAAACAACAATCATAATGAATGCTATACATTGGTACTCGAGAGTCATGCAGCGTTTATTGCCGTGGGTGTATAGACGTTAAAGACGTGACTTCCAGCACGCGTACGTTGTATACTTTTACTCACGCTAAGCACCACCATCAGTCCTATCACAAGTGAGCGCATGTCGCCCCTCCTCTCGCGTTTCACACTCTCATTTATATCCCTGCTTGAATGGGATCTACGAGCCGCACAAAGTCAGGAGGCACTTTATCCAACTCAGGTGTCAACAACAAGCAAGACGTCGCTAGAGATCCATGTCTTCCACCGCAGTTGAAGAAGGCTGTAGATCATCATCAGTCAATTGAAACTTGGACGGATCACTGCTACCCGCCGTCGCCGGTGCTCCCGTCGTCTGTTGATGCTGCAACGCAAACGCCGCCGCTGCCTCGTGGGTGCCTATGTTGACAACAACCCATACCGGGTCGCCAAAGAATCCCCGTGAACAGTGCAGCCTCCAGCTACCAGCATAAGACCCTGGCTCCGACGGCATGCACAGTGGAGCGTGTAGATCTACCCGCTGTCCGACTACTGCCGGCGCTACAGTCATTTGCTCAGGTCCTTGAAAGCTCGTGCCTTGTGCAAACACCAGCCGTGTATCCGTCGGCCACGCTTCATGTCCCGTATTCACAAAGCTCCAGTGCTACCAAACCCGACACCAACAAAGCAATCCACAAGAAAGTGCTTTTTAGCACAAAGCCATCGCCTCCGCATACGAATAGAAATAGAAATAAAGTACCACCATCCACGACGATCGACGTCCTCTGACTTACCATCTGCACTGGCGTCTCGGGTGCCAAGAGCGTGTTCTGTAGCGCGGACAAGTCGCTCGTACATTGCGCCTGATACAAGATCGACTCCACATGGAGCTGGTTTGTTTTCCTTGATAGCCGCGGCGCTCCTTCGCCCTCGTCTTCCATGCTTAAATCCTCACTTGCGTCTCTCGTGGCCGCATTGTGGCCACCTCCAGCGGCTTCGACTGTAACCAAGTAGTTATTCACGGCCGTCTCGACGTTCCAGTTGCACGACTCGAGGAAGAAAGTGGCAGTCTGCACGTCCAGCTGCAGTAAGTGCGCAAACTGGTCAACGAGCTCGTCGTGGTCACTCGTCGTGATGCTCTGGAACATCTGCAGGAGGTCGTCGGCCATGAGTGCGACTCGACTTCGAGGTCGCGGTGGGTAGAAAGACACGCGCGTTAGAAATTGAGCTGGATGCAAAGACGACAGCTGATTGGTGGATTTGGATTGACACCGGGATGTTTGCTGTGAGTGAGGTGCATGGGTTTCTAATCGACCTGGAGATTCGTAGAGCCTTTGGAAACGATGGTGTTTGTCGATAGAAACGCTCGTGTCGACTTACTTGAGAAGGGGAGAGGATCGGGACGATACTGAGAGAATACCGAATTGGCGGCGGTAATGTTGTGGGGGTCATTTATTGCAAGGCGGTTCATGTCGGTGGTATGTGGGGGGGTGAAGCGGCTCGATGGCTTTTGGTCAAGAGTGGCTGGAACACGATTGAGGCCCTCTTTTTAGTGCACGTTGTGTATGAAATGTACGGAATCAACAGCGGCATCAGGCTGACTGTGGATACCAGTGCGAAGACATCGGACAGTATACTACTGGTCGGCAAAAGTCGAAAGCGTGCTCCCATTTTGATGGTGCGTGGTGTCTAATGTGGTAGCAGTGATGACCGAGAATCAATGCACACATCCATGCCAGGAGACGAGGGTCACTCCTTCTTGTACAACGAACTCGTAACTCGCAACTGCGCTTGCTCTTGTGCGCCCCACACACTAGTCAATGTTGCGATCCAGCAAAGACTTCAGCTTCAAGCAAAACCAGCTAGAGATACCGTAGCTGCGGACGAGGGGGAGGTGGTGCCGGTTGGTTCTTTGTCGCCGCATCACCCTCGACAAAGGTCAATTGCAGCGTAAACGTCTTGCCGACCTTGTCCCAATTGCTAAAGAGCTTGCCCTCGCTCTTGTCCACGTCGTGATTGGGGATCTTGAACGCCACGGTCTCGTACGGCTCGCACGCAAACAGCAGGTACTGCCACCGTTTATCTGGGGCCTCAACTTTTTGCTCAAAAGCCGACATGAACCGATGTCGAGGCTGCATCTGGTCGACAATTTCAGGGTACGCAATTTGAAACAACAGGATCCGTGCATCTGTATCCGGGTCCCGTTGTTTCGTGACTTTGTAGCCGGGCAGACCAATTTTAAGGGCTCGCGGTCGAGCCGCAGCTGCTGCAGCTGCCGCTCTCGCAGCCTGGAGATTAGCAGCAGCAGTGGAATGAGCTGCTTCAGCGGCTTCTTTTGCTGCTCGTCGAGCCAAATTCGTCTGATGGCGTTTGCCCTGCGTGTGGGCCAAGTAATTGCCCTCGTTATTGTGCAAAGTGAGGCACAATTTGCACTCGTACGAGCCCAAATGGTTCTTCATAAAGTACGGATCTTTCGTGAGGTCCACGGTCTCAAGCGCGAGCTTCCGCAGCCGCTCGCGACGGTCGACATTTTGCTGGGAGTCAGACGCGACGCCCCCGGCGCCGGGCTTGGAGCCCACGCGGTTCTGGAAGTCCATGGTCGTCGCGGTGGAGTTACGCACGAAAAGAGCTTAATGGAGGGTGGTGCTAAAGTGAGGGTGGGTTCGGTCCGAGTGGAGCGGTATACTGACCGGTTTTGCGGTAGCGACCGTGATTTTGGGATTGTAGCAGTGTGCGTTTGTAAGCAGAGGCACAAATTGGTGTCGCGGTATTTGTGAAATGTGCTCGAGACTGAAGCTTTTTTGACGCTTTTTTGCTGCTGGTATTCTGATTTAGTCTGACGTGGTCCCGATACGTTGTCCCTTGTTGTCGATTCGATACGTTTTTGAAGTGGCAGGTCAATTCGCCAGCGGTACAACGCCTAAAGGCTGCTCATTCGTTTTGTTTTAGCATTTGCCGTGTTGGTAACGTTTTTGCAGCGATTGTTTTGGTACAACAGATTCCGGGCCCATGTACTCGCTGTCGTTGGCCATTGATCGCTTTTTTTTGCCTTCGATTGTTACAGCTGCTCGTGCCAAGATTACGCCCAGCTATAGGGATCATGTCATCCGCTGGTATAAAATGATCTTGTCATCGCAAAAGATCGAGAAGCGAATATCGTTGAAACGTCGATCTTGAGGCAGTGTGTTCACACTTGACATCAGCGTTTTATTCTGATGCAGTCGAATAGGTACCGCATTGGATTGTTGCGGTACCCGTACAGCTACATGTTTGAAGGCGTCGTTTTAGACTTGGTAACGTGCATCAGTACAAATGGTGCGGGATATAAATGTCATTGTCATCTCGACCTGACGCTGGCTTGATTTAGTGGACAACCGGTGGAACAGTATGCAGGTATCACACTGCCACACACTAGCATCCCTTTTGTGCTGCAGTATGATGCAACCAACGTAGTGAGAAGTGCGTACTCAAACACCGTCCGTCCTGTTCGCATCCTGCGAACTCATTCTGAATACTCCGATCATGAAAACAACCGTTTTTGAATCAGTCTTACAACTGCTCTCATGTATTCTGCTACGCTGTCAAACGCAATGCTCTGGATCAACCCGGCCAAATCAGACTCGAGTCCTGAGATCGGGCCTGAAACCGATGCGAAAACGCATTCTCGATTGAGTAACACGCGTTTCATCGCTTTATTCTTAACTCGAGGTCCCCCTGCCATTCCACTGATAAACTCCTTTCATCGTTTATACCATATAAACCCTCTTTTACGCAAAAAAGTCAAAACAATATAATCATGCCTTCTGTATCGTAGCCTCCTCATTTCTAACACATGAGATGTTTGCACGGCCACAGGATCCAACCCACGCTACAGCCTTGCACGGTGCACGATGAAAAGCCATCGATCGATTCGAACGTCTCATTCGCCAAAATACGCAGCATCCTCTTTTGTCATTCGCTAAAACCATTTTTCCCACCCGACGGCCCGTTAACCTGTCGAACCGCATAATTATGAAAAGGGAGAAACTTTTGCGGGGCTCGGAGAGAACGTGAAAGTCCGCGAGTCGTTTGTGTTCGCGCAAAGGCCGCCCGAGAGTGTCCTCCACCATAGCCGGTAAGCGTCCCTCCCTCCCCAATCTGTTCATCTCCTTCATCTCCTCTTTCCAACCGCGTGTCGCGCGCTCTCTGACTTGCTCTGGGGCCCAAGCTGTCGCTGAAGTCACTTGAACACGTCATTTGGACCTGTTCCCGTGCTCGGATCGAGGGGAGAATTGCTGCATTGGAAAGAGCAGCGTCTTGTCTATCGATCAAGTACTTTGTTGCGTGTAAGAAGACGCATTTTCCCTCATTCCGCACGCGATTCTTGCCTCGACTCGGATACACGTGGCCACGCCCTTTGATGTAGTTGCCTTTGATGTTTGAGTGCGTGAGCTGACGTCCTGTCTATGTACTGTACTGTCTGCTGCGTAGATGCACTAGCGCCGCGAATGGGGGAGACGCACGCAGCACGTACGACGCGGCAGTTCAACGAGGATTTGGCGAGTGATGGTCACTGACAGGTTTTACCGGTATGATACCGGTTATTTTTGTGTGTGGTCGTTTTGGTACTGCAGTGAACCCCATGATGACGGGAACTAGTCGTACCCGAGACACCCGCAGCGTGGTCCTTTTCCAGTTGATTCGCGCCAAACTTGTCGAATATAACGAATCGCTTGTGCGGTATGTCGTGTGTGGACTGCTGGAGGCAAGAGAAGGACGGTGGCAGTGCTTACAAAGGGTGGTTGAATGCGTCTTTGTAGACAGCTGGTGGACGAGCGAGAGGCGGTGCGAGCAGCAGCAGCCAGCGTAGCGCAAATGTCTGAGCATAGAAAGGAGGACGGCGGGAGGAGCAGGATCGAGCCAAAGAAGAAGGAGTCAGTGCTCGCTGATGGTGGAGCTGGAGCGTCGGTGCAAAAGCAGGCCGACAATGGTCAGAGCATCGTTCGAGCGGGTTGCACTCCTCTTGCAAGCCGTGCGATTGCGGAAAAGTCGGAGCAAGTGATGGGTGAACAGCCATGTGAAGAGATTGTATTGAAAAAGCGGCGGCTGGCAGAAGCACAGGTGCACGTAGAAGCTCGAGTCGAGATGGACCGATCGCCTGTCAAAAAGACAAAGACAAGTCACGAAGAGCACCAGCAGCATAATGGAAAGTCTGACAGGCAGGAATCTTTTGCAATGAGCGCCACGGAGGACAAATTAAAAAGGGCTGCAATTGATCACCAGCAAGTTCTGACCCAAAACACCTTGCACTGTGTTGCGCGGACGTCGACCCCTCCGAGCAAGTATGTTATGCAAAAGAGGCGGGAAGAGGAATCTTCAGATCGCGAAGCTGCTCGCTACCGGCAACAGCCAGTTCCGCTAGCTTCACCAGCAAGTACGAACGAAGTTTTGCGTGTTGAACGTTCTCTGACAACGCCCCGAAGCTCTCTAGTTTCCGCAGATGTGAATATGAAGTTTGAGCACAGACTGCGCGAGTCTGTGCGTCTTCGCCGGGAAGTGAATCAACGCAGCCTGCCTGTGACGAGGAAACGACAATTGCCGCGCCTGGTAACACCAGCGCGTTGCAAGACTCACTGGGACTGCTTACTAGAGGAGATGAAATGGATGGCGACAGATTTTACGCAGGAACGTAACTGGAAGCGAGTGCTGCAATATCGGCTTGCGGCTGACGTGATGGTTGCGCAAAATTTAGGCAGCGTACGTCAGGAACTAGACAATCGTCAGACGACGCGTAGCGTTGCTCTACAGATCTCGGCATTCTGGCGCACGATGGAACGGATTGCTGCAAGGTCACGAGTGCGTCTTGAAGCTGCAGGCGATCGTTCAGCTCGTGGTGATTTGGATGATGCTGCCACAGGTGAGCACGCCACAGTTCAGGAAGATCATCGCAAACACGACGATCTTGAAGTGGTTGGTGTGGGTGATGATACTTTACCCTTGAAGTACCATACCATCGATATCGCAACTCGCGGCGAGGTCGATGTAAGGAGTGATGGAAAAGAGGCGGTGCAAGCAGAAGCAGTGCTAGCAACTGCTAAAGCACACATGAATTATATCGTGAGTGCAGGCAAGCGAGCGCGCAGTGCTATGACCTCTTTGTCAACCGGATGTGCGAACACAAATAGGTCTACAGCACGGTCTCTACGTGAGGTGGCATTTCGAGATTTGCAGGCACGGTGTACTGCATCGCAGGTGAAAGGAGGGTCCACCATTATTCTAGCCGCTTTCCAGCTTCTGGCATTGAGGTGGATGTTGGACTTGTACTCGAGTGGCCTCAACATATTTTTGAATGACCAAGTCGGCATGGGCAAAGCAGCCACGATTGTTGCTTTCTTTAGCTTGATTGAGATTGCGTCTTCTCATAAACATAGGCAGCAGAAAGAAAGCAGTTCGGTTTGTTCATCCACCACAGAGCGTGCACGGGCTGAGAACACAAAAGGTCCGCATCTGATAGTCGTATCAGACGACGAGCTCCACAAATGGCGGCATTATCTTCGGATCTGGCACCCAGATCGGCGTATTCAGCTTTATGATGGCGCTGGCAAAACGTTACGTTATAGGAAACGGCTACAACGGGAATGGGAGACTAAGCTTCGAGCTCAAGCTCACAAAGGTGAAGACGATTTTCTTGTAGCCTCACTTAATGATGACGATGGTGAAGAATTGGACGACGATGAGCGTGCTGAACCTGTTTACTGTGTGCTGTGCCCCGTAAATGCATTCAATGAAGACCGACAAGCTTTTATGGCGTTTCCATATTGGCAGATGGTCGTTGTAGAAAACGAGCATGGTGGTTGTTTCGATGACCCAATTTGTGTGTCTGCGCTGCAACAGCTTCGGCAACACCAGCGTCGAGTCTTGTGTAATGGTCAGTCGATTGAGAACTGGAAAAGCATTGCACTACGTTTGCAGTACGCAGAATTTTTGGTGCGAGAAGCCCCTGCTCTTGATGATAGCAACGTGCGTAAAAGTCATCAGCATCGAACAGAATGCTGGCCTAAACAGGGTCTTCAGGTGGAGAGGTCATCTGTGGCAGCGGTGATGGAAGCGTACGGCAAATCGTCAAGTGTCCATAGGGCTTTGTGGAAGGCGTCCTCCCAGAAGGACGTTACTCCGCGACATTTGAATGCTTTACTGTTGGCCATGTCTTGCCTCAGTTTGCGGCGTGTTCGCAGTGAAGTCGAGCCGGAGTTACGCAAGATTGAG
Source organism: Peronospora matthiolae (assembly GCA_921007115.2). NCBI lineage: Eukaryota > Oomycota > Peronosporomycetes > Peronosporales > Peronosporaceae > Peronospora > Peronospora matthiolae. The sequence goes on along the minus strand of CAKLBY020000035.1, from coordinate 740,749 downwards.
GAGATCAGCTTGGGTTGCCAACTTAGCCAGTCCCAGAGCATGCAATACCGAAACGAGCTTGCCGGATTCACTGCAACACTGGACAGTGCCAGTGGCCGTGAACAGCGGCTGAGCGTCTGGCTGCAACTTTTACTGCGTTTACGTCGGATCTGTAATTGCGTTGATCTTGTGAGCGATATGGACAAGCTGGCGCACGCTGATTTACGGCTGCTGACTAGTTGTTCTGCGAAAATAGAGGCATTGGAACCAGTGCTACGTCGACTGGCGCTTCAAGAAGGCAAGAAAGTGGTGATATATTGCCAGTTCCATGGCATGTTTCCTGTCTTAGAGCTTCTGCTTTCTCTGCTGAACATTAGTTGCGTGTGCATTACCGGCTCGCGCGCCATGCAACGTCGTGCACTCTACCATTTTGCTGATCGCCCAGTTGTTCGTGTGGCGCTCGCGTCAACTCGGCTGTCCACGTCGGACGGCATTCAGGCAGCGTCAGTATATGGTGGTGAAGCCATTGTGGTCGTTGATGGTGACTGGAATGCAACATGTGACGCAAAACTTCGGGCAAGCTGGGCCAAATTGGCTGCTTGTGGTGCGGACACTCTTCCAGTGTACCGACTGCACTGTGAGAATACTGTCGAGGCATCGTTGCTGAGCGTGGGAGCTTCTCTCACTGAAAAAGTATTCGGCAAAATGAGTCCATTAGAATTGCTTGCAGTACCGTCGGACATGGCGTCGATGATTGAGAAACCTAGCTGGTGGTCTTTGACCAGTAGTAGTTTGAATGGGCTGACGGCCGGTGGGCTAACAGTCGATCTTGCCAGTGTGGCTGACGAGGTGGAAAGAAATGAAAAGTATTGCGGCGGTCCTAATGAGTTGGAAGTACCTCTCATTGTACACAACGTGGACTTGCATGCAGAGGAGCATCTTCTGCTGGCTAATACGGACGAGCTAACTCCCGTCGAATGGTACGCTGTTGACTACGTCCACGGCATTACCGACAAAAAACAGCAAAGAAGTGACGAGAGGAGAGCTGAGCGAGTCGTTGCAAGCATTGAAGACGAAAGTAGTCATTCTTGGAATGAAAGTGGCACGTTGTTACAATCGAACCAGCGCTCATTTGATAACCTTGCTGTCTTACAGGCTAAACGTCTGTGGCAAGAAGGTGATGCCGCAGCGCAACTTTTTACAGTGTCAAAACTCGCAATGGTACAGTGGATAAAAGCGCGCTTGAAGAACTGTTCATGCAGATGCGCATGCAAGGCATGGAAACGTGTTTTGATGTCTACGAGCCCCCACGAGTACCTCGCTTGGGGACCGCAAGATTACAGCCAGTGGTCCTGTTTTCAACAGCTGCTTCGAGCATCGACACTCGGATGACGTTTCGGATATCGTATCGTGTGCCGGCTCCTTTGCCACCAGTTCCTCACGTCGGAAAGTCAAAGTTTGATCACATTGTCGGCCAGCTTGGGGATGCATCTAGACTTACCAAGCTTAGCAAGAAACAGCGGGTCAGCCTCGCCGCTGTGGCAGGATCCCGAGCTAGTGTGCATGGGTCTGTTCCTGGTTCGAGCTTGACGAATCTACCAAGTAACTCTGCCGGTGTTAAACGAAAGCTTGAAACGCAGTTGACTGGGATAAAGTCGGGGCTTCAAAAGGAGCGACGTGTGGACCTCGAAGGAATTCCTGTTCCCGACGTATCTGAATTCGCTGATGACGATTTCTGGGGGGACACGAACTTGGATGCTCTTGATTCCGCTGAGTGGGACGATCCTGCTCTTTATAGCGGTATTCTAGGTGCTAGCGTGGGCGCCCTTGAACCAGCAGTATCGTCAACAGTCTCTTCGTCTGGTACAGCGTCCAGTGGCGCAGGTGCGTCGACAGCGTCAACCTCAAGCGGTATTGTGGGGAGCGGGACAGGAGCGCATGTGGAATCAGGCTTCAAAACAGGCTTTCAAAAGAGCTCAAAAAAGGCGAAGATGGGAACAGGCCGAGCTCGAAAAAGCAGCATGTCTTTGCCCGACTCTGGGCGTGATGCCTGGACCGGGCAAGATGACACCATCCTTAAGAAACTGTTCGAACTCTACGGTGCCAACTGGACTCTCATCGCGCAGGTCTTCAATTCGACTACTGCGGTCTCTCGATTCGTCTGTAAAAAGCGCTCACCTCGGCAGTGTTATGACCGCTACGGCAAGATAATTTCTTGTGGTCTCGCTGCAGTTTCAAGCGGGGCTTCTGCTAGTGCAATGGTAGCTATAACGACCGAAAGCAAGCCCGGCGTTTCTGTCAAAGTCCAGCGTGCTACAAGTGTTGCGGCCGCAGTACTGGACACGCGCATCGGATTGACGCGTAACGAATTGCTTGTGAAGTTCCCACAACGTTATTCTCTACCTGGCATACCGCCACCTTCTATCGCGAGCGCACCGAGCCGGAAAGGATTGACGCTCGCCTATAGACAAAGACAAGTGGTGGCTGATGCTGATGCTGGCACAAAGGCAATATATACGAATGCTGGAGCCCTGGAGGACTTAGGGTCAATAAGAGCCTCATTTGACGCGATCATTCAGTGTGTGAAGCGCAAGACGTCGCCACCACCGATTCCGATTCCTGTCGAAGCTAGTTCTGCGACGCCCGGGCCGACCGCGGCGCCACCTGCTGCAAGCTCAACGGACTTGGGTACAAAAGCTTCACTCACAGCTGCATCCTTTCCGTCTTCGCACACCTTGACTACTACTGCAGCCCCATCTACTCCAACGAAAGCCAGCGCAAAAGTGTTTAGAAAAGCTTCCGTCTCACCAGTCACGGCCACAAAGTCGAATCGTGTGGTGGTGCCGCCGCCGCACAAGTCACACACAGACATGATTGCGCTTCTTCCAGGATCTCTGCTAGGTCCAGACGAAGTAATTAAACGCAGCAAAGAGGCGGCCGTTGTGGCTGTACAAGCGGCAGCGGTCGTGGCTTCCACTGGGCGTGACGGGTCGCCACTTTCAGCGAGTGGCGACGTGATGCTGGGTGCTGGCTCGGGTTTCGGAGTCTCTGTGAGTACTTCAATGCCACGCCGCTTGCATGCTGCAAGTCTCACAAGCGAAGCAAATGCTGTTGGTGTAATGTCCACTTCGACAATGCCATCTACGGGCGCGGCGAGCGTAGGAGCAGCTGTTACCACAGCTCCAGCAGGTACCCAAGCACAAACCATAACAGCAGCGACAACAGCAGCGTGGGGTGGGGTGGTGCATGGTGTGGGTGCGAATGAAGCCAATGCGGGTCTGGCCGTGGATATCGCGACTGCCTCACGTGAAGCGCAGCGTAATGCACCAATGCCCGTGACCACGTCGACGTTGTTGCATGTCCTAGACCGCATGCCCGAGGTAAAGAACAAGATTCAATTAATCCTGAACCGCACAGACTGTTCCGAGTCGCAGAAGGTGGCGATGATCGCTCGATTGTTGAGCAACACGAACGCCATCAACAACACGAACGCGCTCGGAGCATCCGGCCCAATGCCTCTGCCTGACGTGTCGTCTGCGAGCAGCTCTGCGGTGTTGTCGGCGCTAACTGCTGACCTGAGCTCGTCCAATAGATCCATCGGTACGAAGACGCCAATCCCGATGCCAGCGTCACTGGACCAAATGTCGCCGACGTTGAACACGTCGTCCACGCGAGCTCCGCCGGGACAGATCCAGCAGCCACCACCAGCGAAGTAACCAGATCGCCCACTTGTATATGCGTCGTCAGCCGATATATGTATACAGCAGTACAGATATATGTCCGCCTGCGCGTGTGAACAGCTAAAGCACCCAACAAACAATAGACAGCCAAGTGAGTAGTAGGACAAACCTCATCGTTAGACGTGTGCAATGTCGGCGGGCACGAGGATGTGCTGACCGAGTATTTGCTGCTCCATTGTTTCCTGCTACACCCAGCGGCTCCGGCAGAGCTCCAGTGACGTCGATACGCCCGCCGAGTTTGTTTCGAAAGCTCCAGTGTGTGATGTTAATGCACTGCCATAATTACATGAGGTCGTAACGTACGTACACAATTAGGTCATCACAGAAGTAGCAAAGCTGCCCACCAAGTAGAGTTTGGCACCGCGTTCATAATTCCATCTGCACGTTTATATTGTTGAATGAGCACGAGTCATAACGCAAAGACAGGAAGCACGTTGGAATGTATTACGTACCGTGCACCAGCGCGTATCAAGCGTCGAAACTTACCACGTGAGTGGACATCTCGTGCGTCGACGCGCTGGGGACGATTGTCGTGCAGAGCTGGGTCTGAGTTTTAGAACGATCGTTTAGGTGAATCAAATAACACAAACTGGAAGAAGTTCAGTTTTGCAATTTTGCGGGAATTAAACACTAGACCAAGAGGAACGAGAGAAAAAAAATAGGGAATTGTTATTTTTATCACACTTTTTACCTAAAAAATTCACCACACGATAACTTTTATTTAGATGATCACAGGCGCACCGCACCACCTTACGCTCTTGTATACGAAGTTGAGGTGACTTTCACAGCCGGAACAGTTTATGTATAGTGTGGCAAATAGCCGGAAAGGAGCAGCTAATTCATTGACGTTATCACACGTACTACCTGTCCCTATATGGTTGCGAGGCCGAAGGGTGAATGTAACGGGGCACCCTGAAGCTTGTACTGGTGACAGTACAAGCTACTTATTCTGATAACAGAATAAGGCGGTGCCTCGTAACTTCACGTACACTCGTACGTGCAGAGGAAGACGGTAAGAAGAAGCGAGTACTTGGTTAAAGTAAAAAGTAGAACTGTATTTATAATAGTTAATGTCTGCAATAAATCACTATTTATCTTCATCTAACTATGTCTAAATACAAATGTGTAAATCAGTTATCTGCTCACCACTCATTGGTGCGTCTGTCGTGGGCGTCTTCGTTGGTTGATATAATGGCCTATATCAACCAATTAGGAACTACTTGGAAGTGCTACAGAATATTGTCCTTATGACAATATTCTGAGAATATAACTCTTATAGTTATATTCTATTAACAATTTCTTATAAATTGTTATGTAACGATTCACCCCGTTACATCACCCCCCTTAACCATCAGTCACTTTAGTGACTGATTGACTAAATGGATACTCGTCCCAAATCATTTGGGACAGGGTTTGCACTTGTTGGTGCGTCCACTTTCCAACATCTCATCGCATGGTAAACAAGCCATGCGATGCGCGAGCAAGGCCGCCGAGAGCGCGTCTGCACGTCTCTGTGCGGACGCCGAAGCAGAAACTACAGCAACTGATGTCCCATCAGTTGCTGAATCGACTCAGCCTGTATCACCTGGTGATGCAGGCGCTGGTCATGAAGACACTCGTGTCTTCACAGAGTGAGCTCGGTGTCTCATACTCTCCTGATACGGAAGACGGATCCGTATCGACGGCAATTGAATCAAGCCGCCTGCCAAGCGTGGCATGGACGATGCTTTGCGTCGAGCATCTTTGGTTCATCTGATGAGTCAGATGAACCATCGCCGAAGCGAAGGGCTCGAGGTCGCGAGACTCGGGCGCTAATAGTGGTGTCGGTTCTCCAATGGACACCACTTCACAGCGAGTGCCAGTACTTCTGTCGGCACGTCGCAGGAAGAGCGGGACCGCAATGTGTTGCGTCTCGCTCCAGAAAAGAAGGCATGGATGCCTCCTAAATCTGTCATGGATCACTTGTCGGCGACGACGAGTGATCGTTATCGAACACGATTGTTCGATTCGTCAAGGATTCATCACCTTGACCCAGCGCGAAAGACTATGCGCTGAACATGAGTTCTTCATCGATGCTTTCTTCAGACATCGATGGTACAGTGGGAATCACAAACGTGATGGTCCTCACTACTTCAGGCGTGGAACGCCTACATCCATAATCTCGAGGATGTAGGTCGTGACGCTTGGAACGACAAACTTATCAAAGCTCGTGATAAGTTTGAAAAGCGAACCCCGACAGGTGCACGCTACAAGCTGCATCGTCTGTCAAGGGAGAAAGGATTACCCTGCCTCTCTTGGGGAGACTCGTGCCCATGTTGTGTGAACAACTCTGCACGAGCACCTAAGGAGGCTTACCTCCTACCAGCCCGTGGTGGCGCGTAGTGTCTCTACTGAGATGTACGAAGGGATTGACAACCTGAAATCCCTTTACGACGTGCGGGAAGACTTTCTCCGGCGGTCCTTCTGCGGCACAGGATTGTCGCGTCGTACTGCTCGACCAGACCCAGTACGTCAACCATCAATTGGGAGCGGGGCTCCCAAGAATCCCAGGACGGGGATAGCCGCGCCACCGGACGAGGTAACTCGTCCGACGTCCGTTCACGTCGCGGTGGTTCAACAGCTGCTCAACTAGATAGCGCTGGCCACCGCGAGAGTCCTCTAATGGAGGTGGAGGAGGAGGAAAGACGCTCTCCACACGATCATGTGGATCGGTGTGTTCCCGAGAGCTTCTTTGATCGCGTAACGCAAGGGTTACGCGACGATCTCGAGCATGAGCGGAATAGGGTCTCCAGATGGTGGACACTGCCTCGAAGCATCGAGCTGAGTTTGCCTTTGCTCAGCTTGAGAACGAGAGATCTCTGACATCTCTTCGTGACGAGCTAAGGGTAGCTCGTGGGATTGTTGATCGGTCTCGGGCTGAGATAACTGCTCTTCAGACCCTTGTTGATGCCCACCATCGGGAGCACAAGGCTCTCTGCGAGATGCTTGAGCGCAAGGGCGTTCTTCATCGGAAGAAGCAGCGTACTGATGGTACGGCTTAAGCCGACCAACGTAAAACGTGGGATGCGTTCGCATCTTACTTGGTAACTCGATCGTGTATGCATTGCCTAGGCGGTGCAATACACGAAATGGGCCAATGTACTTGGGTAGTAGTTTACTGCTACCCAAGTTAGTCACTACATGTTTTGGTAGATTAACCGTAGACAGTAGGACTAAGTCACCTTTATTAAATAAAAGAGTGTTTGCCCTTCCATTCTTGTCAGCGTTTTGCTTTTGCTTATCCACCGCTTCGGCGATGGAGTCTTGCACAAAACGGACTACCGTTTCACGAGCCAGTATGAACTCATCTGATGACTCGTTAGCTTCAGTGTGCTGTGAGCGCACTGCAGCGACAACAACCTTTTCTTCAGTGAGGGCTTCCGCACTCTCACTGGGATCATTGTCTTCAGTGAGGGCTTCCGCACTCTCACTGGCATCATCTTCTTCGATATCGATGTTATCGATATCGGCATCAAACGCAATGACTTCTTCGTCAGAGCGTGATGAGCGTGAACCAAATCGGTTTTTGCTCGCGCGAGTCCCTCCCCCTTAAACCAGAGTTACACTCTAGTAAGGTGGGTACACGCGGATGGCGCAAGCCATTCACGTAAAACGGTGTATTGTCGTGGACGCATGCACCGAGTTGTTGATGGCAAACTCTACCATCGGCAAAAACTCACTCCAACTCTTAAAGGAGTGTACGTATCCTCGAAGTATCTCTTCAAGGACACGATTGGCACGTTCCGTCTGACCATCTGACTCTGGATGATCAGATGTTGACATCTTCAAGCGCGTTCCGAGTGATTTGAACACGGAACGCCAGAAATCAGCAGTGAATCGTGGATCTCTGTCTGATACGAGTTCACGGGGCAACCCATGAAGTCGGAAGATGGTGTCAATAAAGACACAAGCACAGCCACTTGCCGTGATTGTCTCTGGTACAGCCACAAGGTGTACCATTTTGCTGAATCTGTCAACAAATACGAGAATACCCGTATTCCCGCGTGCGTCTTTGGGTAACCCGAAGACGAAATCCATTGAGATGGATTCCCAGCACTCAGCCGGAACCGGTAGAGGCTGTAAAGGTGCACGCAGTGAAGGACTTGACTTCACTCATTGGCAGACTTCGCATGCGCGAACGTACTTGCACACAAACTGATACTGGCGGGGCCAGTAAAAGTCTCGACTTACCGTGAGATATGTTTTCTCTCGGCCACGATGTCCTCCTATAGGAGCATCGTGATACTCGAACATGATCCGCAAACGCAGATCAATATCATCTGGAATGACAACACGTGGTGTGTCACCAGAAACGGCTGTATAGTACAGTAAACCGTTACGAGTAGTGTATCGATCTGATGCAGGTCGATACGCAGACGACAATCGTTTCAACGATTCTCGAGATGGTTGGGAGAGATGTGACAACAACTTCACTATCTCACCATCTTGGGCGTATGCCCGCCTCACATCATCATACAACGTTGTATATGGAACTGAGGACGTCATAACCGCAACAGTGACTGTCTCACTGTTGGGTTTCGCGACTGTTTCAAAGTCGGGACGACGTGAGAGTGCATCAGCGACGACATTAAGTCGTCCTGGTTTGTACTCGACCGTAAAGTTGTATTCTGCAAAGAATGACAACCACCGCGCCATTCGTTGTGAAAGGTGCGGGCTGTTCACTGCCGTGCGTAAGGACGCATGGTCAGTGTAAACAACGAAGGGTCTATCTCCTAATAGATAGACTCTGAACTTCGCGAGTGCATACTTCATGGCAAGGAGTTCCTTGTCATGCACTGGATAGTTCGCTCAGCTGGTTGCAGCTGACGCGACTGATAGCAGACGACGCGTTCAACGCCTTCAAGGTCGTACTGCATTAATGCACAGCCGATTGCGAAATCGCTGGCATCACAGACACATGAAATGGCCTGTCCTGATCGGCTATCGCTAGGACTGGGGATTGTATCAAGCTCTGCTTGATACCCTCAAAGGAGCGTTGACATTCAGGTTCCATAACCACCTCTCGTTCTTTTTCAACAAACGAGAGAGGTGTACAGTCATCTCGGCGTAATTGCGTGAATACTTATGCAAATACGCCGCTAGCAAGGAATTTTCGAAGACCTTTGACATCGACCGGCACAGGCCAGTCGGTGATCGCCTTGATCTTTTCGGGATCAGGACGTACACCGTTCTTACCAACGATGCACCCAAGAAGTGGTATTTCGCTTGCTGCAAATATAACTTCTTGAGGTTTGCATACAATTGATGCTTTGCATGATTGAAGAACCTGTCGGACGTGGTACCTGTGAACTCAACGTCCGACTTTCCATCCATAGCTCGACTATGGATGAATACGTCATCGAAATAACTCGGCGCGAATTCTCGTACTGGTCTCAACAGATGTGATAACACCTGTTGAACGTGGCAGGGGCATTACTGAGCCCTTGTGGCATTACTAGCCATTCCAGAGCATGCCGCTAGGCGTGCTAACTGCGGTATAGGGTATATCCCGTTCTCGCATAAGGATTTGATCGAAGCCATCCATCAAATCCATGGACGAAAAGATGGTACTCTTTGACATACCATCAATGATTACGTCCTTCCTCGGTATCGGCGTCTGAGCCGGTACCGTTGCAGCGTTCAATTTGTTAAACGCGTGACTATCCGCCACCCTCCTGTTGCTTTTCGCACACAGAAGGTCGGAGAGCTATGTGGGGAAGTTGATTCCCTCACATGGCCCGCTGCTAAACGATCGGCAAAGAACTTGTCGATCGCAAGTATGTTCACGAGGCAGTGGCCACTGCTTCATGACACAGTACTTCGAGCCTGGTTTAAGCTCGACTTCGTGTCGAATACCTTTATCCTTCGGTAATTCGCACGGAACAGTTTCAGGGAATACATCCTTGAATTCAACCAAATCTTCATAGAGAGGATTTGTCTTGAGCGATTCCCATGATTGGGACTCATATCGCTCAATTCGTGTCTTTTCATCTAGGACACTCTCGTCCATAGATGAACTACTGAGAACTCTCTCGTTCTCAGTAAACACTGTTGCTGACCTTATGTCGGTTACATACTCGTCTTCAGCGACGAGTATGCAGATCTGCTTGACTTTGCCACTACGCAGATCACGCAAGAATCTTTTATGTTCGAGCGTTGGCAACTGAGTGATCTCCGAAGTTAACTTCGGAGGCGCAATCAGATCAAGTGTATAAGCGCCTACACTTGATCCGTCATTGACTAGGACATTCAATGTCTCTGTCATGTCCTGGGGACTTATTCCCTCAGGCCTCGAAGGACTTATTCTTCGTCTTCCCGGGGACTTATTCCGCGGGTTTCGGGGAACTGATTTCCGCCGTATTTGTAATCTTGGGACTTATTCCCTTTACTTCCTCGAGCTGGGGTTGCGCAACCACAGCGAGATCCTCTACGAAAGACTCTCCAGTCGATCTAGGATTATCGTTTCGCTTAACCTGAGCGATCGATTGTTTCTCTTCTAGATGTTCCCCTCTAGGGATACATCTTTGTCCCAGTCCACCCGACTTATTCGAGTGGTGGACCTTCGGCGCAGCCTGTGTTTCCTCACAGCCGCCGGAACTTTGCTCTGAAGTGTAACCGTTTGTTACACTAAGGTTTTGTGCAGTCGTACAAACGACCGTACCACAAGTGAGGCCATCGCACTCACTCGTAGTACATCCGCACGCTTGTGGACGCTCCAAAATGTTCATCAGATGGCCACCTGATGAACAAGCGGCAGGCATCGTTACTGTCCGATGTTGCCAGTTTACCCGTGGTTCGTACCTTCTGAGCCACGGTATTCCAGGATGACATCAAATTTGTCATCCAAATCAATACGATAAAGTCACCGTCATATTGGGTATCTTCTAGCGTATAGTGGATCTTCACTATACGCTTCATGACGGTTACGGATGGCCTGTCGCAAGACGTACCGTCATCCTCGTAGGAGGTGTGTCACATTCACTAAATTTAAAGTGACCATCTTCTAGCGATTGGCGTCGCACAAAATTGTTGGACGCCCCACAATCGACTAGAGCTCGAAGGGACAACTCATTTGTCACTTCGAGTTTCAAGGTAATGAGTGAGATCTCATTACCTAGAGCAGCAACGCACAACGTCTGTGTGTTGGGAGCAACCTTCATCAAGAGGCCTACAAATTCTCTTGACGTTGCTGGATCAGTAGGGTGCTCCGCACCTACTGATCCTGTCCGTTTTTGACGGTCCATCCCGTTGTTGCGTCTTTGCACCAACTGCGGACCCTCGTCCCTGCCCCTTTCTCATGGGTGGACGGTCACTACGCCCAGTGTCGCGAGACACTGGACGAGCACTACACTCGTAAGCGTAGTGTCCTGTCTTCTGACATCTGTCGCATCTCTGCAACTTCTTGTAGCCTGTAGAGCGAACCTTCTCGCTCTCTACATAACAGAGTTCCATCGGCTCTGGACCTCCGTTGTCATATCGTCTCGGTTGACGATATGATGTCGAGCTGGCGCGAGCCTGTCTCAGACTGAAGTCTTCCTGCTCCGCAATGGATATGGCTTGTTCTAGTGATCTAGTTCAAGCCGGAACAGGTGGTCTTGACGGGACCATCCGCAAGACCCTGCATGAACACCGAAACCAACGTGTGTTCATCCACTGGATTGGAACTTATACAACTCGTAAGATGTCGTATGTGTTGAGCGTAAGCGTGCACATCACGCTTACCCTGCTTGAGCTTCAAGAGTTCGGTTCGAGCCCTGAACTCAGCTCTAGGCGGTTCAAACGTTTGTCTGAGCCGCGACTTGAAGACTTCCAACGACCCAAACGCATATGGGTCGTGCAGCTTGAGCCCCAGTGCCCAAGTCTTGGCACGTCCTGCCAGATTTGATTGGGCAAATGCAACTTGCATATCCCCGTCGTCGATGCGACGCGCCCTTATGGCGTCATCAATTCGACGAACCATCTCAAGAGGGAGTCTTCTTCGACCCCTCTATACTTTGAGATGTCAATCTTCAAAGTCTCGGGTCGACGCGAGTGCATCGACCCGCCAGCAGCAGCCTGCTGCTGTCTCAACAGTTCAAACTGTTGAGCACCTTGTTCTCTCAACAACTCTGCTTGTTGAGAACCTTGTTGGTGAAGCAAGGCTACTTTCTCGCGTTCTGCGTCAAGTTCATTTTGAATGAACTTGGCGATAGTAGCATGTTGGGCATCTCTATTGAGGCCTCTAGCATGACGCTAACAGCATGGATGCCCATGGTCGAACCCATTCGTTCAACCGCATCCCATTCGACATCGCTCAAATGGGAGTAGCCGTCACGCGTAGCGTGAAAGCTTTGGTCATCTTCATCATCCAACATATTCATGTTGGATGTGAACGCGGTCCTTGGACGGACTACGAAGTGCTACCAGGTGTAACGGGGCACCCTGAAGCTTGTACTGGTGACAGTACAAGCTACTTATTCTGATAACAGAATAAGGCGGTGCCTCGTAACTTCACGTACACTCGTACGTGCAGAGGAAGACGGTAAGAAGAAGCGAGTACTTGGTTAAAGTAAAAGTAGAACTGTATTTATAATAGTTAATGTCTGCAATAAATCACTATTTATCTTCATCTAACTATGTCTAAATACAAATGTGTAAATCAGTTATCTGCTCACCACTCATTGCGTGCGTCTGTCGTGGCGCGTCTTCGTTGGTTGATATAATGGCCTATATCAACCAATTAGGAACTACTTGGAAGTGCTACAGAATATTGTCCTTATGACAATATTCTGAGAATATAACTCTTATAGTTATATTCTATTAACAATTTCTTATAAATTGTTATGTAACGATTCACCCCGTTACAGTGAAGCTATTAGTGACTGTGCACAAGGCTGAATGCCAAACTTGTACATTGTACTTACCTGTGTGTGTCTGTTTGTAATTATATGTGTGTATGTAAATAACGCAATTGGGTGTACTTGACTCGTGCCAAGTGCTATTAAACCTGTCCCCTTCTCATTGGTATATAATGGGATCATCCAGAATCACACTTTGGCTTTGTCACTATTGTGACGCACGCACTAGATTAGCTTAAAATCGATCAAAGGTGAAAATTGTGCAAGCGAATGCTGGATGTAACGGGGTGCATCGTTACATAAAAATTTATAAGAAATTGTTAATAGAATATAACTATAAGAGCTATATTCTCAGAATGTTGTCATAAGGACAAATATTCTGCAGCACTTACGAGTAGTTCCTAATTGGTTGATATAGGCCAATATATCAACCAACAAAGACACGCCACGACGGACGCACGCAATGAGTGGTGAGCAGATAGTTGATATGCACATTTGTATTCAGACATAGTTAGATGAAGATAAATAGTGATTTATTGCAGACATTAACTATTATAAATACAGTTCTACTTTTTACTTTAACCAAGTACTCGCTTCTTCTTACCGTCTTCCTCTGCACGTACGAGTGTACGTGAAGTTCCGAGGTACCGCCTTATTCTGTTATCGGAACAAGTAGCTTGTACTGTCATCAGTACAAGCTTCAGGGTGCCCCGTCACACCTGGTAGCACTTCGTAGCCCGTCCAAGGACCACGTTCACATCTAACATGAATATGTTGGATGATGAAGATGACCAAAGCTTTCACGCTACGCGTGACGGCTACTCCCATTTGAGCAATGTCGAATGGGATGTGGTTGAACGGATGGGTTCAACCATGGGCATCCATGCTGTTAGCGTCATGCTAGAGGCTCTCGATAGAGATGCCCAACATGCTACTATCGCCAAGTTTATTCAAAATGAACTTAACGCTGATCACGAGAAAGTAGCCTTGCTTCACCAACAAGGTTCTCAACAATCAGAGTTGTTGAGAGAACAGGGTGCTCAACAGTTTGAACTGTTGAGACAGTAGCAGGCTGCTGCTGGTGGGTCGATGCACTCGCGTCGACCCGAAACCTTGAAGATTGACATCTCCTAGTATAGAGGAGTCGAAGTAGACTCCCTCTTGAGATGGTTTGTCGAATTAGACGACGCCATAAGGGCGCGTCGCATCGACGCCGGGGATATGCAAGTTGCATTTGCCCAATCAAATCTGGCAGGACGTGCCAAGACTTGGGCTTTGGGACTCAAGTTGCGCGACCCAGATGCGTTTGGGTCGTTAGGAGTCTTCAAGTCGCGGCTCCGACAAACGTTTGAACCGCCTAGAGCTGAGTTCAGAGCTCGAACTGAACTCTTGAACTTTAAGCAGGGTAAGCATGATGTGCACGCTTACGCCCAACACATACGACATCTCACGAGTTGTATAAGTTCCAATCCGGTGGACGAACACACGTTGGTTTCGGTGTTCACGCAGGGTCTTGCGGATGGTCCCGTCAAGACTCACCTGTTCCGGCTTGAACTAGATTCACTAGAACAAGCCATATCCATTGCGGAGCAGGAAGACTTCAGTCTGAGACAGGCTCGCGCCAGCTCGACATCATATCGTCAACCAAGACGATATGACAACGGAGGTCCAGAGCCGATGGAACTCTGTTATGTAGAGAGCGAGAAGGCTCGCTCTACAGGCTACAAGAAGTTGCAGAAATGCAACAGATGTCAAAAGACAGGACACTACGCTTACGAGTGTAGTGCCCCTCGTCCAGTGTCTCGCAACACTGGGCGTAGTGACCGTCCACCCATGAGAAAGGGGCAGGGACGAGGGTCCGCAGTTGGTGCAAAGACGCAACAACGGGATGGACCGTCAAAAAACGGACAGGATCAGTAGGTGCGGAGCACCCTACTGGTCTAGCAACGTCAAGAGAATTTGTAGGCCTCTTGATGAAGGTTGCTCCCAACACACAAACGTTGTGCGTTGCTGCTCTAGGTAATGAGGTCTCACTCATTACCTTGAAACTCGAAGTGACAAATGAGTTGTCCCTTCGAGCTCTAGTCGATTGTGGGGCGTCCAACAATTTTGTGCGACGCCAATCGCTAGAAGATGGTCACTTTAAATTTAGTGAATGTGACACACCTCCTACGAGGATGACGGTACGTCTTGCGACAGGCGCATCCGTAACCGTCATGAAGCGTATAGTGAAGATCCACTATACGCTAGAAGATACCCAATATGACGGTGACTTTATCGTATTGGATTTGGATGACAAATTTGATGTCATCCTTGGAATACCGTGGCTCAGAAGGTACGAACCACGGGTAAACTGGCAACATCGGACAGTAACGATGCCTGCCGCTTGTTCATCAGGTGGCCATCTGATGAACATTTTGGAGCGTCCACAAGCGTGTGGATGTACTACGAGTGAGTGCGATGGCCTCACTTGTGGTACGGTCGTTTGTACGACTGCACAAAAACCTTAGTGTAACAAACGGTTACACTTCAGAGCAAAGTTCCGGCGGCTGTGAGGAAACACAGGCTGCGCCGAATGTCCACTACTTGAATAAGTCGAGTGGACCGGGACAAAGATGTATCCCTAGAGGGGAACATCTAGAAGAGAAACAATCGATCGCTCAGGTTAAGCGAAACGATAATCCTAGATCGACTGGAGAGTCTTTCGTAGAGGATCTCGCTGAGGTTGTACAACCCCAGCTCGAGGAAGTTACGGGAATAAGTCCCGATATTATAAATACGGCGGAAATCAGTTCCCCGAAACCCGCGGGAATAAGTCCCCGGGAAGCCGAAGAAATAAGTCCTTCGAGGCCTGAGGGAATAAGTCCCCAGGACATGACAGAGACATTGAATGTCCTAGTCAATGACGGATCAAGTGTAGGCGCTTATACACTTGATCGGATTGCGCCTCCGAAGTTGACTTCGGAGATCACTCAGTTGCCAACGCTCGAACATAAAAGGTTCTTGCGTGATCTGCGTAGTGGCAAAGTCAAGCAGATCTGCGTACTCGTCGTTGACGACGAGTGCGTAGCCAACATAAGGTCAGCAACAGTGTTCACTTAGAACGAGAGAGTTCTCAGTAGTTCATCGATGGACGAGAGCGTCCTCGATGAAAAGACACGAGTTGAGCGATATGACTCCCAATCGTGGGAATCGCTCAAGACAAATCCTCTCTATGAAGATTTGGTTGAATTCAAGGATGTATTCCCTGAAACTGTTCCGTGCGAATTACCGAAGGATAAAGGTATTCGACATGAGGTCGAGCTTAAACCAGGCTCGAAGTACTGTGTCATGAAGCAGTGGCCACTGCCTCGTGAACGAGTACTTGCAATCGACAAGTTCTTTGCCGATCGTTCAGCTGCGGACCATGTGAGGGAATCAACTTCCCCACATAGCTCTCCGACCTTCTGTGTGCGAAAAGCAGCAGGAGGGTGGCGGATAGTGCATGCATTTAACAAGTTGAATGCTGCAACGGTACCGGCTCAGACGCCGATACCCAGGAAGGACGTAATCATTAATGGTATGTCAAAGAGTACCATCTTTTCGTCCACGTATTTGATGGATGGATTCGATCAAATCCTTATGCGAGAACGGGATATAACCTATATCGCAGTTAGCACGCCTAGCGGCATGCTCTGGGAATGGCTAGTAATGCCACAAGGGCTTAGTAATGCCCCTGCCACATTCAACAGATGTGTGTCACATCTGTTGAGACCAGTACGAGAATTCGCGCCGAGTTATTTCGATGACGTATTCATCCATAGTCGGGCTATGGATGGAAAGCCGGACGTTGAGGTTCACAGATTCCACGTCCGACAGGCTCTTACAATCATGCGAAAGCATCAATGTATGCAAACCTCAAGAAGTGTATATTTGTAGCAAGCGAAATACCACTTCTTGGGTACATCGTTGGTAAGAACAGTGTACGTCCTGGCCCAAAAAGATCAAGGCGATCACCGACTGGCCTGCCGGTTGATGTCAAAGGTCTTCGAAAATTCCTTGGGCTAGCGGCGTATTTGCACAAGTATTCACGCAATTCCGCCGAGATGACTGTAAACCTCTCTCGTTTGTTGAAAAAGAACGAGAGGTGGTTATGGAACGCTGAATGTCAGCGCTGCTTTGATGGTATCAAGCAGAGCTTGATACAATCCCCAGTCCTAGCAATTGCCGATCAGGACAGGCCATTTCATGTGGTCTGTGATGCCATCGATTTCGCAATCGGCTGTGCATTAATGCAGTACGACCTTGAAGGCGTTGAACGCGTCGTCTTCTATCAGTCGCGTCAGCTGCAACCAGCTGAGCGGAACTATCCAGTGCATGACAAGGAACTCCTTGCCATGAAGTATGCACTCGCGAAGTTCAGAGTCTATCTATTAGGAGATAGACCCTTCATTGTTTACACTGACCATGCGTCATTACGCACGGCAGTGAACAGCCCGCACCTTTCACAACGAAATGCGCGGTGGTTGTCACTCTTTGCGGAATGCAACTTTACGGTCGAGTACAAACCGGTACGACTTAATATCGTCGCTGGTGCACTCTCACGTCGTCCCGACTTTGAACCAGTCGTGAAACCCAACAGTGGGACAGCCACTGTTGCGGTTATGACGTCCTCAGTCCCATCTACAACGTTGTATGATGATGTGAGGCGGGCATATGCCCAAGATGGTGAGATTGTGAAGTTGTTGACACATCTCTCACAGCCATCTCGAGAATCGTTGAAACGATTGTCGTCTGCGTATCGATCTGCATCAGATCGATACACTACTCGCAACGGGTTACTGTATTATACAGCCGTTTCTGGTGACACACCACGTGTTGTCATTCCAGATGATACTGATCTGCGTTTGCGGATCATGTTCGAGTATCACGATGCTCCTATAGGAGTACATCGTTGCCGGGAGAAAACATATCTCACGGTAAGTAGAGACTTTTACTGGCCCCGCCAGTATCAGTTTGTGTGCAAGTACGTTCGCGCATGCGAAGTCTGTCAACGAGTGAAGTCAAGTCCTTCACTGCGTGCACCTTTACAGCCTCTACCAGTTCCGGCAGAGTGCTGGGAAGCCATCTCAATGGATTTCGTCTTCGGGTTACCCAAAGACGCACGCGGCAATACGGGTATTCTTGTATTTGTTGACAGATTCAGCAAAATGGTCCACCTTGTGGCTGTGCCCGAGTCAATCACAGCAAGTGGCTGTGCTTGTGTCTTTATCGACACCATCTTCCGACTTCATGGGTTGCCCCGTGAACTCGTATCAGAAAGAGATCCACGCTTCACAGCTGATTTCTGGTGCTCCGTGTTCAAATCACTCGGAACGCGCTTGAAGATGTCGACATCTGATCATCCAGAGTCAGATGGTCAGACGGAACGAGCCAATCGTGTCCTCGAAGAGATACTTCGAGGATACGTACACTCCTTTAAGAGTTGGAGTTAGCTCTTGCCAATGGTAGAGTTTGCCATTAACAACTCGGTGCATGCGTCCACGACACATACACCGTTCTACGTGAAATGCTTGCGTCATCCGCGTGTACCCACTCTACTCGAGTGTAACTCTGGCTTAAGGGGGGGAGAGACTCGCGCGAGCAAAAACCGATTTGGTTCACGCTCATCACGCTCCGATGATGAGGTCATTGCGTTTGATGCTGATATCGATAACATCGATATCGAAGAAGATGATGCCAGTGAGAGCGTGGAAGCTCTCACTGAAGAAAAGATTGATGTTGCTGCAGTGCACTCACAGCGCACTGAAGCTAACGAGTCATCAGATGAGTTCATACTGGCTCGTGAAACGGAAGTCCGTTTTGTGCAAGAATCCTTCGCCGAAGCGGTGGATAAGCAAAAGCAAAACGCTGACAAGAATGGAAGGGCAAACACTCTTTTATTCAATAAGGGTGACTTAGTCCTACTGTCTACGGTTAATCTACCAAAGCATGTAGTGACTAACTTGGGTAGTAGTAAACTACTACCCAAGTACATCAGCCCATTTTGTGTGCTGCATCGCCTAGGCAACGCATACACGATCGAACTGCCACGTAAGATGCGAACGCATCCCACGTTTTACGTTGGTCGGCTTAAGCCGTACCATCAGTACGCTGCTTCTTCCGATGAAGAACGACCTTGCGTTCAAGCATCTCACAGAGGGCCTTGTGCTCCCGATGTTGGATATCGATAAGGGTCTGAAGAGCAGTTATCTCAGCCCGAGACCAGTCAATATCCCCACGAGCTACCCTTAGCTCGTCACGCAGAGATGTCAGAGCTCTCTCGTTCTCAAGCTACGCAAAGGCAAACTCAGCTTGATGCTTCAAGACAGTGTCCGCCAGTTGGAGACGCCTGTCCCGCTCATGTTCGAGATCGCCGCGTAACGCTTGCGTTACGCGATCAAAGAGGCTCTTGGGGATACACGCTTCCCCACGATAGTTTGGAGAGCGTTTTCCCTCCTCCTTCACCTCCATTAGATGACTCTCGCGGTGGCCAGCGCTATATATTTGAGCAGCTGTTGAGCTACCGCGATGTGAACGGACGTCGGACGAGTTATCTCGTCCGGTGGCGCGGCTATCCCCCGTCCTGGGATACTTGGGAGCCCCGCTCCCAACTGATGGTTGACGTACTGGGCCTGGTTGAGCAGTACGACGCGGCACATCCTGTGCTGCAGAAGGACCGCCGGAGAAAGTCTTCCCGGCACGGTAGTAAAGGGATTTCAGATTGTCAATCCCTTCGTACATCTCACTAGAGATACATACGAGCCACCACGGGCTAGTAAGGAGGTAAGCCTCCTTAGGTGCTCGTGCAGAGTTGTTCACACAACATGGGCACGAGTCTCCCCAAGAGAGGCAGGGTAATCCTTTCTCCCTTGACAGAAGATGCAGCTTGTAGCGTGCACCTGTCGGGGTTCGCTATTCAAACTTATTACGAGCTTTGATGAGTTTGTCGTATCAAACGTCACGACCTACATCCTCAAGGTTATGGATGTAGGCGTTCCACGCCTAAAGTAGTGAGGGACCATCACGTTTATGATTCCCACTGTACCATCGATGTTTAAAGAAAGCATCGATGAAGAACTCATTCTCAGCGCGATAGTTTTTTGCACTGGGGTCAAGGTGATGGATCCTTGACGAATCGAGCAACCGTGTTCGATAACGATCACTCGTCGTCGCCGACAAGTGATCCATGACGGATTTTGGAGGCAGCCATGCTTTCTTTTCGGGAGCGAGACGCAACACGTCGCGGTCCCGCTCTTCTTGCGACGTGCCGACAGAAGTACTGGCACCTCGCTGTGAAGTGGTGCCAATAGGAGAACCGACACCACTGTTAGCGCCCGAGTCTCGCGACCTCGAGCGCCTTCGCTTCGGCGATGGTTCATCTGATTCATCAGATGAACCAAAGATGCTACGACGCATAGCATCATCCATGTCACGCTTGGCAGACGGCTTGGATACGATCGCCGTCGATACGGATCCGTCTTCCGTATCAGGAGAGTATGAGACACCGAGCTCATACTCTGTGAAGACATGAGTGTCTTCATGACCAGCGCCTGCATCATCAAGTGACACAGGCTGAGTCGCTTCAGCAACCGATGAGACATCAGTTGCTGCGGTCTCTGCTTCGGCGTCCGGACAGAGACGAGCGGACGCGCTCTCGGCGGCCTTGCTCGCGCATCGCATGGGCTTGTTAACCATGCGATGAATTGTTGGAAAGTGGACTCGGACCAACAAGTGCAAACCCTGTCCCAAATGATTTGAGACGAGTATCCACTTAGTCAAACAGTCACTAAAGTGACCGATGGTTAAGGGGGGGTGATGTAACGGGGTGCATCGTTACATAACAATTTATAAGAAATTGTTAATAGAATATAACTATAAGAGTTACACTCTCAGAATATTGTCATAAGGACAAATATTCTGCAGCACTTACGAGTAGTTCCTAATTGGTTGATATAGGCCAATATATCAACCAACGAAGACGCGCCACGACAAACGCACGCAATGAGTGGTGAGCAGATAGTTGATATGCACATTTATATTCAGACATAGTTAGATGAGGATAAATATTGATTTATTAACAGACATTGACTATGATAAATACAGTTCTACTTTTTACTTTAACCAAGTACTCGCTTCTTCTTACCGTCTTCCTCTGCACGTACGAGTGTACGTGAAGTTCCGATGTACCGCCTTATTCTGTTATCGGAACAAGTAGCTTGTACTGTCATCAGTACAAGCTTCAGGGTGCCCCGTTACACTGGACGCTCATAAGCAAAGGCTGATCGCGTTGCATGAGAATATTCCAGGTTGATTTATACATTCACATCATCATACTCCTTCTTCAGTGACTGCTGCTGTTGTATAGTGTTTTGCAACTTGATTCAGTTCTCCAAACTGGATTACTTATATCAAAGGGCGAGCTCCAGAGCTTGCTACCCTATCTGTATGTGTTTTCAGTAGCCGACAACAAGTTTGCAGTCCGGAAGTCACACCATTTTTACATCATTTCGGTACAGCCATCCACCGCTTTAACCGCCAATTTAAAAGATGGATGAAAAGCACAGCTGACCATTGCTACCCATCGGTGCTCGCCACATGAAAAACAAGCGATAGCGAGCATAAAGGAGAGACCAAAATAGATGTGAGGGTTGTATTCGCTGTAGACGATACCTTCGGTGACGTGTTTTTGGCTATAACGAGTGGGTGATTCAGAAACTTATGGTAGAAATTGTTACTGATTTCGTATACGTTTACCAGCAAGATGCATTCGCGGCAGAGCGAGGTGTTTGCATTGTTGACGACGTGACGCCACATACAGACGGTACTGTGTATCTCATTGGGTGTAAGGCTGACGTTTCAGCATCTGAGGCAGGTCCAATCGCTGCAAGAGGTTTTGTTTTTTCAGCATATCTTACCCAAACGAGAGGAAGATCAGTTGGCTATTGTTATGCTATACAAGGAGTTTGCGTGAGAAGGCGAATTCATGTGGTCTAAACGCGATGATCTGCTTCCCTATACGTACTACAATGCACACCTCAATGATAGGAAGATCCTATGGCACCGACAGGAAGCAAATTCTTTTTTGGTGGTTTCGTAGTCTGGTGTTACCCGCCTGTAATTCTTCTAATATAATTTATGGTGTGGTGGAAATGGTACACATTGTAGTTAAGCTAACAATTTCTAAAATTTGTCCGTAGAGTTTGAGAATAATTTCTGACGTGTGATGCGTCTGTAAACGCCGCGTTTTATCATGTGGTATTCACTCAAGAGACAGATGTCTTGCGTGTTCGCACCGCCCAATGAGGCTTATAAAGTGTGCGTTCACGGTTCTTATTCTTGCAACAAGGGAAGAAGAAATTATCGAAATATACCCAAGGGTCAAGAACTCTTCTTGCTGCTACACATTTGACTCTATTCCCTAAAAATTCCGTGTCACCATTATTATGCAAGGTCTTCGTACTGGGTTGCCCGAAGCAAGGTTTTTTGTAGTCATCTTACAAGCTTGAAGTAGGCTGTGAACATAGCGTTGAACGCCGATTTTAATTTCAAAGATGCTGCTATGGTAAGCGTTAGCACGCCCAATATTCGTTTGATAAGGCAGAGCCCATGGATCTCAGTCTTGCGGACAATGACGAAACACAGCTTTAAGCTGCGGAACAACAACTTGAATTTCGTAGACGTTGCACGTGCGGAAGCACAAGGCACCCCCGCTCCAACTGTCCATTGCGTAAACCGCGAAATATCTGACGAGCTGTAACACCGCCTCAAACAAGAAATCTGATACCAAGCGGGAATATGTCGACTCTCAGTAGGCGCGAGCGCCCTACTTAGGAGGAATAAACGTATTAGAGTCTTTAGGAGGTAGAGCTAAACAGGGATTTGCTCCAAACGATCTCGTGGGCGTTACCACAAAATACGAGTTTAAATAAGGCTTTTTGGTTGTCTCGGCAACGATGACGAGATTTGAGAAGCCGTGGTCAATTTTTAGTGGCTATAAGGCATAGGGCAACTATGTACGAATACTCTCCCTAACGGCATTTTGCAGTATGCTGAAGCGCTAAATAATTCACTAAGGCGATATTATCATGCTTCGTCCATCAACTGGGGCCCGTTTCACCGTACCTAAACTTTCGTTGAACTAACTTGTAAAATTTCTAAACTTCATAAACCGCATCAAATGATGTCTCGTGCTGGATTTATACTCGGGACCTGATCTAATTCTAGGCACGGTTTGTATGGAACGCCATGATCCTTGTATAGATTGGATGTCAAAGACCTTAAGCGCAACGCGCAATGCTTCTAGTGAAATTTTGGAGAGTCAACAACCCACCTTTGCTAGGCAACAAAAGCGCTATTGGCGCAAGTCACTGACTGATTCGGTTAGTGTGCTGGGCATTGGAATGTCTGAGTAAAGTTGACTCTAATGTCAATGGCAATAGTGAAGCGGCACTTTCTTCGTTAAGTGGAATTCTCGATTTGATGAACCATTGGATTCTATTGAAATTAATGACCCCAGGTCGAGTCATTTAGGGTGTAGTTTCTTCGATATATGTGCAGTGGCGAACAGCTACAGAGTGAGGACGGGTGCAATAGAATCATCGTAAATGTCGAAAATTGTATTGTTGGCGAAAAGCCCCGGCACCTCAAGCGAGGCTCCTCTGATGCATGTGCCGTTGCACGTGAACATCCACAAAGTGAGGGTGGCCGCCATGGCACCTTATATGGATGCCGCTTATGGCGTTGTTGGCCATACACCTAGACATCATGATTCAGAATCCCCTGGCATATGTGCAGTGGCGTACAAGTCACCGGGTATTGAGCTCAAGTTAGTTAGCTTTGCACCCGGATGTCGGTAATGACATCAGCTCTTGTATTGAGCACGCTAAGGTTGAGAACCTAATCACCTTTTAAGAATAGTTTTTGCGTTTTTGTAAAGAGCACGCTAAGATTGAAGAATATCATTATCTTGTGGGACCAATTGTTCCGTCCTCCTCAAGGAGTTCAGTCTCTTTGCAGCGAAGTAAGCGACGCCAAAAGGAGGCTGTAAGACGAGAATCGTCTGTAATGTTGCTTAGCGATGCCAGCGATCAGCTACATACACCAGTCGATGGAGTGACAGGTCAGGTGGATAGTGAAGTCGGCCTTGCGGTCCTTCCGTCTCTCACTGATATGTTAGAGCTAGACGAATGTTAATGGACGATTTCAGTCAGGCCATTAAGGAGTGCGACCTATCCGATATGGTGGTCCTTAGACCTGATAATGATCTGAACTTCTCGTCTCTATTTAATGACAAGGTTCTTCAATTTACAAAGGCTTTGTAACAGTAGTGGATCGCCCATTTTAAAAAATTCTTCAGATCACTTCTACCCTTGCATTAAGAAATCTCAGGATGAGTCATAGAATTGAATTAATTGCTGGAAACAATTATTGCTTTACACGGCAGTGGTATTTATCAAAAGAACAATGTGACGTCATTTAAAAAGTTCAATGCTTTTCACACGACGAGAACGGTGCAGAAAAACAAGTACCTCATTCCACACTGACGTTTTGTGTAAAAAACTAATTGTCGTCGCATTTTTTACGGGCTAATGATAAGCTTAATGCAGCAACTATAAAGGCAAAAATACCCATTTCTAAAAATGATGTTTTTTTTAACACGATGGCAACATGTATTAAGCTCAGTGCAATTAAACTTGGATGATGATTTTTATCAGATGCTCCCGCGAGCAATTTGTTCCGCTTATAGCGGGTAGTACTACAACATGTATGCATTGAAAGTGACTGGTTATGCCCTAGACGCTTTCCAATGCCCCAGCTATGATCAATCGCCTGGTGACGCAACTATTCCGCCCTCACCGTGATTATGAAAATTTATATTACAAAGACACGTTTGTCCATAGTTGTACAGAATAGGGTCTGTCAGACTTAGATAAACACATCGACCATTCACGAGCTATGCTCAAGTGCATGCACACTAATAAGCTCTATGCTAATGCATCAAAATACATATTGGGTGTGGATGAGATCATATTTTATAGAGGTATCATTAGAAAGAGAGGTCTGAGGGCGGATCCGCAAAGGTGAAGGCCATAGTGGATTGTCCAGTTGTCAAAAATTGAAAAGACTTGCGAAAATGACTCGGCCTTGCATTTACCTGCACAATTATAGCGAGAAGTGGGCTGAAATGGCTCGACCATTATCAGATCTACTTATAAAGAATGTGGAGTGGTGTTGGACTAGCACCAACGCAGATGCTTTCACAGACGTAAAGAAAGTCTCCTTTAAGCCCCGATATCGGCTTTGCCAGATTCGATTGATGGGAAAGTGTACATTTTATGTTTATTGATTGCGTGTTATAACAACACGGAATGCCGCTAGCAATCGTTTTCGACAAAGACATTTGTTTTGAGAGCAAGCTTTGGAAGGCCATATTTAAAGTGATAGGCACTAGATTGTACATGTATACAGCACCTCATCCAGAAAGATGTTCATACTGATTGCGCTAATCGCGTCTTCGGCGACATCTTACGCAACGTGAGCGCTGAGACGCCTCGGTGTTGGAGCTTGAATCCTCCATATTCTTGGCTTTGCTATGAACAATGCCGTCCATACCCCTAACATATATACTCCGTTCTACGCTAACGGCCTCAATCCCCCCCGTGTTCCGTTACGCTACCACTATGTGTCTTAAGGCTTGGTGGGCTATAGTCTGCCGATCGTCTTGCTGATATCAGCTCCCCTACTGTTAAAAAGACATGTTAGCTCGTTCCTAACAGAAATAAATGTCTTACGACATGTGCGTGACGCTAACTTGGTTATCCACGACAAACAGAAGAAACAAGAGGATACTAAATGCAGAATTTGTATAAAAGTTATGAGGTCGATAACCAAGTTTTACTAAACGCTAAAAACCGGACTAAAATGTGGCGTCTGCTGTGTAAAGACTAAGCTGCTTCCTCGCTTCATTGGACCATATACGGTTGTGGACAAGATCGATCTTATGTATTCGCTTAAATTATCGAGCCATTCGTTTAGCACAGGTTGTGTTCGCAAAATTGTGTACATAACCCGTGCTTTACGTAGCCCTCCTTAATCCGTATCGGGATCCGTCATAGGTTGATTGGATGGCGCTTAAGCAGCGGAATTTGGCATTGTCAAACTCTGCTGAATTCGAATCAAAAGGTCAAGTTGGTGTGGTGGAGTATTGATAGCTCATTTCTTAAGACGATCCCGACTCTCCACTGGCGCCCAGACATCCGACTAACGGAGGGGGTACTCCGATTCCGTGTATATTGCTTTCGTTACCTTGTGTATCCGTCGGTAGGGCGGGTTGCACCCTTCCAGGTGGACTCGTGTCAAGGGAAAACTTGACCGTGTTGGGGATGGGTTTGTGTGATCGGGCAAAAATCTTTGCGCGATCAATGGGGTATCGGTGGGGTACTGATATAAGTTACCCTGATCTCAACGAGATCGCTTCTCCCACTTCGTGGGGTCTCGATACGCGAGCCTTTCAACCACTTAATCCGTCTCGCGATCTTGTGCTTGCCTTCACGTGTCTTACTGCGTCCGATCGGAGTTTTAGTTGCCTGAAGTTTCTTGAACGTACCTGGCCAAACAATCCAGGTGCGACACTTATATGGACGGATACCGCGACTCTTTACTCGTCGGGAGGCCAAAGATCCTGCCCGGAAGAAGCTGCGTGCGTCTTATGAAGTAAACTGAACAATCTTTTATCCGGATGCCACGCGTCCCTGTTTCAGGAAGATCGTCCTCTTGCATTCGTGTGGCCCACATCAGGTGTATCAGCAGTCGAATCTTCTTGTGGTCCAACCGGGACATCACCATCACTTAACTCCGGATCGCGATCCTAGGTCCGGATCGTGATCGAGGCCCGGACCGTGATCCTAGGTCCGGATCGAGGTCCTGGGTCCGGATCGAAATCCTAGGTTCGAATCGTGATCTTGGTCCGGATCGAAATCCTAGGTCCGAATCGTGATCTTGGTCCGGACCGTGATCCTAGGTCGGATCAAGGTCCTGGATCCGGATCATGAACCTAAGCCAAAATCATATTTCCCAGGTAATGGATCACGAACCTTTCCTTGCCCTGGCTTACGATGAATCACGCAATCCAACTGCTCCCACTGTCATCTAGCCTTGTCATAAGTGACAGATATCCTGCTTACTGTGGGTAGGTGCGCTATTGCTAGCAACCCGTTCCAGTTTGTGCCCACCAATCATATCGCTGTGGACCGAGCTGAGGAGTGCGATCCGCCCAATCCCCCACTCCAACTGAACGTTAAATTTCCTTGTGACCGCTTTGCTACATTGAACCTCCATCCGTGTCTGACTTGTTCTAAACGTTGACAAGCAAGCAAGCTTGCACCGCATCAAGCGTGCTCTGGATCTGACACAAAGTCTTGCGAAACTTTTTCACCTCGTGAACCAAAGCCTTGTGGGCTGTAGCCGACACAACTAACGCCACAAGCTTTTCTCTACTAGAAAGCGAACCCCCAGCTCCTTGTGGAGAGGGTGCGTCAACGACACCCTTCGTCATTACTAACACAGTTCCTTGTACAAGTGGCGGGGATAACCTGAGTCTGAGAACGCAAGTGAGCACAAAATACCCGTTCGGCAAGATTGCCCATATGTCGTGGATGTTTTGAGCATTACAGTTAGGGTACACTTGCGACCCCTCACTCTTCTCACCAGTATTGGTAGCAGCAGGTGGGTCTACGATCGAATCTCGATGTGTACTCGAAATAATCGACACAACCGCAGCGAATGATGTTTGTAACATTTCCTGTAACAGTCCATTGGCCCTCAATTTGGCAGATATATAACGGAGTTTCCGTTCAAGACGTATTTCAGCCTTATCGAAGCTTGCTTTTATGGCAATAATGCTGCCTAAGTGCCGTGTATTTTGCACCCGGTAAATGCATTTTTTTTCTTTGTAGACCAGCTCCCCTACGTCTAGGAATAAAGGGATACCCTAATTGTTGGAAGTGGTACACCAAGACCTTGGTTTAAAAGCCTTGCCTTGTACTAACTGAAAATCATAAAAAAATGGCACCAGGTATCTGTCATGCCAAACTTTACCTGCTCTAATATCTTAAGATGTATCGTCTGCCGATACTATGGTCCACGATGCCAAAGACTAAACAGTAGTTTGTCGAAGACGTTTTTCAAACTGAGAGGTGTGATCTAACAGTCAGTACGACTTTCGAGTGTCGAAATGATCTAAGATCTGCACTGAGTGCTCTACCGTTGATGGAGCATCTGCTTTTCTGCTCCTTGTCGGGTAAATTGTAACTACGGCCAAATCTGTAACATGTGTCCTGTGCAGAGGTGTTAGCTTAACTGCAGCTCTTTATTGTAAAAATTAATGTGTAGGTGCCTCGGTCTGTCGTCTTCACGGGTGTGCTGACTTTGGATTCTACATTTCTGCTATGGTCTATTTCCTTCTCCTCAATACCGAGGAGGTTGGAAAGAGTCGTATGGTCGTTTGGCGTTGCCATGTCTAAATCCTTGCACAACCGTGAGTTTAATGTTCGTTAAAGGCCTCAATGAGTTAATGATCAATTGACGCTACTTAGTAACGTCAGTTTGGTGGGGGAAGGTGTAACGGAATTCAAACGACCGTTATCGCACCAAATGGACAAAGCTTTGTATATGTGACATGCAAGCCCAAGTATTAACTTTGATTATTGATGTAGTTGATATCTTCCGTATCATTTGGTGACCGATTATGTACATCGCATCAATGTTGTATATACAAGCAATTACCATGCGAATTAGATTAATTTTAGTGTTGAATAATTGAATAAGATTTATTACCGACAAATTGAGACGCTTAGCTCAGTCTCTCTTCGAACCTTAGATTGGCCTGTGTCCAAATTAGACTACCGTAGATTGTTAGGAGTAAAGAGCCAGCTTGTGGCGTACACGCTAGATCACAGTGCGCGTACAATTCTTAGATTCGTTGTTATTCTCTTTAAATAAGACTTGAAGCTCTATGAGCTTAAAGACGATTTGAGTTTCACGGGATTATTTTAAAGACCTAGAGACTCTTTAAATTAATAGTAACGAAGTTTCGTAGAACTAAGTGACTTATAAAGTCGTAGGCCCTTCTCTGACTAATATATGTGTATCTCCACTACAGATATGCTATGGGAACATAAGGTTATGTGTTAAGGGCTATACAATGCTCCGTCTACAATTAACCGTCGAGAGATGTAGCTTTTCCACCAAAACCAGTGTGATAAACAGAGGTACTTCAACGAAATTTGTATCCATAATTGTGACGAACAAGTTCGTACAGATGTTAACAATTTGTGTTCATTTGCGAGACGTGCTCGAGCTCGTGTGCACTAATACATTGTAAGCCAACGCGTCTAAATGCATTTTTAGTAAAGAAGAGATTCCTATATTAGAATGTTTAACCTTTTAGCACGGCTTTAAAGCGGACTTCCAGAGGTCAAGGCTATTGTAAAATGACCGATTCCTGAAAATCACAAAGACTTACGTACGTCTTTGTGATCATTAAATACACGAATCCAGTGAAAAAATAGGCTGACTTAGCTCCGCCATCAATTTTTTCATTTACGGATGCAGATTAGTGCTGGCAAAAAAACCATGATGACGCATTCAAGCAACAAAGAAAGGTCTCCTCTATGCTCCCAATTTGGTGTTGCCAAATGCAGAGTACCCTTTCCTCGTTGTCTGCAATGCACATTACTTCGCCATAAACAACGCTTTCTTACAGCAAAAGCTGCAGGCCGCAAGCGAGTTATTGCATTCAAATTCTTCAGCTGATAGCTAATGCATAGAACCATCTAGTTTATTGCAAAGTATACTTCCTATGAATTACTAAATTTATAGCTCACTTTCTTGTCGCCAATCAAATAGTCTTTTAAGCGGATTAAGCTTCGTTGCAAACGGTGACACAGTCTCATCAATTCTATCAGAGAGTGGCTCGTTGACTTTCCTTCTTTGCGGAAGATATTTTCGAGGTGAAAAAATAAGCCGGGTATGTAAATTGTGTCGGCAGATGTCCTCTTAAGATTTTCTTTTGTTTGGCATATCTACGAGGTTTTAATGTGTGGCATTGTTTCATGCTATTGGCAGTGATTAAATCAAAGACTCAAGCGTATCTTTTTCGACACGGTAATGTGCCAGTCATTATCGAAATTATATTAATCGTGATCTCATTTGCTATCACAGGGATGTAGCGGATGCTCCTCGCATCTTCTCGCCTCAAGATGAGGACTTAAGGTACCGAATACTCTTTGAGTAACATGGTACTGCTCTTGGTGGGTATTTAAGTCGGGAAAGTACTTAAGGCTATGTGATAAGACTATAAATGAGATTAAGTCTACAAATGGGTGAGCGCATAAGTGCGTACATGCAAACGTACTAGCAGGAAGGACCCTCGGCACGTTCGGCTGCGCTGCTTCGTTAGTTTTCCCGTTCCCACGGGTGTTAAGAGTTTATCAGCATCCACTTTGTGTTCGGTCTTATTTAATATTGTGACGGCAATACGGTGATTGTGATCTACGTTAAATCTTTAATTAAAGCCTTACTCAGCGGCTTTTCCGGACTTCATCGATGATGTAAGGAACATCGATGCTGTTTATCGATCATGCGTTTTGTCAACACGAATTGACACTGTCAATCATCTCAGTTTGCGAACTTCGCCTCACAGAAAGTTTTAGATTTCTATTTTAACGTACTTGGCACGCGATTTAACGTATTTACAGCAAACCGTCTGCAGCCGATGGTCAAATCGAGAGATTTGCGTCACAGGCGATTTTTATCGCAGTGTTGGTGCTGATTTGCCACAGACTTTCATTAGATGCTCCCTGTCATAAATTTTGCGCTAGATATCGCTATCCATACCTCTACTGGCTTCACTTTATTCTTTGAGAATAGCTTTAACCACCGGCGGGTTCCGCTCACGTAACAGTCTGTGTTTCTTTTATGTTAAGGACATGTATACTAACAAGCTTATTGATTTTAGCTTTACCACGATGCAGGAACAAGTGAACGAGTTCTTCGCTATTCCCTTTTAGTGTCATATGACAAGTGGGTGATGCAATCTCCGAAAGCCAAGACAAACGAAAAAAACTAACGGATGCTTACGTCAGATGGAGTATTGATTCTTATTAAGTCGTCGACCAATTCTTAATACAATTAAAAACCTTTTTTTACAAATGTGGTGGGGTCCTCCGCCTTCGAAGTAAAGTTGCGTCCGCGCTAAATCAGGCCGTTCACGGTCATAGCGAAGTAAGGCCTTGGCTCTACGTTTACCTTCCGCGCAAGTTTCTTTCAGACTCATCAATTTACATTGGGTTGCTATATTCTTATGGTGATCGTAATTTCTTCTACTAGAAGGCACTAGCGTCTGAAGAAGGGACGTGGACCCCAAAAATAGTAAATTCGTCATGGTCACAAGGTTACACCTTGTTAACCAGCCGAGGCAGGTTGTACTTCATCTTCCGCAGTCGCTTGTCGACTGAGTTCATCAAGACGAATCGTTCCATCAGCTCACGCAACTAAGCCAACTCATCAGATGATCCTTTATGATCTTGCTTCAATTGCTAGTTGATCATTCGTAGTCGTTTCCTCTCAGTCAAAAAATGATTCAAAGAATATTGAAGTGAGCGTAAGACTCGCAAAATTATTTTACCTCCAATAACAAGTCTTCATGAGCCTATAACGACACACCGGCCCCTTTTTGAATTTCTAGACTAGCAAGGAAACATATGAATATTTGAATTTCTAGACTAGCAAGGAAACATATAGTTCCATGTGTAGAGGCTTCTGAAGCGACTTCGTAACAAAAGTCAATACCAGTATCCGGTAAATTGGTGTGGATGACCTAAGTCAGATACACATGGTAGTCTGAGGTACCCCTTCGGCAAGATTTTAGGTGCTCCGTTTACGTTTATGAAGGTCGCGCTGAGGGTCAGCATGCGATACAATGCGCTTCTCACTAATATATGTGGGGGGTGCGGCTCGTTTACCAATGCTGAGTGACCGCGACTGTCCGCACAGTCGAAACAGAGAAAAGTTGACAACTAATTGTTTTCCTTTCGAGTAAGGCACAGTGAACGCAGATGGCCTGTATAACGTAGATTAACAAAATCATAACGCAATTTGCGAT
Organism: Peronospora matthiolae; assembly: GCA_921007115.2. Classification (NCBI taxonomy): domain Eukaryota; phylum Oomycota; class Peronosporomycetes; order Peronosporales; family Peronosporaceae; genus Peronospora; species Peronospora matthiolae. The sequence continues at coordinate 708,971 of CAKLBY020000035.1, read as the reverse complement.
TAAACGAACGTCGACCTTGAAAGCACCAGCTCGTAGGGCATTCATGCTGAGCAACCGACGTGCTTTACGAGATTAGCGAATGTGCATGCAGTCATCTTCGGCCTCACTATCTCTTGGGTATAGAACAACCAGAAATTTTTCTCTACGTAATTACACATGCACCGCGCGGCTGTTCCTCCAACTTGGCCTGGTACATGGTGATTGTAGTCGTTGTTGCGTTAAATGTCACCATATCCTGGGTATTGAACAACCGGAACTTTTCTCTACGTAAAAAATTACACATGCACCGCATGGCTGTTCCGCCACTTTGGTCTGATACTTGGAGATTGTAGTCGTTTTCTGTGTTAATTATCACTGTGAGTGCATCTCGTTCGGCAAAGTCTTGCGCTTACTTTTCCTTTTTATTACGCCGTAGCCTCGCTCCCTGTGAGCCTATTGGTCAAGGGTCACCCTGCAAACTTTTGTAACAATGTTATAAGCGCTAATAGGCTTAAAGCGATGGTCTGGATGCGCCTCGGGAGCAGCAAATATCTGAGATAGACTCCTGAATCTCTCAATATCAGCGATAAAGTGTTGTTGTTGCTCATCGGAATTGTTGATAATGATGGGTTCATCACGATTAGTAGAGGCACACAACGCTGTTTAAGCTTGGACTGTACTTTTTTAGGAAATGGGTTTGGCGCTATGCGCGAAGTATCGTGCAAATTCGACTTATCAAGCTTGATTAACTAAATACATCTTACACTCGTAAGAATGTCTTCACACAGCTGAGATTAACGATGTGGTGATGCATCATAGATCAGTGTAAATAATCGTTACTTTGAGATTTGTTTCATGGAGGAAATAAACAGTCAAAGGACCACAAGGTGACAATTGCTGCCATAATATACCATTTCTTTATCCAAAGTAATTGATCTTTGCCTGTAGGTGCAATGGGTGAGTAGATTTCTTTATCGAAAGAATCGAAAATCATTTCACGATGTTCGACTTTCCGATAGAATATTTTATCTCAGAGGCCATAAAGTTCATCATTTAATCATCCCGTAGTGCTGATTATCAAGTGATTCAGCCCATACTTTGCACGCGACACTTTTGCGTAGTGTCTCCATTCTAATTATGGTCTGCGCATTTTTTCGTCCTGAAAGAAAATCAATTTGGGTTTATGTTTTACTTAATATAAATAGAAAGAAAATGATAGAAACGTATTAGGTACAATTCACCCTTTTAATCGAACCACGCCCAGGCAAATTGTATAAATTATACATTAGCCATATATTGTATCGTACATGCATACAAATCGACGTTACCAAATTTAACAGCACTGCGATCTCGACCATGACCAAAACTTCTCATGCACGCTTTGAAGCTGGCGTTGTACCACAATAGATAAATGCGACTGGGTAATCAACAAATATTCAGGCTGTTGCGTATGGTAACTATTTACACATGAAAAAAATAATGCTCAACCCAACTACAGTATAATTTTGCAAGTGGTAAGACGTAAACAGCAGCCGACCTGAAACGTGTGATGGCTTAGTTCTAAGGTCCAACGATAAACAAGCGCCGTCCTCCTCTTTTTTTACAATTGTCTCGTATTAATTCATTGCCATCGATTTTATACACATTTTCCCTGGCCAAGCTCCTAAGTTCTGACCACATGGAGAGTGAGATTCATGATCAAGTTTGGGTCGAGATCCTTGCTGCCGTGTTTGCCTAAATGCTTTAAACGCTTACTTGTCTTCGCGCTATGATATGTCATAGCAAATGGTAAGAACCCATTCTATCATGTGCATTCAGCTTTTACTATTCAGACAGGGAAGATGGCTACAAAGGTATGGACGACAAGTACAGACCGAGAATCTTTAATACTATCGAACAAAGCCTTGCGGACGATACTAAACCACACACTTGAAGTGGCTTTACATTATTACACAGTCTTATTTCACATACTTTTTTGGCTTTCTAGCCACTTCAAACTTGTGTCGGTAAAACTCTTTTTTTATGATACTATCTGTATCTTCCCTACTTAATAACTCTCCTGACTGTCACTGTAAGCACATCCCCAAGTTAAATTCCGCCTACAGGTATCATTGCTTCTAATAGATAAATCAATAGATTACAGAAGAAAATGGCATAGGAACTTCAACTTTGCATCAAGTATGAAGACATACTTCAATGCAAAGTTTGGGAACGCGTGGTCTCCAAACATGGCAGCGAAAGTATCATGACCTGGACCCGCCCGCGAATGTGTAGCGCATATAAAAATAAAAGCTGTTCCGATTGCGCTTAATTACTATAGATCACTCAGAAGTAGATCTTTTGAAGCCCCTATGTTTCCGACAATAGAGGTATAACATGTGTATATAATACCAATAGATATTGGCATCTCATGAGTCCCGCGAACGCTACTGATACCCACCAAAGGTTAATGATCTACTTTTTGTGTCAATACAAGTCGAAGTAAGCACGTAACCAATCTTTGAGATAAGGCTTGATGCTCGAGCCAACACTCAGTCTGCCTGATCAAGAGTGTTAAAGGCTTCATCATCTTCCACTCATCAACGTAGTAGCTGCATCTTTGACATGGCTCTTTATTCTCCGAAACATACCGTCCCACTTTTCACCACTGCAAATCGTTAAATATTTGATAAAGCACTTGTTTTAAGTTCCAAAGAAACCGTCATGAGCAGTGTCGTTCTGGGCTTTCGTACACCAACAATATGCATGAACGCACAATTAGACTTAAGTAATACTCAAAACCTATTATAGTACGGTGATAAGGGGGCTCCTCTTCTATTGTATTCAGAGCCACAATCCTGCCATAATCTAATCTATTCCAAGTATGATGTCCAACGTCTATCTCGACCTGGAGATCGAGGTGAAGCAATGACCTCCTTTTGGATAAATTCTAAATCTTACGCACCCAGAGCACACATTGTGAATGATCAGGTATGATGCTACCTGCTCCTACATTAAAAAAAGTTGCAGCAAATACGCGTGACAAAGCGCCCTCGCCTGCGCGCCTGCCAGCGATACGTAGAAAGCCTCTGCAGGCGGTGCAAGCATACTTTATTTCTACTAATGAAGTTCAAAAGCAAAATTTTGGATCACACCCTTCTCTCGATATAATTGCGGTGCATTTAGTTTAGCAAGTAATTTTATTTTTATATGTTTATACGTTACGATTTGTGGCAAACGATTTATTTATACAGTTTGCATGGTTGTGTACGTATCAAAGCGTGCGTGTGTACCTATGAGTTTCCTATCAGTCACCTTGCCATTCTAGGCGATAGAAGATCGAATTATCGCATTTAAAAGTGATGCATGATATGTGCTATTCAGAAACGACGCTGCGCCCGGTTCGTACTATCTAAGTGAGGGTGTAATTTATTTATAATAACTGCTCTCACCCGCTTAGTAATTAGTTTCTGCAGCATTATTAATGCTGGACTGACACTAGATAAAAACGGTCAATACCGTCGTCACATAAGTGCACAAACACACTACCGGTGGTGAATCTACTCGCTCCGTGGACGAACCGAAGATCTTTTCCACTTCTGGAAATGCCAGAATTGTAGCTTTAAAAGTTGTTGCTTCACTGAAACCCAGCCACCCGACTTGTACCTTCGTAAAGAAATTAAACTTATCCGTTAACCTAGGTCAAACAATGGCTGGATTCTCTTTGCACAATTATATTTCAAACTGCACATATAATTACTTAGACCAAGTAATTGGCCATATCCTTCACATGTCGTAGGTCTGGCTATTCCTTTATAGCGCTAACATTTTCTTGGTCTTTTCTTACGCCGGTTTATCCACATTTAAGCCTACACATTTAGTGCAAGGACCCCTGTAATGCACTTTTTAAAAATTGACGCATAATTGGGCGTCTACAAGAGTCTACACTGTATGTAACAGGTCTACACTAGCCATTGGCTAAAGTGATTGAAGACTCCCCATATCTAATATGGAATACAGGTGTGGCCTTAGATTCTACATCAATGGAGAATAATGATTAGTCGGCATTCTAGGAGTTACGGTAATTACCGTATAAATACTTCGTATTGTCATCATCTAATGACTGAGTGGTGTGCCAACCATCCATTTAGTTCGAAGACTAATATTTGTGTAAGTTCTATTTTTAGTATTATATCGGGTACTTAAAGTAGAATTTTCCTTAATCTAACATCTAAATAATTCAGTTCTCATTTTGGACAGAAGTCCGTAGACTCAACCCTTTCGCACATTGCGCTTGACAGTTCCGTAGACCTGTCGTGGGTTAGAGAGTCTTTAGACTCCAGTATCCCCCTTTTGCACAATGTGCGTGTAGATCCTTAGAAATACAGTAGTCTGAGCTAATAGCTCATGGAGTCCGCGCTAAGTTCCGTAGAACTAGCCGACTCTTTAGCTTAATATATTAATTCCTCAGAACTAATTGGCTGTTTAGCCGTAAGTCTCTGGCTTAACCCGTAAAGTCTTTCTCTATATTTGGAGCTGTGGTAGCTCCGCTATATCACAGCGCCCAAAGGGTGTTTGTTCGGCTACATTTGCGTAATCGCCGTCCAACCTACTTCGAATGAGCACAATGTAAATTCATATGACGTGTAGGCAAAGTAAAGTGTAAACGCATCACATGGTCGAACACCCAACTTAAATTTCGTTAAAATGTTTTTTTTGCAATCCTTGTGGCATTACTAGAAACTCCTACAGCATTACCGCTGGCGATGCTATCTACCCTCTTGACTACATTAGTATATTACAAAAGCGTATGATAATAAGGAGACTAGTAATACAATGCGGATAGACAGTCGAATATCTCATTGTGCATAGTAGGGCACGTCCTCGTGGAATTGATGTTCGTACAAGAATGGTGGCCGTGTTCAGCTTACTGTGTGCTTGAGATGCGTGCCGACAACCTGTCGTCTTACACACACACAATGTCAAGCCGTAGTGAGGCGACTAGCTCACACTGAAATGTCCCAAATTGGCTCGGTTGTCGAAGAGCTCGTCGACATTTATGCTTGATCATCCGGCAAAGGTCACGGCTTGGTCACTTCAAATTTGTTGCCAGGTTTAAATAAATGTCGTGACTAATACTCAATTATCCGGCTGGTGGTTTAACAATTTTGCTGAAGGGGACCACGGAGCTTTTACAGAATTTAATAAGATATATTGGTTTTGAAGCTTTCCAGCCTTGAGCGGAAAAAAGCTTCGTCTTGTCTGTCTTCAAGACAATTTTTTCCATAGTTTACGAAGAGAATCATATACCTAGTTCTCCTCTTAAAAAGGTGCGACAATTTGTGTTCTTGCTTTTGTTTGTTTTATTATAAACAAAGCTCAATTCACCCTGAAAAAATATTATTCCTCCGACCAACCCACGACACGCAGGAGCACCTTCGATAAAAACCTTCCATCAACTTGTCCCAAAAGGCCTCGAACATATATTTCGTAAGTCCTTGTTTATAAAAGAGACTCATTTAACGCTTACTCGTTGTGACGTGCCTTAGGTCGGTGTTACAATTCGTCTATTGCGCATTACACTCGTAACGACGACAATTCTTGAATTACAATCGAGCTTCGTTGCTTAAGTAACTAACTTATTCCTTTCGACCGTGCTAGAACTTGTTAGTGTGTCGGTCCTTGCGACAATTGACTTTCTTTTAGCTTGCTAATTACTACATGAGACGCATCGAGCTGTTTGTATTTAGTGACGCGTGACCTTGTGTCAACGCACCCGTAGCTGTGTCGAAGCACAGCATCACTTACGTTAGTCAATAACGAGATCACATCGTCTCGAGGTCTTGCATAAAGATATGGACTGTGAGTCTTCACTAGTTAATTCATACCTTGTGTCTAGTTATAGAAACTCATCATAACTAGCACTGCGAGCTTATCTATGCACAAAAGTCACTGAAATCGAAGGAGAGCTTAATTTCCAGTAGATTTGTTCGTGCTCGTCAACGTGTTAACGCAACACATACCACATCAAAATATGTTTGATGCCACGGAGCTTGCGAACTTCTGTTATGCACTTTCATCCAGGATAAGCATAATCACCTGTCCATAGCCTCGCACTCGAGAACTATAGACCATCACGTTTGAAATACATTCGTTTAATACCTTAAAGAATGCAAAAACCATTCGTTATAGATATTTCTGAGCGTTAGTTAGTCTCAAATTCTGCGTCACTAGGGCATCCCGGCCCTACTACGCTCATAAATTTACCGAGATGTTTTGTGCTCGATTCAGAAATCAAACTTCTTGCACGTCGTTACTTGACACTTTGTTAGGTTCAGAAGTTTCTTTCCAGCCGCTTTTAGGCTAACGTTCTTGACCATAGAATTAAGTCATCGTATGTTCACTCTTGCCGCATTTGTAGCCGACAACTTCAACGATGCCCAACTATATTAAAATAACTTCACACTTGCTTTTTTCAACTTTTTTTAAAGCATCACGGATGTATAGCTTTGCTTCTAACTTAGCATAATCCCAACTGCCTCTTACATAGTCGACAACATTTAAAAAAAGGCCTGTCGCGCTAACCTGTGACGCAGTCTATTAGGAACGTGGGAATTTATGTGTCCTGTGTATTGAATTGACTTCAGCAAGCTCATATTCTGCACATAGTCTTTAGGGATTGCTGCACTTATCACATGGCAAAACAGCGCACCTCATCTACTCATCGCAGTTTGGGGGCTATAACATGGTGTCATTCTTCGCTTGAAATTTTTTATTAATGATAGCTTTTCTATCTGTCGAAAGCACACAGTAAATCCACTATGAGACCTCAACCCGCAAATGGGAATTGATTTAAGACACCATTAAAGTGTCGTTCTTTCTATGCGGTGTGCCACACCGCATAGCTTTATATCCAAAGGCCAGTGTTAAATATGTCAAGGTGGCAGCTTAATCGAAGATAATCGATCCGTTCTAGGGGGCCTTGTTCGAGTGGCCTGGCAGGATATCGTCAAAAAAACCGCTCTGTTTAGAGCCTCGTTCTTATTCTTCTCGCAAAGAATTTTATATAGCATGTATCTCACTGATGGACCCCACCACTTCATGGCTTCGTTCCTCGAACGCGGACATCCGATTTTTAAGCATAAATTTCTCAAAATGTTTCAGATGCGAAACAAGGTAATCAGATAAAACCTGTCAAGTTGGTCGGGGATTAAAGATCAATTCCCTGAGCCATTTTTATTATCCCTTATCTGATAATGAAAAAGGTAAACAAAAAATTGATCCAAATTAACACTAGGGCTCATTCTGACTAATACGCTAACAGAGAAACTGGTCGTGGAAAGACTACAAGTGCTGATAATTTAGGCTTGATCTTAAAAATGGTAAATTCTGCTTCTGGAGTAAAACGTCCTCCTGCGAGGAGCCGGCTTTTTATCATACTCGCCTTCTAGTAGATTATTATTGTTATACAAATTTATCTTATAGTATCAGACAGAACTCTTACTATCGGCTAAAAGACGAATAAGATGGCGCTTACTTTGATAAAATTTAGCGAAGCCACCCTTATTCGATGTTCAGAGGACGACTTACGGACTCGTAGAGACTCTCAGTGCATTAAACTAAATGGATAGTAACTTGAAGGGTCTCAAGTATTTACAGACTTAGTGAGACAAAACTCCAAGTATCTAAAAAAATTAAGCTTCTAGTCCTGGTTCAGAGGACAATGACTCCAACGAATCACGTGGCACTACTGCCAAGAGTAACTTAGCCTCAACTCGCACTTTTAGATTAACTTTCAAAGACGTCTGAGATGAAGACACGTTTTTGAAACTGACCGAAAGGGTAATTGAATATATTTAAGACTTTATAGCGATTTAAAACCTTACTAACATAGTTAACTTTTGAATTCGCTCTCTAAAATACTAGCATCATGAATGCTATTGTCTTGTAACCTCCGCAGAACTATGCCGTGGTTTTAAGATCCGGACACGATAGGTGACATCGACCGTAAATCGATAAGGGACAGCATCACCGCTTATGGTGAGTAATACGATAATACTCACATCAGGACCACTAATATCTTTGTGTATAACATACTAGACTTGCAGGATTATCATAATCATTTGTGTAACTCCATTACACCCTCTCGCAGCAAACTGTCGATACCCCAAATTGAAATTTGTCACCATTCTCATTGAGAGGGCTTTGCTACAACCGATAACCTTACGGTTGTGTTAGCGACACCTTGCGCATCACTGGCTAAGTGTTCGCATTCCTCTGATGCATTGGAAGACATTTTGCGAGTTGAGAGCACCATAGATTATGATAGCGACACAGTCGCGTGTTTCATCTCCAGGAAGAACTCATTATGAGGTAAGAGTCTTTCCATTCGAATTGTCACTTTTGCGCATTTTACCCCGATGAAATCTAGAATTTATAACTGCCAAAATACCGGTTAGATCGCCATTTGCATTCCTATATCTCCGCAGTTAGGGCGTGACACATAGCAACCAGATCTTCTGTGGGACAAGTGGCGTCTACGAGATTGACTGACGCCCGGCGGCCTCCCCTCTGTTTAAGAAGTGTGCACTGAACCTCTCTCCACTTAGGTATCTTGGCCATTTTTATGGTAGTTAAAGGTATACCGAAAGAGGCATAATGCCCAAAACAGATGTTGCATATTCCACTATGGTAGTGAAAGAGGTATTTCTCTATACGGACACGATCGCCACGATCACCGGTCATTGCTCGGCATCACAGTACTGAGGCTCGTGCAATATCTCGGTTTCCCCTCCTGTCTGCTGAGTAAACACGTTTTTCTACCCCCGACAGGTAATGACCGGCTACAGCCGTCAGCATGCCTCCAATTTATTCGCGTTATAGGCTCGTCATCCGTCGTGTGCGGAAGTGCCTGGATGGTGCAAGCGTTAGCCCCAATATTTCCTCGTAAAATCTATGAATTTAAACAGTGAGGCAGACAGAAATACAAAGAATAGGTATTGAATCTTGGTATTTACCCTGCATCACTAAATAGCTCCATCCTTCGGGCTCGCTAAAAGTAAGATATTGAATTTAGATAACTAAATCAAATATCAAAGACTCACCTACCCAATCTGTCTGCTTGGTGGCAAAAGAACAAGTTGTTCTATGCGTGCCAATTGATAAAATAGCCAATGTATAGTGCGTGGCAAAGCTACTCTTTGATGTTGCTGATATTTAAATTAAAAAATATGAGACCAGAAATACGGTAAGTTAGACTACTAGGCAACGCCATGTATGAAAAAGTGCAGTTGACGACATACTATTGACACATGATACTGAAAAGTAAAAACACAGGATGTTTTTGTGCTAACGAGATGAATCGCACTCATGACCGTTCACTCTCTCTGATATTCTAAGAACTACGGAGAAAAACCGCTTTACATTTACTCTGCCGGGGTACGAGATACCACTGCCCTAAATGTCGCGCAACTGCTAATTAGCTCTCTGTTGACTCTGAGTCACTTTTGGGCCGATCATGTGCGGGCATTGGTGTGCGTCTTACTTACATCCTTTACCACATCACAAATTGTGACCTGATCAAAGAGTGATACCTATAATAATATTTCTTCATGAAGAGCGACATGAAACATCGCACTTGGTGTAACTCAAAGGTATGTCTAACCTTCTCACAAATTAATATTCAAATACATCTCACTTATTATAACGCGTAACGAAGACCTGGCGATACTTACGGACCTTTACTACTCTTTTCACTTTGCTATAGATTATCACGCGGATCAGTCACATTTTTTACAAAGCCTGTACTTTTTACAAAAATACGACCAGCGTAAAGAACTCCTTCTAAAGCAAATTTTTGCAAAAAAGGCCATTTAACTACAACCAGATTCAAAACATGGTATTTGCTTGATCATTTCTCATAGGTTTTAGTTTTTTGACGTAGAGAAGTCAAAATGTGTTAAATTTTATTCGAGCAAGTAGTTTTAATCATCTAGAAAGCAGCGTGATAGTACAATCAGCAGTATTAAAATTGAACACTGCATAATTTATGTAAATTGAAAAAGTTTTTACATCCTAAATTCGTGGAATGTGTCAAGAAATAGTCGAATTCTGATGATACTAACCAATAGAAAACAGTATTTATGTCATTCTATTCCTACTCAAGGCTCAGATTAGCCATTCGATCTAAAGAAAAGAGCCATAACAATTAAGTTTAGAAGCGATCAATGACCTTAACATGCAGCAGCTGACATTGTTGTCACCTTCGTTTTCGCTGGCGAGCGCTCACTACCAATGCCTCAAAATAGCCTTCTGTGATGATGAAATGCCACAAACCAGACCAAAATAGATTGTAATATTTAGCCTATCATAATAGTTCATGTGGTCTACACAAAATGTTATAATTCATGAACAAATGGGACAGAGTAGTAGTGCACAGGAGCGACTGCTTAAAATGTACTCCACTCTTTTTACATACAGAGCCACCCACACGCACTAGCAAAATAGTAGGTGTTGAAAAGCTCGGCGTTCACCTTGCGCACAGTCACTGATAGCTTTACCCGTCGGGCTTGCAATCAGTGATTTTTCCACCGCATCTACCAACTCCGACCGAGCTCCAATCTTGTCGTATCCCAGCTGAATTATAGGTACTACATGTTGCCTCGAGAGATAAAACGGAATGCGATCGATGCTGCGTCGGCAAATGCACGAGCTGGAGAAGATGCACTCCGTGACTAGAAGAGTTGTTACGTAAGATGCTATTTCGGGCTTCACGAATAAAATTTGGAAAACTTGTACTCGATATGAAGGACCGCGCCATACGGAAAGGAACAACTCACCATTACGCTCATACAAAGAGCTTGACAATTGACTTCTGGTAGTCCAGAATGCGTGACATTAGTATCAGCACGGCCGAGCGCATGCGGGTGCAGGATGTGTACAAGAGGAATCGTAGCGCAATCGCACCGATTACATGATCCGTATGTTGGTCTGAACCACATTGTCACAGGAGACTTTGCTCGGATGACCGCATCACTGTATTCCACCTGATGACGTCACTGCGATTCGTTCATTCGTCTCGCTTCGACGAATTTGATTGGCTCGATTCGTCATGACCATCCCCCACACTCTATCCAGCCCCGTGTAAAAAGCACCAATCTGAAATATATGTATAGATACTGCATCCGTCCACTACCGCTCGACGTGTCCCGCGTGACTTGTGTTCAGTATACCCACGTCTCCCCACCACAGCTTCAGCAGCTCCAGTCTCCGACTTCCCAGCTGTGCGAGAAGCGACTTTGGTCTCTTTTCTATCTCGTGCCTCGCCCTCATTGCTCATCTTTTTCGGACTCTCCAGTATAGTGAACTCCAGTCATGGTGGACGGCGTCAAGACGAATCGCAAGCTGATCTCGTGGCAAGAAGTGCAGCAGCACTCAACAAGCGACAATGCGTGGATCGTCATCCACCACAAGGTCTACGACATCAGCAAGTGGGACTCGCATCCAGGGGGCATGGTCATGCTGTCTCAAGCTGGAGAAGATGCCACGGATATCTTCACCGTGTGCCACCCCACGAGCTCCTGGAAGCTCCTGGAGCAGTTTTACATTGGGGACGTGGACGAGAGCTCTGCACTGAACCTTGAGGCTCTTACTGACGAGCAGCGAGCGGAGAAAGCCAAGACGGACGAGTTCATCACTGCCTACCGTCGCTTACGGATGAAAATCAAAGGCATGGGGCTCTACGATGCCAGTCTGGTCTTCTACACGTGGAAGATCCTGAGCACCTTTGGGCTCTGGATGGCTTCGGTCGCCCTGTGTTACCACTCGGACAGCTGGTCACTGTACATGCTGGCAGCTTGTGTCATGGGCTTGTTCTGGCAGCAGTCGGGGTGGCTGGCGCATGACATTTTGCACCACCAAGTGTGGGAGAACCACATGATTGGCAACGTCGTGGGCGTCGTTATTGGCAATGTCTGGATGGGCTTCAGCGTCCAGTGGTGGAAAAACAAACACAATTTCCACCACGCTGTGCCCAATTTGATTGGCGATGAGAAGACCAAATACCTGGGTGACCCGGACATTGACACAATGCCTCTGCTGGCATGGAGCAAGCATATGGCAACAAAGGCCTACGAGTCGAGCTGGGGACCGTTCTTTGTAAGCTACCAGGCTGTTTTCTACTTTCCGCTGCTGCTCTTCGCCCGCTTTAGCTGGCTGCTCCAGAGCTACTACTACGTGTTTGACGGCTTTGCCTTTGGCAAATACGATCCGGTTGTCCTTCCAAATGGCGAGAAACTGGGCCTCGTCTTGCACTATATCTGGAACATACTGCTGCCGGTCTTCACGGGCATGTCCGTTGCTCAGGGTCTGGCATTCTTTCTGGTCGCACAAATGTCGTGCGGTGGCTTTTTGGCGGCAGTTTTCAGCGTTGGCCACAACGGCATGTCGGTGTACAAGCGTGAGGACAAGCCTGATTTTTGGAAGCTGCAGGTCACAACGACGCGTAACATTACGCCGGGGCTGTTCATCAACTGGTTTTGTGGCGGCCTGAACTTCCAAGTGGAGCACCATTTGTTCCCATTGATCCCGCGCCACAATCTGGAGCGAGTGAATCCGCTTGTCAAGTCGCTCTGCAAGCAGTACGACATGCGTTTCCATGAGACAGGATTCTACCGTGGACTTGTTGAGGTCGTCGACGAGCTGGCTGAGATCAGCAAGGAGTTCCTGCTTGAATTTCCCGCCATGTAACCTCTTGACAAGGAGGAAGGCGGAAAGTGTGGATGAAGCTTGGATAGCGCAAGGAACAAGGGAGTGGTGCTTGTGTAGAATCGACGTGGTGTAAGAGGACGGATATCCGACACGTTCAGACTTCATTCATCAAATGCAGAATCGGAACTTTTTGCTGCCTCGTCGTTCACTTGAAACTTAAAACAACGAGTCGCATCATGGCGTTATGTCATAAGGCTTGCTTTATCGTGATCTCGTGCCACATCTTCTACACCATGCATAGAATAAGCTGAAACTTGAGCACAATTGCCGAAGCGGTGTGGGGAAAGTGTCTTCATAGCTTCACTTTGACTCGGTGCGTATCTTTTAAGTGCGCTGAAGGCAATATGATCAATCACGTAACTGCTACGTTAGCTCACGAATCGTACCTGTGCGGACGCCACGTATTCATCAGAAGAATGGTAAGTTTTAGAAACTCTGCATAACGAACGTTAGGATGGATGAAGGATCAGGACAAAACCAAGCGAGGGCGTGAGAAAACAATGGAGATCGAACATGTCAGGAAGTATCAAGCGAAAGACGAAGAGCGCTGGTTTATGCATTAAAATGGCTCGTGTATTAGGAAAAGTGACCTTCCCTGCGTATAGACAACCTACTCTGAGACCACGACGGCATCCTGCTATCCTTGTCTATCACGTCAACGTGTCTCGGTTGATGTACTGAAAAAAAACGAAGTCAAACCTCGTTGCCCGAATAGCTTAGCAGTCCACCAACTGCTGGTACAGCGGGCCCAAGTCCGTGGTCGAAAAGTCGAAACTCGCGAGCTCCACAATCTTAATGAGACCTTCGTTCGAGTCATCAATGAGCGTGACGTAGACCGTGGTCTGGTCGTACGAGCGAGGCGCAAAGTTGTCTCCCTTCGGGCTCAAAATCGTGCCGTCGTAGAAATAGTAGTGCGTCGTCACCATGTCCCGCGCAGGGTTCGTCTCAATCACCTCAGCAACGTCGAGTTCAGCACAGCCACCCTTTGGACCGATACCGCGGCAGTTGCATTGGTACTGATTCGACTGCATCACCTGAGCATTAAGTATCCAAATCGCCGGTTGGTTGACTGTAGGACCAACGGGCATCATAACCTCAGTCACAAACGCCTTCTTGCCACCACCCCAGCCTTGGTAGTTATTCGCGCCAAAGAAACCGAGACACGATTCGCTATCGCATTTCTTGGCCGTCACAATGTTGATCTCCGTTCCGGTCGAAATGCCCGGGCCGCCGCCAACCGTCGACGGGCTCGACGCATCTTCAAGAAAACCGTTGAACACCGTCGGTTCATCCGCGCATGACTTGCCATCTTCCGAAGCAAACGACTGCGGCCCGAATGCACCCTTCCCGGAGTAGTCGGGTTTCATGTTGTTCATAAACACCATGTTCTCCACCACTCCTTCCTTGCGCGAGTAGAACGAGTCGCGCTTCCACGTTCCGTTGCCATCGGCAGCGACAAACACGGAAATGTGTTCAATCACCATAGGAGCACGGAAGATCATGGACACGGGCTCGGACATTGGACCCACTGGACTTTGGATACTCACGGACTTTTTCACACACTCCCGCAACTCAACCACGCGGTCGTACGATCCCGGTACGTTGCCAGCAAACTCGCCCTTGTACGAGTACGTGACCTTGACTTCCCCAAGACCCGGGGTCTCCTGACTAGGATCTTGCTGGGTCGGGTCTTGCTGGGTCACGTCTTCGCTATCGTCCTCTTTCGACGCAGCTAAAGGTCCAGGGGAGAGCCCTATCGTGGCGTTTACCACAACAGCTGGATCCAAGGGCTCATCCTGCTCTGCGATGTCCGGTAGCTCCGGTACACCCTGCTTGTGGGAAGGCACAGGCTCTTGGTGCGTGTACTGGTCCCCACTGTTGCCCGTGCCGTCCGAGCCGTCATAGCAAAAGGTGACTTCCAAACCCGTGCCCACTGGACAGCTGTGCGTCTTGATGTTGTCCATGGGGTAATGGTATGCGTCAGCACACAGCTCCTTGTCGTCAGCGGCACACTCGAGATAAGCACACGTGCCTTTGCCGATATTAGCTTTTGGCTTGATGGAAATAGGAACGTTGAAGCCCTTCTTGCCCCCGGCCTTGCAGTCTTCGTAGCTCGTACACCAGCCCGGCATGGGCGGGATGACGCTGAGGTCAAACCAGAACCAATCGTCGCACGCGAGTTCGACCAACGTCGACGACGGACTGGCCGAGTGCCGGAACATGTGGGCGGGACCCGACACTTCCTTCGAAAAGCTCTCGCCACAGGGAATGTCCGTGATCTTGGTCGCGGCCGAGCCCTTTTGGCTGTGGAAGAGCTCAATGGGGAACGAGCACTTGTTGACAAATTCAACGATCTCGGCCGTCGCGGCAGCTGCAAAGACGCACGTGGTCAACACAACCGCGAGCGGCATTTTGACCTTCACCATTCGAGACGTGGGGACTGAAGAAAGCGGTTGAAGAGGTGGGAGGTGCTAGGGCGAGTCCGGCGTGGCAAGTGAGCAGATTGTACAATGACTGGAGACTCTTCGGACGCTACTTCTCGTTCTTCGACTTCTTTCTCTGGCACGACGGTATAAGGACGTTTGGACAGACGGGCGCGTGCACGAACAGACGACGGCACGCCTTTTACCGGCATAAAGGACAGCCGCGAAAGGCGATGTAACGGTCCGTGCGCCAGCTGAACTGACTCGTCGAGAGTCAGTCCAGTGGCAACCCCGAGCGCGACGGGTCGGTGACTCGGTGGTTGCGATACATCGAAAGGACGGTGAGAGTGTATATGTTGAGGCGAGGTGGGGGTGCCTAAGGTGGATAATGTAAGGAAAAGAGACTGCGGAAGGCTGATACCCTGTGGAACTTGATTGCGATGGAAAACAAGCCAGCTGACGACTTTACACTTGCTCGTGCGGACAGCCTGAGGTGCTGGTGCGACAAGAGCCTCTAGTATGCCAGAGAGATCTGCTTGAACTGGAGCAAGTTGTGGCGTGCGAGCGCGATGGCGGATCCAGCTGCTCGACTTTTGTCGTGCGGGCAGCTAAACTATCACTTGTGGCGCAGCAAAGCTTGGGTCCATAGAAATTGGATCACACACGCGAGATTGCCGCTGGATTTCTGTCATCGACTCGACGAGGTCATGGACAAGGCCGAATGAGCGCTTGTGACTTCGAGACTACAACGGACGAAGATAGGCGCTTTGTGGGAGAGATAGACGCTCGACCGTGCATGTAGTACGGCGCTGTACACTTGCTGTCAGAGCGAGGGATTGAAGATCCTCAGCAGAAGGAAGTACCGTATGCAGTAGTTGGACCATGTAAAGGTCTTTCAGACTGGCAGCGAACTTTCCAAAACAGCAGAGCTTTTACATGGGACTGAACAGGACTCGTACCATCTCCACAAATGGACGGACAGTTGTTTGGAATTTGTGGCCGACCGCGCCTTGGAAATCACGGAGAAGTTTGAACAACGGGAGAGTCATCAGCGTCTGGCGTGTAAGCAGAGCAGCCTGGAAGAAGAGGCTGTGAGTCTAACAAGATGCGCTCTATCATGGTACGTTGAGTCTTTTAAGGACGTTAGATCACGAAACCTCATTTGATGACGGTCTCGAACTTTCATCTGTATATCGGTCGATCATTTCCATGCCTGGACTTGCTTTATAACCGATCTTCTGTCTCTGGACACACGTGAAGACGTTACATGATCTTTTGTTGCCATGGAGAGCCTGACGTAAGCACGAAAACGGTCGCTTGGCGGTCCAAACGAGTGTTTGACTGCTGGATCTCTCGGTGGCGCATTAAGCGTGTTAGTCGAAGCATTAGTACGTTTTTACGTTAGTTGTTGGATCAAACAAGCGTTAGTAAACCGTTGAGGTCGATAGATGGTTCCTGCACAGCCAGCGCAACTCGAGGCCTCCAAACGGGAAGAAAGGCAGTGTGGCTGTCGTGGTGTGACAACAGCTGTTGTCACGTCGAGCTAAGTGGCGAAAAAGTGCTGTGCAAAGTGCGTGTTACCGTGCAATCCCCGAAAGTACTTGATCCTTTTCTGACGGTGTGCTATCTATCGTCCATCAGTGAGGGAGGTGAGCGAGCATTCGCGAAAGAGATACGAGAGCACATCGTTTCAAGAAAGGCGAACACACTTCGAGACTTGCCTGCGAGCGATACTGACCATGTCCTTCGGTGTTCGCCTTTCCTAGCGTTTTTTCGTGACACTCTTGGCGTAGGCGTGTCGCGTAAGACATCAGCACGCAAGCGTTACGCCACAAGGGCAAATTACGCTAGAGTTTCGAAGAGAGCTGAGTTCCTGTAGAGATCTTTGCGATACGTTCAACCATCCTGAGGTGTTGAACAAATGATGTTGTTGAATTCGGTAGTTGGGGGTATGGCTGTTTCTCAGTGTAATTGGGTAAATGACGTGCGAAGGCTGCTGCGCAGCCTACGACTCGCACCCGAAGCATCACATTGCTTTGTAGTGGATGGGGTACAAGATGACACAGGGAATTTGGCATGTTATGGCAACTGGTTGTTACAACACCTAACTAAGCGTTAGAAGGCTGCACAAGCAGCTCGATGCTTTGGTGTGATGGATGCTTTTACGCACTGCGTAAGCAAGCAGGAGCATTGACGATACCGCGGAATTCCAATTAGCTTTTGTCAAAGTCAAGCGAGACAGCACCATACGTGAGAGACCTCTCATTCAGACATGTATAGGTTCCTCCTTCCTTTGCCTCATGAGAACCATCTCGGCACATTGCTCGATCATTGATCTATCTACTAGCGAGACCATAAAAGTTTGCAAAAACACGTGTATCCCGGTACTTTGTAACAGCGACGGGTGCACAAGGAAACACCGAATCGGACAATTATCGACAACCATCACGGTAGATGCTGTTGGGTACGTGTCTCGACAACCGTGTGCAGCATCTGTGGTCAACTACGTGAAGCACGAAGTCTCAAAAATTGTCGTGCAGTAGATAAAGGCTGTTTAAATGGTCATGGTGGGTTGCTACGTGCAGCAGATGTCTTGCTCTCGTAACAAGTGTCAAAACGACAGTTGACGGTTACTATGCAAGCAAAGCTCGGGTAAGACCTGGCATGTAAGCTTCCTTGCTGCCTTCGCCCAGCTGGCGAATTTTTCGCAGATGCAAGGAAGGGTGTCTACGCAGTAGTACCAGTAGGCGGCTGGAAGCACGGATGAAATAGAAGCTGATGTGCACACTATCTTCCATTTGATCCTTCAGAAAAAGAGGTGCCTCAGTTGGAAGTAGCTCGCATGTGCCCCCCATTGACGACAACGTGGATCTGCTTCCCGCTGTCCATTGCCAGTTCGCGTGATCCCAACGACGCACTTTGAGACAATCACACCATCGTCAAAGAAAAGCGCCTGTCACTTGATGATGATTTCATGACCGTCTATTAACATATGATTATGCTAAAGATGTCTGAAAACTTCTAAGCCAGGACAATAGCTCCGGAACTGGTAGCTTGTCTTGGCTGTCACCTAAAGGTATCGGCCCATCCCGAGGTTCGAGAATAAAGAGGTCGATACAGGTATGCATGATAGCCCCGGCGACAGCTGTGGCGGGACCGCGATGTTCGCGTTTCGCTAATGCGGTAAGATGTCGAATTCCCAGCGCCCAAAAACGCGCGGCGCTGTGGAGAGGCGTCGACTGCACTCCTCGAAAAACCGCGTCGTTCCGCTCATTCCATAAGTGGGTCAGACAAATGCTGCTCATAATAAACCAGAGACGCTTCCAAACCGCGACACCAGCCTCTAAGTCCTCCGGGAGCATACGGTAAATCCGAAGACGCTGCTTGGCCGGTATCTCCGGCGCGTGACGATTCACACTCCCGACGAACCTACGCTCTCCCCACGGCCTCCCAGCCCGTTCACAAAAGCGCCTGTCACTTATGTTGATGAAAATATTCGTTCAATTGATCTTTACAGGTCGGACATCCGGAAAATAACAGCAACGTAGCAACGAAAAGGTCGGATGTTAGTTAGGGGCCGTGGACTACCCGCTCTAATACGTTCATCAGATTAGTCTGAATGATATTGTTCTCGGTGGGTCAGCGTGATCGAACTGCGTGACCACATTCACTTCCCTGCCAGCACATACCCACGAAGTGAGCAACGATGATACTTATGTGCTCACTTTTGAAGACATGCATTCGTTATTAACATATTTTCTTTTCGCTCCAAGCGTATCGAATGCTATTCGATGCGCGCGCCTAGCACTACCTACTTTCGCTGGTGTTTGCGATCAATTGAGACTCGGATGCAGTTCACATCGAGTACGCAAGCGCCAGAATTTGCGATCACGATGCCGTTATTGATCCTTTTGCGATTCTCCCCCTTCATAGTGTTGCTTGCGCTGCAAGCATCTCCCGTCGGCCAAAGATCGTAGAAGGAAGACGGAGCAGCGTTGTAGTTAAACATCTCGAATGTGCATTTAAGCAATCTGAGATTTTCCTTTTGCGCGGCACCAGCACGTGATTCGTGCTAATGGAATTTCATCCCCACGACGTGTATCAGATGTGTGGACACTTCATCCTAGACAGCTTAACGTGCTCTACCTACTTTCGATGCCTTGTCGACGACACGTTGAGTACTTTCGAGTGCTTTAGATGGACGACCTGTTCGTAACAGCCTTACTAGATATCTCAGCTTGAACGTATATGTACACGTATCGAAGATTCGTAAGATCAAAACGCAACGAGCACACGTCTAGTCCTCAAAAATTCAAACTTCTTGTTGTCGAGCCATCGACCAAGAACCAAAAAAAAGAGTGACGGTGAATAATATTCGTCATCTAAGCGAGAGACATCATGCAAGATCTTAACCTCACACGCAACACCTTACGG
The DNA here is from genome assembly GCA_921007115.2 of Peronospora matthiolae. Lineage (NCBI taxonomy): Eukaryota > Oomycota > Peronosporomycetes > Peronosporales > Peronosporaceae > Peronospora > Peronospora matthiolae. The sequence continues at coordinate 689,388 of CAKLBY020000035.1, read as the reverse complement.
CTTTGCTCTCCATTTTGCTGTTGGTATCACAACGCTTCAGTGCAAGCCGATTCTGGTCGACATCGAGCCATAGCGACGATCCGCTTTCAGAGGTTGGAAGTAGCGGTGGACAAGCATATACGATCCTGCAATCGTTGCGACATTTGAAAGGTGTCCTTTGGATGCACCTCGATCCTACAATCGTTGCGACAGTTGAATCGTGTCCACCGGATGCACCACATGTGTCACATATGGGTGGGCTGGGCTGGCAACGCGATTTGGTGATGTACCCGCAATTTTCGAAGGATTCTTAAATCGATGTGTAAAAATTGGGAGATTCTGAATAACTAAGGTTTGCCATAAAACAACGAGAGTCAGTACCATTCTATGCACGATTTGCATCGGCTATATTAGTCTAGATTTTTGTTTGCTAAACGTGGGCAAGCGAAAAGCCAGGTCACCCTTTCACTTTGCATTGACATCTATTGTAACGGGGCACCCTGAAGCTTGTACTGGTGACAGTACAAGCTACTTATTCTGATAACAGAATAAGGCGGTGCCTCGTAACTTCACGTACACTCGTACGTGCAGAGGAAGACGGTAAGAAGAAGCGAGTACTTGGTTAGAGTAAAAAGTAGAACTGTATTTATAATAGTTAATGTCTGCAATAAATCACTATTTATCTTCATCTAACTATGTCTGAATACAAATGTGTAAATCAGTTATCTGCTCACCACTTATTGCGTGCGTCTGTCGTGGCGCGTCTTCGTTGGTTGATATAACGGCCTATATCAACCAATTAGGAACTACTTGGAAGTGCTACAGAATATTGTCCTTATGACAATATTCTGAGAATATAACTCTTATAGTTATATTCTAATAACAATTTCTTATAAATTGTTATGTAACGATTCACCCCGTTACATCACCCCCCCCCCTTAACCATCAGTCACTTTAGTGACTGATTGACTAAATGGATACTCGTCCCAAATCATTTGGGACGGGGTTTGCACTTGTTGGTCCGCGTCCACTTTCCAACATCTCATCGCATGGTAAACAAGCCCATGCGATGCGCGAGCAAGGCCGCCGAGAGCGCGTCTGCACGTCTCTGTGCGGACGCCGAAGCAGAAACTACAGCAACTGATGTCCCATCGGTTGCTGAATCGACTCAGCCTGTATCACCTGGTGATGCAGGCGCTGGTCATGAAGACACTCGTGTCTTCACAGAGTACGAGCTCGGTGTCTCGTACTCTCCTGATACGGATGACGGATCCGTATCGACGGCAATTGAATCCAAGCCGCCTGCCAAGCGTGGCATGGACGATGCTTTGCGTCGCAGCATCTTTGGTTCATCTGATGAGTCAGATGAACCATCGCCGAAGCGAAGGCGCTCGAGGTCGCGAGACTCGGGCGCTAATAGTGGTGTCGTTTCTCCAATGGACACCACTTCACAGCGAGGTGCCAGTACTTCTGTCGGCACGTCGCAGGAAGAGCGGGACCGCAATGTGTTGCGTCTCGCTCCAGAAAAGAAGGCATGGATGCCTCCTAAATCTGTCATGGATCACTTGTCGGCGACGACGAGTGATCGTTATCGAACACGATTGTTCGATTCGTCGAGGATTCATCACCTTGACCCCAGCGCGAAAGACTATCGCGCTGAACATGAGTTCTTCATCGATGCTTTCTTCAGACATCGATGGTACAGTGGGAATCACAAACGTGATGGTCCCTCACTACTTCAGGCGTGGAACGCCTACATCCATAATCTCGAGGATGTAGGTCGTGACGCTTGGAACGACAAACTTATCAAAGCTCGTGATAAGTTTGAAAAGCGAGCCCCGACAGGTTCACGCTACAAGCTGCATCGTCTGTCAAGGGAGAAAGGATTACCCTGCCTCTCTTGGGGAGACTCGTGCCCATGTTGTGTGAACAACTCTGCACGAGCACCTAAGGAGGCTTACCTCCTTACCAGCCCGTGGTGGCGCGTACGTGTCTCTACTGAGATGTACGAAGGGATTGACAACCTGAAATCCCTTTACGACCGTGCCGGGAAGACTTTCTCCGGCGGTCCTTCTGCGGCACAGGATGTGTCGCGTCGTACTGCTCGACCAGACCCAGTACGTCAACCATCAATTGGGAGCGGGGCTCCCAAGAATCCCAGGACGGGGGATAGCCGCGCCACCGGACGAGGTAACTCGTCCGACGTCCGTTCACGTCGCGGTGGTTCAACAGCTGCTCTACTAGATAGCGCTGGCCACCGCGAGAGTCCTCTAATGGAGGTGGAGGAGGAGGAAAGACGCTCTCCACACGATCATGTGGATCGGTGTGTTCCCGAGAGCTTCTTTGATCGCGTAACGCAAGGGTTACGCGACGATCTCGAGCATGAGCGGAATAGGCGTCTCCAGATGGTGGACACTGCCTCGAAGCATCGAGCTGAGTTTGCCTTTGCTCAGCTTGAGAACGAGAGATCTCTGACATCTCTTCGTGACGAGCTAAGGGTAGCTCGTGGGATTGTTGATCGGTCTCGGGCTGAGATAACTGCTCTTCAGACCCTTGTTGATGCCCACCATCGGGAGCACAAGGCTCTCTGCGAGATGCTTGAGCGCAAGGGCGTTCTTCATCGGAAGAAGCAGCGTACTGATGGTACGGCTTAAGCCGACCAACGTAAAACGTGGGATGCGTTCGCATCTTACGTGGTAACTCGATCGTGTATGCATTGCCTAGGCGGTGCAATACACGAAATGGGCCAATGTACTTGGGTAGTAGTTTACTGCTACCCAAGTTAGTCACTACATGTTTTGGTAGATTAACCGTAGACAGTAGGACTAAGTCACCTTTATTAAATAAAAGAGTGTTTGCCCTTCCATTCTTGTCAGCGTTTTGCTTTTGCTTATCCACCGCTTCGGCGATGGAGTCTTGCACAAAACGGACTACCGTTTCACGAGCCAGTATGAACTCATCTGATGACTCGTTAGCTTCAGTGTGCTGTGAGCGCACTGCAGCGACAACAACCTTTTCTTCAGTGAGGGCTTCCGCACTCTCACTGGGATCATTGTCTTCAGTGAGGGCTTCCGCACTCTCACTGGCATCATCTTCTTCGATATCGATGTTATCGATATCGGCATCAAACGCAATGACTTCTTCGTCAGAGCGTGATGAGCGTGAACCAAATCGGTTTTTGCTCGCGCGAGTCCCTCCCCCGTAAACCAGAGTTACACTCTAGTAAGGTGGGTACACGCGGATGGCGCAAGCCATTCACGTAAAACGGTGTATGTGTCGTGGACGCATGCACCGAGTTGTTGATGGCAAACTCTACCATCGGCAAAAACTCACTCCAACTCTTAAAGGAGTGTACGTATCCTCGAAGTATCTCTTCAAGGACACGATTGGCACGTTCCGTCTGACCATCTGACTCTGGATGATCAGATGTTGACATCTTCAAGCGCGTTCCGAGTGATTTGAACACGGAACGCCAGAAATCAGCAGTGAATCGTGGATCTCTGTCTGATACGAGTTCACGGGGCAACCCATGAAGTCGGAAGATGGTGTCAATAAAGACACAAGCACAGCCACTTGCCGTGATTGTCTCTGGTACAGCCACAAGGTGTACCATTTTGCTGAATCTGTCAACAAATACGAGAATACCCGTATTCCCGCGTGCGTCTTTGGGTAACCCGAAGACGAAATCCATTGAGATGGATTCCCAGCACTCAGCCGGAACCGGTAGAGGCTGTAAAGGTGCACGCAGTGAAGGACTTGACTTCACTCGTTGGCAGACTTCGCATGCGCGAACATACTTTCGCACAAACTGATACTGGCGGGGCCAGTAAAAGTCTCGACTTACCGTGAGATATGTTTTCTCTCGGCCACGATGTCCTCCTATAGGAGCATCGTGATACTCGAACATGATCCGCAAACGCAGATCAGTATCATCTGGAATGACAACACGTGGTGTGTCACCAGAAACGGCTGTATAATACAGTAAACCGTTACGAGTAGTGTATCGATCTGATGCAGATCGATACGCAGACGACAATCGTTTCAACGATTCTCGAGATGGTTGGGAGAGATGTGACAACAACTTCACTATCTCACCATCTTGGGCGTATGCCCGCCTCACATCATCATACAACGTTGTAGATGGAACTGAGGACGTCATAACCGCAACAGTGACTGTCTCACTGTTGGGTTTCGCGACTGTTTCAAAGTCGGGACGACGTGAGAGTGCATCAGCGACGACATTAAGTCGTCCTGGTTTGTACTCGACCGTAAAGTTGTATTCTGCAAAGAATGACAACCACCGCGCCATTCGTTGTGAAAGGTGCGGGCTGTTCACTGCCGTGCGTAAGGACGCATGGTCAGTGTAAACAACGAAGGGTCTATCTCCTAATAGATAGACTCTGAACTTCGCGAGTGCATACTTCATGGCAAGGAGTTCCTTGTCATGCACTGGATAGTTCCGCTCAGCTGGTTGCAGCTGACGCGACTGATAGCAGACGACGCGTTCAACGCCTTCAAGGTCGTACTGCATTAATGCACAGCCGATTGCGAAATCGCTGGCATCACAGACCACATGAAATGGCCTGTCCTGATCGGCTATTGCTAGGACTGGGGATTGTATCAAGCTCTGCTTGATACCCTCAAAGGAGCGTTGACATTCAGCGTTCCATAACCACCTCTCGTTCTTTTTCAACAAACGAGAGAGGTGTACAGTCATCTCGGCGTAATTGCGTGAATACTTATGCAAATACGCCGCTAGCCTAAGGAATTTTCGAAGACCTTTGACATCGACCGGCACGGGCCAGTCGGTGATCGCCTTGATCTTTTCGGGATCAGGACGTACACCGTTCTTACCAACGATGCACCCAAGAAGTGGTATTTCGCTTGCTGCAAATATACACTTCTTGAGGTTTGCATACAATTGATGCTTTCGCATGATTGTAAGAACTTGTCGGACGTGGTACTTGTGAACCTCAACGTCCGACTTTCCATCCATAGCTCGACTATGGATGAATACGTCATCGAAATAACTCGGCGCGAATTCTCGTACTGGCCTCAACAGATGTGATACACACCTGTTGAACGTGGCAGGGGCATTACTGAGCCCTTGTGGCATTACTAGCCATTCCCAGAGCATGCCGCTAGGCGTGCTAACTGCGGTATAGGGTATATCCCGTTTCCCGCATTAGGATTTGATAGAAGCCATCCATCAAATCCATGGACGAAAAGATGGTACTCTTTGACATACCATCAATGATTACGTCCTTCCTCGGTATCGGCGTCTGAGCCGGTACCGTTGCAGCATTCAATTTGTTAAATGCATGCGCTATCCGCCACCATCCTGTTGCTTTTCGCACACAGAAGGTCGGAGAGCTATGTGGGGAAGTTGATTCCCTCACATGGCCCGCTGCAGCTAAACGATCGGCAAAGAACTTGTCGATCGCAAGTACTGTTCACGAGGCAGTGGCCACTGCTTCATGACACAGTACTTCGAGCCTGGTTTAAGCTCGACTTCGTGTCGAATACCTTTATCCTTCGGTAATTCGCACGGAACAGTTTCAGGGAATACATCCTTGAATTCAACCAAATCTTCATAGAGAGGATTTTCCTTGAGCGATTCCCATGATTGGGACTCATATCGCTCAATTCGTGTCTTTTCATCTAGGACACTCTCGTCCATAGATGAACTACTGAGAACTCTCTCGCTCTCAGTAAACACTGTTGCTGACCTTATGTCGGTTACACACTCGTCTTCAGCGACGAGTATGCAGATCTGCTTGACTTTGCCACTACGCAGATCACGCAAGAATCTTTTATGTTCGAGCGTTGGCAACTGAGTGATCTCCGAAGTTAACTTCGGAGGCGCAATCAGATCAAGTGTATAAGCGCCTACACATGATCCGTTATTGACTATGACATTCAATGTCTCTGTCATTTCCTGGGGACTTATTCCCTCAGGCTTCGAAGGACTTATTCCTTCGTCTTCCCGGGGACTTATTCCCGCGGGTTTCGGGGAACTTATTTCCGCCGTATTTGTAATCTTGGGACTTATTCCCTTTACTTCCTCTAGCTGGGGTTGCGCAACCACAGCGAGATCCTCTACAAAAGACTCTCCAGTCGATCTAGGATTATCGTTTCGCTTAACCTGAGCGATCGATTGTTTCTCTTCTAGATGTTCCCCTCTAGGGATACATCTTTGTCCCAGTCCACCCGACTTATTCGAGTGGTGGACCTTCGGCGCAGCCTGTGTTTCCCTCACAGCCGCCGGAACTTTGCTCCGAAGTGTAACCGTTTGGTACACTAAGGTTTTGTGCAGTCGTACTAACGACCGTACCACAGTGAGGCCATCGCACTCACTCTTAGTACATCCACACGCTTGTGGACTCTCCAAAACGTTCATCAGGTGGCCATCTGATGAACAAGCGGCAGAGCATCGTTACTGTCCGATGTTGCCAGTTTACCCGTGGTTCGTACCTTCTGAGCCACGGTATTCCAAGGATGACATCAAATTTGTCATCCAAATCAATACGATAAAGTCATCGTCGTATTGGGTATCTTCTAGCGTATAGTGAATCTTCACTATACGCTTCATGACTGGTTACGGATGCGCCTGTCGCAAGACGTACCGTCATCCTCGTAGGAGGTGTGTCACATTCACTGAATTTAAAGTGACCATCTTCTAGCGATTGGCGTCGCACAAAATTGTTGGACGCCCCACAATCGACTAGAGCTCGAAGGGACAACTTATTCGTCACTTCGAGTTTCAAGGTAATGAGTGAGATCTCATTACCTAGAGCAGCAACGCACAATGTCTGTGTGTTGGGAGCAACCTTCATCAAGAGGCCTACAAATTCTCTTGACGTTGCTGGATCAGTAGGGTGCTCCGCACCTACTGATCCTGTCCGTTTTTTGACGGTCCATCCCGTTGTTGCGTCTTTGCACCAACTGCGGACCCTCGTCCCTGCCCCTTTCTCATGGGTGGACGGTCACTACGCCCAGTGTCGCGAGACACTGGACGAGGGGCACTACACTCGTAAGCGTAGTGTCCTGTCTTCTGACATCTGTTGCATCTCTGCAACTTCTTGTAGCCTGTAGAGCGAAGCCTTCTCGCTCTCTACATAACAGAGTTCCATCGGCTCTGGACCTCCGTTGTCATATCGTCTCGGTTGACGATATGATGTCGAGATGGCGCGAGCCTGTCTCAGACTGAAGTCTTCCTGCTCCGCAATGGAAATGGCTTGTTCTAGTGAATCTAGTTCAAGCCGGAACAGGTGAGTCTTGACGGGACCATCCGCAAGACCCTGCATGAACACCGAAACCAACGTGTGTTCATCCACCGGATCGGAACTTATACAACTCGTGAGATGTCGTATACGTTGCGCGTAAGCGTGCACATCACGCTTACCCTGCTTGAGCTTCAAGAGTTCGGTTCGAGCTTTGAACTCAGCTCTAGGCGGTTCAAACGTTTGTCTGAGCCGCGACTTGAAGACTTCCAACGACCCAAACGCGTATGGGTCGTGCAGCTTGAGCCCCAGTGCCCAAGTCTTGGCACGTCCTGCCAGATTTGACTGGGCAAATGCAACTTGCATATCCCCGTCGTCGATGCGACGCGCCCTTATGGCGTCATCCAATTCGACGAACCATCTCAAGAGGGAGTCTTCTTCGACTCCCCTATACTTGGATATGTCAATCGTCAATGTCTCGGGTCGACGCGAGTGCATCGACCCGCCAGCAGCAGCCTGCTGCTGTCTCAACAGTTCAAACTGTTGAGCACCTTGTTCTCTCAACAACTCTGCTTGTTGAGAACCTTGTTGGTGAAGCAAGGCTACTTTCTCGCGTTCTGCGTCAAGTTCATTTTGAATGAACTTGGCGATAGTAGCATGTTGGGCATCTCTATTGAGAGCCTCTAGCATGACGCTAACAGCATGGATGCCCATGGTCGAACCCATTCGTTCAACCGCATCCCATTCGACATCGCTCAAATGGGAGTAGCCGTCACGCGTAGCGTGAAAGCTTTGGTCATCTTCATCATCCAACATATTCATGTTGGATGTGAACGTGGTCCTTGGACGGACTACGAAGTGCTACCAGGTGTAACGGGGCACCCTGAAGCTTGTACTGGTGACAGTACAAGCTACTTATTCTGATGAAAACAGAATAAGGCGGTGCCTCGTAACTTCACGTACACTCGTACGTGCAGAGGAAGACGGTAAGAAGAAGCGAGTACTTGGTTAGAGTAAAAAGTAGAACTGTATTTAGCATAGTTAATGTCTGCAATAAATCACTATTTATCTTCATCTAACTATGTCTGAATACAAATGTGTAAATCAGTTATCTGCTCACCACTCATTGCGTGCGTCTGTCGTGGCGCGTCTTCGTTGGTTGATATAATGGCCTATATCAACCAATTAGGAACTACTTGGAAGTGCTACAGAATATTGTCCTTATGACAATATTCTGAGAATATAACTCTTATAGTTATATTCTATTAACAATTTCTTATAAATTGTTATGTAACGATTCACCCCGTTACATCTATCGCCACCATCTATGTGATAAGCCCGTTCTTCTTCTCTTCTGATAGTGCAGCTCCTGCAACAACGCGCGAGTTTCACGGCATACCATGTGCACACGTCATGTGCAGCAATATTAAAACCAAACAAACGATTCAAATTAATACATTTACAAAGCGATGGGCAACGTACAATGAAAATGACCCGAACAGACACAACCCAGAGTTTTGGTATATCGCCACCTTTTTAATCACAAGGTGCAAGCCTGAAAAGGTGGCGCCACAAAGCAACAAAATGCCAACCGTCGTGCTTCGAGAGAACAGAGCGGTAGATCGGCGGCAACAAACGCATCCACCAAAGTGTCACAACCTTCTTCGGTGCTCTTCTCGTGTCTTCATCGAGTCCATGAAATGTAGCGAAGACTTTTCTCCTGCGAGCGTATTTCACAAGCCGCTGCCGTCATATCGGATCATCAACACGCCACCGATGTTAAGACTCTTGGTCTACAGCATCCCTCCGACGTTGCCGTTGCAGCTCGTCCCTATTTCTCCACTATCGCGTGATCCACTTTGCAAAGATATTACACATCGTAGGATACTCGGTACCCTGTGTCTTAGACACACGAGATAATATCCCACAAAAAGATGAATAAAAATCTTATCGGTTGACACGGGCTAACGGGCGTCAGCTGTAACGGGGTGAATCGTTACATAACAATTTATAAGAAATTGTTATTAGAATATAACTATAAGAGTTGTATTCTCAGAATTTTGTCATAAGGACAAATATTCTGCAGCACTTACGAGTAGTTCCTAATTGGTTGATACAGGCCATTATATCAACCAACGAAGACGCGCCACGACAGACGCACGCAATGAGTGGTGAGCAGATAACTGATTTACACATTTGTATTTAGACATAGTTAGATGAAGATAAATAGTGATTTATTAACAGACATTAACTATGCTAAATACAGTTCTACTTTTTACTCTAACCAAGTACTCGCTTCTTCTTACCGTCTTCCTCTGCACGTACGAGTGTACGTGAAGGTCCGAGGCACCGCCTTATTCTGTCATCAGAATAAGTAGCTTGTACTGTCATCAGTACAAGCTTCAGGGTGCCCTATAACACCTGGTAGCACTTCGTAGTCCGTCCAAGGACCACGTTCACATCTAACTTGAATATGTTAGATGATGAAGATAACCAAAGCTTTTACGCTACGCGTGACGGCTACTCCCATTTAAACGATGTCGAATGGGATGCGGTTGAACGGATGGGTTCAACCATGGGCATCCATGCTGTTAGCGTCATGCTAGAGGCTCTCAATAGAGATGCTTAACATGCTACTATCGCCAAGTTCATTCAAAATGAACTTGACACTGAACGCGAGAAAGTAGCCTTGCTTCACCAACAAGGTTCTCAACAAGCAGAGTTGTCGAGAGAACAGGGTGCTCAACAGTTTGAACTGTTGAGACAGCAGCAGGCTGCAGCTGGTGGGTCGATGCACTCGCGTCGACCCGAGACATTGACGATTGACATATCCAAGTATAGGGGAGTCGAAGAGGACTCCCTCTTGAGATGGTTCGTCGAATTGGATGACGCCATAAGGGCGCGTCACATCGACGACGGGGATATGCAAGTTGCATTTGCCCAATTAAATCTGGCAGGACGTGCCAAGACTTGGGCACTGGGGCTCAAGTTGCACGACCCATATGCGTTTGGGTCGTTGGAAGTCTTCAAGTCGCGGCTCAGACAAACGTTTGAACCGCCTGGAGCTGAGTTCAAAGCTCGAACCGAACTCTTGAAGCTCAAGCAGGGTAAGCGTGATGTGCACGCTTACGCGCAACGTATACATCTCACGAGTTGTATAAGTTCCGACCCGGTTGATGAACACACGTTGGTTTCGGTGTTCATGCAGGGTCTTGCGGATGGTCCCGTCAAGACTCACCTGTTCCGGCTTGAACTAGATTCACTAGAACAAGCCATTTCCATTGCGGATCAGGAAGACTTCAGTCTGAGACAGGCTCGCGCCATCTCGACATCATATCGTCAACCGAGACGATATGACAACGGAGGTCCAGAGCCGCTGGAACTCTGTTATGTAGAGAGCGAGAAGGCTTGCTCTACAGAATACAAGAAGTTGCAGAAATGCAACAGATGTCAGAAGACAGGACACTACGCTTACAAGTGTAGTGCCCCTCGTCCAGTGTCTCGCAACACTGGGCGTAGTGACCGTCCACCCATGAAAAGGGGGCAGGGACGCGGGTCCGCTGTTGGTGCAAAGACGCAACAACGGGATGAACCGTCAAAAAACAGTCAGGATCAGTAGGTGCGGAGCACCCTACTGGTCCAGCAACGTCAAGAGAATTTGTAGGCCTCTTGATGAAGGTTGCTCCCAACACACAAACGTTGTGCGTTGCTGCTCTAGGTAATGAGATCTCACTCATTACCTTGAAACTCGAAGTGACGAATAAGTTGTCCCTTCGAGCTCTAGTCGATTGTGGGGCGTCCAACAATTTCGTGCGACGCCAATCGCTAGAAGATGGCCACTTTAAGTTCAGTGAATGTGACACACCTCCTACGAGGATGACGGTACGTCTTGCGACAGGCGCATCCGTAACCGTCATGAAGCGTATAGTGAAGATCCACTATACGCTAGAAGATACCCAATATGACGATGACTTTATCGTATTGGATTTGGATGACAAATTTGATGTCATCCTTGGAATACCGTGGCTCAGAAGGTACGAACCACGGGTAAACTGGCAACATCGGACAGTAACGATGCCTGCCGCTTGTTCATCAGATGGCCATCTGATGAACGTTTTGGAGAGTCCACAAGCTTGTGGATGTACTACGAGTGAGTGCGATGGCCTCACTTGTGGTACGGTCGTTAGTACGACTGCACAAAACCTTAGTGTGACAAACGGTTACACTTCGGAGCAAAGTTTCGGCGGCTGTGAGGAAACACAGGCTGCGCCGAAGGTCCACCACTCGAATAAGTCGAGTGGACCGGGACAAAGATGTATCCCTAGCGGGGAACATCTAGAAGAGAAACGATCGATCGCTCAGGTTAAGCGAAACGATAATCCTAGATCGACTGGAGAGTCTTTCGTAGAGGATCTCGCTGTGGTTGCGCAACCCCAGCTAGAGGAAGTAAAGGGAATAAGTCCCAAGATTACAAATACGGCGGAAATAAGTTCCCCGAAACTCGCGGGAATAAGTCCCCGGGAAGCCGAAGAAATAAGTCCTTCGAGGCCTGAGGGAATAAGTCCCCAGGAAATGACAGAGACATTGAATGTCATAGTCAATAACGGATCAAGTGTAGGCGCTTATACACTTGATCTGATTGCGCCTCCGAAGTTGACTTCGGAGATCACTCAGTTGCCAACGCTCGAACATAAAAGGTTCTTGCGTGATTTGCGTAGTGGCAAAGTCAAGCAGATCTGCGTACTCGTCGCTGACGACGAGTGTGTAACCGACATAAGGTCAGCAACAGTGTTTACTGAGAGCGAGAGAGTTCTCAGTAGTTCATCTATGGACGAGAGTGTCCTAGATGAAAAGACACGAATTGAGCGATATGACTCCCCATCATGGGAATCGCTCAAGACAAATCCTCTCTATGAAGATTTGGTTGAATTCAAGGATGTATTCCCTGAAACTGTTCCGTGCGAATCACCGAAGGATAAAGGTATTCGACACGAGGTCGACCTTAAACCAGGTTCGAAGTACTGTGTCATGAAGCAGTGGCCACTGCCTCGTGAACAAGTACTTGCGATCGACAAGTTCTTTGCCGATCGTTTAGCTGCGGGCCATGTGAGGGAATCAACATCCCCACATAGCTCTCCGACCTTCTGTGTGCGAAAAGCAACAGGATGGTGGCGGATAGCGCATGCATTTAACAAATTGAATGCTGCAACGGTACCGGCTCAGACGCCGATACCGAGGAAGGACGTAATCATTGATGGTATGTCAAAGAGTACCATCTTTTCGTCCATGGATTTGATGGATGGCTTCTATCAAATCCTTATGCGAGAACGGGATATACCCTATACCGCAGTTAGCACGCCTAGCGTCATGCTCTGGGAATGGCTAGTAATGCCACAAGGGCTTAGTAATGCCACAAGGGCTTAGTAATGCCCCTGCCACGTTCAACAGATGTGTATCACATCTGTTGAGACCAGTACGAGAATTCGCGCCGAGTTATTTCGATGGCGTATTCATCCATAGTCGAGCTATGGATGGAAAGTCTGACGTTGAGGTTCACAGGTACCACATCCGACAGGTTCTTACAATCATGCGAAAGCATCAATTGTATGCAAACATCAAGAAGTGTATATTTGCAGCAAATGAAATACCACTTCTTGGGTACATCGTTGGTAAAAAGGTGTACGTCCTGATACCGAAAAGATCAAGGCGATCACCGAATGGCCTGTGCCGGTTGATGTCAAAGGTCTTCGAAAATTCCTTTAAAGGTCTTCGAAAATTCCTTTGACATCAACCGGCACAGGCCAGTCGGTGATCGCCTTGATCTTTTCGGTATCAGGACGTACACCGTTCTTACAACGATTCACCCCATTACATCACCCCCCCCTTAACCATCAGTCACTTTAGTGACTGATTGACTAAATGGATACTCGTCCTTAATCAGTTAGGACAGGGTTTGCACTTGTTGGTCCGAGTCCACTTTCCAACATTTCATCGCATGGGCTTGTAAGCGACTCAGCCTGTGTCACTTCAGCAACCGATGAGACATCAGTTGCTGTTGTTTCTGCTTCGGCGTCCGTACAGAGATGCGCGGACGCGCTCTCGGCGGCCTTGCTCGTGCATCGCATGGGCTTGTTAACCATGCGATGAAATGTTGGAAAGTGGACTCGGACCAACAAGTGCAAACCCTGTCCCAACTGATTTAAGACGAGTATCCATTTAGTCAATCAGTCACTAAAGTGACTGATGGTTAAGGGGGGTGATGTAGCGGGGTGAATCGTTACATAACAATTTATAAGAAATTGTTAATAGAATATAACTATAAGAGTTATATTCTCAGAATATTGTCATAAGGACAAATATTCTGCAGCACTTACAAGTAGTTCCTAATTGGTTGATATAGGCCATTATATCAACCAACGAAGACGCGCCACGACAGACGCACGCAATGAGTGGTAAGCAGATAACTGATTTACACATTTGTATTCAGACATAGTTAGATGAAGATAAATAGTGATTTATTGCAGACATTAACTATTATAAATACAGTTCTACTTTTTACTTTAACCAAGTACTCGCTTCTTCTTACCGTCTTCCTCTGCACGTACGAGTGTACGTGAAGTTACGAGGCACCGCCTTATTCTGTCACCAGAATAAGTAGCTTGTACTGTTACCAGTACAAGCTTCAGGGTGCCCCGTTACATCAGCCACAAGATAGAAAAATCTTAACGATACTCAATTTAGACATGAGTGCCTAAATTTTCTAACGGAGTTACACGCGGTTATATAACCGGTTATGTTATGTGCCGCACCAAGTAAAGATCAGTCGACCTGAGTGCCTAGATTATGTAACGGGGTTACACGCCGTGATTGAACCGGTTATGTTGTGTGTCCGCACCAAGTAAAGATCAGTGGACCTGATTGGTACAGTATTGGTACTACGTACTCATGGTTATACCGCACCTTATCGGGTTAGGATAAAGGAATAAGACTTCTGTCATTGGATCGCAACGTAGAAGTCAGTAAGACAGCTTTTAGGGTTTTATGATTGTAGCTCAAAAATCAATAAAGTACAATTTCTCTTTCGATTCGTTAAACGCTAGTGCCTAGTCAAGGCATAGTGTAGTGTTAAGACATTAGACTTGTAAAGGCGCTTGCTCTTGTTTAGTTAGTAGTGACTTGTTAGCGTGTGGTTCTGTGAATCGTAATCCCTTTGGAACTGGGACTGTTAAGTTTGTACGCTTAAACGACTGTACGTCGTTGCTAGTTGTTATAACTGAGAGACTTTTTGAGTCGAAGACTTCCTCGGTTAAGGAGCGCTAAGTAGCTCCGCTACAGATTAGGTAATATTAGGATTGAGACATTCTATAAAGTTAGACGTAAAGAAGTTCAGCTCCCCTTTTAGTCTTGTCTAAGACACGTGCCTTGCGAGGCGTATCTGATCGTTGATCGTTAAACGTTAGCAACACCTCCTGAGATAGCTACTCTTGATTACAAAAAGTGCTGTAGATTCACTGAGTCATCGGTCCCTTGGAACAGGTACCTTACGATTTACGCTTGTTAACTCACAGAGTCTAGTTCTTTTATGTAATATCGCTCTTTGAGCACTAAGTCTCTCTCTGACCTAAGAAGATGTGAAGCTCGGCTACACACTTCATGACAAGCATCGAACCTTTCTCTTCTCGTGCCGGTTCTTGTAGCAAGGCGTTGTCATTGCCTGCGCCTTTGTCGAAGCCGTGTCCTCTAGTGCAGTTGCCGAAGCCGTGTCCTCCAGCGTATTTGCCGAAGCCGTGTCCTCCAGCGTATTTGCCGAACCCGTGTCTTTCCAACTAGATAGCGTCGTATGATGGACAGTGGTGGGCACTTCTTTATACGACAAGGCAGTTTGAGGATCAAACCGATGTCCCGTCTCTTTCCCACACTTATTTTTTATTAATCGAGACTAGTAAATAGTCGGTACAAATACTGCGTAGAAAGGCACTTACTCACATTTTTACATTTGAACCTTTTTGCGCAAAATGTCGTGCAGTGGCCGTCATTTTAAATGTTCCGGCTACAGTAATCGATGTCCTTAATTGTAAGAAGTGGTTGAGTCCGTGAGTGAGTTCACAGCCATCATATCAAACCGAAAGCAAGCAACGATCAGCATCACAGATGCAATGTAAGCGTCAGAATTTGCAAAGAAGATGCGGCCGTTGCATCCGGGCAGGTCACAATGCACGACAAGTGCAGTTTTAATTGAAAGAACACTTTCATATCTCAAAGGAATTACTGTATAGATCAAAACAAGTTTGACTTCATTCCTCAGT
The DNA here is from genome assembly GCA_921007115.2 of Peronospora matthiolae. NCBI lineage: Eukaryota > Oomycota > Peronosporomycetes > Peronosporales > Peronosporaceae > Peronospora > Peronospora matthiolae. The sequence goes on along the minus strand of CAKLBY020000035.1, from coordinate 673,880 downwards.
GCAAGTCTATCATCATTTTAGAAACCATAATTCATTTTTGACTGCGATAGACCCTTACTTACACGAAGTTGCATTTAACTTGGCTTCATTAGCAGCCATAGCAACTGGACCATCGTGGAGCAGTATCTCACTTCTTGCAGTGACTTAACATCTTCGTAATAACGGGGCATCCGTTTTGACTACGAAAGTGCGCTTTCCAAAAGCTCCCTGTGCACGACCATATTTACCTCCTCCTGCATGCTCTCACGTGGACCTACGTTGCACAATTAGCAAATTTAATACAGCCCAGTGATACAAATACGCTCCAGATGAATAACAAAGATTTAAACAGTCTTACCACTCCCCTTTGCACGAAACGTTGCACGTTAGCGTGATGGAGATTGCTTGCCATTGTTAATGCGTCGACTAAAAAATTAATTGATAGATTGAGAGCGTCTGTGGACGTAACAGCTTCGAATCCGCAAACGTTTTAGGCAAATCTGGACAAAACTTGCGCTATAATGACACAGAAATGATTGCGAGGTAATCTGAATTAGGTCTATTAGATGTTTCAATTCCAGTTATTGTTATAGATTACCCTCAAGGCATGTATATAGATTAGCCAATCATGTCGCGTTACGTCGAAAAGAAAAGATTTCAACAGAAAACTGAGGAGATATTAACGGTTGGTGCTTTTCTTTTTGTGCATTCCATCGAGTAATGAACGGATGAGATGACCTTTTCTTGACATGGCGCATGCCACTAGGTCCTGGTTGAGGCCAAACCGCTGTGGATGATAACACTATAACGTTTTGAATATTTTTGATTCCGACCGGCCTTTATCGGCCAACTAAAGCTTGTTACGGTCAGTAATAACACTCGTAAATGAACGAATTATTGACTGTCGTGTTAAGGGCATCGGCTTTTACAGCATTATATGTACTCCTGTCAAGGAGAAGAGAGTTTCGTATCGAATATTGAAAAGGGCGTGCATAAAAGGACGTTTAGACCGTACAGTTCGCAATCTGCTAGATCGACTGACGCGTCATAATAAGACACGAGTACACCGGAAATAATTAGAAGATGTGCTTAGCATCCGCGTGGTAAGTAATCCTCAATCGAATTATTTGAGATCACAACGTTACTGACGACGCGTCCCGAACATATTCTGATGTCCTTTAAACACAGTGCCTCGTTATCGTACCTTTTCCTGACTATGGCCGTGAATAGCACAATGTGGATTTAAAATGATAATGGCAATCCGCTTCGGGCGTCGCCTTGTTTCATTTGGAGTCCACTGGTGCAGGCACCTTTCTTGCATCACGAAATGGTAAGTACAGCCTGTAAAACCAAATGTAGTTGTTTTAATGCACCATTCGCACAAAGTAAGCTAGAATTTTGTGCTTGTATAGTGCTTGATCTCGTAAGAAATCGTATGGTACCTCACAAGTGACATATATATTAGATTGGCAACTGCTGCCTACAATCTCTTGTCTCCCGTTTTTTATACTCTGCATGATTCTGACACAGTGCTTTTCAAGCTACATATGATTAGAAATTCATGTGGATTAGTAATTTGTAAAATTGTGCTGCCAAAATTATGAACTTGAACGTAACTAAAGTAAAATATTAATTATTTGATGCGCACATCTACTCATCCGTTCACTTTAAAGTCGCCAGATTAAGTAATAACAAAAGCGTGGAGGGGTTTGGAAGCTAAGGTGTCAAGTTGATTCAATCGTATTACACAACACCTGAAAGTTTCGATAGACTGTGGCATGGCAAGTTTATGGCATGTGCCGGAACGTATGTACACCCTCTCGATATATACGCTTATTTTTCACAGGGCTCCAGCGACCCACTGCATCTATCCCAAAACACACTCGAATGATTGTTTAATTTGTTATGGCGCATGCAATGCCATCTTAGCCATCCCCACCTGTTCCACAAACACCAGGAGGGCACTTGTCCCCCCCCAAAATCATTTTTACTTTTACACTCCGGTATGTTGGATTGAACAAATCCAATCTCGCCGACGTAATAAACAGAAATAGACATAGGCTCACACATTTAAAGTTTACTTTGAAGAAGTGCAATAAATAAGATAAATTGGCTAAACAAATTCTCGAAATTCATATGAATGAAGCACGCTGTATAGTACTGCGATTGAGAAGGTCTACCCTGAGTCACATTCCGTCACATCCATCATGTGCGGATATGCACCCCATCGGCCTTAAGAGGAATATTGTTCAAAGCGTCAGAAAAAATATTGTCACGAAATTTCAGCCGCATCTCATGCCAGCAAATTATCGGATCCATCTGCAGCATAAGCAACAGAAGAAACTGGCAGTGTGCCAGAACCCTGAAGCTTGTCAAAAAGTTTACTTAAATTAGCAGTCCCATTATCTGATCAGATGGTGACATAATTGGACCCCACCTGGGCGACTAGTAAGTATGAAGTGGAGACCAATGCTGTAAAATTATGATTGACGATATGCTGTGGGGACCAAAAACATTGTAAGCGTCATTTTAGATTGCGCAATGCGTTTACTTAACAAACGTAACACTTGTGTTTTGGTTGTGGCGATTAAACAACCAGTTTTTTTTTATTTCACCCGCTTTTTTTTAATTTCATCACGATTCACATGTGTTTCATGTATATCTCGCCAGCTGTTCAGTTAGCCAAGGCGGATTTAGGCAGTGCAAAACCTGACGGCTTGAATGAGTTTTAAGTAGCCAACTTCGCGCATCTGCAGTGCGCTTTTAACTCCTAGAATATTATCACCCTATTCGCTTAAAGTGAAACTTTGCCCTAGTAATGGATGGCAGCACGCGACTGAACAAGTCTTACCTCGATGTCCGAGTATACTTCGCGTATCACTGTAGAATGTGCAACTACAATAATGCGGCTCTGACCATGGGCACCTTTCATATTGGACTGGACCAGTTCAACCTAGTGTCAAAATTGAAGGACGAATCACTACTATGCCGGCGCTAGAAAGAGACGCTGATCGGTGCGTCTTATAACGATGCACGCGACAAAACTGGTGCTGCTTAAGGTGCTGTGAATAGGATACAAAGGCGTCGGAGAAAAAGGGATAAATCGAAGATTGGTGCACGTTGCATCAACCGGACATCATCTGAAAAATGTACTAGGCGGCTTTGGATAAACGTGACTTCCTGACAACACTTTTAATGATTATAACGCCATTTAAGGTTTCTGCAGTGAATCATTGACGCTACGCATTTGACGTTGCGGTTAATGAATTACAAGCACTCGCATTTCGTGTGCACAATTACCACGTGGCTCGATGAGCATCGCGTTGAGGTGCTGGCGCATTAAAGCAGAATTTCACAAGCTTGCAGCGCAACTACATCTATGTAATGAGGCACTGGTGATCTTTTCCGCGGAAGTACAGGATAACTTACACCGACACAGTGTAATCTAGTGCCAAAGTCTTTTCGTGTACAGCGTAAGTGCAGAGGAAGGCTAGCTATGTAAGACGCGGTCATGGAAGTAGAGAGTTAAATTGTATATAAACATAATTAAGCCCTAGTCATTATCCCATGTATCAGTACTAACTTAATTACGCTTACCGATTGAAACATATGCTGGACTCTTGCTCACTGCGAGCGTCCATCACTGATTGGACAGCTAGAGCTGGCTGTTATGATGGCTTAAATTAACCAATGAGTTAGTGCTTCTGAATATTATCTCTTATGATAATTTTATGAGCCTTATCAACCTTCAGAATAATGTTTAGCTGATTAAAAGAATTACAAAATTTAGTAGATGAAGTAGCAACAGCTTATTAACAATTACTAAGTGTTAATTAAAAGTAACATGCTCACCACTTTACGACCTATTTGCCCGTCCTGGTTGCTGCTTGACGCCATCCTACCATTGCTGACTTACAATCTCAACACGGTGGTTCAGTGTCCGCAGGGGCACCTCATCACGCTGAGACAGCAATCCAATGAGATGGACCATCTCGGCTTCAGCCTAATGTCTACTATAGGCTCAACATATTCTCTGCCACCGTTGCTTCGGATATGTATGTTGTGCGTGACCGTAAATGGGCTGAGATAATGTTACCCTTAACTATTCGAGCTCATAAACATCTTCATATACAACTGCTTTAAGTTAGATATGACTAAATCATCATATTATAGTCAAGAATGGTGCCTTCCTTGTATTTTATACTTGAGATGTGACAGGGCGCCTCCGCTACATGATGATTTTAATAGAAAGTAAATATTGGGTATATTAATAATGTTAGGAAAACTCTTACATCCTTACAATATTAGCCTAACACGTAATTTTGTGTTGCAAAATTCACGCACTGCTCACTGGTTGATATAGGTTAAATATATCAGCCAATCAGGTTAAGACACGACAGGAGAACGCAATGAGTGGTGAGCAGATAGTTACAGTACATGTTTAAAATTAAGATCGTTAAAAAAGATGCATAATTAGGATCTATAAACAGGAAACTCAGCTAAGCTAAACACATTCCAACTTATACGCTTTCTTCGTAGTAAGACATTCCTTCGCACGACATGTGTACGTGAAGTCTCGAAACACCACCTTACCCTACTATCATTGTAAGCAGTTTATACTGTAAAAGTACGAACGATCGGTGTCGTGTTACAAGAGGGCATCATTGAAATCGTCATCATGCGAGTAACAGGGAAACAGTATAGTGTGCATGCCACCCCACCCACTATGTCGCACGAGCTGATTGCTGTTCCGAGATCTGATGTTAAACATCTAATCTTGTCCCAGAAGGAATGCCTCCTATTGTTCGGATCTAAGAGTGCGATTACCCAAATCACTGCACAACACTGAGCATTTATTTCTGCGATAGATTATAACCAGAGAGTTTGCTGGTCACGCGCCTGCATCTCTCCCAACATATTCGATGACGCCGTAGGTTTTCCATATCAGCGCGGCCAAATTAACAAGCTACGCGAGTTCTACGGTGTAATCGTCTCTATAGTAGAGCTACACAGCTCTTATTTAGAGGAAGACTTACGACTTTAGAAGCCACTTGGTTCTACGGAAGTAAGTTCCTTTATAGTTAAAGAATCTCTAGTTCTTAGAAATAATCAACGAAGACTCAGACTTCTTAGGATCGTAGATCTTCTAGTCTTGGTTTAAGGGACTAACAACGACTCTAAGAATCTTACGCACAATGTGCTCAAGAATATACACCACAAGCTGAATATACAATCTTAATGATCGACTGAAGTCTAAGTTAGACACGTTTCATTCAAAGATCAAAAGGGAAATTGAACTTTTAGGTCATAGTTTTATCGGTAATAAACCTCATTCAGCTACCTGATACTAAGTTAAAGATAATCTGCATAGAAATGAATAATAAATTAAAGATTGATGGATGGTAAATCAATCTGTCATCAACGGATGACTAAGGTTATAAACCACATCAGTTATCACAGATGAAACTTGAGGTTGTACATCACATATACAAGGTACATACCGTTGAAGCGATAAAGGTCGTGTGCCCCGTTAACCTTCCCTCACCAGAATGACGCTACCAAATGACTTCGATCGATTTACTTACTCATCGAGACAATTAGCAAGCAATAAAACGCACGATTGTGTAAAGTTTTCGATATGGAAACGTCAAGCAGCCACCGCATCTTTCCTACTGCCTCGGCATTGTGGTGTAGGGAGTGGACGTTGGCAGAAATGTCGAATCTAAAGTCAGCGCACCCATGCAAGACGACATGCCGGGGCAAGCCCTCAATCCTCTTTTTTAAAGTAAGGCTGCAAATGAGCTAACAGCGCTGCACACGACACCCGATATGGGTTAGGCATTTATCACGAACCCACTCGACGGGGAGCACGAGCAGGTGCTCTCACAACAGGAGAGCTCTCAGCACAGATCTCAGGCCATGTCGACACTCGGAAGTCATACTGACTATTGACACACCTCTCATTTTGGAGCAACGTCTCCGACAGACGACTGGTCAGTCTTTGGAACCGTGGACCATAGGACCGGTATTAAATACATCTGAAGAGGTTGAAGCAGGCAAGGTATGGCATGAGCGATACCTGGTGCCATATTTTATGACTCCAAGTCAATACACTGCAGACGAGCTGAAGAACAGAGCGGTGTGAGCGTTGATAGACGCCGGCTCCTTTACAGGAATGTCCTTTAAACCAATGCCATGATGTGCCAGGTTTACTGAACAGGGGTATACCCGTACTCGTATACAAAAGGTAGTTGACCTCTGAAGAACACAGTGCGTTTATACGCTGAGTGCACATAGCATATCGCTTGAGCAGCATTATTGCCATAAGAGCAAGTGCCGACAAGGCTGACGTACGTCGCGAACGGAGTTTCCATCATGATTTTGCCAAATTGAGTTCCAAAGGCCAGTTTCAGGAGACGTTCTGCACGCCAATCGCTGCGGCTGTGCCGATGATTACTAGTCCACATTGATATTCGGTAGTGGAACCACCTGCTGCTACCATTTCACGGGATAGATCGCAAATTTACCCTGACTGTGGTACTTAAAAACATCTACGGCATTTGGGCAATCTTGCAGAAGGGGTATCTCGTACTCACATGCATTCTCAGACTCAGGTTATCCACGACACTTCGACAGATACTAATTCAACCATGACGAAGGTGTCGTTAAAGAATCCTCTCCACAAGGATTTGGAGGTTCCCTTTCTGGTCGAGAATAGCAGGTGGCTTTTGTTGTGTTGGCTGCAGCCCACGAGGCTTTAGTTCACTAGGTAAACAAGCTTTGCGAGACTTTGTGTCATACCCAGCGCACCATTTACGCAGTACAAGCTCGCTGATAGACGATGGAATGATTCAGACACGGACGGATGTGCAACTTCACCTCCCGATTTAGATGCAGCAGCCTGTGATAAAGTCAAATTCCGCTGCGCAAGCGCCTTCCACTTAACCAAGGACGGATCCCGATATGGATAATGGAGGCTAACGTAAAACATTGGGTTTGTTCGCAATGTGCGCGGTTTTTGAGCGAATACATAAGCTCCTTCTTGTCCACGACCGTTTTGGTCCGATGAAGCGAGAGCACATCTTCGATTTATACACAGCAGTCATCACATGCGTAGGCAGATTTTTTAGTGTTTGGTATGACTAGGTCACCGAACTCATAACTTTCAAAACAGCTTCTTTTCATAGCATCCTCTTGTTTCTTCTGTTTGTCTTGGATATCCGACATTGCGTCACGCACATGTCGTAAAACATTCAATCTTGTTGTTTGGAACGCGCTAGCCTGTTTTGATCAGTACCAGGGCCAAAATCATCAAGCCGATCGTCTGTCTCCTCCACTAAGCCCCTAGCCACGTAGTGATAGCTTAATGGAATTCAGGGGGGGCGTTCACGTAGAATGGAGTATAGCCTGTTTGGACATGGACGTCATTTTTATAGTGAGCTCAAGAATATGAAGCATCAAGCTCCAACCCCGAGGAGTCTCAGCGCACACGTTGCGTAAGATGTCGCCGAGGAAACCATTAACGCACTCGGTCTGAACACGGTTCTGCAGATGAGACACTGTATTCATGTCCAATCTGGTGCCTAGCACCTTGAATATGGCCTTCCAAAATTTACTCTTAAGAAAAATGTTTTTGCCAAAAAATGATCGGTAGCGGCTTCGTGTTGTTGTGACACGCAATAAATGAACAAAAAAGCTGAAATTTCCCCATCAATCAAATTCGGCTTAGCCGCTAGGTAATGCGTCTTGCTCAAAAGGTCGACTGAGACTACAATACATGTATTGCCATTCGAAATCTCGGGAGGCCGAACATAAAGTCCATGTTAATAAAATTCCAACAATCAGATGGTACAGGCAAATGAGCCAGTGGCGCGATTACATGTGCAGAGGTTATAACCTGCCAGCACGACTTACATGTGCGTACGTAAGCCCTTGCCCATTGTATAGTGTGGGCCTAAATAATTGTGGCGACTGACCACAGGTTTTCTCACGACAGAGACGACCGCTAACGGTTGTGTTGTGTACCTCATTAAGAACTCGATACTTCAATTCCTTATCACGAGGAACAAGTATACGCGGGGTACCCGTGTGATAGTACAACAAATCTTTACCAATAAAAAATTGAAGTAGCCTCGCACGCGAACGTGCCAAAAATTAATTGTCCAAGACTTAGAGCTCATTGCTTTTAAGGGTACGTAGCAAATCTACACGTTGTTCATCCTTGTTTAATAGGCCGCCTTGATAACGTATCTGACACCGTAAATTAATTGCAGACTTATAGTTCACCGCCCGTTGGATTTCATTCTTTGCAGAATGTATGGGTCTCAATTTCTGCAAAGATTGAAATCCAAAGGGTCAGCGTTTGAGAGAGTTGAGGCGATTGAATAACCGTGCGTAAAGACGCATGATCGATCTATTCTACGAGCTGCTTAAAGCTAAGCGGATAATCTCTAGATTTTTCCAGATCATGACAGCGCATCAGACAACGCATATTGCTGTCCAGGCTCATGCTTCACCTCGATGTTATATTAGGCAAAGTTAAAGACAACGGGCCATCCTCTGATAGAGGTAAGGCGATTCAGTAACCATGCGTAAATACACATGATCGGTAAATACTACAAAAGGATTAACGCCAAGCAGAGAGTCTGCAAATTATATAAGATCATACTTTAAAGCAAGTAGCTCCTATTTGTAAACTAGATTATGATTTTTTAGCCGATCTAAGCTAAAGATACTCGAAAGCGACGACACTCTCTTTTCCTACAACATATGTATGTAACAGAGCAAGGCCAATTGGCAGAATACTAAGCGTCACAGAAGACACTGAAAGGCCGATCGAATATGGAAAAGCCAAAATTAAGACATGAAGGAGACTCCTTTACGTCTGTAAAGCCTCTGCTTCGGTGCCAGTCCAGCACCACTCCGCATCCATTTTGAGGAGATCAGATAATGGTCGAGCCATATCAGCATAAATATCGCTATACTTGTGCAAGCAATTGACAAGGATAAGCCACTTGCGTAGGTTTTTTTAAATTCTTAGGAGCTGGCCAATTCATTATAGCCTCCACCCTTGCAAGATCCGCCCTCATGTCTTCCCAATGAAGCATTCCAAAATGTGATCTCGTCCACACCAAATAAGTACTGAAGTGCATTAGTTTAGATATCATCAGTGCGCATGCACTTGAGCATAGCTCGTGAATAGTCGATGTGGTTATTTACGTCCGAACGACCCTGTTCTGCCCGACTGGGGACAAATGTGTCAATTAAATATGTATTGAATAAGCACGGTGAGGCAGAGCAATTTTGTCACCAGAAGATTTATCGTAGCCGGAGCATTAAAAAGACTGGGAAATGCTATCCACTCCCAAAGCATACATGCTGGATTGATACCCGCTATAAGTGGTATATCATTTATTCGCATGAGTAGTGAATTATAAACATTACCAGGTCGTGTACACTGTACACAGTACATTCTGTCATATTGTTCTAAAAAACGCCTTTTCAAAAAGTGGGTATTTGTGACGGTATGGAGGCTGCATGAAGCCTATAATTAGCACGCACAACATGCGACTTGCCGTTCAGCTTATTGACTGAAAATGTTGGTGTCGCGTGTAAAAATTTGCTCTCCCGCACCATTCCCACCACATGTATAGATTTTTTTTACCTTACCATTCCTACCGCGTGCTTTGTACTAAAATGAAATAATGACGTCACATTGTTCCTTTGGGTAAGGCCACTGCCATGTAACGCAGTATGTGATTCCAGAGACCAAGTCAAATTCATGACGTACGCCCCTATCGGGAGGTAATCAAGACGGTGCGTTATGACATACATCATCTTAAATTCCTTAACCAAAGGGTAGTAGGGGTCTGATGAATCCATTAAAATGGATGATCCACTACGTGCACGAAGCGCCGCCTTTATACTTTTAAGAACTGTGTTATACACTAGAGACGTGGAATTTAGTTATTATCGGATCTAATGACCAACAGATCAAATAAGTCGCCTTTCTTCAAGGCCCGACTGAACTAATTAACAGACATGTCATCTAGCTCCAGCGATGCAGTTCACCGTAGAAGGGCTGCAAGGTCGACTTCACCATCCACGAGACCTGTCACATCGACCAGTGTGGATAGCTGATTGCTGGTATTGCTAAGCGACAATATAGACGCTTTACGTCTCGCAGCTTCCATTTGGTGCTGATGCTTTTATTTGTAAGAAGACTGAACTTCTTAATGAAGACAGAAAATCCAGTTTTACAAGGTGATTATTTATTTAACCTCATCGTGCTCTATACAAGAGGTGATTTCATTACCGACATCCGGTGCAGAGTTACTTAACTCAAAATAATCATACAGCAAATTGTCCACCACTGCACATTTATCAGGGAAGTCTGAATCATGATAAATAGGCGTATCGCCAAATACGCCATTACCCATATCCATTGAAATGTTTTGGCAGTCGACCTCACTATGTGGATGTTAACGTGCCATGGCACATGCATCAGAGAATCCTTGCTCATTATACTGGGCGTTTCACCAGCATTGTCATTACTGACAGTCACTAAGTTTTGATTGCAGCCGGCCTCACTTTGTATATGTTCACGAGCAACTGCCCATATATCGAAGGGATCACAACCTAAACGACTAGACATGGGGTCATCAATGCTATCAGCATTTATTGAGTCGATGTACAGACAAGTGTCACTCAACGGAGCACGTGCTGTTTTACTATCGTCATTCACGTCATTGTCAACTTAATCATACATTCCGATGTCCAGTGCACTTACTGACTCAGTAAGTGGCTCGCGCCAATAGCGCTTTTGTTAGTTAGAAGAAGTGGTGTCAATATTTCCCAAATATTCACTAGAAGCATTGCGCGATGCGCCTAAGGTCTTCGATCTCCAATCAATCCATGTATCGTGGCGTTTCAACCAGACCATACCTAGAATGGGATCATATTTCCATTCCAAATCTGGGAAAAGAAAGTGCTCAATGCTGTAAAAGTCTAGAAAAAAATCGTTTGGCGGAATTCAGATTACGTTAACACAGTCCCCAGTTGCTGGACGCACCGTGATGACATCACCCTTGCACGCTTTCAGCGCTTCAGTATGCAATTGACTATCTTTAAGGAAGCGGCGTTGGACGTAGTTTCTCGATGCCCCATAGACAACTAAAAATGGCCACAGCTTCTCAAACCTCTTCATCGTTGCCGAGGCAACCAACAAGCCTAATTGGCTCGAATAAATGCCCAATATTTGTCAATTGTGAGGCGTTGAGCCCCAGAGGTAAGCTAGGGTTACATTTATACAGAAGGTCAGTCGATTTGCGACTACGGTGTAGAGTTGACAAAAAGTTCCACCAAGGTTAGTGGAGCTACATAGCTCTTATTTAGAGGAAGACTTACGACTCTAAAAGCCACTTGGTTCTACGGAAGTAAGTTCCTTTATAGTTAAAGAATCTCTAGTTCTTAGAAATAATCAACGAAGACTCAGACTTCTTAGGATCGTAGATCTTCTAGTCTTGGTTTAAGGGACTAACAACGACTCTAAGAATCTTACGCACAATGTGCTCAAGAATATACACCACAAGCTGAATATACAATCTTAATGATCGACTGAAGTCTAAGTTAGACACGTTTCATTCAAAGATCAAAAGGGAAATTGAACTTTTAGGTCATAGTTTTATCGGTAATAAACCTCATTCAGCTACCTGATACTAAGTTAAAGATAATCTGCATAGAAATGAATAATAAATTAAAGATTGATGGATGGTAAATCAATCTGTCATCAACGGATGACTAAGGTTATAAACCACATCAGTTATCACAGATGAAACTTGAGGTTGTACATCACATATACAAGGTACATACCGTTAAAGCGATGGGTCGTGTGACCCTGTTACAGCATCGGTCTTCTTTGCTTTTCCATGCTTAATTTCGTTAGACTGTGTCTTTAAGGGAGTAAATCTTGCTATTAGCACAATTCTAGGTCAAAAGTCTCACTATCAGCACCATTCCCAAAATGAGCACCGGTCAATAATCGATTAAGTGTATATCACACTACTTGGTGCTCCTAAACAAAAGAACAATATTATGCTATAAGCGCCACGACTTTAGGTAATTAATGGCAGCAAAACTTATCAAGATTTCACGCGAAAGGTTGGCGATTGATGGAGGTGTAAGATATAAATCCAATGAACTGGTTCATGAACGAATTATCCAGTCCATTGTTTCTACAAACATGTTTTTGAAAGACTACTGTTCCATTCAGAGCTGGCAGTACAGGCTAAAAAAGGGGGTGGCAGCAGCTAGACGTATGTGTGCCCACAGGATCAATGTCTGTGGGAGGTCCACTGACGAAGAGAAGGCGGATGTGTGCAGCTTCAGAGCACTACATTCCCACCGTAAATGATATTCATGCCGACATGTGCCTACAATCCCCAAGTCATGTTCTCTGCAAATTAAACTGCTGCCGACATTTAAGGCCGCCGAACAAGGTGGCAAAGGCATCAAGCAAACAGAGGTTGTGGCTCTTGTCCAGGCTCGTGACGGCACTAATCGGCATGAATCTCGAAATAGAGCATACAGAGCCAAGAAGGCCGTAATCGAAAAAGTGGATAAAGAGTAGCAATCATCTTTTTCACTCCTTGCACTGCTCCTGATTGAGTTGAGGCGCTTCGATCCAGGAAGCAGTGTTGCACTCGAAGTTGACCAAGAATATCGTTTTTTCCACTTTTTTTTTCAGCGTATCGATAAGCATCTATCGCTTAAATTTGTAGGTGGTAGGCTTTGATGGGATGCATTAGGGTCACGGCAATCATAATAGCGTCATCCTCTCTTTCATTGGACCAGATGGATACGGCAAAAATGTCACCCTCGCCACGCCATTTGTGCACGTGGAGAATCAAGATAACATCGCGTGGCTTTTACTCGCTGTATTGAGGCTGGGATCGATCTCGAGAACATCGGGATAATGTGTGACCGTGGCAAAACTCAGGGTGCCGTTATATTATTCCGGACAAGAATGGGTATCAGCACCCAAATTCAATTATGTACAATATACATTCTGCACAATGTTAAGCGAAACTTTGGATTATCGGAGACCGAGGACACAAATTTTGTATGTACTTTCAGTCTGCAGAGACTTAAACTGACTACGAATTTTCACAAGCGGTGCTGCGGACAAAGATGAGAATGATGTTAGCATATATGTTCAAGACATTGATTTAAAATATTGGGCTGTGTTTGCAAATGAAACATCGCAAGTTGACGGTGCACTCACGAGATCGCAACACGACGACATCCTTGTAACCCCCAATGAGGACATGTTCACTTTTTGGGTTGCGCACTACCAACTTCGTGGAAAGTAAAACAACACGATTCTTGTTAATGGCGTTCGTGATGCAGCAACTCTCGAGGATAATAAAGCTTAACGAAGGCGAAATGTGAGAAATTCAGTGTACGTCAAGATTTAATTGAGATGTGGGAACTTAAGCAGCTTACAGTGAATCCTTACGCAGGAGCTCTTTGAAGGTCGAGAAGGATGCTGCCGGTGACAAAGAATGAATTAGTCGTCTTCTGGTGTATGGTTTGTCTTGCAACAGGGCTTTACTCGATATCGGCGTTTCGAGGTTGAGTCAATGAAGTGCTCATGTCCCACCTACACATAAAAGGAATTGCCATGTCGCCACCTAATCGCTGTTCTATATGCTGCTGGGCCCACTACTCTTGACGCATTAAATTGATTCACATCTGTGTTTATACGATACAGCAGGGTTATGTGCGACCCCGAAGAGTAAGAGGGAAACGGTATTGATAACGATAATCGTACAAGCTAATTACGACATCGTGGATGAAGCCAACGTTATGTAATCCTTTTCTTGTCGTTATCTCTATCAGTTGGTAACTGATGGCTGTTTCGTCGAACGCGAAAATTTTGCGTGACTAAGCAGCTCGGAGCACAACACTTTGTAGCGGTTAGTCGTTCTGTGCTACAAGCGCACCACATCGTCCAGCACTACAAAAGGAAGCTTTAGACCATTACCTCAAGTCTGCTGTCCCTTTTTCTGTTCACACAAGAACCTACATAACACACAATACACACCACAGTATATGCAGCATTAAACGCCTAGCGAGCGATTGACTAACACTGTCACGTGCAGCAGCTCTTCTCTAATTGGTTTTATCCAGCATCAGCGTAACATGCTCAGCCTTCTAGGTACTTATTCCACGTCTTCTGTTTAAGAGAAAAAGTGCTGTTAAGTAGTTCGTTCCATTTCAAAGCTCACAAAATCCACAAAAGCACACGTACAAATTCATCGACATTACTTTTGTACGTCCCGATACTTGGTCCGAAAACGGCATTGCGTACTCATTATTCGTGATATCCGGGTATACGTCCTACGAAGACGACAAATACAAAACACTAAACACACAATGTGTAGACCTAGCTTGAACGATATTCACGCGTCCTCGTAATGCATATAATTACCTGAAGTGCCTTGTTGGACGTTGAGGCTGTAATCCCATCCCGCGCAGTAGCACACCAAAGATTGATTAAAAAACGCGCGTCTGCGTTCTTTTCATACAGATTTCATCAATTAAAGAGCGATAAATAACGTCTGTTAATTTGTGAACTACCTCAACGCAAGACCTTCTTTATGACAGCTATTGTCTATCCACCATGATAATTTAAGTCCTGCTTTATTCCGCGGCTAGTCGAGTGTGTTGTTAAGCATGAATGCATAAGCGCACCACCCGATCGTATGGGACCTAAACAGCATAATAAACAGTTTCAGCATGAGCAAGTTCCCGGATCCAGCGTCTCAATGGCCTTTATACTATTGCGGGATCGAACAACGGACCAAAGCATTTCCTACTCTTGGTTCGTAAGACCCGACATCGCAAGTCGTACAGCGCACAGGTAGACTCTGCGCTAGTTTCTTACCAAACCATGCGCAAAACTCATGTAAAAGACCACACATGTTCCTATCGTCACGCATGTCTCGCTCACGCATTGCACGTCGCGTCGAATCGCAAAGCGAATTTACAAACAACTATTGCACTTCTTCAAAAGCGCGACAGGCACCGGTTCACTTTTTGAAAGAAATGCAAGGTGATCTACACGAAATTGGTTATTGGCGGTGCTGATTTTGGGATTGGTGCTAATAATGAGACTTTTGAACTAGTGTAGTGGAGCTACCACAGCTCTAAAGTCAGAGGAAGACTAATGAAATAAGCCAGAGGCTTACGGCTAACAGCCATTAAGTTTATAGGAACTAATGCATCAAGTTAAAGAGTCGGCTAGTCCTACGGAACTTAGCGCGGATTCTATGATCTATTAGCTCAGACTACTGTAGTTCTAAGGAACTACACGCACAGTGTGCAAAAGGGGAATACCGGAGTCTAAAGACTCTCTAACTCACCACAGTTTTAGGAACTGTCAAACGCTAGGTGCGAAAGGGGGAGCCTCCGGACTTCTGCTCAAAATGAGAGCTGAGTTTATTTATATTTTTTACATCAGGGAAAATCCTATTTTAAGTACCTCATATATTCTGCTAAAATAGAACTAACACAAATTTTAGCATTCGAACTAAATGGATGGTTGGCACACCACTCAGTCATTAAAAGATGACAATACAAAGTACTTCCACGGTAATTACCGTAAGGCAGAGAGTTCCGACGAATCGGTATTTTCTATTTATTTAAAATCTGAGGCCACACCTGTCTCCCATATTACATATGGGAGGTCGTCAACCCATTTAGCCAATGGCTATTATGACCCCGTTACACTTAAGATGGTTCTGATAGTGAGGTTTACTTTTTATTAGGTTGCTTGCAGACTATTCACTTTAGAGCTGATTGCAGTGCAAGCAAGCTGCTGATGTACTCGAGTTAAAGCAGTGAACGTTGTCGATTCTGGACACAATCATTACTGGCCCTTTTGGGCTCACCTGGACTTCCCATACGAACGATTAAGAAACACGATACAATCAGGTGTCCCATATGCATAATAGGCCGAATACAGGATGGGAGCAGTGGCCGAAAAATGTGGTTTCGATTACACAATTAGGCTTTTGCCTAATCGACAGAGGGCTGCTGATGGGCGTCAGCTGTCATTGTCGGAAAGCTCTGCACGACACGTGTTCGATTTGCCGCTTACGCCATACGATGAGAGTAGTTCATAAAGCTTCGCACCCAAGGCTGCGAATACCTCTCGGGCTATTGAGCTGGACTTGCACCCTAACGATAATCCATTTTTATCTGAAACTATTGGCTCAGTATGCTCAAATTACTGAATGACGAGTCGCACGTTCCTAAGAAATGTTTGCTGCCACCTACGGTAGAACGATATCATACGTGCCTCTTTTGGTGACGCAATCGAAGCTTGTCTGTACTTCCCAGTTGCGTTGGATAGAAGATCTGGCGACATGCAACTTCTTTTGGATACCGAGCAATTACGTCTGTAAAGGCATCAGGGAAACGTGATCCAACTTCGGTCTGAGGAGAAGGCGCTCTGTATGAGCTCACCACATTGGTGCACCAATCAGCTCGAGCATCGTGGCATCTGGATTGTGGAAAACCTTTGCGCGGTGAGCTTAGAATCGGCAAGCACGCCTTGTCAGTCATCTCAGTACATTGCAGCAACTGACTGATTGATGAAGCTTGGTCGACGCAGATAGTGGGATATTCACTTACTTGGTAAGACTGGGCGCTGGCAAGACAAAGTTTGTACACAGTCGGTTATGTAATGGCAATAACTGCTCTTGCTGCCCAACACCATCCACGTCTGATTTACGAAGCGATACGCGGCATCGATATGTAAACAATGCCACCTGACTCGCAAAGTACAAAAGCGAGCTAGCACTATTTATAGCAGTCAAGTGGAGATGCAACAGCCGCAAGCGACTGCGGCATTTCCGTGGCTGACAGGCACGTTAGCTCAGCGACGTTGGAGTTGATCACTTAGATACACTGGGTACGGATCCCATTTAGCTCACGTCTGACGAATCAGCATAGCTCCTCGGAGGCAAGTGACGGTTTGTATACTGCTAGTGACTAGCTACAAAGGATAGGAGATGGTGTACATTCTCTCGAACGTAGTGGCGCTGGCTACTCTGTGTCCACTAGGACGAGTCAGGTTACACCAGCCCAGTTCATTCACATTGACAAGACCTCGCTGGTAATGACGCGCACTTTTTGCTCGTAGACGGTGCGCTTGCTACCACGCAGAGGAAGCAAGAGATATCAGATCCATCTGCAACTTGCCCATTCGTTTTATCGGCCATTGAGCTACTGGAACGTTACCGAGATGGCCATCGGCATTATAACCAACAGTAGACGTGTGATACGCGCTGAGACGATCACCGCGGTCACTGAGTCAATACCTAGCGAGCAGCTGTCGAGACCGTTCTCACGCTCGTCAATCAGCTGATTAAAAACCCGATCTTTTCGATACATCTCAAGTTATCAAGGACCTCGACTTGCGCAAGTTGCGCCAAAAGACATGCTAGTTCTGGAGCTACAGACAGCACTATGTGGACTTTCGATTTGATCCACGATGGCAGAGAACAGTGATAAAGTATGACCGTCAATTGCAGCAGCACTCCTTTGCGGTACGACGTCCCTCGGTCACAACATGCAACATTCACGACACACAGTTGTAGTCATAACCTTTCATTCGCAAAAGCCGTTACAGTATGATACAATCCATCATCATCATCATCATCATCCATGCGACCGGTTGTATTCCGATCCAACAACACACACAGTGAGTGGAGAAATGATCGCCTCGTCATCTTCCGCACGCGACAGCGCTCTTGCTTTCAGCGAATAAGATCGCTGTATCACACCGTGTCACGTCTACTGTCTCCTCTGATTGGCTAGAAAACGATCAGCGCAATTAACGTCCTCGTCTGGTCAGCTCTCCCACGCTCCCACTCTCGATGACAAGATACTGGGCGAGCCACCTGCGACTTGTCAACCGGTACATGTGTATCACCATACACAGGGTGGGGGGTACAACAAACCAAACGACCACACGAAACGGTTCCTTTCAACACGAACGATGTAGCCATCTTGCCACTTCTTTCAAACGCGAGGAGCTACACACAATTCCACTTGGCACCTTTGCCACAAGTCAAAGGCTCGTCCTGCCTCTTTTTTTCCGTCGGTCGTCGCAGTCGAGGTACATCCTGATGACACCTCGTCCTTCCTCCATCCCACCGAACCGCCAGTCCGTTCGACCCATTGAACTCAACTCGACCTTCGTCACAATGCCTAACAACAACAACAGTCGCAGCAGTACCCCCTTCTTACCTGTCAAACGTGGCCCCCGGGACCTCCTCGACACCCTCAAGTACCAATGCGACTGCAGTCGGCGAGCGGTTTCCATGGGCGAATACGTGGCCAGTCCCCGCGTTGCCTCCGGTTCTGTCCAAGGGTTTGCCAAGGAATCCGATGCTTTACTCGAGTCAGTGCACGCAATTGACGTCGATGCAAAGATGAGGAGTACGAAGAAGAAGCAGCAGCCGACAGGCCAAGCAGACCAAGAACAAGCCCGGTCTATCCCACGTGCGACAAGCTCGCTCTGGGGGTCGACTTTTACCCTGACCAATACAATTCTAGGGTCGGGGACCCTTGCCGTCCCGTTTGCTATTGCCTCAAGCGGCTGGTTATTGGGCAATATCATTATGCTCGTGATTGCCATGATTACGCGCTACTCGGTGCACCTTTTGCTTGCAGCAAGTGACCGAGCAGGTACCAATTGTGCCAAAACGTACGAGAGTCTCGGCCACTATACAATGGGTGCCTTTGGAACGCGCTTGGCCGAGTTTTCCTTTATCTTTGGCGGCTTTGGCACGCTCGTGAGCTACTTGATCTTTGTCACGGACTTGTGTGCAGCTGTTTTAGCAGTCACTAGCCACGACAAGTGGCTCATTACCGTCGCACTTGTCACGACGATCGTCTTCCCTTTGTCACTGAGTCGTCAGATTGGGAAACTCTGGCTCGCGTCCGTGCTTGCCATTCTGTCCATTTGCTACGTCGTCGCGTTTGTTGTCGTGGCGTTTCTCGTGGCTTACAATACTGAAGGACTGACGATAGCTCCTGGTGTTGAAGCTATTCGACTTGAGCCAGGGAGTGTCTACACCTTGACGCTCTTGATCTCGGCATTCGCTTGCCATAATACGGCGTTGCCAGTATACGAAGAGCTCAAGGACCGGACATTGCCGAGAATTAACCGGGCTGTGGTTGGCGCTATTACCGTCGCGTTCGTGCTGTATGAAGCCATTTCACTCTGTGGCTACTTACAGTTTGGATCGGAGACAAAAGACAATATTTTGCTCAATTTCTCGCCCGAGTATCTCTCGCACCACAAAGCGGCGAAAGTGCCGCTACTGATCGGTCAATTGTGCATGGCGTTGGCATTGATTTTAACGACGCCCATTGCCATGTGGCCCTTCCGTTCCTGCATTTTGAGCGTGTATCTCCGCGTGAAGAATGGAAGGCAAACTCCTAGTCATGAAGCAACGTACAAAGAGTACGTGGGCGTCACGGTGCTAAGTCTTGTGCTCATTTCGGGGTGCAGTATCTTTGTGCCTTCCGTCAAGATCCCGTTGAGCATTGTCGGCTCCGTCTCGGGCTCGCTCCTGATTTTCATCATGCCGGCCTTGTTTTTCTTGCTGCAGGCGACGGATCCAATGTGGAGTCGGAACCACGTGGGACCACTCGTGATGCTTGGCGCAGGATTCGTCGTTGGCACCGTTGGTCTCTCCTTGACGCTATATAAGTTGTATCATGAATATTATTAAGCGTATAATACCTCGTAAGCAAATACTGATTGAAAAACGTGTTCATGCTGTATCTATTTTTACAAACTACAAGAGTTACTTCCGCAATGGTCTGTGGATACAAAAGGACATTTACACGGTACGCACGCAGGAGGGTCGTACCCTGTTTACTTGTTCGGAAAGTCATGCTAAAAACTGGAAATCGATCATGCTTTCATTGTTTCTTACTGCACAATTCCACACGACAGCCTGTGTCGATACAGGAACCTTGTCCATCAAATTCATTGCACGACGTGTGCAACTGTCAACTATCGTGATAGCATCACGACATCTAAAGTGAGTAGTGCAGCCATAACGCCGCACTAATGCTGGTGGTTTCAAACGACGATACTTGGATGCAGTCGGTGATTGAGAAACTGTCAAGTATCTCAACCCATCGTAACCTCTCGAGTCCGTTTCGCCTGATCTCATAAGTCGTGCGATGACGGCAAATGTGCGACGACCGGCCAGGCAACTTGAACTCGGATACCCTCGAGTACCTGGTCTGCTTCCTGGAAAACTAACTACCTCAGCGTTCTCCACACCATCTGAAGCCATCGGCCGGAATGTCTCAAGGGACAATAGCACGAAACCAATAGGACCAATAGGCTTGACTCCAGCTGCACGACAACAACCTCACCGTACGTGGTCGTACACACACGACCTGAACGACAAACCCTGCAGTCTTTGGCCGTCGTACATGAACCTCCCTGCTGCAACTTGTTGCTCGTGCAAATAGCTGTTGCTTAAACGTTAACTTAAAATCGTACTCACTGAACCCATAAAAATGGACGACGTCCAACCATCGCCTCCGTATACTTCTTCCTCACCCGTCCAGCTGTGGCAAGTGGTGGGAACGCCCTCGACTCGGCTTCAGCGCGCTCTTTAATGCCGTCGTCACTTGTTTCCACCGCTGCCCCAGACTCTTCAGTCTCTTTTGATTTGCCAGCACAAAAGCAGGATCAGCTTGACCTGCTGCAGCCTGGTGCTTGGTCCGCATACTCGTCATCACCACCTTCCACAAGCTGCTTGGCTTCTGCAGAGCCGACGCCATCGTCGACAGCACGACCACATGGTTTCCCTCTTGTCTCAGCCCCGACAGCTTGGCAATCTCCGTTGCCACATGACTTTGCCATCTGGTGAAGCTCAGCGAGTCCAGGAAACACAAATGGACCGTGACGGTCGTGGTCGTCATTCCATCCTGGAAGTGCAGCTGACGGGTGTCTTCTGGTCCAACATTTAGCGCTGTAACCCGTATCCGGAGTAATAAACTCCGAGCCGAAGCCTCTTCGTAGCGATAGAGCCATAACTCTGTGCCGCAAAAGACGGCAAAGACGCGCGTCCAACAGTTGGGAAGCGCGACGGCATCCCGTTGCCAGTAGACCCAGTCACTTAGTGGTTGGGCTTGCAAGGGGACAACCACATTGAGCGCTTGCGGACACGCGGGTGTTGTCACCTCCGCCTCTACATCTACCTCCTTTGTTGCACTAAGCTCCTCCTCCTCGTCGTCGTCATTGTAGTAATCTCCTCCTATCGAGTCGCTATCGTTGGTCATCCACGTGGACCGCAAGGACTCACTGCGACTGCTTTTGTGCCTCGGAGATGACAAAAAGGGTTCATTGAGACTCTCGAGGGTCGACGCACTGGGGCGAGCGTGGGCTTTCGACGGGTAAAAAGGAGCGCGTTGGACGCGTGGATGGCGGTGACTGAGGGTTGGGAAGGACCTGATCATTGGCGCCGAAACAATGGAATAATGGAGAAGTGCCACCACACTGCTAAAACGTGGGTGGGCGACTCGGGTTGTGTGGGACAGCTCAATACTTACTACTGACTTGGTTTAGACGGTCTGATTACACGGGCCATTCGGGCAAACTGTCGTGTCCACTTTGGGCGAGAGATCCTCGTGGGCAGGCGCGCATCGTCTAGGTTTAACTATAGCAACCACTCGTTTGGACCTTTTTCTTCAGTGGAAGGACCAAACGACCACACAAATACACGACCAAACAGACGGACGGACGGACGGTCGGACAAACGGACGGACAGACCGGTTTTTGTTCTTTTCCACGACGTATTACGATGGGTTTTATACGACGAATAGGGGTTGGAGGCTGTCGATTGTGAGGTTTCACCTAACGACGACGGAGCGACGGGGTCGATCCACTTCGGAGAACTTTCGTCGTGATACAGTCTCACTGCAACAGCTGGAGTGTTTGGTCGCCCTGAAGTTGTTCATTGAACCAACGGCTGTACTATCCTATCTACGAAAGCGTCGACGAGTTCTCATTACAGTCCAGTCCTCTTTTGGCAAATGGATGGATCCAGTGCTCACCTAAAACTTCGTCGTGTAAAAACATCCGGATACGTTGCGAGCGTATGTGGATTCATTGCGACGATCTTCCTAAATTCTTGGCGATCTTAGACAGTCGACTAAGGTGCTCAAAGTCTAGTGTACAGAGATGCTGTTATTGCTGTGGGGCAACAGCAACCTATACGATGCCGATTCTGGGTTGAGCTGCACCGAAGCGATCACGTGGATGCTGTACGTTTACGTACATCGTTCATGCACAATCGGGTGGGTGACCCAATTTCGTTTCGGGTAGTAGCACCTACTTTACGTGCTACATTTAGTCCACACTGCAAAATCCTGTTTACGAGCACGGCGAAGAACTTTGCCGAATTCGAGAGGGCGATGGCGATACATAGCCCGTCCGCCAGTTGTCACAGCTGCCGTGACACATCAGATGCTGATCAGGGAGTGGACCTCTGGTCAATCTGTGGCTGTTTTCTACTTTTTGAGTTGGAGTAAGGAGGCTGTGATTGCTCCCTTTTTCGCGCTGCTTCAAATGAGCTCAATTGAAACGTGGACCCAAAAACAGATCGATCGTCTGGAACACAACAGCAAATCTCCAGCGCCTTTCAATCTTTTTTCTAGTACTGACCGGACGATTGTCCCAGCAATTTGGTAACGTGTGTGGTCCGCAGGGCGTAAACAACGGTGGTCGTACAATACGTGCCAGAGCAACCAACGTACGCAAAACAGTCGTACACCCATTTTTGTCACCTCTCGCGACAGCAAACTGCGCCTATCGAAACGATCTCCCCAGAACTACGACGGATGTACAGCTGGTCCCTTTGTTTTGTTTACTTGGTCAAATAATTACAAACTGGCGGACACATTGCCTTGGATTGCAGTACCTCTACTCACACCCGGGATCATGTCAAAACAACCAAAAGTTAGTAGTAGGAGTGGATGCCTGAATATGGTATCATCACATTCAGCGCCCCTCATGTCTTGCATCGTGTCCTGCTTTCTCCTCGTGCTATGGTACGACTCAGCGTCATCATCAGGTGCCACGCTTCTTATCCCCCTTGCCTAATCTAGTGTACTCGGCAAACGCCAACCATCCGGTAGTATACAGTCTGGGGCCTCGCGTGCAGAAAAGCTATCGTATCGATGTCAGCCTCTTCACTGAATGGTACGTGTGGGTAATAACGTCGTCAATCTCCTTCACTTAAGCGACACGAACAACGACTACAGCAATACACACAACCAGTCAAATACGGCAAAATGCATACATGCATACAAACAGGCAGACGTGTCCGTCGCAACGTACCCGTTATTGCCGACCTCGCGGATGCAAATGTTACAGCCATAATGTTACTATCTTCCTGCACATCGTCAGCGTTTCCACCCCTCAAGGTGCTGGTCTCCCTGCCTTCATACTGCTAACGTCACTGGGCGTTTCAACCTGCACCCCCGATCCACGACCGCGACTCCCTGACGCTCCTCGTGACAGTTCACTCGATTGATTCCCAGCATCTGTCGCATGTGCTTTCAACTGCTGATGGGAACTATTAGACGCAGCAGCAATCGCAGCAGCCAGTTGCAGCTGTTGCTGAAGTTGTCGCTGCTGCTGCATCTGCTGCTGTAGCTGTTGCTGGTGGAGATGAGCCTGCTGCGCATTTTGGTAGTACAGCGCCTGCTGGGGCACCAGCTGGTTCCCCACGACGTGGTAGCCAGGCATCCCCGTACCAAACGCGCCATTATTATGCGCCGCATTCAACGCCTGATACTGCTGCTTGATATCCACATGTTGCTGGCCGCCATGGGCTCGAAGGTGCTGCATCTGCGCTTCCAGCTGCACTTGAGCTGCACGCGCCTGAGCTGTGGCAATCGCCTGTGCTTGCGCATACGTCTGCGCTTGTACTTGCGCTTGTACTTGCGCTGGCTGCTGCTGCTGCTGCCGCGACGACGTCGTCGTCAATGACGGCGGCACGGTCATGGCCTGCGACATGTGCAGCGGCAGCGCGAACGACCCGGCCAAGTACAAGTTCGGGTCGCCAAACATCGCAGCGCTATTTTGCACCAATAGCGACGCCGCCTGTTGACTCGCTGAAGTAACATTGGAAAGTAACGCGCGGCTCGTGGCAGCAGCAGCGGGCGCCAACATGGACGTGCCCTCCATGGCCCTCGATGTTGCGTCCCCAGTCGCTGTCAGTGCCAACGCACCGCCAACATCCGACGGCGACGTCAACTCGTCCCCTGAAGTAGCAGCAGCAGCAGCAAGTGACGGCCGTCTCGCCGCTCCGCTCTCGCTCGTCAACAAAGACGACGTCGCGCCTGCCCGCCGCATGGTACGGAACTTATCCTTGAGCTGGACATTCGACCGGTCGTTGAACTGCTGGCCGAGCTCCTTGTCAATCAAAATGAGCGACCAGACGTTGCGCTGGCCATTGTACTTCTTCACGCCGTCCAAGAGCGCGCGCTCTTCCGTGGCCGTGAACGGGCGGTACTTGCGGTGGTTCTTGCGGTTCTTCGTGTACGCCGCGAGCTCCGGCCGCGTCTTGATCAGCGTCCGCCACTTGTCCTTCAAGTCGACGCCGCTCCGGCCGTGGAACAAGTGGCCGAGATGCGGATCGCGCAGGATCGAGCTCCATGGGCAGCTGTCGTCGGCGTAGCGCTGCACGCCCAAGACGAGCGCCGTCACTTCGTGCGGGCAGTACTTGCGGCGCTTGCCTTTCACGCGCTCGCCGACGTTTTCGCACGCGAATTCCGGCGAGTTGCGAGGAAACGCGTAGGCAGTTCCGGTAGCTGCTGTGCCGGCGATGGCGTTGGCGGCGGCGTTGGCAGCTGGTTGAGAGGCAACAACGTTGTGGGTTGTGGGTGGCGCTGGGCCTGTTGAGCTTGAAGTTGACCCCGTTGCTTGGGAATATTGTTGCTGCTGTTGTAGCTGTTGCTGCTGTTGTTGCTGTTGTTGCTGCTGTTGAAGTTGCTGTTGAAGTTGCTGTTGCTGCTGGAGTTGCTGTTGCTGTTGCATCTGTGCCTGTTGTTGCTGTTGAAGCTGGTACTGCTGTTGTTGCTGGCGGAGTTGTTGAAGCTGCAGTTGCTGCATCTCAGCCTCCTCTTTCACTTGCTGTAAACGGGACGGAGGTGGCGGTGGCTGCGAAGTGGCTAGAGTCGGAGTTGCTGCAACTTGCTGGCCACTCACAGCCACGGAACTTGCGTCTGCGGGCGGTCGTGGCATTGTGAGTCGAGATAATAGAACAGACAGAACCGGTGTGTGTCTACAACCGAAATATATCAGACAGAGCGGTCGACACCTACACGAAAAAAGGAAACGAAAAAAAGGTCAGTGCGCTTCCTACGTTACGGCATATGCACAATGTCAAGCATGCCAAACCCCACCTGAAAATGCACTTGTCACTCGTCGGTCTGCTCGAAGAATGCCGCTTCAAACACCTATACACTGTCAGTTTCCCCTACTCGTCGAACACGGACCGCAAACAGCGCGAAACCACGAGTCTGATTGTGACACGCTCGCTCGCTCTCTCTCCTCTCTGTCCTCCCTCTCCCTCCCTGCCGCTTCGCGCGTGACCAGCTGTAGCTAAATATACCCTCGTCTCTCGCTAGCTTCTATCAAGTCGCGCAATAGGGTTCGACAACGCCACAACAGTGCAACACGCTGTTGCTATTTCTAGCTGCGAGCCAGACGTCTGTGGCGTTGCTTTCTGGAGCAGACGAAAGAATCTACAGATGCAACACAGATGCTGCTGTCAGATTCGTAATAAGAAGAGGCATTGCTTTCTATGCACACAGGCAACGCTGCCTGTCGTTGCGTCAACATTTGTCAAATACCTCGATTTTCCTACGCGCAAAGTTGCCGTTGCCGTTCTGTGACTCGCCAAAAGCTGCGGAAATCGAAGCTGTCAAGCTGGCACGCGGCTTGCGGTTAAGCGAAGTAGGGACAAAGACGTGGCGACACAAAGAGTGAATGTCACTTGGAAACTTGTTAATCACTTGGAAAAGAAACAGAAAACAGTGTCCACTGCAGCTGGTTAAGCGTGCAATCCCACGTGGCGAGAGCTTGGGGGGTCATATTAGCATGCTGCAGTATCGTACCGGAAATTTGGCAAAAGCTGGCAACGAGCGTTCAAACTGGGGCGTTTGGCTTGTCGGTGGTCCGGATGCTAGATTGCGACTTCTGCAACTTGCCGCTCGAGTTGAGTTGAGTTGAGTTGCCGCGCGCGCTTTGGGCTCGGGTGGCGGCTGCTTTTTTTTCAATTGCGGTCAGGGGAAGGGAGAATAGCCCTTTTCTTCGTAGGGCTTTGCTGTATTCGCATGCCATACAAATACAGCGTGACATGAATGCAATCATAGCAGTACACGGAAAGAGAATTGATTGGAGGAGAAAGGTGGGGGAGGGGGAGGGCCAGGGGATCACAGCTTGTTTTACTTTCCCTGCTGAATCGCATTGCCGAAGGGATGGGGATAGCGTTGAAGTAACACTTGTTGTTACCGTCCATGCGGGTCGATCGCGCCCGGCTATTGCGGGAATTGATGAAACGCGAGTGAAAAGCCGCCATGTTTACGGATCGCATTGTAGAACACAGTATTAAGCACGCATCTTCATTTTGAAGATGTGTGAGTTTAGAGAAACGGTAGAATGAAACCAGGCAACAGCGATATGACTGCTTGTGTGTACGTGGACAAGAGCTAGCCTTATAAGCTGCAGCGAGCCCTTGCCCACCTCTACTCTACAACGTAGTACTGTTGATGTTGTGGTGTTGCTGCTGGCATCTTTAGTGTTACGATGGACCTAACCGTCGCAGCGACCACTTTGTTGCTAACGGCAAACAATATGACGCCGCTCATCATCATTAGTCACTTGGTCGGTTGCCAGCGCCTATTGGGAGCTAGTTGCCTCGTTGAGCCAGCATGTGTGCTGACAGCAAGCAGAAAGGACAGGAAGAAGGTTCCACTTTGCTACTGCGGGTCGGGTAGATCCGCTGTAGGTATTTGGAGACGGTCTCCTTTAAATCTACCAATCCGTGCGAAGAAACGGACGATGAGCTGCCTATCGTAGCACGTTTTGACGCCTTTTTGGCAAAACGAGACAGCGAGTACTACTACTGTCAAGCGACCAGCAGCTTCAGGCACAAGATCGTGCAGTTACATACCGACCATCGCTTTTGCGCGAATCGCTGAGCATTAAGGACACAGTAAGGCATCAAATGTAGTAGAGATGTCGACAACGATCCAATACGAGCGCATCCTTGAGGTTACCAATTATCGGATTAACGGCTGCGCGTGCCTGCGTGTTGCAAACTGCCTTTCACCCGGACGAAACGCTAATCAATGATGCGAAGACTGTAGGTCGTTAGACCGTAATCTGTTGGCTCAGCTGATGCATCAGCAAAAGTGTTGCTGCATCGACGTTTTCTCCGAAAAGAAGCGGAATGCGCACGCATGGTGCATCATCGCTTTAGATACCCTGAATGATTCTAGAAGATGGTGGGTGCACTGCATATAGTGCGTCCGCGCTCTACAAAGTCCGCGTTTCGTGCTACTCATGAGATTCTTGCATGCATTGATTGAAACTTCCACCTTGGAAAGCTTTTTACTCGGACTTTTGTACTTTGAGTGTGACAATGTCATGATTCATGAGTGCTGTATGTCGTCACTAGTGAAGTTCAGCAAAAAGTTTAATAGATGCTATGTTTTATTTAGACTCTCTGCTGTGGGAAGCCCACCACCCGTTAGTCGGAATGACCTTGTGCGAGCGAAGATGTCTCTGGTCACTGATGCAATCTTGCGGCACTTCTGCAAATACCCGATAAACGAGGTGAGTAGTCTGGTGAGTGTAGCGAGTCGAGTTGAAGGCCTTTGCCATATGCTGGTGATCTATTTTTGTAATCTCGAAGGTTGATATCGAGCAATAGCATGTCACGAAAAAAGGATGATCGCAAACTGACGATAAGCAACCGCAAAAGCCCCTGGAACGACCTGGTTGATTCCTACTATGAGCAAGAATCGGACTTGTAGGTAAACATGAAGTGTAGGATGCATCAAGTGCGTGCATCGCTCCGTAATAATAGTGGTCCACCCAATGCTCGTATCTACCGCGTGAAACCTTTTCGCTCAGTGAATAAACGCTCCTGCAAGATAGTATCAGAAGCACCGACACATTTTCCCCTTGCGTCCATCGAGAAGCCTGGAATCGGTACAAATTATGGCCTGAATGCTGCAAGAGTAAGACGTGAACCCTCCATCCGGACCATAATCCCAGTGTCTTTTGAGACGTCTACATCTTCGAGTTTAGGCTGGTATGGATAACTCATCCTCCAGCGCAGCAGGGCGCCTGTGCTGTCTCAAGTAAGATCACACCACGCAAAAAAACTGTCTAGGAGCCCTTTCCAACGCAGTTGTAGCACATGGCTGACTGAGGAGCAAGGAAACATCGACCGAGTCTCATAGCCATACATGTTATGCGGCCCAAAACCACGTAATAAGCGACCCAAAACATGAGCATCATAACGACAGGAATAGTCAAATCGCTAAACACCCTATTATTGTGGCAGTTGCACAGCCAATGTGCATCGTGTTTCACATTGTAATAAGTACGCACCTCACGTCCTTGTGAACACTGATCTCAACACCCACTTGCGTTCTTGGTACCTACAGGGCGTACTTTATCGAGAAAGCATAAAGAAAACGTTTTTATCATTGACAAATTCTACATGGTTGACACTGGCTCACATGTCGGTAAAGTTTGACATTTTAGAGTGCAGGTCCTTTGTGTCACTTTCGATACGGCATGTTCATCCATCACGCCGGTCCTACTTACCATGCTTCCATGCAGACTACAGATACATCGTTCCAGCATGCCCATTCGACCTGTTACTTTTTGCTGCCCGCGATCACATAAACATCTGCAATAGAGAACAATATCCTTTTGAGCAAAACAATCTGTCCTCAGCAGCTCACGACTTTGATGCGACATTTGATAATGCACTTAGAATTGATACTGTCGTTTATGTCACGACGTGTAAAAATGGATATTTTCAAACCCGCTCCCAAATCGCCCTATTATAAAGCAAGACGACACCTGAAACGAGTCATTTATGACCAAAACCTTCACCTTCGCAGCCCCTTTTTCTCGATTAGGTCCCATTTTTCGAGCCGGTCTCTTTCGACCTCAATTAATCCCTCAAGCCGACGACATCAAGGGAGGCGGCTCTAGAACCCTAACATCGCGACAGGCTCCGCGCACACGTCGGCAGCTCTTCCCAGACCGCTATGGCATCACATAAACCCACGGTTGTCATCGACAATGGCACGGGGTGCGTTCCTTTCTCTCTCTCTCTCTGTCACGTTCTCTCTCAGCTTGTCACAACCCCTAATTAATCATATCTCCGTGACGTGTCAAAAATCCATGTCTAAAACTTTCGTAAAACTCTCTAAATCAATGCTATTTTTGACAGCTATACCAAAATGGGTTACGCCGGCAATGCCGAGCCGAGCTACATCATCCCGTCCACAATCGCTGTGAGTGGCAACGACTCGAGCTCCGTGCGGAGTCGCCAGGGCATTGACGATCTGGATTTCCACATCGGCCACGACGCGCTGACGCACGCGTCGACGCACCATGTGAATTATCCGATTGCTCAGGGAATTATCCACAATTGGGATAATATGGAAAAGCTCTGGCAACGCTGTTTGTTCCAGCACATGCGGTGCGAACCTGAGGAGCATTATATGCTCTTGACGGAGCCGCCATTGAACCCTCCAGAGAACCGGGAAGCTACGGCTGAGATCATGTTCGAGACGTTTAATGTACCAGGGTTATACATTGCTGTCCAAGCTGTGTTGGCTCTCTATGCCTCGTGGCCCAAGATTAAAGACCCGAGTCAACGGTCGCTTACAGGCACCGTCATTGACTCAGGAGACGGCGTGACGCACGTCATTCCAGTGGCTGAAGGGTACGTGATTGGTAGCTGCATCCGTCACATTCCCCTGGCAGGACGTGATGTGACGCATTTCATCCAAAAGATGCTGCGTGATCGTGGTGAACTTGTGCCACCGGAAGAGTCACTGGAAGTTGCTAAGCGCGTGAAAGAAGCGCATAGTTACGTGTGCTCGGACCTTGTCAAGGAGTTTAAAAAGTACGATGCCAAGCCGGACAAGTTCTTTTTGAAGTACTCGGACTTGCACCCACGGACGAAGCAGCCATGGGAGATTGACGTGGGCTACGAACGCTTCTTAGCTCCGGAGATTTTCTTTAACCCCGAGATCTTTTCGACGGACTTTACGACGCCATTGCCAAACGTCGTGGACGAAGCGATTTTGAAGTGCCCTATCGATACGCGTCGTGGACTGTACAAGAACATTGTCTTGTCGGGCGGGAGCACCATGTTCAAGGACTTTGGCCGTCGACTGCAGCGGGACATCAAGCGCCTTGCAGACGACCGACAGGCAGCCAATCTGGCTCTGCATTCCAAGTTCCAGCAGGCTCATGCGGAAGCTCTCGAGGTGAATGTGCTCTCGCACCGCATGCAGCGGTTTGCCGTGTGGTTTGGTGGCAGCATGGTCGCCTCGACTCCAGACTTTTACCGGGTTTGCCACACGAAGGCTCAGTACGAGGAAGAGGGGCCGCGTATTGCGCGCCACAATCCCGTCTTCAATGTCACCATGTAACGGCAGCAAGAGTTATCGGTCGGATCCACAGTGCAGAAGCAGAGACTGAGAGAGAGAGAGAGCGTGGCATGCGCGTGGAGGTGGTTTTCATCCTGTGCAAAAGTGCGTACAAAAGGGCGTTGATACGAACGACAAACGTGAAGAAGATCGAGCAGCAATGGCAAGAGAAATAATACACGAGGACTTGAACCGGTTCGTCGTCTATCACGTTCTTTCGGAGAGATTCCAACCTGTTGTTCTGCCTTCCAGGCCTATGTCATCGAGTCAACTTCGTCCAGCAAAGTCAGCTTTCCAGTCCAGTTCCGTACCTCGATACATTTGAAAGGACAGGTCCGAATCTATTGCTTCACTCCATCATCTTCTGCCTTTTACTCTGACCAGGTACCTTCACGCCATCTCCTCAACCCGACAGTCCGGTTTCGACAGTTTCGCGTCGAGCTTTTCGAGCATATCTGCCACCATCGTGTCCAGCTCAAAGTCGTGCTGCCACTGCCAATCTTTTCGGGCGCGACTATCATCGAGCGACCGGGGCCACGTCTGAGCAATCTGCTGACGAAAATCAGGTTTGTAGTCAACCTGGAAACTCGGCAGTACCTGTTGAATAGCCGCGACAATTTCCGCAGGCGTGAACGAAAGAGCCGTGATATTGTACGTCCGTTGACGCAAGCACTCGTTCGGTGCATTCATTAGCCCCAACGTCGCTTTGAGGCAATCGGGCATGTACATCATGGGCAACTTGGTCTCTGGTTCGAGAAAACAAGTATACTTGCCGTGCTTGAGGGCATGGTAGAAAATCTCGACGGCGTAATCTGTCGTCCCTCCCCCTGGCATCGCCTCTGACGAGACAATGCCGGGGTACCGGACCGAGCGGAAATCCACGTGGAATTTCTGATAGTAATACTCGCCCAAGAGCTCCAGGTGGACTTTCGTGAGACCATACATAGTTGTAGGTCGCATGATGGTCACGTCTGGCGTCTCGTCCTGAGGCGTCGAGGGGCCAAAGACGGCGATCGTGGACGGGGCAAAGACCTGTAACTTGTGACTCTTAGCCAGCTCCAGGACGTTCTGGATCCCGCGGGTGTTCACCGCTAAAGCCAAAGCTGGATTTGTCTCTCCTACTGCGGACAATAGGGACGCCATGTGCACGATCGTGTCCACGCCTTGCTCGGCAATGACACGAGCCATGGACGTCGAGTCCTGCACGTCGCAATAGGCGAACGTCGGGTCGTGAGCACCGAGAGGAGCTTTGATATCGGAGTTCACGACCGTGTCGTGGCCAAACACTTGGCGGAGAAACGGCACGAGTTCCATGCCAATTTGGCCCGTGCCTCCCGTCACGAGGATGCGGCGACGTCGGGGGTGAGGGGATTGCGAGAAGAGGCGACGGGCAGCAGATGAGCGCATTGTTGAAAGGGGATCGAGGGGAGGAAGAGGCAGGTGGTGGGCGAGTTGGTCAAGTGGTTAAATGGATGGACGGCGTTGACGCTGGCGAATTGAGGAATGATGCAAAGGGGACAAGATACCGAGAGAGTCAGACAGAGGGAGGGAGGGAGCAGAGATACACAAAGTTATTGGTGCTTTTGTATGCGTGTGGGGGTGCTTTTGGGGAAGTGTGTGTTCGGTGCAGACAGAGGGGATGGGATGATGGAATTTGATGGTGGTCTCGCGGGTAAAAAGCGCAGCTTGAAGTACAAGCGCGAGTAATACGACAACGGAACCGTGTGTTCCATCCGACTCGGGCGGGATACAGTCGCGGCGGACGGGACCGCCTGTTGTGACTGTTTGACGTGTTGTTTGTATCGGATGTGAAACTGGAACTGTGGGCGAACGTTGTCGTGGGTGCTCATTCAGGAGAGTTCTCGATTTGATTAATTGATTCCGTGTATAGTGGTGGTTACGTGGTCAAGTCGAACCAAGAAGTGGCGTGGCAGTTGTGGTGATATGACATGGTGATAGTTGTGGTGGTGGCTGGTAGGCTGCAGCCTCGACTTGGCTGGTTGAATTTGGAGGTGAGGGTAGTGGTGGTGCGTCTGCATCCTATCAGATGGACGTGATGCCTGATTGTGTGTCACGAGGTTTGTAATGATGGGACGCGGCTTGAAGATGATCTGGTTGTAGTCCCGTCGCCGGATTCGACGACGCCTCGTACAGCTGAGTCTTCCTTATTTAATACGGCTCGGACCGCCGATTTCTGATTAGATAAGAGAGTTATTAAAAAGCAGAGTTAGGAGGATAGGTTGACGCGAAGGGTGCTACACGTGTTAGCAAGGAGGACGATAGCGTGGCTGCAGCGCCCGTCTCTCTTCGACGCGCTGCATCGATGCTTGCAGAGCTCAAGATATTCCGGTTGCAGCAGGAGACTGGAGACGAGTTTCCAGGGATACTTCAGAAGATGCAGAATCAGGTGGGAATTCTTCAGCAAAAATCCCTCAATCAACAAACTCTAGATACTTTTTTGTAGTGGTCCGCCGACTGTACTTTGATACTTAAATGGCAAAAAATTCCTCTGGGTTTCAAAATCACCCGTTGGCACACCTCGCAAGCACAAATGACCTGCGCACAAACTGTTACTAGCGGGGCCAGTAAAAGTCGCGACTTACCGTGAGATAAGTCTTCTCACGCCCACGATGCGCACTGGACACCATCATGACACTCATGCAAGATGCGCAGGCGCAAATCGTTGTGAGTGGGGACGATAACACGAGTTGTGCCACCTTCAACGGCTGCATAGTACAGCAACGTCTTACGTGTTCTGTATCGAACCGCAGATGATGGCCGGTAAATCTCTGAGAGATCTACGTGATGAGGTCACCAGATTGATCCGTTAGTCGTAGAACAACCTTATCTTATACGTAGGCCTGTTTGATGTCGTCAAGCGATGTTGACGGCGGAGCACTAGGGACTAGTGTTGCAACAGTGGTACACTGTCAGAAGCGCAGCCGACTCGAAGTCGGTTGACGTGATATCGCGTCCGCGATAACATTTAGTCGTCCGGGTTTGTACTCCACAGAGAAGTTGTACTCCGCGAAGCAGTACAGCCACCTCGCCATCCTTTGCGAGAGGCGTTGACCGTTTACGGCCGTGCGTAATGACGCATGGTCCGTACAGACAACAAACGGTCCATCTTTTCGAAGATAGACGCGAAACTTCGCCAGTGCGTTCTTCATGGCAAGATGTTCCTTTTCATGCACTGGAGAATTACGCATAGATGCGTGCAGCTGACGCGACTAATAGCAGACGATTGCGAAATCGTTGGCGTCACAGACCACGTGGAATGGTCTGACCTGATCTGCAATCGCCCATGTTGGCGATTGCATCAAGCTTCCCTTGATACCTTTAAAGGAATGCTGACAATCAGCGTTCCATGACCACTTCTCCTTTTTTTAAAGTTGAGAGAGACATACGGTCATCACAGCGTAGTTGCGCGAGTAGTTGTGTAAGTACGCCGCTAGACCAAGGACATTTCGAAGTCCCTTGACATCGATTGGCACAGGCCAGTCGGTGATCGCCTTGATCTTTTACGGATCAGGGCGTACGCCATGTTTACCCACGATGTACTCAAGAAGAGGTATCCTGCTAGCAGCGAATGTTCAGTTTTTGAGGTTGACGTACAACTCATGCTTCTGCATAAGTGTAAGCACCTGACGAAGGTGTGTTCTGTGAGCCTCTACGTACGCCTTTCCATCCATAGCCCGGCTATGAGCGAACACATCTTCAAACCAACTAGGTGCGAATTCTATCACCAGTCTTAACAGATTGGTTACACATCCATTAAACGTTGCAGGGTCGTTACTCAGCCCCTATGTCATCACTCAGTCTACATGACATCACTCATCCCCTATGGAATCACTAGCCATTCCCACAGCATGCCGCTGGGGGTGCTTACTGCCGTGTACGGGATGCCTCGTTTACGCGCTAGGATCTGATAGAATCCATCCATCAGATACGTGGACAAAAAGATAGTACTTTTTGACATACCATCTACGATTAGGTCCTTCCTCAGTATCGGCGTCTGAGCTAGTACCGTTGCAGCTATCAATTTGCTGAACGCGTGCACTATCCGCCATCTCCCTGTGGCCTTTCGCACACAGAAGGTCAAACAGCTGTGAAGGCAACTTGATTCTTTCAGATGGTCCGCTGCAAAGCGATTAGCAAAGAACTTGTAGATCTCTAGTATTTTTTCGCGAGGCAGTGGCCACTGCTTTTCATGACACAGTGCTTCTGGTCCGATTTGAGCTCGATCCAGTGTCGGGTGCCTTTGTCCTTGGGTAACTCGCATGGCACGGATCAGGAAACACGTCCTTGAAATCGATCAAATCTCTGTATAAAGTAATCAGCTGAAGCGACTACTTAAATTGGGACGCATATCGCTAAATCCGAGTCTTCTCATCGAGAACACTTTCATCGATCGATAATCTGCTGAGAAGCGGCTAATCTTGGCAAATACAACTGCCTACTGAATGTCGGTCACGTACTCGTCCTCTTTGACGAGTCTACAGATTTGCTTGACTTTGCCACTACACAGATATAGCAAGGCCTGATTCGGTTCTAGCGCTAACAATTGTGTGATCTCCAGCTTCAACTTCAGGGGCACAATCAGATCAAGCGTAACAGCGCCTCCACTTGACCGGTAATCAACCAAGACATTCGACATCTCGGCTTCTCCCTGAAAACAATTTTCCACAGGCTGCGAGGTACTTATTCCCTCATGCTGATAAGATCCAGTTATCTTATCAATAACTTCTTGAGAATAATCTTCCTCAAGTACGTGGGGCATCATTTCCTCGACTTCTCCTATCTGTGGTTGCGCTACCGCATCTGAGTCCTGCGATCGACTCTTCAGCCGATCTAAGATCATCGTGTTACCCAATGTGGGCAACCAGTTTATTTCTTTTTGGATGTCTCCCATTAGGCGTACACCTATGTCCCGATCCACTCAACTTTTTCGAGTGGTGGCTTTTCGGCGCTTCCTGTGCATCCGCACAGCCCCTGGCAGCTCCCTCCACAGTGTGATTGGTTGTCATACTGTGATCTTGTGTTGTCGTACTGAGGACCGTACCGCAATTGAGGACATCAAACTCACTCGCAGTACATCCAAGCGCTTGTGAGCGCTCCAATATGTTCATCAGATGGCCATGTGATGAACAAGTGGCAGTTATCATCACGATTCGATGTTGCCGGCTGAGTTTAATTCGCACTTTCGGAGCCAGGTACCTCTAGGATGACATCAAACTTGTAATACAAATCATGTACGATAAATTCATCATTGTACTGCAAATTTTTTAGCATGTAGTAAAGTCCTACTATACGTTTTATCAAAATTATCGATGCGTTTGTTGCTAGGTGCACCGTCATCCTCGTCTGAAGGGGTATCGTGCTCACAAAATCGAGCCTAAGATCCTCTAGCTACTGTTGGCGAACAAATTTGTTCGACGCCCCACAGTGAACAAAGGCACGAAGTGAAAATCCTTTTGTCATTTTAGCTTCGAGGTGATGAGGTATCCCTCATTCATAATTGCAGACACACAATTAGTGTAAGTATGGACCCAATCTCATCCGTAGGTTTGCAAATTTTTATTGTGGTTGCTGGATCAGCAGAGCACTCCGCTTCTACTGATCCTGACCGTTTTTGACGGCCCGCTACGCTGTTGCCATTTTGCAACGACGTTCGAACCGCGTCCGTCGCCCTTCTTGGCAAATGGTTGAGCGTTTCGCTCAGTGTTTCGAGACACTGGGCGTAGGCCGCTACACTGGTAAGCGTAGTTTTCCAACTTCAGACAGCGAGTGCACTTCAGCAATCGCTTGTTCACCGAAGAGCGAAGTTTCTCGCTCTCAACATATAGGAGGTCCATAGGTTCCGGACCTCCGACTTCTTGTCGTCTTGGGGGACGACATAAACCTGAACCATCATAAGCCTGTATCAAGCTATAATCTCCTGTTCCACACCTGACATCGTTTCTTTTGGCGTATCCAGTTCCAAGCGGAACAGGTGAGGCTTGACGGGACCATCCGTAACAATCTGCATGAACACAGTGATCAATGCGTGTTCATAAATCGGATTGGCCGCGATATACCTCGCAAATAGTCTTCGTGTTGGGCGCAAGTGTGCACATCGCGCTTACCCTGCTTGAGATCCAGAGTTCCTCTCACCCGTTGGTAAGTCAAGCGTTTGTCTGAGCCGAGTCTTGAAGACCTCCAAAGACCAAACACATATGGATCCTGTGTTCTGAGCCCTAATCACTAGTTTGGCACGTCCAGCCAGATATTATCGACTGAGTAAATGCGACTTACATTTGCTCATCGACGATGTGACAAGCCCTTGTGGTGTCGTCAAACTCGACATCCATCGTAGCAGGAAGCCTTCTTTGACTCCTGTGTACGTTGAGACTTCTACCTCCAAAGTTTCGGGTTCACGCATGTGCCTGCTGTTGTCTCAACATTTCAAATTGTCGAGCACCCTGTTCTCTCAACAGCTCTGCCTGTTGGATGCCTTACTGTTAGAGCAATCTTACTTTCTCTCGTGACTCGTCAAGCTCATGTTGTATGAACCTGGAGACGGCTGCATGATGCCGATCTCTTTCCATTGCGGACAGCATGGCAGAGACGGCATATTATACCACGGTCGAACCCGTTCGTTCAACCGCACTCCATTCGATATCACTCAAATGGATGTAGCTTTCATGCGTGGCGTGAAATCTGTCACTATCATCATCCAAACATGTTCATGTTGGATGCAGGGGTTGAGGTCCTCGGACGGACTACAAAGTGCTACCAGGTGTAATGGGGCAATGGTTGCTAGTATTGCTTCAGTACTAGTGCACCTACACTGACAACAGTGTAGGTAGTGCCGCGCGTCACGTCACGTGCACCGTACGTGCAGAGGAAGGCTAGCTAGTGAACGATGCGTGCATTAGGAGTAGAATGTAAAACTGTATTAAATACAATTAAGTCCTAAATCAATGTACCTATGTAAAGTCCTAACTCGACTACATTTATCTACAAAAAAGGTATGCTAAGTCTCGCTCGCCACTCATTACGCACGTCTATCGTTGATTGGACCGCTAGAGCTGGCTGATATAATAGCACATATCAGCGAATCGGTGAGTGCTCAGAGTATTACCCGTTATGGTATATTCACAAACGGTATCAACATTTGTGATAAAGTTCTAATGACAAGTATCAAAATTGATTACATGTGATTCGCTAGCCCCGTTACATTACCCGAATGGCGAATCTTTTTTCTATGAGACCAGCGATTAGGTGATAAGAGTACGTATGCAGTCTTTTGCTGATAAAGACGTAATTGTAAGAATGTAGTCGTAGTTGCACTTGTGCAAGAGGTGTAAGAAGTAAAAATGACCACATAAGTGCTAACTACTCTTTTCCGTCAACACTACAACATCCATTTCCAACGGTACTCCATGTTGACCAGATTAAGTCACACATGGTGGTCGTCTCCTCCTGTCCCATGTGTCATCTCATCACATGGCGCCCGTCTCTCCCGAATCCATCAGTCAAGATGCCACAACAAGACAGTCGATAAATTGAATTCGCATATTACCTGTAACTGACTGGACTTCAAATCCTGATGACCTTTCAAAATCAGTACCTTTTAACATTAATCTGATTCTCACTGACAATTCTACACGAGCAAGGTTGAATGACATCCTCCTGGAACAACGTCATGTGTCGGTACCGACAGTGCCGACAGACTGTCCGAATTTGTGAGCATGCGCCACCTATGGTCTGCGCTGTCGAAGATACACCAAGCAATTATACCCAATCGAAACTATCTCTTGATCCTTGATTGCAAAACAACATACATCTTGGGCCTACGCGGACTTGACCGTCATACCAGTGTCAGCATATTAAATTAGCCTAAGCGAAGGTATTCGGCAACTCAATGTATGAAGAGCGATATGACTTTTGCATTATGTGAATCGGTGGAGCAAATTTTATGAGCGATGTTTGAATGGATTGAATTTGTTGATACATTCCAAGTTCTACGATCGCAAATTTCAATTTTGCTTCCTATTAACAGCCTATCGATCAATCAACGTAGACATGGCTTTGACTGTAAGCGCAAGTCGTCTTACTTAACCGAAACGGATCATACTGGTAAGTACTGGCTGGTTTGCTATACATGTATTGGAGTTCAGCTAGACGACACCTTACCGTTCATTCGTCAAATGTGTGATAGAAGCATCTTACGTCAATAACGATCTTTTACAATGACTACACATGCGTCTTATGTTCGTAAAAACATGCAGGATCAATTACTTCATCGTGCAACAAAACCTACGGCCGACACGTTCACGGCTTCTTCTTTTTATACTGTTCGTGTGATCATTCTTATCATGATGTCACAGTAGTTGTATCGCTGTCGCCAATATCAAGTTGATCGGCGCAACAGTTCGTGCCTAGTACTTTATCGGTACAACCAAAAAAATCGAGATCTTGCACAGCAGCCCAACCAACAGCAAAATAAGTCATCGGTGCGGCTATCGTTGCGGTGACAAGTCTGCCAGGATACAAATAAAGGCGGCCCACACACCTCGCCAAATGGCCTTTAATGGGAACTTGTTAGACAAATTAATACGCTTTCTCGAATAAATGTCGATGATCGTCTAGCCTTTTCTCGAAGCGTGTCTCGAACCGTAAGGAGTTGCATATAATTCTGCGACGGACACGCGCTGTGTGTGTGTGGCACATAAGACCGAGATACGG
This sequence comes from Peronospora matthiolae, assembly GCA_921007115.2. Taxonomy (NCBI): domain Eukaryota; phylum Oomycota; class Peronosporomycetes; order Peronosporales; family Peronosporaceae; genus Peronospora; species Peronospora matthiolae. The sequence goes on along the minus strand of CAKLBY020000035.1, from coordinate 634,370 downwards.
TACCTACACTGAATGAGGACAGTCAAATAATCTGTAAGGATCAAAATTGGTGGTGCACAGCTGATATGTGGAAGGCTATCACCGTTGGACCAAGTGTCGTTGACAGTTAAAGATCAGTGTGCGAGTAAAATCAAATTCAGTGAAAGATGGGTACCAGAATACGTGTTCGGGCCTAAGGTCGATCTGTACAACATCAACTGGCTGGGACAAGGACAACGTCATAGACGAGGTCATAGGAAACCAGTGTGAGACGACGAAGGATAGACATTTTCGTTTAACTGGGGTTCACCTTTCTCGTTGTACCTTGCAACATGTCTTGTTCGAGCGTATGACTGATGGCAAAAGTTGCCTGAGGGGAACTCATTGGATTGCAACCTAATGTATCTTACTTTAAGGAAATCAGAAAGGTTGTCGGTAGATATCTATTCCATACCATGCGCTATTAATGCTCTGCATGTGCTAAATGAGCTGCCTACGATCGTCCTCAACGAGAGAGTCAATGCAGCACCATCAGAGGGAAATGCACGAACTGAACGAGATAATGCACCAGCGGATAAGAACAAATGCATGTCTTACATCCATGAAGCAACCATCGAGATGGTGGTGGCCCCAGCCTCATAGAAGCGGGCTATGTCGTAAGGTTGCGCGATGGCTTACGAATAGTCTCGTGTTCGATTCAGTAAAGGTGAATGAGACTACTTGACATGTCAAAGAATCCATGCGGCCTTTGTGAGAGAGCAAGAGTAAAACAGAGAGAGATTTAGTGAGGCGACGAGGCTCTTGACGGTGGATACATCTTGAAAGTGGTCAAGGCGTAGTAATCCTGAGGCTTGGTAGCATATTTTAAAAACAAACGGCGCATATGAGACAATAAGTCAGTTCCTGCAAGTGATTGTTTTTAGAAGACATGCTACGTCACGAAGCGACTCAATTTGTTGTGCAAATCCAAACTCGGTCAAAGCCTGCATCCAGTCGGCGCAAAAACGAGAAATCTCTTGATGTGAAAATATGTCGTCGATCCTTACAAGATTTCTATACAGAAGACATAATACAAAGGGTAAGTGCAGATCCCAGGACAACAACGGATGCATGTAGATCAATGACTTACCGATTCAACAAAGCAGATACGTATGGTGCACATCAATCGGCTACTCAGAGATAAAGTAGATTGCGTTCGTGTAACATCCACAGATTTGCAACTGATACATCTGACTTGACGAAGAAGTGCATTGATCAAAGCTGAGCTTGCGCAAGCACAGATGCGAGAGAGCGATGATCAAGCTAACAATGGCCTTGTTGAAAAGCGATTACTGTTCCATGCCGTGTCAATATATAACAGTGCAACTTAGTTGCTTTGAATGAATTGGAAAGGGTAAGTGCTAACACGAGCGCCCGCCCGGTCGACTTTTGAGTAGCCGATCACGGCTTCATTTCTATTTTCATGCTATGCGATAGAGTATCTTGCATCAAGTGAATACGCGCTGAACAAATCCTACGCAATTCATCATCAATGTTACCAGTGTGGCATTGGTCACAGCAGAATTTGCAGGTAAGCTTCAAGTATGTATCATGGTTGGCAGCTTATTCCAGCCGTATCAAAAGTGTGCGATGAGGATTGCGCTAAGCGCAACTTCGTTAAGCTTTCAAGCGATAGCTGACGTTAGTTCGTCGCTTGATAATGTTTGATCAAGTTGTGCCACCCTGACAGAATTTGAGAAACTAGTGTCCATGAGCAACCACTTACTGTGTTGCTTATGTTCCACTTGAAACCACTTATCGTGACCAAAGCATGACGTAATGACCATTAGAGTTGCGTTCTTTTTGCGAATCATTCCGGATATGCATAGCATTTGACCGACGAAAAAACTACCACCATAGCCTGCAAAGCGTCTATGGTCGAATATGTTGGCATCGCATATTGCAACGTCTGCTGGTCACATTGCCTCTGTCCTCAAAAGGGTAGCATATATAAGCGACATGGGCTCCTATCGGACTACGCGCATTGCTCCAAAACTGGCCAACGAGTGAGAAACAAGCCGCGTATGATACAAAAGTGAGTTTATAACCGCGCCAGCGGACAGCCCGCACCGTGCACGTGGTCACTTCCTACCACATTATAAAAGCACGTATTCATCATCATCGTCTTCTCCTGAAACGACGCCATTGGCACTCGCAAGCTCGTCTTCGTTCATGTCGTCACCAGAAAGACAATCCGGTATCAAGAGATCACCACCACTTCCCGTGTAATCAGGTCTACAATTGGCAACTGAAAACGGGCACATGTCACCACTGGCCTTTACTTCGTCATGAAGAATGCGAACACGACGCTCAAAGTCTTCGTAATCAGCGCGGTTCTCGCACAAGAACCCAAGTGCCAACGACGGATCGATCGAATTCACATCCATGACCAGCGGGCGTGAGGAGTGGACCGTGCGCAAATGAGTCTGCGTACGATCAGAACAATATTAGAATATCCACGAAAGAGAAACAAGTCAGCTCCGTCCCACCCATCCAAATAAATCTTCTCCCTGCTACCAAAAAACAACCGTACCGCAGTAGGGAATGCAGCATTTAACTCTGGCGCCGGATGCACGTCATGAGGGTCCAGCAAATGTAATTGGTTTTGCTGCGTGCCCACAAAGTACACCGAGTGTCCCCTCTTGCCACCAATAATCCCCACACTCTGCGGGAACGTAAACAGTTTTCTCCAAAGCCGGAACGTAACGTTCATTCAGTTGGTCTAACCCCAGTCGAAGCGGAATCAGAATCAGCAGCGCCGTGCTCCACTCTCGACACTCATCCACCGCCGGTGGATGCAGCAACGGGTCAAAAAACGCCGGCCCGTCCTGCATTTCCATCTCCTTCATCTCCACCGCTTCCTTTTCCAGATGCGACACACAAAGTTGCGTCACATCATCCCGGTACACGACACCTTCTTGTGGCACGTACATGGCGAGTGTCTCGCCACAATCCCGTCGGTACTGATTTACCAGATCCCGCAGCACTTGAGCAGCAGTAGTCGGTCCATACCACTCCCCCGGGAGCTTGTCATAGTGCATCCCCATCTGCACCATGTGATGGATCGAGTACCGACACGCACTATCCGGAGCATCAGCAAACCACATCAACAGCTTCACATCTATCTCCGACAAGGTCCCCCCACTCTCCAGTTCAACTGCCGTCCGAAGCGACAGTCGTCCATTCAACTGACGCTGGAGCGCCTGACCCAGCAACATCTGCGCTGAGCGCAGCATACACCCCCACCCTGCGTCGCTTGAAAACTCGTACGGCGTCATGGGTACAAAATCCCGACGGTAGGTGAACCACAAGATCGATTCAAACGCGCGCTTGTACGCCTCAAAGTCCGTCGCTGCTACGTCCTGGAAGCGGCGACCCAACAGCCACACGGGCGCAGAGAGCGCCGACGCCGGCGTCACGTCCAGCGCTGAAATGCCATGTGTGAACTGAGCCATGCGGCCAACTAAACGGCCCCCAAATCCCCAAGCAGAAGGTCCAAGCACGTCCCAGACCGCGCTACCGTCGAGCGTGGTCGCCAGCGTGATGACGATGCAGCGGGAGCGACACGGTGGATGCTAGCGGCGCGTATAGGGCGGGAGAAGCGAGGAAGGAGGCGACGCAAGCAGCTTGGCTTGACGTCTTGTGCGTTTTTGCAATTCGATGAATTTTCGACGAATCAGCGCGCGACAAGGTGAACCGGCGCGTAGATGGATCGAGTTCGACAGGGAATGAAGGGCCTGAGTTGATGTGCGATACATACATTGGCGACAATAGGTGTGGCAGACACAAAATGCCACAAATCATTTTTCACTGGCAAAGAGGACTGCTGGGCACGATGGGTACGTCGCCGCGTTGGATTTTGTCGTGGCTACGACGCTGTCGACGCGACGAGTTGCCGGTGGAGCGTGTGCTGGACACGATACGGTCTGTGGATGGAGTGGTGCCGCTGGGCGGACGTGTGGGCGGCGTGGACGGCGGCGTCACGCCGCCGTCCACACCTCAACCCGCTTCGTTCCCGTTGTTTTCGACGTTAAAAGACGGCAACGTGGAAACTGTATCGAGTGATTTGGAGTCAGACGAGGCTACGAAATGGAAATTTTTGCTGACGAGTGTGCAACTTCCGTCTTCAGGTGGTCCACACGAGCTCCGGCGAGCGCTCGAGACGCTCCAGAAGCTGGACGGACAGGAGGACCAATCACAGGATGGCACGCTGGATACTGACCATTTGAGGCAAATGTACTTTGAAGCAAGACGCGACTTTTTCGCAGTCCGGATTGAGCTACTGCGGGCTGCAAGGAACGTGCAGCACCCGAACGTCCAAGCAGCTGGAGAGGTTGTAAACAAGCTATTGAAGGACGGGCTGGGCGACGTGTTGCTGGACGAGGTGCACAGCCGTCAGTTCTGTCAGGCGCCAAGTTTCCAAAGCGTTGGCAAGGAAGAGCGCAAGGCAATTGTGGCGTGGGAGGTGCAATTTCTGGAAGAAGAAGCGCTGTTGAGGGAGTTGTTGCTGCTAACGCTGGAGTATTCTGGCGAAAACGCGACGTTGGAACGTGCTGTAACCATTGCTAAGGCTGTGTATAATTGGGACGTTCAGGTGTTAAATGAGCTCATTATGGACAGTACGCTGGCGCTGCCGAGGGCGCAGCGGGCGGCAAGGAAATTGACGCATGTGGGAGTTTTGGTGGCATTGAGGATGCTGCATACGGCGGTAGATGCGCTAGACCACAAGGCTTTGCTCCACGCGTCAGAGACGTTCTTTTTGACAAAAGTGTGTGAACTTTCGGGCGTGGAGCGGCCAGCGTCGCCTGTGCCCGGGGTGCTGCTGCTGGCTTGGGCGACTCTATTGGGTCGACAATATCATAAGCTAGCAGAACTGAATCGAGAAAGCGTGGAAGTAAAAGAGCTAAAGGATGCATTGCAGCAGTCGCTAGCGGCGGCAGAACGCTTGCATAGCTTTCACTACTTAAACTCGCTACTGCGCTCGTTGATTTTTGGTGGTCACTCTGCAAAGGCTGATCACGCCGGATGGAAGCCATTCTTGCAGCCGTTGAGCCTCAACACCAAGACTCTGTGGAGCTTACCCACTGTGGCTGTTTCCGCGGGGCTAAATGGTGTAAATGCGACTCATCTAGATCCGTTCGTCTGTTGTGACAGTGCTCCCGTCTATCAATACATGGTGGCAGTATTTTTGGATGACATGCTGTCATCGCTAGGTTACATAGAAAACCTGGAGAATGCTCAGGAGCTACATGCAATGGTGAAGTTTGTGCTACCTACGCTTTCGAATGCTCGTGTGTCGCAGCAGATTTTTGAGATTGAATCGAAAGACAGTTGTGTGGTAGACAGCGTAGCTTCGCTTCGTGAGCTACTGATGAAAACCCAAGCATGTTTACCGGGAAGCCTAGTCTCATGCATGCAAATGTTTACGGCGCTCTGCTGCAATTATCAAGGAGCTTCGTCATCAACCGTGCTTCGGCACGTGCTGAGGTATTTCAGCACGCCGCACGCAAGGAGGGATGACAGAATGGTGACACGTGACGTTTGTCGTCCACTACCACCGACAGAATATTATACTGAACTTAAAGGCGAGCACAACAAGTTGCTGTGCACACGTTCGTTTGCGTATGACAGTGCAGATGAACGATTGGTGGTACCCGTAAATACAGTCGGTATGATCGTGCGCGCAGGCGACGACGTGAAGGTCACTTGGCTATTTTCAGACAACAGTGAAGACACGTACGTGCCAACCATGTGGGATTTGCTTTTCCTGAGCGCGGACAGACTTGTGGCTGGTCAAAAGTCCAGGTCATTTTCGGATCTGTATCATGTGCACGTAGAGGACATCGATGTTCTTACATCGTTTTTCGAATTTCTCGTACAGCTTGGTAAGCAAGAGGACGGTAGCGAGGATGCGGTGGAAGAGATGACACGGTGTTGGGGTAAGGCGAGATTGCGTCATTGGTGGATTGGTCATCAGCTTCCATCACCACAAGTTTACGTATCCCAACTGGTGGCGCAACAGATATCTCTTTCTACTCTGCTCTCGGCATCGAGCGAAAATCTGGTTTCGTGGGGTATCAGAGATCGCTACGTACGGGAGCAAATACTGGTAAAGCTTGGCAATGTGGGGGGCTTTGGTATCATGAAGACGCCGATGGGACTAATTGACGAGAGTACTACGCATTCAATGGCTTCATTTAGTGTGGATGGTGGTATCCACTTGTTGCGCCTACTACTGGCATTACTAGATGAATTTTTACATACCACTTGGGGGGACGATGGCATGGAAGGCGATAGCGCTTGTTTTTCGGCACATCTGCACCTGGTTGCGGCGTCCTTCTTTGCGCTTCGAGCGGTTTTAGCGACCGCGTCTGGCGTGGAATTATTCATGAGCTCCTCTCTTGGCAGTGGACCCGATGAATGTCATAATTTAATCGTCAAAAGTGCTAAGAAATTCTTTGAAATGCAGGAACGGTCAGTAGGGGAATATCCGGTCGTATTGGCAACACAAGATATATTTATGAGCGTGGTTCGGTGGTTTCTTTTGAAAGAGGCACAGTCGCTCGCGATCATTGCCACGAATGCAAAGATTTCCTCAGTGAGGCTTCGTGCATTTATTGGTAGTGAGAGACTCTGGTTCGTCAGTGCAGCGGAGTTTGCGAATGAAATATTGTCCACCTACGAAAGCTGGAAGTTTGCGGCAACGAGTGACCGGTGCGAGATCACGGAACGCTGCTTTCGTTTGCTCTACGTGCTAACGCTGCTCCGAAAATATATTAATGAGCGCAATGACATGTTACCGGCTTTCGAGACTGCGCTGCGTGAAACGCTGTCTACAGATACGTCGTTTCTCATGAAGCTCCTACGGTCATCATGTGCCGTCTTGTCAACTACAGAAGGCCAGCTTGAACACTGGAATGCTGTGGATGTTACTGGTGATGACGAGCATTGTAGCACACTAGACTCTGACATCAAAATAAGCGATGACCACATTCCTTTACGATACAAGAGCGAATTTGGCAGTGATGAGGTCAATATGGTGCAGCTTGAGTCGCTTGTGACGACATGTTTACGGTTCGTGACGCTGCTGATCACAAATTCAAGTAATGTGGTAGATATCAAAGCTGCGCGAACGATCTTGCTGATGCCTATGGGTGGTGGAGGCAGCAGGGAACGCATGGAGCTGACGACTATCACGCTTTGCGGAGAATATCTCGGGTATTCACTTGAAAAGGCCCCTGGAATCGCATACTGGTCCTTACGGATTCTACAGCATGCCGCTGTTGCCGTTGACTACCGTCAGGAGCGAGACATCCGCGCCTCGTCTTCAATGCGATCGCTGGTTGCACTTTTCCATGGGTATCAAAGCCTTGGTGCTGTTCGCAGAGTCTTTGCGCAGCTGCTGCAAATGTCGTCGACGCAACGATTGGCAATGCATAGAGAAGTTATTCGAATGCTGGCATTGTGCTTGAAGCACCAACCAGGCTTCTTGGCTCTGCTATTTTTCGGTGATACTGTCACGAGCGATCCAAAGTCAGACACGGTGGTGAATGAAAAGGGTGGGGTAGATGATGTTTCTTGTATGGCATTGCTCATGCGCTTTTTCGAAGTCACAGAAAGGCTTTTGGAACAAGCGTCAGATTTTTTCTGTGAACTACTTGCGTTCGTTGTGCAGGTATGGGACGGTGCCATTTATGATCGCCATAGTATTCATCTGAAGATTATGGCAACTCTGCGTGCATGCCCCTCATTTTGGTCGAATGTTACACACGCGATCAAGATCCATATGCCGTTAGACTCTGCAGAGGAGCGTGGAGTTCTGGATATGGAGCTAGCCGCTGTAACTTCTCCAGGTAGAGGGGACACGCAGAGTTTGTCGTCATCGTCAGAAGTGTATTTTGGGCGGTCCAGTGCGTACGGGTATATGGCGCGCGGCCTCATCCTCCAGTTGGTGTCGTACGAATGGCACAATCAAGCTTCTAAGCAAAACGATCATCCGCTAGTGGATGTGCTGGAGTTGTTTCGAAAAGAGGGGCTGTATTCACATTGGTTACGCACCTTCACTCGTCTTGATTATTCACCAGTACAACTAAGACTGTATGCATCGTCTATCCAGCGTGCTTGCAATTTACGCACACCGATCACGAGCATTCTTGATAAGACTCCCGTTGGTGGCGTGTCAACGTATCTGGAAGGCCTTATTTGCAATGCTAGGCAACTTGAATGGCAAATTAGCGCAGGCGATTACGTCAAGAGGAAAGCCTATTCAGCGGATGCTTGCATGCTGAAGCTAGTTCAGTGGAGCAATTTGCAAGCTGCCTATCTCCATGCTCAACTCTTTTCCTTGTCGAAGTGGAAAGTGTTCATGGAGCTTTGCTGCTTTCAGGTAGACAAAGAAGGTCATGGTACGTCTGGTGTAGAAATGCTGTGCATGACGGAGCCAAGGTGCCTGAAACGAAAAGAATCGATGATTTCGTCGCCTCCGCGGGACATCGGGACGAGAAGCATACGACAAAAGAGCGCCACATCGATGGCGTTTTTAAGTACATCCAGCTCAGATAATGCGTTGTCGTCGTCACGCTTTTCTGGGGATCGAACGTCCTTCGAAATGATTCGTGTTCTAGCGGACGTCATCGAGGCTAAAGTGGACCAGCACGAAAATCAGAACGAAGTACTGGACCTCTTTGTGCTTTTACATCTACACGATCTAGCGCAGCTTTTGGTATCGATGTTACATCATCAGTTGTGTCAAGTTGTACACAAAACTCATGATCCCAAGTTCTCTCAGACTCGGCAACGTCTTGAAGGGTCTGACGCAGACTTCAATTTTAAGCTTGATGCAAGGGCAACCTCTCAATTGTTAAATATCGTCCACAAAGCTGCAAGTGCAGTGCACGACTCGATCAAGCGATTTGCTGTCGAGGTGGATCTGGTGAAGCATGACGCTGATAATCAGTCAATGTCTGATTATGTTGTACGTCCTACTTCCGTACCACTGATTTCGCGGCTTGTGACGGACTTCGAAGAAAGAGTGAAGTTTGTGACAGACGGTTTGCTGACACTACTTTTTACAGCTGCGTTACTGCTAGTGCGTCACTTGGCTCAGATTGGTAGCCACCCGAGTCATATGGCGAAGATGGAGACCGAAGCAACAAGTGTTTTACTTCCTAAGCCTGTTTTGCAGGTGAAGTTGATAAATCACTGCATGAACGTATTTGCACTTTGCAATGATCGGGAACCTCAAACGAAGTCCTCCAAGACTCTGTTTCAGCTGAGTTGGTGTCTATTCCAGGAAGTTTTGGACAGCTATGGAAATACGAACGCTGGTGTGGTCGGAAATTCAGTGTCACGCCTGACAAACATGGTGCTGGATGACCCATTTGTTGCGAAGCTGGAGTATGACCAGCAAGGAATTGGGGCCTTATTTCACCTTTTGGTGCAGCGCTTTCGTCCTTCTTCACAAAGCAAGGAAGTGACCGCGTCGCAAGAGGAGGCGTGTCAGGTATTGCGAGGCCTTGCTGCAGTTGTGTGGAAGCCAGCCAACGTCGAGCGGAGTCGACGTGTCTGGCTGTCCGACAACAGCAGTGCTTCTGCATTATCTCGACTGCGTTTGGTGTCGATGTTTGCGACACAGTTGCTGCCCCTACTGCGAAGCCAGATGGAGCGGGAAGAATCCACTAGTAAGTTTCGTGGCTATGCGTTGTCCGCGAGTGACGAACCTACAGGCGAGGGGAAATTAGAACGTTCCACTGCACATCAAATGTGGTGCCTCGTGCTTAACTTTGTGAGCGGCTTGCTGCGCCTGCAAGCAGAGGCCACCGTTGTTGAGTCTCGCAAAATGGACGTTTGGGAGTTCATGTCGTGCGCTGAACCACTTTTGCTAGCCGCAGTGGAGCCTTCTACTTGTCGGCGTTTTACGTGCGCTACTATTGCTGAACATCAAGCACTGCTGCGGCTATTGAATGGCCTTAGCAGAAGTGCGTCAACACGGAAGCGCTGGCGCCAAGCTTTTCCGACGAGCGCTGTAGTACTTATGGAGCAGAGTCGACAGTTGCTTCGTCGTGCATGCACGCTGCTGGGCAGTTCATCCACGGAGAAAAATCGCTCTCCTGTTGAGAAAGAGGTGTGGCATGCTCGAAGCAAGTCGGTGAACAAAGGAACTATCAATGGTGGCGGAAGCCTCGTTTCCAGGTCACCGCGATCTCCACGGTCTCCTTCATCTTTCGCGTATTCGTGTCAGACGCTCTTGCATGATCACTTGCGTGCCGTGCGGGATGTCGAGAAACGAAAGCTTAGCGCTTTTCACCAAGAGATGGAGACCGAGCTGGTGGAGGTCGTGCGATTGGCAAGTTTGCTGCTAAGCAAATGGACCGCTTCGCCGACTGACCGTGACGCTATTGTTGTTGTTGATGGGGTACGATGCGTGGATGAAGAGCAACTCGTGCCCTTACTTGCATTCATTCCACCCAGCGAAGCGCGTTCCATGAACAGTAGGCCGGGCTTAGGCCATTTGAGTCTTGCCATGGACTTCATTCTTGATCAGCTGTTGGCAAAGAGGATACGCGATCGGGATCGCAAAATATGGAAATGAGACTGGCACCGACGAACGCCATTGACGCGTGCGTACTGCTGTTTCTGAAGACCTATCGTTTATATGCGGATCAGTACGAGTTAGTGAAGCGCGATCGCGATGAGTTTAGCAGTTTCTTTCGACGCTTCGGTGTCCGAATATCCGAAGATGAGACAGGAGCTACTGCTGCTGTGGACAGGCAGTTGCTTCAGCATATTGATCTGGTGCGTATTCAGATGGATCTCCTTGGATGTGTGTGATTGTTACGCCTTTTGCTAATATGGTTCATACTCACAGGTACTTGCTAGACAATAGCATTTGACGCGATACTACCGCATTGTTATCAGGAACGAACGAACGAACCCTCGGTTACAACGGCACGTAGTTCGTGGCAAGATTGCTATCATTTCAAGCTGTAACTAGCTTCACTACGTTCGCGACAGCATCCAATCCATTTGATCCGCACAGAACGTCAATTTGGGAAATCAACAGCAACAACGTTTTCACTACTGGAGTGGAAAGCTTGTCGTCCATGAAGCTATTCCGATTTCTGCACTTATGACCCAGCCACTGAAGATGTGATTCGTTAGATCCATCTCGCCGAAGGTCCTACATAAGCATCTTTTACCGGGAATTTTGTCGCCGGTCGGCGTAACGCTGTGGTGGTTAAAATCGGCAGGATCAAACTGCCTGCTGGAAGCCGACGCTGCTTGTGTAGTTGCTGCAGAACGCGTGATCAGCAGCTATGAATTACTGAAAGCTGCTCTTACGCAACACGCAAGTATCTCGAGTACGTGTGCGACGATCTTGTGAACAATCTCATTGATGAGCACGATCCAACCGCGTTGTGGCTATCGTGGATCGCACGTGCCGACTGTCCGTCGACCATTCGTCTTGCGGCCACGTTAGCCTCGCGGGTCAGTCTCGAGTTATTGAGCGAGGACTTCAAGCGCAAGCCAGAGTGCGATCACCTTTTTCGGAAGATCGGTGAAGCAACACAGCCTTTTCTGCTTATGCTTACTCTTGTGGTCACGCAAAGTGTGCTGCCGCTATTGCGACAATCCAACACGCAGTTCTTGCAGATTGCAGGAAGACAGTGTACAAGCTAAAGCTTGCAGCTATTGACAAGAGAGCAGGACGTGGAATCGAGTTATGGTTATCAAGGTGCGATGCTGACCTGATCCACATGGAGCTCGAGAGTCGCGTCGATTTGATTCTAGGCAACTATTACGTGGAGACGATGCTGAAAGGCTCATTCCTCTGCTTACTGAACCACGCAAAGAGCAAGAGGTCCGACCAGGACGAAGACTCGCAATAATGCTACGACGTGTCTAACCTAATGGTCCAAGTGATTGATTGGCGATGTCTGTGGAGACCTCACCATCCCGTTCACGTGGCAAAACAAGCAGAGGAGTAAGGAGTGATGCACGATGAAAGGCCGTTTTCGCGGCGTCGGCTCGATTCAGGATGGTCCCCACCAGTCAAACAGTGCATTCCGTGTTGCAAGCGGCACTCGGCCGTTCGCTCAGCTACATCAAGGTTGACATCGTAGCCTTCAACCAAATTGTATCGTGTTCGCTACATGATCGTTGTTACCATGCAACTTAGACATCACACTCCGAAATTCGTCAATGGCACGTTTTCCGACGCAAGTTTACCTTGTTCGCTGCAATTTCCTACTGAGTGGACAGTGATGGCTCCTTTTGTCTCATCGTATTGGCCTCGGTCGGGACAAAACTGATGGATTTCTAGTGCGTCTAACATGCTGCCCAGAGAATTGTTTGTCTCCTAAAGCTCATTACTTGTCCGTAAAAACTGTTGGACGCGTTTAAAGTACGGAATAGCACATTTGTAAGTACGGATCGGGCCTATTCCTGCATAAGGCGATTTTCGTGTAAAAAGCTGCGTTTAAAGGCTAAAGTACCTATTCCCGGCGGGTTTTCCTTGAATAAAGGACAACTTGTGAAATGGAGCACTGTATTCCAAGAATTCTCTACTTCTCATGTAAAACAATTCCCTCTAATTGCACCTGTGAGAACGCATGAATGTATTCGACCAACGACAAACTTCAATTCGCGACCCATTTCGACGCTCTTCCCCTACCGACCAGCTGAACGGGAGCCCTTCTCTGGCACGAACATCCCTTCTAACAAGAACGTCCTCTATTTATACGCTGTAGCTATTCCTACAAGTGCTGCTCAACCGCATTCTATCACTCACTAGAGCTACAACAAACGACCAATTCAACCGTCTCCACTGGAAGAATGACGTGTAGGAGTAGGCGGATCGACATCAGGCAATGGCTTCAGTTTTCAGGAGTACCTATTGGCATCGCCAGTATACAAAGACACTGTCGAAGTTGCCCAGCTCCCTCCCACCTTTCGCTTCTGATGTTCCTCGCTATCCTTTTGACCGGTGCAGCTTCTCAAGACCCGATCATTGCGCCAAGGCAAGTGCCAGTGGAAACGTCTTCGCCTGTTGCTGGGTCCGAGCTGCTGACTTGGTGGGGTGACCGAGGCGACGTCACGCAAACGTTGGTGCACCTTGGAGGCGTCCAATTGTGTTCCGAAGCTCTGAATGTCCGTGTGGACGCCGAGGTCTTGGACGAGGAGATGCTGAACTCTTGCAAGCGAGAGACAGCTGGTTTCGACATTATGGCGTTGTTGCAGCCTTCAGAAGAGCTGAGGGTGCCAACACAGGAGCAGATCAAGAACCTTTGCAGATCTGAAGCTTGTGCGGCGTGGCTGAGGTTAGCAGTGACAGCCTCGTGGTTGCCCGACTGCAGCTACCGCCAGTCGCAGACAAGTGTCCGGTCGCTGGCAGAAACGCTGCTTCGAGTCCGTGCAGACCTGATACATACGGGTACGGACCCAGTCGCGAGTGTGGCTCCAGCTGCGAGCTCGTTTCGAAAGCTTTACAAGCTTAATGTGCTTGCCAATCTGCTGACTGCGAAGGAAGAGGCGGTGCATGAAGTCAGCTCGCCGGGTCTGCCGATTACGAGACAGATGGCAGCACTAGACGATCTCAATGTGATGGGTTCGGACGACATTTTGCAGTCTGGAGCCACTGTAAAGCGACGTCCGATGAGCATTGGCACGATTGGAAACGCTACGAACGTTGCTGGTCGTGGAAGTGGGTACAGCTCTGACGACACTCCTGCGAATTCCCGCAGTGCTGGTGACTTCAATGTGGTTGGCACCTCGGCCAATTTTAGACTTTCTGACGGCTCGAACAGCTTGGGAGATACGATGTCAGGTGTGGATATGAGCTCGAACGATTCTGCCGGGTTTACTAGCAGCGGCGTTGGGCCACACGCGTCGTCCACCACTACGACTACAGACCTCACACTAACGTATGCCTACGTTGTTGGCGCGTGGGTCCTTTTTAACGGCAGCTACTATTTCCTCATGCGGAGAAAATGATGTCAGGAACAGTGTTTCAGCTAAAGCTTTCTCGTCCATCGTGTTACTGGTTCAGCGAACAAGCAACTGCTGATATTAACTTGCTTGTACCCTGCGTATATTCGTGACCTCCGCAGCAGTACGTTCATGTCCACTTAATTAGACGGTAAATACGCTCCTTTGCGTGTGCTCCTCTGTCTTCGATCGAGTAGAATCGTAACGCAAACACAGCTACGACTTTTGACCTTCTTCTATGACCGAAGGTGGTGACGTTGTTCGCGTAGGAACCGAGGTCGCTTTGGTCGTGACTGTCACCACGCCCATTGATCGCTCTGATCCGGCAAACTGTTGCCCTGAGCGCAATGACAAAGTAGATGGACTGAACGATGGTGCGGTTTCCAATGTTCGTCTTCGAGACGCTGCTTGCGACTGCGTCGAAACGAATGGAGGTCGCGCTGCTGCAGTAGTTGTCGCACGTATTCGTGTGGCTTCACCAAACGTGGTCTCATCTTCCTCGTCCCTCACGTCTCGATTGGTACCATCGTCGGGGAGATGGATGTCCCGGCACATTTTGCACTACAAAAGCAATCACAACAGCCCGTTAGTGCCATACTTCTTCAAGCAGCCACAAGACATCGACCAACTCACCTGCATTGATGGCGGGCGGTTAACAAAACTACACGACGGACACGACCACGGCTCTGTTGGTAACAACATCAAGTTCGTGCCGAAATGTCGTGCATCAAAATCCGTGGTCATGTGGCAACGCGAAGAAGGCGTTGAACACATTGAGAATGACGATGTCCGACCCGTCGCATCTTCCCACGGTACGCGGGCCCCACCTCCAATTGTCCCGTGCGCGAACACACTCGTAGGCAAAGTTGCTGCCGCTTCTACTTGCAATGCTGTCTGCAAAAAAATTGCTGCAGAGTCAAGTAAAAACTGCGGCCGCGAACTGTTGTGGTCTCCGTCCACCTTAACCAGGTTCTTATCTCCGCCATACACCGCAAAGATCTGATCGCTGTGGTGCGGCGTGATAAACGAATCGTGCTCTGCAGCCACAAACAATGCTGGCACGAACGAAACAGGCGCATGATCGATCGGCGCGAGTTGCTGTAAATCGAAATGTGCCCGCTTCTTCACCGACAATCGAATAAACTTGAGCACGATTTTCACGAGAAAGCCCGGCAGCGTCAATCCTTCCTGGCGTCCACGGTCCACGACTTCCTCCACGAGCTGTTCCAGACTCGCGAAAGCACTATCCACGACAATCCCTGCAATCGACGGGTCCCTATCCGCATGCAATAGTGCTGTTGCAGCTCCCATACTCCTTCCCCATAATGCCACGGGTCCAATGTTCATCTTCGTCCGAAGATGCGTCACCACATCTCGTAAATCATCCCGCTCGTAATACCCCAATGAAATATACTCCCCTTCCGAGTGACCACACCCAGCTGTATCAAAAGCAGCAACTGTCAATCCAGCAGCCAAGCAGGTGCGTAAAATACCCAAAGCTTCCAACCGACAGGACGAATTGCCGTGTAAATAGACCACACACGGCACGAGCGTGTCCCCTTCTATTCCCACTTGAGCCAAAGGCACAGCAGGCCGCCAGTGCGAACACACGAGCTTCTGGCTCCGGTCATTCACGACCACGAAATCCTCCCGGACATACGTCCGTCCCGTAAATAAAAACTGACGGGGTCCCAAATCCACGGGATCGTAAGTGGTTCGTGGTGGTCGAATGATCAAGTGCACGAGCTCCGTGTACCCATGTTTGAGCAAGTACCAGTAGCTGAGCTGCGCCGACGTCTCTTCCAGCGCCTCTTGACCTCGTTCGAGACCCCCTCTCTCCCGACCCATGGAGTCGTCACTACTGCAGCTCGAGCTGCTGGACAGACGGGACCGCCGCCTTAATGTGGTTGTAATTGCTGCTTGACCGTCTTTCGGCTCGTCGCTGTCGTCGTGCGGAGCTTCACTGGATTGAGGCGTGAGGGCACGTCTTTTAGCCCGCAATTTCGTCGAACTGGAGGGTGTCGTCGCCCCTCGAGACTCGGAATTCCCCATTGCAAGACAAGGATGAGGATGAGGGACGCCACTGGCGCTTTGGAAACGTCGGTGCACTGATCGAGGTTGGAAGGAGGTTGGAAGGAGGTTGGAAGGGAGTTGGAAGGGAGTTGGAAGGAGGTTGGAAGGAGGTTGGAAGGAGGTTGGAAGTGCGACTTGGTCGAGTTGCAAGTTGGGGATGTGCTAGAGACCCGAAAAGCTGCGATTGGGGCGGCTGAAGTGAACAGAACCGCGGGAGCTGGACGGTGTGATACTTCTCTCCTCTCCTGCTGTTGCTGCTGGGTCTCGTCGAGGGGTCGGGCTTTTTTTACTTGGAAAGCTTGATTTAACAGCTGTGGGGGATTACTTTTAGCGAATCAGATGAGCGAACGAGCTGTCTCGACGCCACAGTGCACTGACTTGACCTCGGATGACCTGCGCGAAAAATGGGTCGTTGCCTACTCTCTCTCTCTCTCTCTACACCTTTGCTTCCGCTTGCAACTTGAATAAGATTACAAGTCACGCCATGGTCGATGCCTGTTGTTCTTATCGGCATGACCTGATGCTTTTCACACGCCCTTTGTCACTAGATGAACGTGTTACGACCATATCGGATGCTTGTCTGTACGTTTGCCCGTCGCTGCGGCTATAAAAGAGCCGCTGTGCTTCATTGAATCACGTCATGCTGTCCGACTTGATGCCGTGAAGGCCAGAGTGTTGATCACCATCTTGACTTAACAGCGGTAGCGTTACTTCAAATAATCAGCAGCTCCGAGCACGCGTTTATTCTGGGTAGACAAAACCTTAATTTCGGGTCACGCGTCGGGTCGCATGTTGACATGATGCACCTCTTTTTCGCTCGATGGCAATTCAATTAAATGCGAAAATCCGAGGCGGGGCGGACGTAATTACGTTGTAAAAACTCGCTGCTTTCTTACCGTCTTCCAGTCCCCGAGCCTAACAACCACTGGCTGGTGGACGCTGTGGCTCTTCACTGGACTCGTAATTTCTGAAATCGGACTAGACAACAGGTGCGCGCGTGTTTAATCTCTGTGTATATGTAGAGTCTGAAGCGAATGCGTTTGACCTGACGAGCGGCATTGTGACTGTGTAGACCTCAGCAACCATGGTAAATGTGCCAAAGGAACGCCGCACCTTCTGCAAGGACAAGAAGTGCCAGAAGCACACGGTGCACAAGATTACGCAATACAAGGCTGGTAAGGCATCGAAGTACGCTCAGGGCGCACGTCGTTACAATGCCAAGCAGAAGGGGTTCGGTGGTCAGACCAAGCCTGTGTTCCACAAGAAGGCCAAGACCACAAAGAAGATCACGCTGCGTATGGAGTGCAAGGAGTGCAAGACCAAGAAGCAGCTGCCCATGAAGCGCACCAAGCACTTTGAGCTTGGAGAGAAGAAGAAATCGGCTGGCCACCAGTATTAAGTGGTGCTGTACTGGCATGTCATCTCGCGGTGCTCTGTAGGTGCTGGTGGTCACGTGATTCCTCTTTTGTCGGCTGGTAGCTGTATAAATGCCGTGCTGGCTGGTGGGGGAAGGGTGTCACTACTGCGTACGAAGACAGAGGTGATGTTATGGGTGCTTGGTTGAATCTGAGGTCTCGTGGTGGCAGAAAGGATGTGCTCTAGCGGACAGAGAATTGCTTACAAGACTTGAGTTCGATAGCGTCTCAAAGTAAAGCCATGGTCGTGTTTTAGTCCTGAAAGCATCTGTGTCCAGTGTTAAGGTTGTCAGTGTGTCGCTGTGTATTGTCAAGTTGATGCAGGAGCCAGGAAAAGCCACGACAGTGTTACACTACGAGCACATGTGGATGGTCTAAACGTGAAAGAACCATTCACTGCCGCTGTTGTCCTGCTCTCTTAATGCCGAGGAATTGGCCAGTCTAGTTACGTGTGTTGCACTTGCATCACTGTGTATCGTGGGACAGAAATAGGGGTCCTGCTTTGTTTGGTGTAGCCACCATTCCAGCTAACAATATTAGCGTCAGCATTCCCTCAAAGAAGCGTAAGCTACATGTATGCCCCATCGACGTATCGAAAGCAAGACAACATCTTATACGTGCCGCACTATGGGGCGAGTAATAATGCGTTCGATGGAGCTCATCGACATTTTCGCGATGACCGCAGACGGTGTTGCGATGGCCACAGACAGCTCAGACAATTGTACAGAGAAAACGTGAAACGAAAGGCAAGAACATTTGTTTGCTTACGCCGCGCGGATCGTATGGCTACCGAGCAATTCGTCAAGCAGCAACAGGTCAATTGATTGCAAAAAAAAATTCTGATATTGACAGAATAGTTGGTGCTGGTAGTCAAAAGCGACTTAACCGAAAACATGCGGTGCCTAGCAAGAAGAAGGCAAAAAAAAGTTTTCAGGGACTCCGGATCTCGACTTGACAATGCAACGAGCCAACGTAGCATGCCAATGAGAAGGTTCAGAGGCAGTGTCAACCAGGTCTTGCGCACCGGACAATGTCCTCGCGAAGGAAGACGCTTGCTTATTTATTGGGCTACCGAGCATTGCGAGTACCAACGGGCAGCTGGAGATAGGAGAAGAAGCTAAACGTGTAATCTCATTGGACCGCACGCTTCATCAGCACGGAAGTTGAAAGACTGAAGAAGCGACACAACACCTTGGCAGACCGAGTGGATGCTAGAAAGACGAACAGCTTGAGCTTTTCACATGGTAAGAAAATATCCTGTACCAAAAGTCGTCTATCGGCTGATTAAACGTGGTCGAATCGGCCTTCTAGTACGTGAAGTGTAATGGGGTGCTTCCATTCCATGATACTTTGCATAAAGTAATCATCGAGCATGAATATTATGGTAGGACAAACACAGTTTTCTCACAATATTATCCTGATAAATAAAATTGCTTCGCAGACGTAACACACTGCTCATCAACCAATGATGTGGGATTGAGATATCAACCAACAAAGTCTAGCCACGACAGAAGCACACAACGAGTGGAAGGCAGGTAGCTACAATACATGTTTGTATTTAGACATAGTAAAGTGAAGTCAAATAAGGATTTGATAAAAGGATTAACGATACTGAATACAATTCTACTTTTTACCTTTCTTGAGTACTCTTACTCCGTTTGGCAACCTTCCTCTGCACGCATGTGTACGTGAGGTAGTCGGACGGACACACCCTTGCACTGTCAGCAGTGCAAGGTTTATTCAGTTAGCTGAATAAGGTGGGACCCGTTACATGAAGCGCCCAGAGAGCCAATCTTTCTCAGACCGCAATTTAAGTTCAAAATCATTCGTCTCGGGATATACCCGTGTGAAGGCTTGGATGAGGGTCAGTAAACGTGCGCTTGCGTTCAAGAATCATCTACACGCTACTTTTTGTCAAACCAGCTGCTATTGCACATCGTGAAATAGTGAAAAGTGTACCGTAATTACGCATTCTAGAGGATTAAATTATCCATCGATCTGATAGTTGTACTTGTGCACACGAGCTTCGGTTCTCTATGTGCTAATTTGCATATTTCCTTGCGTAACTATTTTTTCTCGACGGTTAACTGCTACACTATAAGATGTTTGATAGATTCACTCCCTTTTTCGTTAAACCTACCTTCGCCTTTTCGTTACTTAAACCACTTGTAGCAATGAGTTGGGCAAATTTAAAAATATTACGTGAAGTTTCCGTTTTGTGATCATCACGCCCACAAGTTCAACTAATTCCACGACCATGTGGCATCACTCGGTGGCCTAGCGACTCTTAAAATGGTCATGTGCTGAACCACGGCGATTACATCACTTTCTTTGTCACCGTCAAAGTAGCTGTGACGGTGACAAAGAAATGAACAGCCGTTTATTCACATTTTGTTAGCAGTAGCAGCAGCAAATTAATCGTCACAAGACGAGGAGGAAGAGACTGTAGAGTGTTAGTATAATAAGATAGGGGAGCACGCTCTGGAGCTCGCCCTTTGATGCATGTAATTCAGTTCAGAGAACTAAATCAAGTTGCAAAATACTATACAACAGCAGCTGTCACTGAAGAATGCATTACGATGCCGTGAATGTCTTCAATAATTCAGTACAGTATACTCGGGCAACCGATCAGCCTTTGCTTCTGAGATCCTTCTCACCTTTGACCGATTATAAGCCGATCACGTGTGTGCATCACAATAGTGACCTAGCCAAAGACTGACTTTAAATGTGCCCATCCAATGAGGGGGACAGACTAGATCGCACTTTGTACGTGAACGGTACACCTAGCCGCGTTATTTACTACTGACAGATGCACACGCAGATAAGTACGCTCTAAAGCGTTCAGCATCCACTTTGCGCACAGCCACCGATATCTCCACCATTCGGACTCGCAAAACTAAGCGAGAGCGTTTGCCACACACCAGTCTTTCGATCATTCCGAATTGACCAATCTCTCCCACCCCTCACTACCATGCGTGTCTTCCTGCTCGCACTCGTGGCTGCACCCACATTCCTGATACGAGCTGACATCCTCTCGAAGGCTGGGCGTCCTCAGACAAAGGGGCCCCATGGCCCAGCTGTCGTACCCGTATTGACCAAGGATCACGACGAAGATATCCATCCTGACATGCTGCCGGGGGTTGGAAACTTAACGAACATTGAGGAGAGAATGAATCTGATGGATCTTGATGATGTAGCCCATTGGACCGAGTTAGCTGATATCCTTGCCTTGGCTAAGGATGAGTCGCCGGGACATGTTATCATCACCAAGGCTTTTAATGCGTTCGAGGCTGCTCATCCAGGTGTGACGCTGGAGGATGCGATATCGAAAAGGTCGGAGATGATGCAGCTGGCAAAACGATTTGCGCACATGAAACAAATGGTGTTCGAGTCACTTGTTTCTGAGCGAGGCGAAGCTGAAATGGCAAAGTCGCTTGCTGGTCTACAAGAGTCTCAGAACGAGGTGGTGAAAGATTTCGGAATAAAGTACTTGCAGGTACTGACGAACTGGTGGGCCGACGACGGGGAACAAGCTCCCGACGTGTTTTACAAACTCAAGATGAATAAGCGCACCGTTTTCGATCTTCTTAAAGGCGAGAGTACATCAGACGTCGTGCTGAAGACCTTTTGCACGCGTATCGTCGGCGGCAAGTTAGGTTTAGCACTGAACTATCACACCATAGTAGAAGCATATGGTGGTACCATGAAGTTCATGAAACAGGTGAATGAATCTGTTTTCGTACCAGAACTTCGCGAAGAGGCACTGAAGTTCCTGGTACGTCTTTTCAAGATCATGGATGGTAACGAGAAGCTTACCAATCCCATCTTTATCAAGTATCTGGATCAGTATTTATATGTCAGCGATTACGTGAAGGACTTGCCGGGCCACTTCCAGGAAACGAAAATGTATTACAAGCGATTGATGGATGATCTGATAGTGCAGCTGTTTCAGCATCCCGCCGCAACTGTGTAACGTGTTGGGAAGGGCTGTAAACCCACCAGTCGTGTCCGAACAACAGCACGGAGGGACAAGTATGGGCTTCACTTAAATGCAACTCAATTGGAAAATCACTAATTAGCAAAGTGCATGTGCATCTCTGAAGACTCTGCCAAGAACACACGCTGACGACTTGAATATGATATGAGTAATGTGTTGCGATTTCAAAATCGTATGGTGGTAGAAAACGTAAGCGAACGCAAAATAGTTTGGTTAAAAGCTGTTGTCAATCTTGACGAACTCATCAAAAGTGGCAGAACGTGAGGCAGAGCACATTTTTGTTGGTACAGGGCCTTCCCAGGATCGACCGTGATCAAGCATTTTTCGATTGGACGCTCCTTGCTCGTAATGTTTCGCTCGGGAATGGTATTGTGAAGTCTACATAGACGTCGCCAACCACCTGGGTCACGAGGGCAAGGCACGTTTGACAGTCATCGGGAGCTCGAACGAGTCTTCAGTCCTGATCGGCATCTTGCACTTAGTGTGTTTCTGTTAGCAAAGGAATGAGCAGTTTACGTATTGTCCGCATGTAGTAGCTGTATCAAATCAAGTCAGTGTGCCCTTTGAGGTCTACGTAGATCGCTTCTTCAACCAAGTTGAGGTCAACCTCGCACCCAGATGACCGAGGTCAAGTCCACATCCTGATCACTCGGGATGGCTTCAACTCCAGCTTGTACAATATCTTCCAGTGAGACCACATCTGCGAGGACTGCGTGCTACATTATAGGGCAATACCCCAACCATGCACTCTCACGATATCACGCGAGCCCGCAGACTTTAGTAAGGCCATCATGGCCGCATACTTCAAACGGTGGGTGGACAGTTGGCACAAACGCCATCAACGATAGTTCACGTCTTCAGCAGCGACTTCGAGCAGCGTCGTATACTCGTTGGCAGGCAGCTCCGTGCGGTAGACCTGTCTACTACCTGAGCGCTCATGCGAACGCCACGGGTTCTCTCAGATGTAGTGCATCAGCGAACCAACTTTAATCGGTATGCGGAAAGGCGAATCGGAGGTCATTTGCGTGTTCACTTCTTGCTGATGAAGTGCGAGGTGATACGACCAAATGGCAACATCACAGCCATTAAGTGGCGACAAATGTGGGTAAGTGCGAGAAAGTTGAGCTTATACCAGCCAACCGGTAGCTCTCCGCTAACGGCTATCGTCCTTGTGCCACCGTGCTGATGTAGCTGGAATAAACATGCTCGCGTGGAGACTGTTGGTAATCGATTCGTGACAGCGCCCATTACGCGTCAACATTCACAAGGTTCTGAAAGACGAGTGTTATCTTACAAGCAAGCATTTAGCCAGAAAATGACGATGTCGGACGTTGTGACCCTGCCCTAGAGTCTAACTTTGCTGCGCTCAACAAGGAATCGTGCTTGCAAATAGAAGCAAATTTTTATACATGACGACGGCAACGCGTACTATCATCGTTTAAGATATACATGTAACTTCGATTCGAAAGTCATCACTTGTGCTCAAACTCATGTCCCAAGTGTAAGTTCTTCTGTATAAAAGCGATGGTGATTTATCAATGCAATGCTTACATGCAGCTTATACAAATTAGCTTTTCCGACTGATTAAGCAGGACGGTGTCTCAATCGATAACGGTGGTGTCCGTATCAAAAAAAAGTTACATCTAGAAAACGAACGAGGATCTCCATATCGTGGATTTTGTTATCAGATCGACAACAGGTGATCGTTGACTTCAGGACAATAACAAAGCTGCAGACAGATTTTGTCAGACTGATTTAAACAAGGTCAGAAATGTAACGGGGTGAATCGTTACATAACAATTTATAAGAAATTGTTAATAGAATATAACTATAAGAGTTATATTCTCAGAATATTGTCATAAGGACAAATATTCTGTAGCACTTACGAGTACTTCCTAATTGGTTGATATAGGCCATTATATCAACCAACGAAGACGCGCCACGACAGACGCACGCAATGAGTGGTGAGCAGATAATTGATTTACACATTTGTATTTAGACATAGTTAGATGAAGATAAATAGTGATTTATTGCAGACATTAGCTATGACAAATACAGTTCTACTTTTTACTTTAACCTAGTACTCGCTTCTTCTTACCGTCTTCCTCTGCACGTACCAGTGTACGTGAAGTTACGAGGCACCGCCTTATTCTGTCATCAGAATAAGTAGCTTGTACTGTCACCAGTACAAGCTTCAGGGTGCCCCGTTACACCTGGTAGCACTTCGTAGTCCGTCCAAGGACCGCGTTCACATCCAACATGAATATGTTGGATGATGAAGATGACAAAAGCTTTCACGCTACGCGTGACGGCTACTCCCATTTGAGCGATGTCGAATGGGATGCGGTTGAACGAATGGGTTCGACCATAAGCATCCATGCTGTTAGCGTCATGCTAGAGGCTCTCAATAGAGATGCCCAACATGCTACTATCGCCAAGTTCATTCAAAATGAACTTGACGCTGAACGCGAGAAAGTAGCCTTGCTTCACCAACAAGGTTCTCAACAAGCAGAGTTGTTGAGATAACAGGGTGCTCAACAGTTTGAACTGTTGAGACAGCAGCAGGCTGCTGCTGGCGGGTCGATGCACTCGCGTCGACCCGAGACTTTGAATATTGACATCTCCAAGTATAGGGGGGTCGAAGAAGACTCCCTCTTGAGATGGTTCGTCGAATTGGATGACGCCATAAGGGCGCGTCGCATCGACGACGGGGATATGCAAGTTGCACTTGATCAGTCAAATCTGGCAGGACGTGCCAAGACTTGGGCACTGGGGCTCAAGTTGCACGACCCATATGCGTTTGGGTCGTTGGAAGTCTTCAAGTCGCGGCTCAGACAAACGTTTGAACCGCCTAGAGCTGAGTTCAGAGCTCGAACTGAACTCTTGAAGCTCAAACAGGGTAAGCGTGATGTGCACGCTTACGCGCAACATATACGACATCTTACGAGTTGTATAAGTTCCAATCCAGTGGATGAACACACGTTGGTTTCGGTGTTCATGCAGGGTCTTGCGGATGGTCCCGTCAAGACTCACCTGTTCCGACTTGAACTAGATTCACTAGAACAAGCCATTTCCATTGCGGAGCAGGAAGACTTCAGTCTGAGACAGGCTCGCGCCAGCTCGACATCATATCGTCAACCGAGACGATATGACAACGGAGGTCCAGAGCCGATGGAACTCTGTTATGTAGAGAGCGAGAAGGTTCGCTCTACAGGCTACAAGAAGTTGCAGAGATGCAACAGATGTCAAAAGACAGGACACTACGCTTACGAGTGTAGTGCCCCTCGTCCAGTGTCTCGCAACACTGGGCGTAGTGACTGTCCACCCATGAGAAAGGGGCAGGGACGCGGGTCCGCTGTTGGTGCAATGACGCAACAACGGGATGGACTGTCAAAAAACGGTCAAGATCAGTAGGTGCGGAGCACCCTACTGGTCTAGCAACGTCAAGAGAATTTGTAGGCCTCTTGATGAAGGTTGCTCCCAACGCACAAACGTTGTGCGTTGCTGCTTAGGTAATGAGATCTCACTCATTGCCTTAAAACTCGAAGTGACGAACAAGTTGTCCCTTCGAGCTCTAGTCGATTGTGGGGCGTCCGTCAATTTTGTGCGACGCTAATCGCTAGAAGATGGTCACTTCAAGTATGTTGAATGTGACACACCTCCTACGAGGATGACGGTACGTCTTGCGACAGGCGCATCCGTAACCGTCATGAAGCGTATAGTGAAGATCCACTATACGCTAAAAGATACCCAATATGACGATGACTTTATCGTATTGGATTTGGATGACAAATTTGATGTCATCCTTGGAATACCGTGGCTCAGAAGGTACGAACCACGGGTAAACTGGCAAAATCGAACAGTAACGATGCCTGCCGCTCGTTCATCAGATGGCCATCTGATGAGAGTTCTAGAGCGTCCACAAGCGTGTGGATGTACTTCGAGTGAGTGCGATGGCCTCACTTGTGGTACGGTCGTTAGTACGACTGCACAAAACCTCAGTGTAACAAACTGTTACACTTCGGAGCAAAGTTCCCGCGGCTGTGAGGAAACACAGGCTGCGCCGAAGGTCCACCACTCGAATAAGCCGAGTGGACCGGGACAAAGATGTATCCCTAGCAGGGTTCATCTAGAAGAGAAACAATCGACCGCTCAGGTTAAGCGAAATGATAATCCTAGATCGACTGGAGAGTCTTTCGTAGAGGATCTCGCTGTGGTTGCGCAACCCAAGATTACAAATACGGCGGAAATAAGTTCCCCGAAACCCGCGGGAATAAGTCCCCGGGAAGACGAAGGAATAAGTCCTTCGAGGCCTGAGGGAATAAGTCCCCAGGAAATGACAGAGACATTGAATTCATAGTCAATAACGGATCAAGTGTAGGCGCTTAGACACTTGATCTGATTGCGCCTCCGAAGTTAACTTCGGAGATCACTCAGTTGCCAACGCTCGAACATAAAAGGTTCTTGCGTGATCTGCGTAGTGGCAAAGTCAAGCAGATCTGCATACTCCTCGCTGACGACGAGTGTGTAACCGACATAAGGTCAGCAACAGTGTTTACTGAGAACGAGAGAGTTCTCAGTAGTTCATCTATGGACGAGAGTGTCCTAGATGAAAAGACACGAATTGAGCGATATGACTCCCAATCATGGGAATCGCTCAAGACAAATCCTCTCTATGAAGATTTGGTTGAATTCAAGTATGTATTCCCTGAAACTGTTCCGTGCGAATTACCGAAGGATAAAGGTATTCGACACGAGGTCGAGCTTAGACCAGGCTCGAAGTAATGTGTCATGAAGCAGTGGCCACTGCCTCGTGAACAAGTACTTGCGATCGACAAGTTCTTTGCCGATCGTTTAGCTGCGGGCCATGTGAGGGAATCAACTTTCCCACATAGCTCTACGAACTTCTGTGTGCGAAAAGCAACAGGAGGGTGGCGGATAGTGCACGCGTTCAACAAATTGAACGCTGCAACGGTACCGGATCAGGCGCCGATACCGAGGAAGGACGTAATGATTGATGGTATGTCAAAGAGTACCATCTTTTCGTCCATGGATTTGATGGATGGCTTCTATCAAATCCTTATGCGGGAACGGGATATACCCTATACCGCAGTTAGTACGCCTAGCGGCATGCTCTGGGAATGGCTAGTAATGCCACAAGGGCTCAGTAATGCCCCTGCCACGTTCAACAGATGTGTATCACATCTGTTGAGACCAGTACAAGAATTCGCGCCGAGTTATTTCGATGACGTATTCATCCATAGTCGAGCTATGGATGGAAAGTCGGACGTTGAGGTTCACAGGTACCACGTCCGACAAGTTCTTACAATCATGCGAAAGCATCAATTGTATGCTAACCTCAAGAAGTGTATATTAGCAGCAAGCGAAACACCACTTCTTGGGTGCATCGTTGGTAAGAACGGTGTACGTCCTGATCCCGAAAAGATCAAGGCGATCACCGACTGGCCTGTGCCGGTCGATGTCAAAGGTCTTCGAAAATTCCTTGGGCTAGCGGCGTATTTGCATAAGTATTCACGCCATTACGCCGAGATGACTGTGCACCTCTCTCGTTTGTTGAAAAAGAACGAGAGGTGGTTATGGAACGCTGAATGTCAGCGCTCCTTTGAGAGTATCAAGCAGAGCTTGATACAATCCCCAGTCCTAGCAATAGCCGATCAGGACAGGCCATTACATGTGGTCTGTGATGCCAGCGATTTCGCAATCGGCTGTGCATTAATGAAGTACGACCTTGAAGGCGTTGAACGCGTCGTCTGCTATCAGTCGCGTCAGCTGCAACCAGCTGAGCGGAACTATCCAGTGCATGACAAGGAACTCCTTGCCATGAAGTATGCACTCTCGAAGTTCAGAGTCTATCTATTAGGAGATAGACCCTTCGTTGTTTACACTGACCATGCGTCATTACGCACGGCAGTGAACAGCCCGCACCTTTCACAACGAATGGCGCGGTGGTTGTCATTCTTTGCAGAATACAACTTTACGGTCGAGTACAAACCAGGACGACTTAATGTCGTTGCTGATGCACTCTCACGTCGTCCCGACTTTGAAACAGTCGCGAAACCCAACAGTGAGACAGTCACTGTTGCGGTTATGACGTCCTCAGTCCCATCTACAACGTTGTATGATGATGTGAGGCGGGCATACGCCCAAGATGGTGAGATAGTGAAGTTGTTGTCACATCTCTCCCAACCATCCGAGAATCGTTGAAACGATTGTCGTCTGCGTATCGATCTGCATCAGATCGATACACTGCTCGTAACGGTTTACTGTATTATACAGCCGTTTCTGGTGACACACCGCGTGTTGTCATTCCAGATGATACTGATCTGCGTTTGCGGATCATGTTCGAGTATCATGATGCTCCTATAGGAGGACATCGTGGCCGAGAGAAAACATATCTCACGGTAAGTCGAGACTTTTACTGGCCCCGCCAGTATCAGTTTGTGCGAAAGTATGTTCGCGCATGCGAAGTCTGTCAACGAGTGAAGTCAAGTCCTTCACTGCGTGCACCTTTACAGCCTCTACCGGTTCCGGCTGAGTGCTGGGAATCCATCTCAATGGATTTCGTCTTCGGGTTACCCAAAGACGCATGCGGGAATACGGGTATTCTCGTATTTGTTGACAGATTCAGCAAAATGGTACACCTTGTGGCTGTACCAGAGACAATCACGGCAAGTGGCTGTGCTTGTGTTTTTATTGACACCATCTTCCGACTTCATGGGTTGCCCCGTGAACTCGTATCAGAAGAGATCCACGATTCACTGCTGATTTCTGGCGTTCCGTGTTCAAATCACTCGGAACGCGCTTGAAGATGTCAACATCTGATCATCCAGAGTCAGATGGTCAGACGGAACGTGCCAATCGTGTCCTTGAAGAGATACTTCGAGGATACGTACACTCCTTTAAGAGTTGGAGTGAGTTTTTGCCAATGGTAGAGTTTGCCATCAACAACTCGGTGCATGCGTCCACGACACATACACCGTTTTACGTGAATGGCTTGCGCCATCCGCGTGTACCCACCTTACTAGAGTGTAACTCTGGTTTAAGGGGGGAGGGACTCGCGCGATCAAAAACCGATTTGGTTCACGCTCATCACGCTCTGACGAAGAAGTCATTGCGTTTGATGCCGATATCGATAACATCGATATCGAAGAAGATGATCCCAGTGAGAGAGTGAAGCCCTCACTGAAGACAATGATCCCAGTGAGAGTGCGGGAAGCCCTCACTGAAGAAAAGGTTGATGTTGCTGCAGTGCGCTCACAGCACACTGAAGCTAACGAGTCATCAGATGAGTTCATACTGGCTCGTGAAACGGTTGTCCGTTTTGTGCAAGACTCCATCGCCGAAGCGGTGGATAAGCAAAAGCAAAACGCTGACAAGAATGGAAGGGCAAACACTCTTTTATTTAGTAAAGGTGACTTAGTCCTACTGTCTACGGTTAATCTACCAAAGCATGTAGTGACTAACTTAGGTAGCAGTAAACTACTACCCAAGTACATTGGCCCATTTCGTGTATTGCACCGCCTAGGCAATGCATACACGATCGAGTTACCACGTAAGATGCGAACGCGTCCCACGTTTTACGTTGGTCGGCTTAAGCCGTACCATCATTACGCTGCTTCTTCCGATGACGAACGCCCTTGCGCTCAAGCATCTCGCAGAGAGCCTTGTGCTCCCGATGGTGGGCATCAACAAGGGTCTGAAGAGCAGCTATCTCAGCCCGAGACCGGTCAATATCCACACGAGCTACCCTTAGCTCGTCACGAAGAGATGTCAGAGATCTCTCGTTCTCGAGCTGAGCAAAGGCAAACTCAGCTCGATGCTTCAAGGCAGTGTCCGCCATTTGGAGACGCCTATTCCGCTCATGCTCGAGATTGTCGCGTAACCCTTGCGTTACGCGATCAAAGAAGCTCTCAGGAACACACCGATCCACATGATCGTGTGGAGAGCGTCTTTCCTCCTCCTCCACCTCCATTAGAGGACTCTCGCGGTGGCCAGCGCTATCTAGTTGAGCAGCTGTTGAACCACCGCGACGTGGACGGACGTCGGACGAGTTATCTCGTCCGGTGGCGCGGCTATCCCCCGTCCTGGGATTCTTGGGAGCCCCGCTCCCAACTGATGATTGACGTACTGGGTCTGGTTGAGCAGTACGACGCGGCACATCCTGTACCGCAGAAGGACCGCCGGAGAAAGTCTTCCCAGCACGGTCGTAAAGGGATTTCAAGTTGTCAATCCCTTCGTACATCTCAGTAGAGATACGTACGCGCCACCACGGGCTGTTAAGGAGGTAAGCCTCCTTAGGTGCTCGTGCAGAGTTGTTCACACTACACGGGCACGAGTCTCCCCAAGAGAGGCAGGGTAATCCTTTCTCCCTTGACAGACGATGCAGCTTGTAGCGTGCACCTGTCGGGGTCCGCTTTTCAAACTTATCACGAGCTTTGATAAGTTTGTCGTTCCGAGCGTCACGACCTACATCCTCGAGGTTATGGATGTAGGCGTTCCACGCTTGAAGCAGTGAGAGACCATCACGCTTGTGATTCCCACTGTACCATCGATGTCTAAAGAAAGCATTGATGAAGAACTCGTTTTCAGCGCGATAGTTTTTTGCGCTGGGGTCAAGGTGATGGATCCTTGACGAATCGAACAACCGTGTTCGATAACGATCACTCGTCGTCGCCGACAAGTGATCCATGACTGATTTGGGAGGCATCCATGCCTTCTTCTCAGGAGCGAGACGCAAAACATTGCGGTCCCGCTCTTCCTGCGACGTGCCGACAGAAGTACTGGCACCTCGCTGTGAAGCGGTGTCCATAGGAGAACCGACACCACTGTTAGCGCCCGAGTCTCGCGACCTCGAGCGCCTTCGCTTCGGCGATGGTTCATCTGATTCATCAGATGAACCAAAGATGCTGCGACGCAAAGCATCGTCCATGCCACGCTTGGCAGGCGGCTTGGATTCAATCGCCGTCGATACGGATCCTTCATCCGTATCAGGAGAGTACGAGACACCGAGCTCGTACTCTGTGAAGACATGAGTGTCTTCATGACCAGCGCCTGCATCACCAAGTGACACAGGCTGGGTCGCTTCAGCAACCGATGAGACATCAGTTGCTGTTGTTTCTGCTTCGGCGTCCGCACAGAGACGTGCAGACGCGCTCTCGGCGGCCTTGTTCGCGCATCGCATGGGCTTGTTAACCATGCGACGAGATGTTGGAAAGTGGACGCGGACCAACAAGTGCAAACCCTGTCCCAAATGATTTGGGACGAGTATCCATTTAGTCAATCAGTCACTAAAGTAACTGATGGTTAGGGGGGGTGATGTAACGGGGTGAATCGTTACATAACAATTTATAAGAAATTGTTAATAGAATATAACTATAAGAGTTATATTCTCAGAATATTGTCATAAGGACAAATATTCTGTAGCACTTACGAGTAGTTCCTAATTGGTTGATATAGGCCATTATATCAACCAACGAAGACGCGCCACGACAGACGCACGCAATGAGTGGTGAGCAGATAATTGATTTACACATTTGTATTTAGACATAGTTAGATGAAGATAAATAGTGATTTATTGCAAACATTAACTATTATAAATACAGTTCTACTTTTTACTCTAACCAAGTACTCGCTTCTTCTTACCGTCTTCCTCTGCACGTACCAGTGTACGTGAAGTTACGAGGCACCGCCTTATTCTGTTATCAGAATAAGTAGCTTGTACTGTCACCAGTACAAGCTTCAGGGTGCCCCGTTACAAGAAAGCTCGGTCACTACGAAACGTTCTTTTGGTAAATGAATGACATCAACTTCACTCCAATCGCGTGTCTCTGGAGGCGGGCTACAAGTACAAGCTCCTAAAGACAGATTGTGTTTGAAGTGACGACATGCGATATCGATACGCAACGACGTCAGGATGAATTAAAAACACTCGGTTTCCAAAATCAAGTGCTAAGCGCAGGCTATCGAAGACGCTGCCTTAGACACCCACCAACAACATGGTTTGTGAAAGAAAAGAAGTTTGAGGTTGATCGGGGTGCAGGCTACCAACATTTTTGTTCTCTGACTGACGGGTTAACGAAAGAAAGCGTGTCCGAACTGACACTTGTGGGATGCATCATGTTATTTGCTCTTTAGTCGATCAAGCACCCGAGCGGTAAGTATCGCATTCCTCACTAATTCGTACCAAACGAGTAAAAAAGTCGTCGTGCCAACGTACCACTAGTCCAGTCGATGTATGAAGCAAAGCTGCTCAAGGGACAATAATAAGTCAATACTCGGATGCGTTTGACGTCCATAATAATGAACGTGGAATGTAGCAATGCGTTGATATCGAAATTGTGCTCAGCTGACGATCTCAAATCTTTGAGTAACTTTTCGATGCACGTCGCGGATTTTAACGAGGTCTAAGCAATGTACAAACCAGACGAGCGCTTTTGTCGCGTCTAGAGATGAGAAAGGGTAGTATAAGGTGATGGTCAACTTCCCTGCTGAATGTTTGGGCTCAGAACGACTTTATACAAGACCGTTACATATTACACATAATGCAAATGACATTTTTGACATGGCTGAATTTGCGCTGGCAGTTAAGTGTAAGTTTAAACGCCTTCTGCAGCGGCTTCCAGATAGCATTTTGTAGCTCAGCTGTTTATGCAACTGGCGTCTCTGACAAAATATACAGCTCTGGATTGGAAGTAAGACAAAACAGTCTGTAGACCGTTGGTAGCGGCGTTAAGGTAACAACCCATCGATAGAATTTTGCTGCTTGGTACAATGTCTATCTAGAACATGAGGTGTACATTTCAATTCGTGACTGACGCCAAAATCAACAACATTGTCGGGATGATTATGGAACTTTCCAATTAACTGCAGCTGTCCGTGCTGTGTTAGGCTTGGTGGGGGGTCTCAAAAAGTTCACCGAAGAGTCATGCACATGGTGCAAAAGGATAAATGCATGGTATCAAATCAAAGGGTGAACAAAAGAATATTAGACAGATCTCCGAGCGTGAACAAGATAGCTTTACGCCAATTCCCACGCATGGCTTCAGCAATAGAGTTTATCACGCGATTTCTGTGCATTGGAACGTATTGTACGTGAGAAATAAAATATGCGCAATGAACACGAACGGATCATTCTTCGAGTAGCTCTGCATATTCAAACGGACTGCGATGGACGAAGGATGCAGAAAAGATTGCCGTACTAAATTCTGGACGATGGCGAAGCTTCAAGTTAAGGGTCTATCTATTACCAGTGATAGAGTGCAAACAACAGAATGGGAAACATGTGAGTCTTTGCCAGGCTCTGCAACAAGTATTCGCATACTTGCGCTCTAAACCTAGGGCATTCTCAGTCATGATAAACGTGAGCTAAATTCTTTGGTGCCTCACAGTATGTTAAATAGCACCGATTCTGACGTATAAAATTGCGTGCACCATGCATCGATACGACCAGATCAATACTCTGAACATTGCTATAGAAAAGTGTAGCTGCGTGTCAGTGCATACATAGTTCGTCCCATTTGCATCAAGTTATACAAGCGGCTGACAAAATGTCACATGATCAGGTGATTTGTCGCTAAATACATATCGGATCCGCCCATCTAAGCTATGCAAGTGGAGACTGCGTGACCCGCGCCTGTTCTCACACAAAGGGGATCCCACACGACCTCTCACTTCTTTATTCGGCATCACGTTGATCCAGCAAACGATCACACAAATATCAGCCTCAGCAGAGTGGCTACGGTACGTTCTTGCAGATAAAACTTCCAGCTGATGTGTATAGCCATGACAATGAGAGATATCCTTTACGCACCGAGGTTAGGTATGAAGGAGGTCAATATAGTGATTCCAATAGTACGAGCCCTGCATAGCTTAATGTTGTTCAAAGTGACCAATACCCAAGAGTGACCGTCCAAACAATAATGCTAGCAATTTTGGCTAACGTTAATTGCCCTAGGTGATTCCACATCATTTGCCAGGACATCGACAATCGACTTTGAATGGGGCCGTTGATCAATTACGTCATAAAGCAAAATGTTTATCTCGACAATGGCATTATTGACATTGTATGCGTACATTGCATCTGATTGAACCTCATGTAACGAACGTAGCTAAAAGGGCACCTTACAAAGGTACAAGGTTGGGTCAACTATGACACATCTTACATGAAAAAGAGGTGTGCTTGCTTGTCGTAAAAGATTGAATGAGATGGAAAAGACGTCATTGTGAGCCTCACTTCAAGCGAGTAAAGAAAGCTGTTGCTACAACGTCTGATGACAATATCACACTACGCACCTCATACCCACTCGCCGACTGAATGGCCCGATCTCCTTCACTGTAATCTAAATTGTATAGAAATATCAACCACCAAAATTGAAATTACTGTTGTACTTAAGAGTACCCGAACGAGAAAGTATGAGCTGTAACGATGAAGTGGAAGAGACCATGCAAAGCACTATTGCGATATGTTGTGTGAACAGCGTAGAACGCGTTTACAGGAACTTCTTATGTCCAACGCGTCACCATCTCCAACGCAAAACATTTGTTGACATTATGGTGCAGACGAGGCCTGTCATGAAATTCAGGTACAGAAATGAGAAGATGAGGAAGCTGTAGGAGCAGGTATGCTCGAAGCAGCAAAAGAAATGACTGATGAGGCCATAACAACAACAAAAGCTGCTATCTACTTCTGATGTAACTCTTTCGTCATCATAAACGTCCTTGAGCCTGATTGGTGACACGAGCATGCTTCTCTTTCATCCCCGTACCATCAATCTTAAACTCAATCAATGTCCCCAGATTAACTATACGCGGCTTCATCCATCGACGAGTGTACCGTCGGTACGTATCATCATTCCTGACAT